>JAUMHL010000017.1:9933109-9973464 GCA_032362345.1 Sandelia bainsii
TGGGAGATGGACACAGAGTTACAGAGGAGAGCTGTAGGGGAGATATATTTACAAAATTACCTTTTCTGTGAAAAGTCATGCTATTTCGACTGCTATTTCTGATTAAAAAAACAGCAAAAGAACACCTCAGAACTCATAAAATCTGTCGGTCTGCGTGCGCTCATGCGTAAACGTGCGTAAACGAGACTTTTGGCTGGAAATCACTGAGGCATTACGCGGTGCTGTATCTCTGGAACCATTGGTCAAATTTCACAAATGACACCTCATTGAATAACTCACAGTCAGGAGAATCGAAGTACAGCCCCCAGATTCACCTTAGCAACACCAATGAGGATCCAGAATGACGCAAAGCCAAAGATGAAATATTTGTAGCAAGAGCACACACCTCTTGTTAAAGCCCCTTGGGGCCCTGTAAAAGAACGAGGACTGTCGTAAATCACTTCAAACTAAAGCAGAGTCACAGGAGTAAACATTAGAGGCGTTCTTTCGAGCTGGAATATAACTTTTGACCACAAAACAGCAGAGGTAAGACATATTTTATGATGTTTTTGTTGTTTTTTTGCTACTCTTTGGCTGCTAGATCGTCGAGTTTATGTCGCACAGTGATGAGACAGACATTGTAATCAGCTGAGTCTCTGCTTTCATTTGATGCCTGTGTGGTTTGCTTGAAGTGGTGAAGTTAGCTGAAGCACTAAAGTGGTTACACACAATTTTCAAGTTTTTGTTACATGCCCCTTTAATGGCTGAGTGTTTGAGTTGTGTTTTGTGTGGGTGGTAATGGTTGTTAGAGGTTTTTAGCTGAGTTTCTTCCCGTCATTTTGGTGCATAACATGTTCAGAGTGATATTGGGTGACGATAACCCACACGGTCTGTAGTGCACATACGTCACGCTGCCCCCTGTACAGGGGGCCTTCGTGTAGAGATGCACCATTTTAACCTGACCACACACCACTTGTGTTATCATGGGATGTAGAATCAATTATTGAGCCATACTGTAATACACTTCATGTGCTATTGATGCATGTATGGTAAATCATTCATATGCTTCATGGTTTCTATGTTATGCACCCTGAATATTGTCTCTTATACAAACAGACACGTTTTGACTTGTGCAGAATATAGAGGAAATGAGAGCAGTGACATGTGATGGGAGCTTGTTTTAATTTGCAGAAACAACAAACAGGTGTGCTTGCACATGAATTACCTTGGACTCCTGTTTGGTAAACATACCGTCACATGGAATGACAGATGGCATTCTCAATCCGGGAACATTCATCTTTGATACACAGGTAATGATGAGTGGAGGATCCCCCAGGAAGCTGTGCTGTCAGGCTGATGAACTCATTAGATACGCATCAATGTCTGAACAGGAGTGGGCCTGTTTCTATCACCCTTTGTGACATAGTTTCCCTGTTCTGGATGGAGAGTAGAAACACTAATTATGATGTGCAGATATTTTTTGGCACCTGAGGTGTCGCTGAGGTACCTAATGCTAAACACTCTCAGGTTTCCTGTACTTAGTTCCATATTAATGGCTTCTGGGAACACTGGGAATAGTCAAGTCAAGACAGTAACAGAAACCTTACTATATATAAGGCAAACTTTGTCAAGTTTTAGCTCTCTATGGTATGATTATGAAGTCATTTGTGAATGATGCATAGACTGGTGCTGGGACATTTATTATAGACTTGGATTTTAGAAAAATCTGTGTATCTCCATTTTTTGACCTTTTAAAATGACTTACTAACATTATTAACTGCAGACTTGATGGATTATGAGAAAGCACGATGATCATTAAGAAGAGGGCATGGGCACCTCACTATAAGCCATCAGCCTTGTAGTTGTAAATGTTTATACTATTAATACATTTTTTACATTTTGGTTTGGACGCTTTGCAACTAAGCAAGCAATTGAACACTCAGTTCATTAATGCAGGCCACAGGCACGAAGAATTAAAGAGCTACAGAGACAAAGCACATTATGCCAGAAGAGGGTATATTGTTCACCTGCCAAATCAATTTTTTACAAGCTGTAAACCTAAATAGTTTATAGCATTTTTGCCTTTATTTTGATATTGACAGTATAAACATAACAGGAAATGAGTGGAAATAGAGGAACGATTACTTGTCCTCAACTGTACTCGAACCAGAGAAGCAAGGGACTTCAAAGCCAGTGTTTTAAGCATCCCACTAGACACGGCCAAATTAGTAAACGATTAATCAATAATAAAATAATTACTTACAACTTTAGTCCTCATCAGAAAATGGTAACAAAAACAGACTTTAATAAGTTTGACAAAAGCACCTTAAGAAATAATTCTCAGCGGTTTTATTGCTGCAGCATTACTTTGTCTGGGATGATGCAATCAGCTAATATGGACTGACACTGGCTAGATATTTCTGTTAAGGTCCAGAAAATATCTGGATTTATGAAATATAGAGCTGGTACAGCTAACCATCTATAGCTGTACCAGCTTTATATCATATTAAAATGTATAAGCATATTAAATGGCAAACTACACCTTTAACTCAAAACCCACTTATTTTTCCAAATATGCAAGTAGTAGTCAAACTACTGTTCCCAAGTTAAAGAAAGAACTTTCACACTCACTTTAAATTAACTTTTTTGATTCAACATTTCTGGCATGCTTCAAATGTTAAGATATTATTAAATTAGTTGCACTGATTAAATTTGAATTGGAGCCTAATTTACCATCAGTTTGATCAAAATCAATTGTAAACCAACAAGGTTGCACAGCCACATTACCAACACATTATCAAGATATTATATATTATAAGGTCTCATAAAGTGAACCGACATTCCTGTGGTGGATTTCCCCCAACTTGACTGACAACATGTAACAGGAATGCTGTGATGCACTTGCTTGGGCCCTTTGCATCTCTGACGACCATTGCTGGCAAGCTTGGCTGTGACCTTTTCTCTAAATCTCCCTGATATGGGTGATGTTTATGAACTGCAGGTGGCTCTTGAGGGGTCACATGGGCCCCAGAGGGAGACCACAGAAGAGCTGCTTAGGGGATGACATCACTTAATCCTGGTATGTCGACGCCTCAGTCACCACTTGAGTGGACAATGGGTACTCAAATGTGCGTGTGTGTGTGTGTGTGTGAGAATGTACATGGGTGGTGATCCTGATGTCATTGTTAGTCTCCACTGCTGCTCCTAACTCCTGTCCGACCACCTGAAAGAGGGGCGAATGTTTTAACAGCTATTTCTGTCCGCCCGCATGCCTCTACACTTCCTCTACAAATCAAACGAGGACTTCAAAGCTACGGCTAGAAAAATTCCCAGTCTGACAACCTGTGGGGATTTTCAGGAAAAAGATGTCAGCATGTGGATGTTGTGTTTTATGTGGACAGATACACTTTTGAAAATGTACAGTAGCTGACGCCCTGAGAGAGTTTCAGGACAAAAAATTCTAAACCAATGCTAAAAAAAATACAGTCAATTTAAAATTATATTTTAGTAACGAGAAGGATTATGAATGGAGCACCAGCTATTTTTGTTTGCTTTGTGTTCCACTATTTCCACACTACAGGAAAACCACACTTGGTGGTTCATGATGACAAACTGTTGTTCTCAGATGATCATGGAGTTAAAAGTCAAATCAGTGAACAATGTAACACAACATGTAGAACGCTATTTTCCAGTTTTTAGTGATGTGGTATTTACAGCAGCTACTCAGCTAAATTCAGAAAGCACAAGAGTTGATTCAGATTATTTTCTGTTCCTCACAAGTACATATATGTGATGGAAACGCAAAGGCTATAGCTTGTCATTTAAAGTGTGGGATGATAAGTTAAATGAAGCGTAATGTATGACCCTTTTTAATAGTCAGTTAGAGGCTTCATGATCAGCTACTTACTACAGTGGTAAACCATGTTCACTTAATTCTCTATTAAAAATATTTACCTTGTTTACTATAAAAATATGCACAGTAACATCAGGCATCATCAGGAACCATGGCTGTGTATCCCTCCATGGAGGCAACACACAGTATTCCACTCATTAAGTGATGGTGTCATCCGTAACATAACCCTATTCACTGGTTGTTTACATGACTTCTTTTGATCCCACACGATTGTGCTACCAGACATAGTTTTGGTTTTTGAAGCGAGGGGAGGAGTATACTGTATGCTTATTCAGACAGCTTCAGTAGACAAACAATGAAGAGAATCAGTCAAGTGATAGCATGCAATATAAGGCGTGAAGGTTGCAGCGTGCACGCTACTGAAACCAGGCGAGTGTGATTTATTTCAGTGTGACATTGACTGGTCGGTTATGGTTGTTAAAAAGTGTTGCTGATGAGACAAGATGACACTTTATGATTCATCATTTATAACATCCAGTGATGATATTTTCTGCAGGCTGGTGCTTTGGCACATGCATAAATGTAACTTTTACGTATAGTAATGTGCCTTACATCAATACAGTATTAAACATTGGTAGAAATAAGTCTCTGATCATCACGTGACCTGATGTTTTGTGTAATTTGAATTTTAATGACAACTTTAAGGCCAAAGGAGAAAGTCCCCAAAACTCATATTTTTTTGGCAGTCACACAGGAAAGGAGGTAGTCTCCTCTGCCAAGTCACCATACCAGCTATTATACACATGACATCATTGTGGGTTTGGCTACGCTTGGCTCCCCTGCATTGTGTGTGTGTTGTGATAATTACTACTGTGTGATGTCACTGAATTCATGGACAAACTGAAATATAGTTTAATAACCATTTGGCTTGTTATTACTCCAGTATATTCAAAATTATCCTGTGAAGACGAAATTAAAATTCTTTATGGATTCTTTTCATGTCATTTTGTTCTTCTGATCTTTTGTCTGTAGAAAAACCATTACATTTCCGCTTTGGAGAAAGCTCTGCCGAAAACCTATTCTTCATAGCACAAGACAAAGTAAGATGTACTTCCAGAGCTGTTCCCTCTGTCCTTGCTGCACCCAGATCTATGCTTCCATCCCTTCACTGCTAGAAAGCGGAGGCAGTCATGCTTACAGTTGCATCTCTTCAAAGGCACTTTAATGGCACGTCAATTCCTGCTTCCCCTGGGATGTGACTGGAGGAAGATGAGGAGAATGACTGTGACTGCTGGCTATGGAGGACCAGCAGTTGCAGCTCATATCCACTCTGCCAAAATTTTATCATCTTCTCTCAAGTAGGCAGAGACACATTCGCCTCTGTGAACCCTTGAATTTAAAGCATGGCTGTCAAGATGATTTCTAGCTGTGTGCGTGCTACTGGATGATGATCGTTTGATCTGCATGAAAATGCTCTGAGCAGAAGACAATCTCTCCAGCCATTACTGATAGTTAGGTGCCTACCTGGTATATTCTATTATTAACAAGGCAGGGGAGAAACATCTGATGGAAACATCTTCATGAATATTTGATACAATTTCTACAAATGCTGAACATTGCACATTAAGTTCTCATAGTTCATGCTATACCTTATGCATAGTTTGCTTTATGTGGCAACTTCATTTGACTTAGACTTGTATTTAGCTTTTATGTATCCTTCTGCTCACTTTGTTATTCTCATATATGGCATGCCTTGAAGTAAAATAACATATTGTAGCCAATGTGGACCACTTTGGTCCAGAATAAAATATCTCAGAAACTTCTGGGATGGCATGACATTTGACAAAAACACTGCAGTCCCCATGAGAATGAATCCTGGGGATTTGGGTGATACATGAACTTCTGGATGCATACACAAGCACACACACACACACACACACTCACACACCGATGGCAGAGCTGCCATGCAGCTAGCCTGACTTACTGAGGGCAACTTGGAGTTCAGTATCTTGTCCAAGAACACTTTTACATATGAAAGGAAGTGCTGGGAATTGAACCCACGAGTTTCAGCGCTCAAAAATTAAAATTACTACACAAATTTATAACCTAACATACCCATCAGCCTCAGCTTTACTTTGTGTGCTAATGAGCAAATTACAGTATGCTAACACTCTAAACACCCAGAATTTTGCTTATAACACAGCTTCTACCTTCTTACAGACTTTATCTTGTTAATGTTTTGGGGAATTGTTCAAACATTTGTCAAAGCAATATTTTGAGTGTGGTAGCCAATCCTCCCGCACATACAGTCAATTCAGAACAGCCCATTAATTCCACTGACTGCGAGCTGGTCATGGAAAAGCAGGTGGTCCTAGCCCCAGGTATGTTTGTCAAACTCTGCCTGAAATGGAGACACATCTGTCAGTATGATAAAAGGAGTGCTATGACACCAGTACCATCCTGGCACACAGACTGCTAACATCTGCTGCCCATGTGCTGTGTGCAGCAGTGAGAGAAAGCTGTGTAAGGCTCAGTCACCCAAAAAGCAAATTCCCTGGGAAAAGAGGAAGGAAGCCAGTGTAAAGACAGAAATAATTTGCAGCTCAGTCATGCAGCCTCCTTGTTTTTTCTTTAAATTGACCAGAAAATAGAATTTCTCAAGCAGAACATTCGTCTGTGGTAACAGGATAATTTCTTAACACTGAGAAAATTTCAGCAAAGCTACTGCTGAAGGGTACAAAATTGCATTCAGTATATTCTAACATTTGAGGTGTGAAGCATAGTGGGTGTTAGTTGAAATGCTTTACACCATGACTCTACTGAGCACTGACTGAGCTACTGGATAATGACTGTCTAATTAAGACAACCTTAAAATTATTCAAAACATGCCTGAGACTCAAACAGCTTGGTTGCAGTGTATGTGCCTCTTCTTCTTAGATATTCCCCAGCTCTTTATTTCCAGGAAGACGATGGAAATCAGGGCTCAAACTGTGCCTGTGCTGCTCACTCAAGTGCCACTGCTTTAATGTGAAAAGAACTTGTAACTGACAATATGGGCAAAGTCTGTCCTCAGATCTTCAGAGCCACTGGTAGATCAGACGGCTGCTCCAGGCAATCTCCAGCAGCACAGTGGAGATTCAGAGCTGCTGACCCCCCTGAGATACAATGGGGCTGCCCAGGTAGCTGTGCCAGTGTGAGAGATTTCAAAGAAAGGCGCAGCTGCTCAATTGATTTTGGTTGCTGCATGTCTAAACCATGACTACGAGGTGATGTGAAATTCTAATGTCTGCTAATCCGGATAAGATAATTGATTTCAATGATAAATGATTTTGAAGTTGCTAACTAGGTCAGAGCTGCATAAATAAACCAGAAGCAGTTTAGTTAGTTATATATTTTTTATTTTTCTACATTTGTATAATTTAAAATACCCTTTCCGTGAAGAGGATATTCAGTTTTAATTATATCATAATAACAACCATGAAGTTAGCATTTCAAGTTGATAAGTACTTTGTATAAAGCTTAGCAGTATTTTCAAGATTTATAGACAAACATTATGGGCTTTTTTCAAACTGAGGTTATTGCACATGTTAATCCCTTGCATTTGCATGATAATACTACATCCTGTGGAATAACTCTAGGAAAGTGTGTATAGGTGTTATTGTTTAAGGGGAAGAGAAGATTTTGCTGTCTATTCACAGACCAGTCCAACGTCTTTCATTCTTTCTACTCGCTCTGCCAGTCATTTCCAGAGATGGTGATGTGTATGAAATTCTAGACCCACACAGCTTTTATGGAGACAATACCTTTATGTTTTATTTCCCTGGCTGTGAATCCCGGTTTGGATGTCTGCTGTATCCAATTAGTTTCACACAGACAGAAGAGGTGATCCTCTACAGGCCAAACAAAAAAAAGTTGAATAGGTTATTTCACGGATGAGCACTGCATATGGATGGTTCTTTGCAGACACCCAAAGATATGTAAATCCTGATAGCTTGGGGGATGATGTAATGCAAAACATAAAATCTCCAATATCATGACATGTACTGCTTCTGAGTATGTGGACTGGTGAAAGGTGGAGCCAGGGAGGATTTATGGTACCTTAAAATGCCATTTTAAATTAGGTGAGTCATCAGATGCTCCAGGCCAATGGAAAAGGCCCTCAGGGGTTGTTTGTCTTGAAGTCACCCCTCTGACATTAATAAGGCCTTGGCGAAAACAGGAACTAAGCCGGCCAATCTTTAACAAGTTAAATAAAGGTCTGTGCAGAAAATAAAAATTTGTGCTGACCCTGTTACAGCTATGTCTGCAGAATGTCTTTCAACTTTGAAGATCAAACCTTCTGATATCTGATTTGTTTTATGATATAGGACATGTAGACTGTGCTTAGCTTCCGTAGAATTGATATTCATTTCGACAACCTATGGTAAATCACATCGAAGAATTCACTGCAGTAAATTTCCCAATTGGATATCATCCAGTGATCACTGCTAAAGGCAATGTGATCTTCATATAATAATTCCTTGGGATGCAGGGAACCCAGGGGACATCTAATAGCAATTCATTTGGGGAACAAAGTCAGCTTCTACCATATACAGCAGAGCAAGCGCTATGTACTGTAAGTGTAGTCCACAAAACGTGGAAGGCTGGAGCTTACAATGAAGGATGAAAGTCCAATTTTGCAATAGTAAACACTCTGAAAATAAATGCTATAATATAGATTCAGTTTATCTTCCAACCTGAGTAAACTAATTTGTTGGGGAGCTGTGAGCAATTTCTGTGCTGGATGGTAATGTTGTTTTTACTAATCATAGCAGTATAGTGTTCCTGCCTGGGTGAGTTTTTGCCTGCAGTTATGTTAAATTAGGCAGTATGCATGGCATGCTCGAATCGCAGAATTATTCGAGTCCTTCTCTCCCCCAACTCATTAACTATTCAATGTGACTCCTGATCCTGCAGGGTATTGACATTAATTCCCCACACTACCAGAGCAAGCAGTTTGGAGAGTTTAAAAGATTGCAAACCTTGCCCAGTCTGTCTTCAAACGCTAAGTTTTTCAAAATAAACTAACCATTTGCTAATTTGTGTCTTGCAACTTGCCTGGAGAACAGCCCTGTCGAAGGCTGCATTATTTACTGAGAAGCTAATAATGCCTTTCACTGGCCCGTGTCCATTGCAAGCAAGACAATAACAAGCTCATCAGCAGTGACAACAGGAAGAGCACTTCTGTTGTTTAACAAGTTGTTGATCACAAGCTTTAATCCTGTGGACATGATGAGGTACACTTGTTACTAGGATCTTGTTCTGCTCCTGCTTATCTAAACCAATCCCATCTCAGCAGCACAGTCTTTGCCTTGACCTTGGGCAGCGGATTTCCTTGAGGGCAGGGTGGCCACTCTGGATGTTGAACAAACTGGCTGAGGGTGAAAGAAACAGGGTAGCTAGTGCTAAGGCAGGCAGAGAAATGTATGAATGACTGCAAAGAGGGGAGCATCAAGCCAATCAGAACAAAGAGGAAATCTGTCAGCCAATCACAGACAGCTTTTTTTCTCTCCCTTCTGCTTCTCCCTGACTTCTTCTCCTGACTGTTACCAGGTCACTGTGCCTGCCCGCTCCTCTGAATAATCTGTTTCATTGGGTCAGTGTGCCTCTCACAACGTGCCTGACTGGCTGGTTGGGTATACGCGGTTGCTAGGGAGCTCAGCCAATCAGAGCAAGGCGGAAGTTTCCCCTCGGTTTCTAGGCAGTTTTCACGTGCTGTAGATGTTTTGGCGGGAGAGTGGGAGAGCAGGAGCGGGAGGGGTGGCTGCAGGGTGAAGTGGAGCATGTGATTGTGTATTTGTGTGTGTGTGTGAGAGAGTGAGCAGTTGTGTGCATGTGCAAGTTGAGTGTGCATGTTTGTGAGCGGGTGTTCATTTTGCCCTGCCTCTTGCTTTCTGATGCAACATCGAACAGTTTCTCCTGGGCTACTAGGGGACCTTGTTATGGTTTTTTTTCTTCCTGTCCTCGCAGGAAACGAGAACCAATTGCTGTGCTGTTGCCATCGGAGCGGGGAGGTTTGTTTTCCCTCCACTTTCATCCCTGGTACCTCCCCATCGACAGTTACCGTAGAAACAAGAGCAACTCCAACTCTATTTCCATCCTTGTCTCCTTCCTTCAATGATTTATCATTGCTTTCTTTTTTTAATCCATTGCACAGCACCTACCTACCAACACTTTAGCAGCCAATGAAGTATTTAGAAAATTGTCTGACATCTCTGAAGAGGAACTGTATAAAAGCAGGGATGAAGAACTGCACAAGCACATGCTGGGGTACATCTTGTACAGTGGCACCTGAACGTTTAAGCTCTGTCAAGAGGTTCAAGATTGCAAAGTAACAAGATTAATGGTCAGATAGAGCAGAATAGCTTAGACTTCCCCACTCTAAAAAAGTGAACTCAGAATATCTTTCACCAACATGTTATCTCCCCCACCCCCTTTAAAACCCTCTGTCAACAGCAGGAAGCAGCTCATCACATTTGACATGGGGTTCCCAAAATTGCATTATTGCGACTTGAGTGCACACTGAGTTACAAGAATTAAACTGGAGAGCTGCAAGTGAGTGGACAGTTCACTTTATTCTCTCTCAAAAAACAACAAGCAAAGGTCAACCAGCTTCAAAATGGCACACTCACTTGAGATATTTTTGAGGTTTTTTTTTTATTCAAAATGAGTACATCCATCCATCCATCCATCCATTTTCTTAACCGCTTGTCCTCGTAAGGGTCACGGGGGGTGCTGGAGCCCATCCCAGCTGTCATCACTTTGGCAAGTACAGTGTGAAAAAGGCTGGGAGAAATATGTATCAGTTTAAGCTAGCGCTAGCATAGGATTCAAGATCAGTCCACATGGCTCTGACTCAGCGCTCATTACGCTCTGTACAGCCCTTCAGGGTCATATTTATGAAGTTACACTACATGACAATGCTCCAGAACTTACTAATAAAGCAGAAATAATTGAAAATCTACCATTGGTTATAAGGAAGAGCCGTTCAATGAAGAAAAGTAGCTTACTGCGACTTTAAGATAATAAAGTGCTGATTTTGACAACCTGTCTGATCATTTACCCCTTGGAGCAAGCATCAGTCTTTGTTGTAGCAATGCTGCTAAATTCCTAAACTCTGCACTTACTTTGATGACTAAAACTTTTGAAATGATGGCCCAAACTACAAATTAAGTTTACTACAGGTTCAACTTGTAGTACACCTGGAATCAACTATTAAATGCTCACTGTTACATTTCTGCAGCGAGGTCAGCAAACAGATTCTCCTAGAATAGATTTGCAGTCCGGTGATTTGCTCAAGACTGTTTTTCAAGCTGACTGTTGGGAGTTCTTTTACTGCTAAAGCAATTTTTAGGCTCAGCAACTGTTTTTTTACAGTTTCACGGGTCATTTGCAGTAAGTGATGATGCATATGTCTATGAAGAATCTTAGTTATCAAACTCATAACATTTTTAGGAGCAGTGAGTTTACAGCAGCTGGACTTCCTGTTCAGTTGTGACTGATGAACTGCTGAAATCTCTTGGATGAGTTGCGAATTGTTTTCAACAACAAGTCTGGTTGCCTTAGACACACTACTGCAAGACATATTATTTGGACAAATGTGTTATGTATGTGTAGTTATTTATATTCAAATCATAAATAATATTCAAAAGGTGATTAACTTACCGCTGGATTCCAAGTCATAAACAGTCAAGTCTGGGGATATCCAACAATAACTGTGTGACAACAATAAACTGTGGCTATATACCAGTGCAAGGAGACCTGCAAATTGGTTCTAGGAATTTTTTTGGATGTTGCACAGGTGTCATCGTGCTGCCAGTCTGTGTGACAAATGGTTTGTTTACCACCTGGGTTCCTGCTGCTCAGCAATCATTACGTGTTCATTTACTTCAACTTGCCACCACAGCTGGATGTGCGGAGACAAACTAAAAGACACAAGTGAAACAAATTAATTACATACAACACTCAGCCAAAACATGCTCAGTGTTATTTTGTATAGGATTGCATTTAATTCATGGCATAAAAGTGGTGTCAAAATACACATAATCATAGTGAAGTGTTTCCCTCGGGTGGTTCTGGGCTTCAAATGTGTTACCTTTGGATGAACTCTGGGAGAGCTGCATTCATTGGCTGAGCCCCTGCTGTACCTGTGGTTAAAATCAAGAGGTGTTGACAGAAAAGGCAGGAGGAGGAGGAGTGGAGGCGGACAGAGGTTTCCAATAACCTGTGAAAACTTGGCATCTCTGTCACGTAATTTAACAAAGGCAAGAACAATTTATGCGAAAAACAGTCTCCTACAGAGATTTAGGCACATAATTAAATGGCGAGGGGACCAAAACCATAAAATTGTGATGTGAAAGTGCATGCAGTACAAGCACAAACACTGATGGAGTTATTTGGGTGGAGAATAGCTTGAATATAGAAGACAAAGCGTCTGGATGTCAGACATCATTAGGAAAAAAGGCACAAAGCAAATTGTATCATTATGCAGTGGACTTTGAAAAAAATGAACATCCAGAGCCTTATCACCTCTGCTGGCAGCACGTAGTCAGAAATAACTCACTGTGGAGAATTTTTGACTGCCTTACTGGGGAAAAATTGCTCAGATAAAAATGGGCTGGGACACATTGTCTGCCACTGCATCTGACACATTAGAGGTACTGGAAGTTGCAGTTTAGATGACAAGTTTCTGAGTTCAGAGCTTAAACAAAGACTGTTTTCCCTCTTCAAAGGGGACGAAGCTGTGCACTTGAGAGTAAAAGACGGCAAATGACTTAAAACAGTGGATGAGATTGCACAATGCATGAGGGTTGTGAATCACTTGCACTGACAGCACATCACGTTCTCTACCAAACATTTGCAACACAAATGTGTCAGCTCTGTGTTCAAATAGACAACTAGATTTCACCTTACCACAGTTTAACTGATGACAAACTACTGTATACCCCAGAGTCTATTGGCAATATGATAACTGACTGATTGAAACACATTATTCCTGGAGATATTGTTTTGAAACACTAATTAGTTATTGATAAAGGGAACTTAGATTTTTTTTTTCATTTCTTTGTTTTTAAAAGCAACACACAGTAGACTAATTAATTTTTGAAAGGCTCCACCTCTAAAAAGTAGCTTTAAATGGCAGAATAGGACATCATACCATAAAGTGAACACTTTTCACTTTTTAATATGTATAATAACATAACTTTAATTTGTGTTGTGATATCTGGCTGCTGCCAGTAGTGAAGTTGACTTAAATTGAAATGTATTGTATTTTTGTCCGGTCCTATGCATGGAATCTGCTTGAAAGTCTTTTAACTGACAACTGATGAGCTTTATTGAGACAGCCCCCCTCTTTAATAAAAGAAAAAAGACAACACACATGCACACACAGACTGAGAAAAGTAAGCAGTAACATCTACCATATCATCTCTCCTTCCAAAATTTGGGTGGGGTCCCTTTAGCTGCAACATTAGAGTTGGAGGGGGTTGGTGTGGATGGGGGGTTGGGAGCCATTGAGCAGCAGCCTAAACAAGGCTGAGCAGGGGTTGTTTGCTAGTTTGCCAATAAACTGCCTGGGAATGTTGTGAAAAGTTGGGAAAATCACACTTCACACAGCAACATATTAGAATGGTGTGAAAACATAACGCAAAAGCAATTGCATCTGCTTTCATCCAGAAATTGTCTCCTGGGAAAAATCTGACTCACACGATGAATCAAACAGTTTCTGTCTTCTTGATTGTTTTGCACTCAGTAGCCTCTTCTTACAGATCAGACTTGAGTTTGCTGTCTCACTTTTCTCATTCTTTTAAGTGATTCCATGTGTAGGCGTGGCACACTCTGCAGTGAGGGTCACTGTCCACAGCTGCTGTTTACTCTACTGTGGACTACTGTTCAACAAAAGGTGCCCTGAGAGGCTGAACTGAAATGGTATTTGGGTCTATGTTATGTTATGTTATGTTATTAGCAAAGTATATTTGAAGTATCAAAAGTAGATGCCACCATAATGCAGAATGGCCCCTTCTAAAGCATTAATAGCAAAAAAAAACAAAAACAATACTGACAATCATAACACAGTATTTTCACTTCATATTTGGTCAAAGTGGTGGTAAATTACTTTATATACATGGTATATGTAGACTACTAATGTGTTGGGTAACATGCATCACATTTTATAAGCTGGTCATTGGTTTTGTTTGTAAAGTCATAGTCTGTAAAAGTACTAGTAATATGGCTGTGAGGTAAATGTACTAGCATAAAGTAAGTAGTAAATTAAGTTCCTCACTGTACAACAATGCAATAGGCTACTTTAATTAATGTACTTTTACAAGTGATTATGATATTACTTTTTAATAATGTTTGCATAACACAGGTTTAGACATTTAAAAATGGAGGGCTGTACTATACAATGGATCACTGGCATGCATTTGACAGCTAAGTTAATCTATTTCACTGACACGCATGTGTGACAAATAAATTTGTGAATCTTGTTGCCTTGACAGTACAGCACTAGTGCTCACACAGACCCCGGCAATTGGGTGGATGTGTTCTCTCCATCTAGCAGCAGCTCCCAATCAGCTGGGCTGGGCGCTGAAAGCAGTCACACGGCTGATCTGCGCTTGTGTCTTCTCCTCTCCACGTGTCAAGAGGCGGGACCAAAACAAACGATCTGATTGGTCCGCCGCGAGTCACCAGCTCATGGTCACGAGGAGGACTTCGCTCTTAAAGGGCCAGATACAATTTTGTTACATTTTTTTTCTCCACCTCAACAACAGCACAGCATGAGCACAACATCTTATACAGAGACTAAATTAAACCTGTTCCAGGTTTTAATAGTTTTATTTTAAACGATATTAATTAGCTAGGAAATTATGGACTAATCTGGCAAAGAATGACAACCATTTTGTACTAGTGTCATGTAGTACTTCACTACATGTAGTACAACTTTGAGGTAATTTAATGTACTTTAATGTTTACATCTGATGCTATTTTACATTTTTACACAATTCAGAGGTGAATAATGTACTTTTTACTTTAATCACTGATGCAGCAGGTTTAGTTAGCGCACTACAAATAGATTTGCACAAAGATTTTGCATGTAAATCGAGTTTATTTGATGAATTATTATAAATTAAGATATTCAACAATATACTTAAAATACACTTAAAAAGATCACAACCACGATTAACTGTGCTACTCATACTTTATAGGTAAAAAATTATGTAATGATATAACATAATACTGTGGGACTCACAGAAATAATATTTCTTCATTTAGTGTTTAAAATACAAATGTAATGTGATTTTTATAGCGACTGCATTTTATATAATTTCACTGTGTTGTATTTGCATAACAACCGTGTAGCTGACTCTGTTCCTTTATTATGGGGCAGGGGCGGGTCTCAGCCCGGGGGGGGGCGGACCGTTGTGACAGAGGGGAAAAAAACATCCCTTCTCCAGTCAGCAAATATCCATGAGAGGCTGTAATGCGAAGAGGGATACGAGTCACATCGCCGCCGTGCGTAGGAAACAATCTAACGCCAAGTTATCAAGATACCACCGACAACAGCGAAACACGCGTTTCCTGGCGGTGAGTTTTTTTTCTCCCACGTTTACGCGGAGATATGGTGTCGCTAGTCCCCGTCACCGTGTTCTCGTTGTTGGTGGGAGTATTGTCAACAAACGTGCGGGGCGACCTGGGCATGTCCGGGCAGAGACGGGACGCGCGGACGCACCGGGCTGCTGCTGGCGCACGGAGAGCAGAGAGAAGTTAGAGATGTATATTTATGTCCTGGTTTATACATGGAGGTTTTTTATTTCTCTTGGTGAAACGAAGCTACTGGTTAAGTCCATCACCTCTCAGCGTCCCGGCTGATGTTGCCCGGTCCTGTGACACACAACCGCTTGTCTGTGGTTATGTGTTTTTTTGTTTTTTGTCATTGCACAATATTGCAGCTAATCACAGTGTTTATCACCTCGCAGCTACACCGGTGAATGACTTCTGTGTGTTTCACGCATTTCTAACTCGTGTCCGCTCCGAGTGAGTAGCGCTGTATCGGCTTTCTTATCTCAGGGGGTTTGTTTTGACGAAGAGTTGTCAGTGATGGGATTTGTCCTACGTGTTTTTATTGTTGTTTTCACGTTGTTGTTTTTTAACAAAAAGAGCCATAACTCATATTTCTTTCAGCTAAGGTACATATTTTAGGCGAGAAAAATGCGATGTAGAAAAACTGTCATTAAGTTGAAATTGTCCACTTTATCCGTGTCTTATTATTATTATTATTATTGGGTAGCGACATGCGTTGGACAGGTCTCTTCACTGAAGGATCTGAGAGTGTTTGTGGGTGTTGTGTCTGCAGCGATGAGCGGCGTTTACGGGCTGAGCTGTCCGGAGCCTTGTGCTCCTGATGCTGTTAGAGATGTGCCGCATCTCCGCTGGTCCTCTGGAGCCCACATGAAAAATCACGACTAACGGTTAAATTGTCAGGCCGTCGTTTTAGTTGTGCAGTTTCGCCAGTTTTGCCTCACCGTGGTGACTTTTAAAAACAACAGCATCATTCATTATGAAAATACAAAACATTTAGCAGGACTGGTTGTTATCCATCTTCAGTTATGGGTAAAATAGGATTAATCACACCACAGGATGCGTAGTGTTACTAAATGAAATAGCAGCAGAGCTCACCTTGTGTGCACCCTCAGTCGGAGCTTTGCATGGAGGAGAGCCCAGTGCACAGATGGTGCAGCAGAGGGAGCCACTCTCTGCTGCAGCTTTGAGTCTCTGACCAGCACTGTGGTGGCTGCGAGGCCTCCCTGCAGCCCCAGGCAGTGTGTGTCTCTGTGTGCACTGTGCGTGTGTGTGTGTGTGGTGTGTTTCTGTGAGTCTCCCAGTCTCTGTTTGTTTTATATGTGTCTGACACTATGGCCATCTTGCCAGTAGAAATTGAAGACATGGCCGGCATTGCCATCAACACACAACACAAGTGCACATTTGATTTCAGTGTAAATTGAAGCACAGTTGCTGAGAAGCCCGTGCATGGCCTCTTAATAAATGTACTACATAACTTGACTGGAGGAGAAGTTAATACAAATTTGGGCTGTTTAGTAAAAAGTGTTCAATAGCGAAAATGACCAGACAATGCGTGGATCAACAATATATTCTACATCTCACAGTAATAGTGTAGTTTGGCTGTGTTTTTCCACAGTTGTTCAAAATGTAATTTCCTCCTTTGACTGAGGATGATATGACATCATGCAACAGACACTTTCACAGAGAGATGTATGACTGGGGCTGCTCTGCTGCTCTGTAAACACAATACCAGTGGATCCAGTTTCAGCTTTTGCATTTGCCAGTCAACCCGGCCCATTTGTCTCCACTTACATAACAAAAGGAAAAGACAGACACCCTCGTCAAAAAATAAAAAAGGATGAAACAGTAGTTCTGATTGTGGCATGTGGCCAACAAGGAAGAAAGTGAAAGCGTTTGTGTTCAGCGGGTTCACCGTTGAGGATGGAGTGAAACTCATTATCTCCCTCATGAAACGGTTGCTGCAGGCAGCACATGACAGTCTAGCCAGAACTTTGGTTTCACACAAACCAACTTCTGCTCTGTGTGTGTGTGTGTGTGTGTGTGTGTGCATTGACAGAGTAGACAGGCAACTATCCAGTGGTTGTGTGGTTGAGATGTTGATTGTAATGTTGAGCAGCAGAATTGTGTAGGAGGACGCTAATCCCTTAACTGCGCTCTGCTTTGTGCCACACTGTTCCAGATTAAGGTAATTCTGGGAGAAAAAAAAGCCTTTCCGCTGAATCTTTTACCACTCAATTACAATTTGGCGTGCTCTCAAGAGCAGCTTGGCAAAATGTGCTGTAGGAGTGCGGCTGATCTGGCGTAGCATTTTTAGCCGCCCACTGGGTCCCCCTATACAGGGTGTTTCCATACATTTGGCTCATGTCGCTACTCATCACTATATCCAAAAAATGAGATGATCACTGTAGCTTCATCTGGCCTTTTGTATGTTTACTGTCTTTCTTTACACATGGATTTACATTGCTAGATCCATTTGTGCGATTTATCAGTCTGTGTTTGTTTTCACTATTACCTCACACAACATAAGCCTCTTAGTGGGTATTATAATGACTAATGATTTATTTTCTTTTACTGTACACAGGGTGAGATAATTTTCCATCTGCCATAGGGCAAAGCTTCCCCTGATAACAGGATAATATTTGAAAAAAATCACAGCCAAACCACCTGCGAGCTGAAGATCATACTCAATGTGAGACGAGCCTTTGTGTTCTTTTTGCTCAGCAGTGGTTTCCGCCTTGGAACTCTCCCATGGATGCCATTTTTGTCCAGTCTCTTATTGTTGAATCATGAACACTGACCCTAACTCAGACAAGTGAGGCCTGCAGTTCTTTAGATGTTGTTCTGGGTTCTTCTATCACCTCCTGGAGGAGTCGTTGTTGTGCTTTTGGAGTAATTTTGGTTGGAGGGCCACTCCTGGGAAGGGTCACCACTGTTCCAAGTTTTCTCTATTTGTGGATAATGGCTCCCAAAGCCTTAGAAATGACTCCCTCTTACAGAGTGATACATGTCAATTACTTTGTTTCTCATCTGTTCTTGAATTTCTTTAGATTGCAGCATGATGTGTTGCTTTTAGATATCTTTTAGCTTCACTTTGTCAGACAGCTTCTATTTAAGTGATTTCTTGATTCAACAGCTCTGGCAGTAATCAGGCCTGGGTGTGGCATTTTGTATTTACTCGGGTTATCTTTGTGTAGTATTACAATTAGTTTGATGATCTTTACCATTTAAATCTGACAAACACGCAAAAAGTTTTTTAAAGTTTTCATCTCCTATACTTTTCTTCTCCACAGGGAGTTTACCGCTGAGGCGTCGGATGGATGATGAGGAGGAGGACATGTCACGGCCCACCTCGCAGTACTGGGGAACGCCCTTTAGGGACGTCAAATACGAAGACCGACCCACACATATCGGAGCTGGACAGGCCCTTGCTGGTGTCACTGCTGCCTTGCCCACGTCGCAAAGCCAAAACAACAACAGCATCAACATCAACACGCTATCCTGCGGCTTGCAGCGGCAGCCTCACATACCCTTTCACGGTAAGGAGGGGCGACACATTGAGATCCTGCTGCAGTGACGCTACAGTTTACAGCACTGAATGATTCACATGCGTAATCTCACACCGTTAGTCATTCCTTTTGCCTGGTAGGTTCCTGATTGGGAACTGTCATTAAACACTGAAGTGACTGAAACTCTTAAGTCTGGTTTGATAGTGTGTCAATCTTACTGCAAAACAGACAAGACAAGAAATTCATTTTCCTCCTAAATTTGATGAATTATAATTACATTCCAGTCAGTTTGTTGCATTTTAATGAAAAAACAAACAAACAACAATAAGGTCATACGTGCCTAAAGATACATACACACACTAATATAACATTTCATTTTAATCCAATAGTGTTTTCCCATGTCTAATCAAATCAGTGTGACATCACCCTAATTGAATTGAACCAATGTTGAAGTAGAGTGTTGTTTGGTTGTTGACTCTGTGTTAGAGTGTGAGAGGTCCATGTTGTTCTGGGTTTAAAGTCATCAATACATAAACGCTACTGACTGTTATTACCTTCTCGTTCATTGTAACCTAACCAGTAATACATGTCATGCACTTGGCTCTGTGCCATTTGGTTTTCCACACACAGTCCGGGCCACTCAGGTTCTAAAGAGGTGTGAGACAGAATAGCAGGGCATTCTTCAAACATGACAAAAAATTTCCCTTCGCGTGGCATGACTGCAGAAGCGCATGCTAGAAGCACTGAGTAAACCAAGTGACACAGCCCGTGGCCCAGAATGCAGCAGTTCACTGAGGTCATTGTAGATTTAATAAGGTGTTTGGGTTTTCCACGTACCAACACTCTTCTTCTTTCTTATTGTGGACTCTTCAGTTGTACTTTGTGTGCCTACCTTGAAATATGTCAACCCCAGAGTAGATCTGATAAAACCTGTTTGGGTTTCAGGAAGCATTACAGCAGCAGTTTAAATTAGTTACTGTATATTTGACTAAGTTGGCCAGACACAGCTGTGTTTGAGGCCATTAATCGTAATCAAGATAATTTGGCTTATCTTTAGACTGTCTGCAGAGTGTTTTCTGAGGTTTTCACTGTCTAGCGTGAGATCAAAAAGGGAAACCGTAGTGGTTTATCTGAACTGAAACATGCTTTTATTGATGTATTTGCATTTTACACATCAAACAACACGTTTTGAGAAGCTTGATGTTTTCCTCTTAGGCAACGCTGGATTACGCTCACACTTCCCCGCTCAATTCGAGCCTATGGAGGACCGGGGAGAGAGGCAGATTGAAGAGGAGGAGGAAGAGGGCAGAGGGGAGGACGATGACAGGATGGCACAGAGGCCTGAGGACCAAGCAGGGGTGAACGTCGAGGTGCAAATTGGCCGTAAACTTCGGGAGATCGGAGACAAGTTCCAACAGGATCACCTTGAACTGGTAAGCCTCACTCCCAAGCACTGATATGAATCTACACATGATGTCACACTTCACACAACCAGCTGCAGAGCCTGTATGCACTTTACAACTAAATGTGTAAACAGAATGAACACAAGTGCTTCAAATGGATCTTAATTAAGTGCTATATTTGCCCATTGAAAATGTGCTTCTGCTTATCACCAAGAAAAGTCAGCAGCAAGGATCTGGGTCTAATGATCTGCTCAGACTTAAACTATATTTTGTTTGTGTTTTACTGTTCAACTATTTATGCATGTGAGCTTTTATATGATTGGAGACATGAATTAAAGCTAATTTGTGCCAATTTGCGGCTCACTTTTGAGAAAAAAAGTGACAGAGTATGTTGCCAGCTGGGTTTGCCACAACCCACACTGGATAAAAATACCCTGTGCGGTGATTCAACCACTTTCTTGGCCACACTGAAGATAAAATCCTAAATCACTAGTAATGCATGATTTAGAAGTCAAACAGGATCTAAAAACTAAAAAGTGGAGTACTGTCAATATTTAAATGTTAATTTCCAGTTTTGTATTATGGTCAAGGTGATCTTAATCAGAATACAAAACACTGAACACGTATTGCACCCTGGGGCAAATGTTTATGTTGCCAATACTGTTTTACAGTAGAGCTAATACCTTGTAATTACAGTCAATAGTGATATAAGGGTTACAATTCCTTGTCTACAGACACACAGAAAAGAAATGAATGAAATCCATGGCCTCAACTTTTTGAATGCTCCCAAAGCTTCCTGGAAAGAGCAGATTCAATGACACTGTCCCATTTCTCACCTTTATCCCTTTGTTTTCATTCTGTAATTTTAAAGTGAACCTTCTGTTCATTACTTGTGTCTTTTACCTGAAAGTATGCAGACTTCTCAAATGAGTTTATACATGAACATGAACAAATTTGGGACCTGTGAACGCTTTAGTGGTGATGAAGGAAATTGACCATCGAGGCTCAATGTTTGCACTGCTCTTCAGGGAATAATTAAGCACACATGCTGTGTGTAGGGCTGCAGCTAATGATTATTTTGGTAGTCGACTAATCATTCAATTATTTTCTAGATTAGTCACGATTATTTCATGCCTGACTATTTTGATGCTTGCGACCTGTGGTTGCACATCCTGTTCTGATGTTCACGTGACACTAGAAGTCGCTAAATGACGTCATCATCTAATTTGCATAATTGAAAATGTGTATGTAATTGTAATGGACGCTGTAGGAGAGAGGAATAACGTCGTGGGAGAGACAAAAAAATAGTAAAAAAAACACCCTATATATATTTAGAACTACAAATTAACTTTCTTCTGTCGATTCTTGTTTTTTTATGTCACAATTCCAACTCTGCTCCTTCATCTGGGCTTGGGACGGGCAAAAGTGACTTAGGTATAGGTTTTTTGTATTTATTATTATTATTTTAGTTTACCTTTCGTCTGCTTTGGTTTTAGATCTTATGGTTCACTTAAGAGAGTGCGGCGGCTTAGCGCATGCGCGATTTATGTGCAGTCTGAACGCGGAGGAGTGATACCTCCTGCTCTGACAGCAGCTTTGAGGGACTGATGCGCAAGGAATGGTCGCCTGTGAGTGCTTTGAGAAGGGGGAGGAGCACACGACAGCACCCGCTGCTCGTTGAGGACGGTGGAAAGCAATAAGTGCTTTGACGACAAAAGTCTCCAAAAACCAGAAAAAGTCGCCAGATTTGTCGTTAGCTTCTTTTTTGAAAAAAAGTCGCTAGAGGGGTCTGAAAACTCGCTAAATATAGCAACGAAGTCGCTAGGTTGGCAACACTGCTCAGTCCTCAGACGTTCTTCTTTAGTAGGTCTGTGTGCAGTCTTGACAAACAATAACAAACGATACCACCCCCAGACGTTCATGTAGTACATTGCAGTTACAAAAACCAACGTGGTTCCCTGTGACTGGAGCCTCTATTGAAGGTTCTGTTTATGACGCGTCGACAATAAAAAAAAATCCGCGTCGACGATTTTTTGTAGTCGACGTCGTCGATTACGTCGACTAATAGTTGCAGCCCTAGCTGTGTGTAGTTAATTCTGCGTGCCAAGAAGTAAACATGGCACAAATTGTGTGAGAACCTTAAAGATGCCCTTAGCCATTAACTCAGCTGTACCTTGCTGTACCCACCACCAAGGCTGCACACACTCTTTTCTGTTCTTGTTTGGAAAGATTTGGTATCACAGTGTGTTTGATAACAGGTCAGGGGGTTACTTGTATCAGTGTTTGAAAAGCAGTTACAGGTCTGACTGAGAGTCCACATTAGCCACATGCCCATAAACCTAGTTAATAAGTACAAATATGGGATAGGTATCAAGTTTCTTATCTGCTGCTGGGGGTCTGTTTTAACAGCAAACGTGTGGCTGATAAGTTTTGCAAAGCATTTAACTGTGTTGCCAGCGGAGCAGGAGAGAGTCGACAAAGAAAAGAAAGAAAAAAGGATGACAGAAATACAGAATGAAAAGAAAGTGAAACAGTGATGGTGAGAGATTTTGACAGAGTCTGCACAAACATTGAGGAAGCGCAGGTGAGATCGATGCGACTGTCACGAACAAGAGTGAGCAGCATGTCTGTGTCTGGGTAGACTTGGCCGGTTGTGTATGTGCTCGTCTAAAAATACTTATAGACGCAGCCAGTAACATGACGGCTACCCACAATACCTCAGTTGTCCCGCTGACTGCCTCAGTGTGTGTGTGTCTTTGTGTGTCTTTTGGTTTGTTAGTGTTACTCTGTGACAGAGAGATAAGAGGGAAAAAAAAGAAGTATTTTTTGTCTGCTGTCTGTGTTTGAGTTGGTTTTATCCTGCAGGATCTGATACTGCTGTTGTTGGAATATTCCAAAGGGAGGATAATCACATTATATTTCAGTTTTGACTACTTTAGAAGTGGTGACATTTCCTAACTCATTCTAACATTAACTGAAGGAGCAAACATGCACATTGTCAGATTTTTAAACCATTTAGGGTACATTAACCTATAAAGGGGCAAACAAAATCCACACCATTCTCCACTACCCACACAAATGAGAGCAGAAAGATGAGCCTCATGTGGAACATGTTTAAATAAGCTCAGCAGTGTAGAATGAAGGCAATTAAGGACAATTAGGGTTATATTTAGCAGCATTGGCTCAATTCTGTTCAGGCTGCTAGTTCTGCATCAAACAGCCTGTGGCTGACTCTGATTGCTAGGCTGGTAGAGACCTTGATGGAGAGAGAGATCGTAACAAGAATGCTTATGCAACAGGCTGCAATATCTTAGCGTGGCTGTTCAGAAAGTCAGTGGGAGCTGTGCAGGATCAGAGATGAGGAGGGGGAGAGAGGAGATTGCAGGATGCTGCAGGAACCCCCTTATCTGTCTGAAGTGCACAAGGGCTGCACACCCCAATAGAAAATGACAGAGCTAAGAGAGGGTAACTCCATAGGAGGGAGCAGTTTTAGTTTCCTTTGCTTTGTTTTGGTAATCATTCAGCTGACTTTGCTATTGTAAGAGAGCTGTGATGAAATAGGCAGCACATTCTCTGAAAGCGTTTCACTTTGAGGCTCTGAGGTTGTTCAGAAGTCAACAGTGCAACATTTAATAAGAGGAGCTGTCTGAAACCTGAGGGAGCACGTTCGAGTGATATTGAAATGAGGGGCAGCTCCTGAAGGTTAAAAGCATCTTGTTTATACTTGTTAGCTTAACTTTTTTCTGTTAAGATCAGCTAAATTAACAGGTATTATAATTATATTCTATCAGAGCCACTGCAGCAGCACTGCACATTCTAGTGAAGTGTTGTGCAGGATATGTGTGTGACAGACATGTTTGCTAGACACAATCTAATGTTGTGGAAACATCCAGTCTATTTGATCATAAGGTTTTAGCTCACACAGGTTTACCACAGTTCAAAAGATGTTAATGTAAAAACCTGACAAGCAGGCTAATTATGCTTTAACATGTTTAAATTTGAAACATCCAAACTTCTTGATGCTAATAACTTTGTATGTCTTTTCTGCTGTCTCCTTGCAGTTTATAAGGCACCGGAGACAAAATCTGCCAATCTGGATGCGCCTTACAATGGCCTTGTTTGGTTTTCTATTTCCAAGAGAGGCTCCCATCCCCCGTCTGAGAGGAGAGCAGAGATGAAGGGACCTGCTGGCCCCTGCCTCGGTCCTTGTTTTCCTTGCACAGGGACAAGGGACCAGACTTGAAGAGATGGCACTGTAAGGTGGAACACGGGTTTGGATTTTGTTTTCTAATTGAATATGAAGATGACATGAAGAAAACACTGGTCACCGCTGGACGGAGACTGATTACAGTTTTTTTGTCTTTTCTTTTTTTTTTCTTTATTGATTTTTTTTTTTGTTGTTTTGTTTTTTCGCCTCTCGACGAAGAAGCCATTGTGTTTGAAGAGATATTTTCGAAATATTTGTAAGATTACCTATTTTGTACAGTAAACTGCTGTTTTTTATTTGGTAATTCAAGTCTTGAAGGACCTCCATCAGTCCAGGGAATGCCTTATTCTCTCCTGCCACAGTGCATACTCTTTTGCATCAAGGAAATCATATGAAAGAGATACATTTTAAGATTAGGCCACTTTTTTGGCAAAAAAAACTCTGGACATTTCCATGCTGAAGTTACTGGCTTCAAACCTCGTGGACTTGAGGCACACCTCTAATTTATTCTAAGAAAAAACAATAAGCCCTGTACTTATCAGTTATTGTTCCAAACTGGCTAGTTTAAAAATGGTTCTCACGACACAGTGGCAGTGTTACACACTGGTGTAGCACTGTTGATTCCACTGTTGACCTAGGGACATTTTATCAACCTGTGTCTTTTCACCGGTGTCATCCGTCAGCCTCATCTGCAGTACCGCTCATGCTCATAGAAGTGGCCTAATGACCTAATGTGCAGATATCAGATCCTGTTGATTTAAATGTATACTTGAATTTAGGTGTACTGAAGATCTTAGTCAAGTAACTTCAAGACTTGACATCTTAATTGTGATTACTCTTTCGATTTGTAATCATTTGTTTGTAGGAGTGTGTGCTTGGTGTTTCCAAAATGTGCAGTAATTGTGAAACCAAATAAGCACAAAATGTTAAACAATTCTCCTCTGTGAGATCACGATCAGGGAACTGGAAACAATCAGACAGCTGAAAAGCCTCGGATAAATTTCATCATTTCCTCAAGCTTTTCAGGTTCTCTTTCTCTGGCTGGATTGACAATCGCAATTTTTGCCCTTTGCTGCATTGTGAGTTGCCTGTGAGAAAGATGACGTCTGTCAGCATTTTTAGGTGTGAGCAATATTGAAGCCAGTGGAAGGAAGTTAAATCTTAGGGATGCACCGCATTTGGACTCAAACTGGCATCCATGGACAGACATTTCCCAAAATATGGCTGTGTTTTAGTAAAATATGCTTATTTACATATATCTTTGTTACAGAAACATTTTAGGTTAAAGGTGCATTTTTATTTTATTTCACTCTGGAGGTTAAATGTCTTAAGCACTGATTCAAACCTGATTTGCTAAAACATGTTCAGGTGCTTTCTTATGCCAACTTCTGTACAGTTTAGAAGCCAATTTTTATTAACACGCAGACACATTTGGATATAGGAGAAAGTTTATACATGTTCATGTGACAACTGCTATGTTAGCATTATAGCAAAGGCACGGCCACTGTTTCTCAATACAAGTTTTATCAAGGAGAAAGTCTTTATGGACTTTAAATAAAATGTAAAAAAAATCATTTAATGTATTATTTCAGTCTGTTGTAGACTGATGATAAAAACTATTGAAGACACTGATGGGTTTTTTCAACTTTATGTTTTCTTCAGGGAGTAGTTAATAACTGTTTATTACTATATGAAATGCGTTCGCTAAAAATCTGCCTTTGAGTGAAGATTTTGTCTTTTGCTTTTAATCATTTTTTGTAGTAGACAACGCTGAACAAGCAACGTTTAATTAGGCTTTTTTTTTTTTTCTCAACATAAACATGGAAGTGTGTTACAGGTCACCAGGAGGTCTTTTGTCTTCAGCTACACGAGTAGCTGAACCAAACGTTTGTTTCCTGCAAACACTGAACGCTGAGCCAATTGAGACAGTTGTGACGCACTCTCTGGTCTTCAGTACAGTCTCACTCTTTTCTATTCATTCATCGCTATGTTTAACTACTCCCTGTCCTTACTGAGAACATTTTGTTTGGTTTCCTTGAGATAATTTATTCTAATTTATTTTGTGTATATTTGCTCAGTGCTACTGTATAGATGCTATCTCACTGTGTACAGTCTTTTTCTTCTCATTCTTGATGTGCATTCAGTTGTGTGTTTGATGCCTGTGTGTGTGGGGAGGTTGGACTAAAGCCATGTGCCTCGTGCGTTCTCACACAATTGTGTGAGTATTTACAAATCACGTGAATAACAGACAATCAAATGTACAAAATGTGCCTTGTGAGTAACAGACCTGCCACATCATCATCATCATCATCAACACTTGGCACAATTACCCAAAGTCACTGGTCACAGCTCTTGTTTCACTTGGGCTCTGTGAGATCAATATACTCTGATACTATAGAGTCGGCACAAACAGTAGAGCGCATCCGTTGTGCCTTGATACAAAACCTTTTTGATTCCTCGCATCAGCTCACGAGGCACAGGCTCAACCTTTGACATCTCTCAGCACGAACGGCGATTTTCACCACGCAGAACCTTCACAATATCAGAAATGACTGTTTGCAATCAATGTGCACTGTAAAAAGAATTTTTAAACCTGTATACTGTATTTTGCGCCTCTCTCTTTCTACTCCTGTGCTAAACTTCCCCTCTAGGTTCTTGAAACTTTTTAAGATCTGTAATATGCTGGATTGACCTAGCTCGTCTGGGCTTTTGTGCTTTATTATCTACAATCTAGTAGGGCTGTGGGTTTACATTTGAAGGAGGAATGAGCCACCATGGTGCCCAGTATTATTTAGATGTGAGATGGGTTGAACAGCCACTCGGTCGGTGTGGTGTCGATCTGAGCCTGTGATTACCAACCACTGTTGTGACCCAGACTCAAGTGAAACATTTGTTATATGTTCAACCTTCAGTGTCTTTAATATCAAATTTCTTTAGTTTTTTTAAATAATATTCAAGGAGTACATCTTTACTGTTAAGTGCTATGATTTGGTGTTTTTATACGTTAGACATGAATTTGACACAGCTGTTGTTATCTTTATAAAAAAACATTTTTAGCAACATTTTTCCATAACATTTTGTAAGATGAAGAAAAATCTACAAGACAACTGTTTTTTGCTTTTCTATGATTGCTTTTTTTTCCAATGTTGTGGCATTTTTAATTTGGGATATTGCCAAGTCTGCGGTGTCACTCTCAGTTCAAGGGCTTTTTCAAAATATGTAAATGGAGTAAAAATGCATGTCCAACATTCCTAAAGAAATCTGTATCTTAAGGGTTTGAATGTAATTTAATGGAGTAAAAATTGCGATATCGCTTTTAATACATGAACTGAACAGTGAAACTTATTTCAGACTCCTGTATGTGCAGTGAGTTTGTATTGTCTTCACATTGCTTTCTTTATGTTCAGAGTGGTCTCAAGGATTTCACATTCATGTGTCCTATGAAGTAAGACCCAGTCCAGATGTAGCAGTTTTTTGTTTAAACATTGGCTGTGTTATCTTTGGGACTGCTCTGTGTCAACTGCACAGGTTTCAGTCAGCGCAGGACATAGAGTAATGGAGGGATCGGAGGAGGACGGTGGATGTTTGTTCTTTTTCTAGTGCAATATGCTGTACATAAGAGCTTGGCTCTCAAAATCTTACTATTTCTCTTAATTTCTTTTGTTGTTAAATGGGTACATTGCTGTTTTTTTTTCATTAAATCTTTATGAACAATTGACATGGCTTGTCCTTTTTTTTTTTTTTTACACAAACAGCGAGACAAGACATGTTTATTTACATCGCACATTTCATAGAAAGAGGCATACTACACAAGCAAAAGCAAAACAAATCATAATTAATATAAAATTTAAAAAATCTGTAATTGCCTCCTCACAGTTGAGTCTGTGTGGACGTTTGTGGCAGATGGAATGAAAGTCCCTCAAGGTATTCCTGAGACATGAGGTCACTGTAAGCTTGACCACCAAAATCGATCCAAGTAGACACTAGTGCCAAATTTTAAGAATCACATCATTTTGAAGCGCACACATTGGCAATCTTCACATTAACCATCCTAAACAAGACCAATAATTGTCAGACCGATCAGTTTTCGATGAATGATACATGCAACTGACAGTACTCTTGAATCAGTCCACATTTGTTTTAAACCTATGTTAATGATGAAAATACTGGTTATAATAATAATAATAATAATGATAACAATAATAATAATGTTATGTGTTTACACTTGAAAACATCATATCCTAGTTTCCCAAACCTGGAGTACTCCACTAGAAACTGCTATACGGTAGCATGTATTCAATGTTACTGATCTCTGCCATGGTTGTAAGTCTATAACTCAAGTTACTTAGTAGTAAGTAGTAAGCAGAATGAGCTTAATAACCAAGCTATATAGAGGTCAAATTCCACGTGATCAAAACCAGGATATTAATGCGAATATAAACGTATCAATGAGACTGCAGAAATAAACAACTCAATTTCTAAAGTGACTGAATGTACGTAGGTCTCACCACAAGTTCTAAAATAAACATTCACATGTAACCATTTAATGAATGAATTGTGTGTGTGTCACTTCACAAGCTTCTGTTGCCACACTGCAGCAGCAATCCTAAAAAGTCATGTCCCTGAATAAAAATCTCTTCTACTACTAGACACCAGTGATTTAACCCCACTGAAAGTCCCTTGAAAGTCAATTTAGCTTGAACAATAGAAGCATTTCATGCATTTCAAGCCCTAAAGGCAATGAGGTGTCTCAGCTAAACCTGTTTTTTTTTAAAACCTTTTTCCCTCTTGGGGGGAAAGGTGCAAACTTACATAAACTGTGAGTCACTTTTCTCTCACCGAGTTTCTAACGCAATCTCCCCCAGGCAGCTGCTTTGTGTAGACAGGGGCAGCAAGGAAAGTTAAAGGATGTATACATGTGTATGGCATTGGGGAAGGCAGAAGTGCATGACCTCAGGAAAATAGATCATTAATGTTTTCAGATGGGACCTGACCTGAAGTTCATAAAGATATTAACACACTGCAGTGTGTTGTGCTACAGGGCAAACTGATATACGCTGATATACTAACAAGTCAAAAGCTGTTACAACTGTCATCTCTGGGGCATTTTCTAGTTTTTACTACACACAAACAAGTACATGCATTCTTCTTCTGCAAACAGTGTATTTAAGGTAAGTGAGAGTCAGTATGTTTAAACATGTTTGAACGCAGACACTCAACACAAATCACTTGCAGACAAACTGCCTGCCACCTATGAACACTGTGAGACAAATGACTCATGTTGGATTGTCAAGTTACTTCAAAGAATAATGCCATATTGTTTGTATTCCCAGGAGTCACAGTACACCACATTGTACATGGACCTAATGAGATGCTGCCATGTTTTCACTCCATGGTTTCTAATTTCAGAATAATTTGATGACCTGATTTATGTCAAACAATGTCATTTTGCCCAAGAAAAAGTAAACAGAATAGGACTCGTTCAAAAAGACATGCTAATGTATTTTTTTGTTGTTGATGTTCATTGTTTTCTGTGTGCTCTTGGCAACATTTCACTGTGCATGTGCTGCCCCTTTAAGGCAGGCATGTGAATTTGGCCGTGTATTTTTTGTACTAGCAGAGTTTCTCTCCACTGAAAAAGGCCTTTAAGCTAAACTGGTGTCTTTTCCACTTTTTGTTCATTGTTTCTTGCTGAGCCTGAGAGAGCACATGCCAGTAAGTAGGTGTTATCTGTTGTGTTAAGCTTACCCACGATAGTTTTGTGTAACAGTTGAGAGTTTTGTGTGAGAAACTTTGATGTGTAGGAAAAACGGCTGCGATGCTAAAACGTTAGCCCGTCTATGGCATTTCCGATGTAATGTTAGCATCGAGCTAACCGCTAGATACCAAATAATCAGTGAAGGCTTCAGGATATGTTTATGTGTGATGTACATGAAAGTTCATGACTCAGTGTTTGAGATTGTAAAAGCAAGTCAATTACATCAGAAATGTAACATTTTATTTTTCATTTCTGTATCACAGTTTTACAGTGCTTCTGACAGTAAACATCTAAAATGTTCCTCCTGACTCCTGGACGTTTTTTGTGGACCTGTTATGCTATCTGCCAAGCTAGAAACCAGCTTTACAACCTAGTGAGGGCAGAATAGTGCACATTGCAAGACCAGTAAACACAGAATTTAGAGTTATTTTAATCCTCATAATAGTTTAGTGATGAAGAACTGACATGTTGCCTGGCAGGATTATGTTTCTTGGGCGATTTAACGGCAAACCCAGACTGTTAGAAACTCTTTGCATCGCTAACATTTCCAGGCTTTAAGTTTTAACCACAAAACAGACTTTGTATTTCCCTCTTTAACCCCCCACCAGCTGGAATGAAAGCCCTGTCCCCTGGAACAGCTGGTAAATACAGACAAGTGTGTGTATGAGCATTTGTGTGTGTCTTCAGGGAGAAAGGGGGAAAAAAAAGTGAGGGATGTGAGGGACTGCTTGACTCAGCAGTTTTTCGCACACAGCCCTGACAAAGACCTCTCTGTTCTCCTGGCCAGTCACTCGGGGAGACGCCCTGAGGGGTGCTACAGTCGATGCTATCGGCAAGGCTCAGATTTTTCTCAGGGACTCTTCTCAGGAACAATGTAGTTTTTCTCTGTATGTGATGGGCACATGTTTTTCATTACAGTCTTTAACTTGTTATAATCTTGTTACCATGAAAACACATTTCTTTGTTCAGTTTTTTTTTCCTGTATATTCTGTGTGGCTGCTGTGAATAAAGTGAGGACAGAAATGAGCTTAGTATCTCCCTGGTTTATTAAAACCACAGCGCAAGCTCATAAGATGTATCACAGAGTGATGACATTTCAATTATCACCTTCTAAAAGCTTTCTGTGTCTGTGGTTGCTGTCAGGGAAACAGGTCAGACGAGGGCATATCTTCCTGCATTGCAAGTGTCAGCGAACATCCACTTTTGTTGTATGAAATCATTGATTTCCAAACTCTGTCAACACCTGTGAGACTATTCAGTTTCACTGATGCATATTGTATATGCCTCAAGCTATACTGAACATCTGACTACAGTATTACAGGTAAACATAAAAAACATTTTGAAAGTTCAGTGGAAGTGGAAATGTAAATATCTTTTTCACTTTTACAATAAAAACATGCAGAACAGAAATAGACATCATCTGGGGGAACAATAATAATAAGGTTTTATAAAACGTAGTAGGTGTGGTTCCATCCTCTGAGGAAATGAACTGCCTCTCTAAAAGGGCACACGTGTCAGGTGTAGCACTTTAGCAGGGTGTTAGGTCAAAACACATTGGTGCAGCTGCAGCTGAGAAGTGGCTCTGGGGAATAGCATGACTTCCTCCATAGATGAGTCTCTGCTTTGTTATTATATCATGTGATCACATTACAGTAACCGACTTCCATCCAAACACTTACCTGTTTTTTGGAGGTGAGAATATGTAAACAACTCAGTACACAACATTGTGTTATTCTGTTTATTGTGTTTGTTGTATTTTATGCCAGATCACTCAGAAAAGATCTGGATAGGTAATCTGTAGGCCCTTAACACCCACAGCCACACTTTATACATTCAGAAACACTCTAAACATTCTTTGCAACAATTATTAATACTTCTCTCAGTATTTAAACCAAATCAACCAAAAATTAGGTGAATAACACAAGTAAAATAATTTCTCTTAAGCTGAAGGAAAAAAACTACAGTAAAACTAGATAATCTTAAAGGAAATTGGCCTATCTTAGCCAAGTGTCTCTAGTGGAAGTTAGACCATTTTTTAAAAGTTAGATTAAATTTTTTTTTCTTTTTTGATCACTGTATTTTTATAAGTAAAACAAGGATTACAAACCAAAGACACTAAACATTTACAATCTAAAAACCCAACCAAACCAAAAAGGAGGCATTCATCGTGAAACAGTTGATGGTGCAAGAGTGCTTTTAGTTTATCTCTTCGTAGATTCTTTTGTAGAGTAACACATCTTATAAAGTTGTATATACTGTATAAAATATCCCAGAGGTTATGTTCGGTGGCAGAAAGAAGTGAGGACCTTTCATATTTGGCAATTTTGAGAATAGGTTGCTGAAGACCGCACATTGGCCAACGGCTGTTGGCTAGGTTTGTCACAGGTCTTAGACTTTAGTCGCACACACAGTAACTTGAGACTCGTCCTCAAAAGACTTGAGACTTGACTTGGATTTGAGATTTGGGACTCAATCCTTTTATTGTTGTTTCACTAGTGGTTTCATTCATTTCGGGTTTTTTTTTAGCAACCATTATTTTTGTTTCATTTTATTTTTACATTTTCTTTTTAATAAATTATTCTATTTCAGTTTACAAAAATGTTTCTAAACCAATAGGTTTTCCGTTCATTTTAGGCTATATGATAATAACCCTGGTGAGCATGGTGATGTCAGGCGTGTACAATACACAGACACAGTGTAAGCGAACGCCCTTGTAGCGTGTGGGATCGACCCAAATGCAGAGAAGGAGCAGAGGGGTTGGAAAGCACACGCGTTGCTCTTGTAACACCCGAGCGCTGTAAGCGGATTCCACCAGGAATCGGTGTTACAATAACCGGCCAACAAAGAGAGAGAGAGAGAGAAGTACTCAGAGACTAGAGAAGAGAAGATCTCGATGAGAAGTCGTGGTAGCAGGAGCTCGGGACATGAGAGAAACACAATGTCTGAGCAGAGAGCAGGTGAGTGGACTTCCTGTTTATATCCTGCCCTACCAAACCTGGCCCTTCCTCTCAGTCACCTGATCTGCTCACCTGACAAACTGGGGCGCTGGTCATCCTCAGCTTATTCATCTTACATCCGACCTGATGTGAGTGCCATTCTCTCTGCTCAAAAGTCTCTGAAGCCATGAATTTCTTTAGTAAGTATCTCATATAGCTGGTGGTAGTTTCTTTTGTTTACCTATTACAACTATTACGATTATTTGCATTCCGGTGGTTGGGGACCTCTGGCTTATATGATCTACTGAGATTTGCATCACCAATAATAATGCAAGGCAAGGCTCTTATCAGATAACTGTGCTTTGAAATCTGTGAATGGGATGCACTCTTACCAGCTGACAAAGAGGCACAGTGTAGTCATTAGTGGATCTTGAGAAAACTCCAGATTCCCAGTATTTACACAAATCCATGCACTTGTCATAACTGACAGAGCTGTGCATCTTTGCAGATGCTTCTACCCTGGCAATATCTGTAGCAGACAGCTACAGTTGACTGCAGAAGATCCAGAACTTCAGTCTTACTGCAGGATTGAGGGTATCTGAAAATTTTACCTTGCCCATTTATCCCCACTCACAGAATGATAGAAATTCCTCGTTGTGTATGTACAAAAAACAGAAGCAAATTGTAACACACTAGCAAGGACAGAATAAACATGTTTTAAAAAGATGGGACAGGGACATTTTGACTACTGTGTTATATCACCCCTTCTTTTAATGACATTACATGACTGGACAGTTGCTGTTTGGGGGAGGGGCTTTTGTTCACTAGCAGGTTCACCTTAAAAACAGGAACCAGGTGGCTGTGTCTATGAACTGTGTGTGGCAGCTTTGTATCTGCAATAGAAAAAAAACAGAATGAAGTTTTCCAGGAAGGGCAATGATGAAAATGGGCTTGTAAACAACAATTTTTATTTTATTGATTAACTTTTCTAGGTCCGTCTTCAAAGACAGATGATACTGAGCAGCTTTCTGTCTGAACCATCAGGACCAGACAACAGAGAAACCTTCACTTTTTGACTGCTGTCACATGTACATTTCCATCACTTTAATTCCTTAAAAGAAGAAGCTAAAAAAAAAGTCCACCTTTCCTTTCAGCATTTTTCAGATTGCTTAATGTAATGATCTTTTTTTTCTCTTGCAGTCTCTTTTCTCTCAACATTATCATCACCTGCTGCAGGTCAGTCTATTCTAGTGTGTCACACATAACATCTTTTTAGATTAAAGCTTAATATTAAAATACTATTTGTTACGTGCCTCACAGGTGCTCAGGTCAGATTAGCTGGGTCTGGATCTACTCGATGCTCTGGAAGAGTTTAAATTTATTACAACACCTGGAGAACAGTCTGTGAAGACAAGTGGGACTTAAATGATGCTGAGGTGGTTTGCAGAGAGTTGGACTGTGATAGACCACGGCGTGTCACTGATTCATTATCACTAATTCAGTTTGGTGGAGGAACTGGACCTATATGGTTTCATGATATGGCCTGTTTAGAAAATAAAAAGGTTCTGAGTGTCAGCACAGTGGATTTGGGAAACACAACTATGGAAACCATAAGGACGCTGGTGTCATATGTTCAGGCGAGAAGAATTTTGCATTACTTGTAGTATTTCACATAAATGGGGCAGCAATCATGTCTCCCCCAAGTGACTCTGTCAGACTCTCTGTGGCTGGTAAGTAACAAAAATCCAGTTTCCTGAATTAAATGTTTTATTTGATATTGTGTAAATAGTGAATGAGTTGCAAAGGCAACACATGTAATGCTTAAATATTTTTGCTCTTTTTATAGTGAGCGTCCCAGAGCCCAGCATCCCCATGAGTCCTGCCGGTGAGGTTTTCTGGGGTCAGGACGTTACCATCACTTGTTTGATCTCTACTCAGGTTTTAGGAGGAACATTCATTCTGCAGCAGACATCAGATTAAATCAGAGAGACACAAACATTAAGAACCAACTCTGCTACTTTCAACATTAATAAAGTGGTCTTTGACAAAGAAAGATGGTATGAATGTCAGTGCCAGACAAGGGTCTCAGGTCGTGACTTCAGTTCCCCTCTAAGCAACTCTGTCAGAATCTCCATCACTGGTAAGGAAAATGATCACAAACTGTAAAATTCTCTCAGCTCTCATAGTGTTGCTCTAAGAAACCACAGTACATCGTTTGTGGAAGTGAGAAACTGTCTTTGAAAAACTGAAACATTTTTTTGTATGATTAAGGCTCAGAAAAACAAAGTAAAGTCACTAAGTCTTATGTTAAAACTTATGCTGTGATTTGGCGCTATATAAATAAAGTTGAATTGAATTTTGTCAATGATCACATTTACATGTCACAACAAAATTTAACTTCTGCATTTAACCCATCCCCCCTTGGGGGGAGCAGTGGGCAGCCACAGGAGGTGCCCGGGGAGCTAGCGCTAAGTGTCTTGCTCAAGGACACACCTGGTACGGGGGATGGGCTGGGATTCACCTGGTATTGGTTAAGTATTGGCATACTATATTTATTCTTTATAAAGTAAAGTAACTTTGGCATGATCGTTAAATTAACAAAATTCATTTTCCAATATTGGATTGAGATCAATCATTTGATAAAAAATATGGAATATCAGTTCAATCCAAATATTTTCTGATTAAGAAAAACACTTTTTAAACATTCCTGTTTTTTTCATACCTAGCCCAGCCGCAGAAGCCCAACATCTCCCTGACGTGTCCTGATGGAGGGCTGGTCCTGATTCCTGAAGGTGCAGAGATCACAAGGGGTTCCACCTTTGTCATCACCTGTTCCATTAACTCCAACTATCTTCATGGTCATTTCTTTCTCATCTTTCTTTTCTTTCTTAAGTAGACTTTAGTAGTAGGTTTTGAACACCTTTAGGTCTGCTCATGCAAGTGGATAACAATGTTAATAATTGAACTCTGATGCTTAAGAGAGAGATGTAGGAGAGGAGGAGGACAGCAGCCTAGATCGTGCTGTAAAAGAACTGAAGCAGGCCCTCATACAGATCTGGAAGAGCTTCTTGTGGCAAGTTACATTTGTGGGGCTTGAAGGCACGAGAGGTAGAGAGGGTTGATTGCCCTCAGACATCCAGACACCATCTTAGCACACCTAGACTTATTCATCTGCATTTTAGTGAGTCATCCACATTCCTTGCTCTGGTGCATGGATTTTTATACAGTTTTCCCACCAGAGAGTTTGGTTCTAAATTTTGTTTGCTTTTTAGCTGGTGTGCTGGGGGTTATTAGAGGACAACTAGACGATATTAGATTAAACCTAATTAAGACTGAGGTACGGTTTTTCTTTTTGTTGTTTTTGAACGCCAATCCAACTACCAGTGCTGTATTTTGAGGAATACAATGCTTTAAGTGGAACCAAGAGCAGAAACTTTCAGTTTGTTGCCTATGTGTCAAAACCGCCTACCTGTATGCAATGTCATTTTGCAAAGATTCTGTGGTCTATGCAGCAGCTGAGTTTTTTGGGCGGTAAGTAGCTCAGTGAGTAGAGCAGTTGTCCCAGTCCCACCAGGCTACATGTAGAGATGTCCTTGGACAAGACACTGAAACTACATAGAAGCGCCGACATGTACTGTCTGTCCAAACCACAATTTTAGGGGCAACTGTGGTGCAGTGGGTAAGGCAGTCAGCAGTAGTCTACGAACCCCTGGGTGGTGGTTCACTTTCCAGTCCCCCCCAAAATTTCTGGCTACGTGTTGAAGTGTCCACTGGGCAAGACACTGTACCCCCAAACCCTTGGGACTTCAGAGGTGCTTTCTGTCCACTAAGAATTTCCCCAAAGGGATAAATAAAGTATCACTTTTCTTTTCTTAGATGGAATGCAGGATTGGAAGCATGTCTGTCAAAGAATCACAGAGGATGCAAGAAGCAACATGCATAGGTTCTGTTTGGAAGCTATTGTTAATGGGCACTAATTAGTTACCATCATGATAGCCCCACTACAGGCTCAGTTTTCATGTTGTGGTTTTTGCAGGCCTATATGGGACAAAAGTCCAGGGCTGTTTTTCAGTGTGCCCCGCTCAAGCTAATCTGTCATGAACTATGTACAGCATGTTCACAATCATAGTTAAATTTGGCTTAGTTTGAGTGATCAGACCTAAAGCTAAGCTGCAGGGGAAAAAGGGCAGTTGGAAGAAAACAACTAAAGTATCATTAACTAATGGTTATTTTTGTAGTGACACAGCATTATGATGCTTAACCTGACCCCAGCCATACTCCAACCATTCAGTTACTAAATTGGAGCTCAGCTGATAATAATCTGAGGAGAAGTGCAGTAGTTTTAATAGAAATTTTGCTCTTGAAACCAAACTATTTTGAGAAATAACGTCTTAGACTTAAGTGTCAATCGCATTCTCTAGAGTAGCAGTACCTAAGATTTATTGACATGTTTTGAAGAATAATCTGTTAAACGTTTGATTTGTTTTCCTCCTAGTTCCTTTGCTACTGCTGGTTTCTTCAGTAGCTGCTGGGAGTCTGCTGCTGCTTCTGTTGGTCTTGTTAGTGGTCTGCAGGAGGAGGAGAGAACGAGCCAATCAGCCTAAAACTATCATCAACTCAATGTTGGTGCTCACCAGAGTTTCCCCATTTTACATACACAATTTCATTAAAGTGCTTCTTGTATTCACATTTTGTTCTGATGCTTGTTTGTGTTTCAGATAAAGACAGGGATATTGTGAACGTCAGTCAAGTGGAAACTAAGAAGAAACTAAGAAGAGGAGAGTGATGAAGATCATGATTATGAGGATGAGGGTTCTGTTGATAATTCTGCAACAGCTGAGGAGGTCTTTTTCAGTGTAGAACAACAGATACCAGAAGAAATGTACGGAGTAAATGAGGATATTTCTAAAAAACCTTTCTGCTTTCTATATTGATTACTATGGATAAAGAACGTGGATATTTTTTATATTAACTCCTATTACATATATATATACATACATACAGTATATCTTTTTTTCTTGACTGGAGCAGCTGAAAAAAACTGCTTCATTCTTGATCCAAGCTTCATACTTCTGTCTCTTGGCGCCCCCTTGTGGTTACTGTTGTACATCACTGGAGACTTGAGGACATCATTAGTCTCCAGCGGTGTCTGTCTGCTTCACATTATGTCCCATCATTTCTCACATTATTAAGCTCTGGTGGTTATATGAAGTGAAGATTGCTGGCAACTTCATTCAAATCATGTTAGACTGTCCACCAGTGTGTGATTGAAGTCGCTGGTAATCTCTCACAGCTCCTTTCTGTCATTATACCTGTTTTTCTGATAAATTATTTGTTATCAGATATTTTTAAGCATCAGAGAAGGATCCTGTTATCTGGAGTGTGTCCCTTTTGTTAAAAGTGATTTAACTTCAATTACCCTCTTCTAATCAGTTTACACTTTTTTGTAGTTGTCATAACTTATGCCTGCAATTTTTTACATGCTTATGTTTTTGTTCATCTGTGTGTTTTGTTTATCCTTGCACATATTAATAAAATATTTTTCACACACAGAGACGCACACATAGATGTCTCCCAGGATATTGTAACAGTGTTTAGCATGGCTCAAAGGATGGCTGTAAAATTATTAATTATTAATTATAATTATTCGTTAGTCCATTATCCCTGGAGAATGACAGACTTGGAAGAGTCACTGACTTTTGATCTAGTACTACTATCAGTTTGTACTACTACTACTACTATCAGTTTGACATTTGTAGTTACATCTTTGTACGTCTTTACAGCTCTAATGGATTGGCATAGGATTTTGTACAGATATCCATGTTGTAAATGGACTTTAATAACTTTGGTGATCCCTTAACTTTTTATCTAGCTCCATCTAACAGGTCAAAAATTGTATTTGTCCAGAACCTGCATAACTGAGGTCTTTCTATCAGCCTCAGCTTTACACATGGTAAACATGATAAGTAATACAGGTACTGACTGAGGAAGATCCACTAGGATTACTTGTATAATTTATATCAAAGTGTGTACCTCTACTTTAACACATGGGTTGTTGTGTTTTGTAATTTACTACATGTGCTTTTACAGAGACAGCTCAAGTATTGATTTTTATAAAACTACGATACTGTTGATTGACAAAAATATCCTTTGAGCCCTCTAGTGCGTTTTTATAACAAAAGGCTTTATAACAAAAATATTTTTTTATTGTACATCTCCGTAACATCTATGCACGATACAACCTTTCAAGAATAGCACAGAAAAGGCTTGACACCCTTTAAGGATTTATAAATGGACAGTTGTTTGACTCATTTAAAGGGTTATTTAAAAGGTCAACCTTAAGTGACCAAATATTTTAGGTATCTGCAAGTTAGACATCATGTATGTTGCCAAATAATAATAATGAATACTTTATTGATCCCCTTGGGGAAATTGTTGTTGTTTCGGTGTCTTGTCCAAGGACACCTCGACATGTAGCTTGCTGGGACTGAGAATCGAACCGCTAACCCTTGGGTTGGGAGACGACTGCTCTACCCACTGAGCTATCATGCCGCCCCAAATAACCTGTTTTCCTCAAATACCAATTCAGAACCCAATCAATAGCTTTCTCTCATTTCAACTGCTCACAAAGGAATCAATATCCATTATTTATAATCTTATATTAGGGCTTAAATGTACTCCCTTAACTTAAACTTAAGATTTAAACCTTTCTCTATCTGAGGATATGTGGGATACCTTCCTGAAACAGATGCACTCATGTTCTATGTATGTGTTACAGTTACCGGGCTGCAGCACCTGTACGCAGCTATATGTATCCTGAAATACAGGAAAGAAATGATGAGACAGGGCCATTATTTATTAATACACAAATAATTCATTCAACTTTTCACTTGATACTGCATATTTTGTCCATTTTCCATTTTCAGTATAATTACTGTACATTTACTATTTCTCAGTGCACATTAAACATGTTCAGATAAAAATACAATAGTATATTAAATCTTAAAACTACTTGTTCTGTCTCTGTGTTCAGTTTCTACACCCTTTTGCTTAACTTTCCAAACATATTTTGGTCATAAATGCATTCTCTC
>JAUMHL010000017.1:9991056-10016917 GCA_032362345.1 Sandelia bainsii
ACGGAGAGCTGCTGTAACATGCCAAAATAATTTCCCTCTGGGATTAATAAAGTGTTTTGAATCTTGAATCTTGAAATCTATGCCTAACCCTTGTGCAAACAAGACAACATAAAACACATATTTTCTCAGTGCATCTGTCCAGCACAGATGTAGATTTACCTGTTACTGTACAATACAAGTAAAACATGTAGCTGCAGCAGACAGAGACTTGGGGCAGCATGATAGCTCAGTGGGTGGAGCTGTCGTCTTCCAACCCAAGGGTAAGTGGTTCAATTCTCAGTCCTGGCAAGCTACATGTTGAGGTGTCCGTGGGCAAGACACCAAAACCCCGTAGTAGCGCTGACACAGGTCTAGCAGCTTTCCAAACAACAATTTCCCCAAGGGGATCAATCTATTATTGATGTGTTCAACACGAGAATAATTATCTAGTTGTGATCATTGTTTCCAGATCTTACTATAGACATAGAAACTTAGAATAACTGTTCACCATCAGGTCTGTTCATCTGCTGTATTAAATCTGTATTATGAGCTCATATTTCACACTTGATAAATCTGCAGAATGTCTTTGAGGTCGGATCCAGTCTTTTAATGCCTCTCTTTCTCCCACTCTTTACTTTATTTGTCCATATTTTCCCCACTTATTCCCGGACATTGTCACTCTGTCGCTCCGTCAGGTGGTGTGTGGAGGGCTTTGGACGGATCCTGGCTGTAAAAGGAAAAACTATAGCGTTTCACTTTATTCTGGAGAGAATCATGCATACAGAGAATAAAGCCCAAATAAGTAACTACACTTTAGAAAACAAGCTCAAAAACCCACGACTGATGATATTTGCAAGCAACTTTTTTTGAGGTCTTGCAACTGTGCCCCCTCCAGCGAGTGGCGCCCTAGGCGACCGCCTGGTTCGCCTATGCCAAGAGCCGGCTCTACATACATAATATTGTGAAAAGATTCAGGGACTCCAGGGAAACCACCACAGTGATAAAAGGCAGAGTGCTGAAACCACTGTTGAATGTGTGTGACCTTTAATCTCTCAGGCTGCATTGCATGACAAACCTTCATTCACGTGATAAATATAGCAACGAGCTCAGTGACTGTGTCACTTAACACAGTCTCATCATCAATTCTATGCAGAAATATCATGGTGCCTGGGTCCAAGCACATCAGATGGACCAAAAGACAGTGAAAACACGCTCTGTGGTCAGACGAGCCCAAGTTTCAGCTTGTTTTTGTGAAAAACTGATGTCGAGTTCTTAGTGCCAAAGACAAAAAAGACCAGTATAGCTTTATAGACAGAGTGTCAATGAACACTTCACAACACACTTCACAGACACAACTTTAACAACTCTCAAACTCATCAAATTTTCTTACATACTGTATACAAAATACATTTAAGTTGCTTAATGAAGACACTGAAAACCTTTTCTTTGTACCTTTGTCAGATGAATAAATGTTCAAGCAAATTACCAAACTGCAGATTTTAGTTTATACTGCTATTACGGCCTTGGCCTTTCGCCCTACTCTTCTTGTGTGTCTAATGCTTTTCAAATGTGTATGCAAATTAGCATGTGCAGATGCCTGTCTAGGATTGGTGCCTGAGATGCCCGCACTTGCCTCTCTTGCCGCCTGCCCTCCTCACCAATTGGACCGGCATCCCAGCCCACTGCTCAAATCAAGCTACAGCAACCTCGCTGCAAGCGTAGCAGTGATTTAATGTGAGCAGCACGCCATTGTGCAGGTTGAATGTGCGCTTGTTAGTCACTTTTTAACTTCTGCTTTTGATGTAGAGTTTAACTCTGAGTTAGGAGTCCTCTTTTAGTTGTGGCAATTCCTTTATATTTTCGTTAGGAGTAGCACCTGTTGGCCCTTGTTCTCCCCTATAGTCTGCCTTTGCAGTAACTTCTGTTTTTTGTGTTCTACACGACCAATCATTAAAATAAATAATGTAATTTAACCACTACCATCTGGTTATTTATATTGCTTCCCTTAAGCCAAGGGAGCCGGGACATAACAACTGCATTTTAGAAAAAAGAGAGATCTTTAGAGGTGTTGATGGGTAGATTTTTGAATGCTTTGAATCTTCCTATTAAACTTTGGGCAAGAGAGCAAATGAGCACATTTCCAAAAATTATTGTTATCAAATTATTACTTAGTACTGTAAATCTTTGCATGTAATGGCTGCACACAAATGCTGATGGGGCAGGGGAAAAAAGAAATTACTAACCCACATACTGTATCAGAGATCTGAGAAAGATTATGCAACCACATGTGAAACAGTATGTGAGAAAAGCTCCAGCAAAATATAAGAAAATAACAAACACAAACAAAAAATTATTGACAATATCTCATCTGTTGCCTAAAAACCCAACTTTTGTCAGGTTAAAATTTGGACTCAAAAGTGCTATATGGATAAAGATTTTCTTATTTTCTTGGAATACTGTGACTCTATACTTTTCTCCAAAACACTGAGGGCACCAGCTGCAACCACATGCTTGATCTCCATAATGCTCTGACCTGCAGACAAGACAGGGTAAAAATATGCAGTAAGAAAAGTGACTGTATGATACAGCCGATCATTATCACCAATAACATTAACACGCACACACACACGCAAAAACATTGGTAAGACAAATAAAAAAGAGTAGAACTTTGTTTTGCATGCACACACACAAAACAGTTAACAACCAGTGAAAACAAAGGGGGATATCCTGTTTTTCCAGAGCCCACTCCTCCCAGAATAGCACAACATGGCATGTAGGTTGTTACGGCTCTTATCACAGCCTGCATTACACTGGTCTGTGTGGCAAGGAAACATCCCTTATTGTTTTCTCACAGGCTTCCTTTCAGACTAAAGGCTGAAGTGGCCGACAGCGTATCATTCCTGTCATGCACTGCCTGTCTCATTAAGACACTATATCACTATCAGCATTTTCAGCTAATGTTACATAGACCCCACCTCCTACCTTATCTTAAGTTATTGCAGCAAATGGAGTACAGTGTACTGTACAAACATGCACAGACATGCACTTCCTCAACTCCCACTTTTCCCACCTCTTAAACATCTGACAACCGGTATATTTGAGTTTTTGCCAACAGTGCTTTCAAATTATAACACCGACACATGAACGAACATGCCCCTTGTGCATTTGCATTGCAGATCTCAGTAGGAATCCCATGCATCTGCTATATGCTCTGCACATTGCTTCTACTGCTATGGTGTTTTGCATCATAAACACAAACTTGCCCACACGAGACACATTCACAGTTCACCCATACATATCCATTTCACTCCCCTGAGCATGCCACTTCTCATATCCACACTCACTGATAGTTCGGCATGTGAAAGTATTACAGGCTCATAAGAAGAAGCTTTACACAGCAGCTGCTGCTCTGCTCATGTATGCACTGCTGGCACGCCAACCCACACTGCAGGTATTTGTGGCATGTGATCCAGCCCCAAGCCAGGGGCATTGTGCACATGTGCAGGGGGCATGCAAACTTCAGCAGAGGTTAAAAAGTCAGCAATTTGAACAGCAAGGTCAAAACTCAGGGCTGGAGGGTAGGTTGGGCTGAAGGTTTGGGATGGTGCTGCAGCTTCATTCCTTCCCAATGAATGTGCTTTACTTTCTTCAAGAGTTTGTGAGCTGCCAAGGTGAATATGTGTAGTAAGTTCTCGAGGGACAATAGAGGTGGTGTTTGCTCCATTTGGCTTGTGGTCCATTTTCTATTTGTGTTGTTACAATATCTGCCCTCTGGTCTAGTAAAATCATAGATGTCAAATTGGACTGTGTCCAAAATGCATATGCACAGTCTCCTCTGACCCTGTGTGCAGATATTTATCGCAAAATGAGTCTTCAGCTCTCACTAAATTTCACATTAATTATCTTATTGAATACCAGCAACACAACAGTAGAAAATTCAAAGATAAAGGATTTAACTTCTGGATTTAGGTAGCACTGCAAGTCCATACAGCTGAGCTATGTTATGGTTTTCCCACAATAGCAGTCAACAATGATCAATGTTTTGATTTGGTTTGTGGTCAGTAATGTGTTTCAGCTGCAAAAGCCTTAACATTAGGCCACACCCATAACCTTTTGCATCTATGGAGTTATGGTACATAGAGGAAAACACTTAATAATCCTTGTTACAGTTATTCCTTCAGAGCAAAACTGAAGATCCAGACAGAACACACAATAATAGTAAGTGAATGCCTCCGCATGCAGATTCTGCCCAAACAGACTGGTGTAACTATGGGGTTGCATCAAATCCTGTAATTTTACAAAGTAAACATAAGTCAATTTAACGTTAGTTCTTATAAATGCAAACAGAGAGGTTGTCTGCTTACTTATGACACAAGGTCATCATGGTGGAGCAGCGCTGACACCACATGCACTGCATAGTGAAAAATGTGCACCTGTCTTGCTAACTGTCAGGGCCAACTGTCAAGACAGACGGTCATGGGAAAACTCAGAGGGTGCTGCACTGTGATGGTTTGTTAGTTTGTCTCAGCTGAGTGAAGAGACAATTTGCCAGCTTTTGGACATGGGCTAAATTTAAAGTCCATGCAGGACTTGCCAAATATATGATAGCTCAATTTGGCAAATATCTACAAGAATTAAAGTCTAACCAATTAGAGTATTTTTAGAATAACTACTATAAGAAATAGAAATAAATATCCATTTAGAATTACAAAACTAAAAGTTATTATATTTTATTGACTGGCAACCAGAAACAACTGAAGTAGATTTCAACAAGCTTGTTAAGACGAGGAGTTCCTGCACTTTTTGTGCCAGTAAACAATTCTGTCTTGTACAAAGAATTATGAAAACACAGTATAAATTATGATAAATTATTAAAAATTATCCTATGAAACTGCCAATTGTGCTGAGCATTGTCTTTGCTGTGGTTCATGAGAAGACAGCTGACTTGGTTTGGCACACCACGTCTCACACATCACCCACACTGTCTCCACTTGGACAGTGGAGAAGAGATGTCACTCTCCAGTCTGAGTTTGGGTGAACATGGTCTACCACAGCTTTCAAGTGAATTGTTTACATCGCAGCATTGACACGTGGCTTATGGTGGAGACTTGCATGTTAACCAACACTTGTAAACATGATGGTGAGAGATCTCATAAGCATAAATGACTGAGAGATCACTTCCTTCCCTTTAGGATTTATTTCATCAAGGTGTCTGGTAGATGAAAAAATCAACCAGCTAAGCAGATTTTCCACCAGCCAAAATATTTAATTGCTTTTTGGTGTCACATATACCAAAAGTATAGGAACACCCCACTATATCATGAATTCAGTGCACAAAACAAGTCCACAAGGACATGGATGAGTGAGTTTGGTGTGAAAGAACTTGACTGACCTGTACAGAGCCCTGATCTCAACCCAACAGAACACCTTCGTAATGAACTAGACCGGAGACTGTGGGCCGTATTTGTCCACTAGACATCACGGGTCAACACTAAAGGGGAGTGAATGAATCAGAGCGATAACAGAAGGACAAGGCGGATTGAACACTGTAGATGATTTCAGACAGCAAAGATAATTAAGCCATGTTATGATGACACCCACTCTGGTGCACTTGTAGTTTTATTTCATGGAAGCTGGAACTTTTCAGATGCTGAAAACTATATCCATTGACTTACTTTAAATCATGAAGATTTCAACTTCTAATATCTTGTGCTGAAGGGTTGGACTTTTTCTCAGAATATGCAATGAAATCCTGAGGAACACAGTTCTTTTTCACAATAAACTATGAAAGAATAGTATAATAGGGGGATTGCACTGAGTTTCTGATGCTGATGGAATGGGGACTAGTCCGGATGTGACATATTGATTGCAGCTCTCTATATAGTAATTTAGGTTGGAGGTCTTGGTTGCCTGCTTGCTACTTGGTTGCTGTCTAATTTACTTTAAAAATTGACATTTCCAACTTAGTGAGAACAATTTTAACTGGTACCTGTATAAATGGGCTTGCTTGTTAAGTGAAAGGCAACTAAAGCCTACACTCAACTGCCATTTGACCTGTGTCATATACTTGTTTTCTTTCCTAACACCCTCAATAATCCTTTTGTGGCAGAAAAAATGATATACTGTATGATAAACTTCACTATTTATTCTGTCAGGTCTATTCAAAGTCCCAATGAGTCAATAAGTCAGCTTTGGCAGGAATAAAGGAAAGGTGAGCATTTGAGTAATTTTTACCACTAACTCTCTAAATGGCTTCATTAACACCAGTTCTCTCCATAGATTTACCTGTACCAAACAAAGGAATTGAAAAGTTCAATTATCAAGACCAAAGGTTACCACTCTGAAGTGGCTGTAGATTTTTTTGACAGCATCTCTTAATTGGTCAGGTTAGGTGCCAAGACGCAATGTGAGAGTGAAGTACAAGTGGTGCCAACAGAATGTCCAGGCCAAAAGAGGAAGGAGTACTGTTCTTGGCGTGGATCGAAGCGACCAAATCCAAGCACCCAGATGGACTCCGACAGGCTCCAGCAATAATACACACACCGAGAGAGAATAGAGGTCACCTCAGGATACACACACAATAAATCCATTGTGACTGGCAGTCTTTTTTCAAAGATATTCCACTGCTCACAAACCTTATCTACCTCAGCACACAGAGGAGACCTCTTGTGAGCAATTAATCTCAAATCTAAACAGAGACTAGACAGTCAAAAACAGTACAAGTGGAGGTTTCAAATTATATACTGTAGCCAGCTAAATGCATTGAGCAGAGTTTGACTAGTCCACAAACACAATGTAATCATTTAATTCCAGAGATTCGGTCACAGATACACTCTTGTCCAAAACTGATTTTAGTGCCTCTTGCTAATATTCATTGCATAAGCGCACTAGCATTGGACTTTGAACTTTGAGGTTGTGTCTAAATGAATTAAAGAGTTATAAGGTGGACTAAAATGCATGTATGGTAGCTCATAGTTGGTTGATTTTAATCTGAGTGTATTCTCTGTACAAATAAATGACAGTTAAACATGCAAATCTGTCTCCACTGCGTACTGTAAATTTGTATAGTTAATTGTTTTGCAGTAACTGCAGGCATATAGTTAAAGTCAAAGCTCTGTAAGGTTTGCAGCTTCTTGTCTGTGTCTGTGCTAATATGACAGTGTGCAAACTCAAACAGGTAGTTCTGCATAATGTTTATGTCAACACAGTAGCAGACTAGAAAATGATTACACAGCTGAATTATCATATCCCACGATATCTACTTGTGGTACTAATGTCTAGACAAATGGAAACATACAGACAGACATGAACATGCAAATGTAAAAAAGGATCTGAATGTGCAAACCGCAAAATGAGAAAGGTGCAGGCTGAATAGTGTGTGCCACCCACAGAAAATCACACGTTTACCCACACATCATCTTCAAATGTAACTTCCACAATCATGCAAGCCAACACAGAACCTACAATAAAACAGATTTAACTGCACATGTGCACATTAAAGTGTGAGTGTGTTATGTTTAAAATTTACAGTACATAAGCTTTATGGGACATATTTGAATGGGAGAAATGTTTTTCTGTCTCTCCATCGCTCTGTCACTCAGCCTCTTCATCTCTCTCCAGGTTTTTCTCTCAGGAAAACAAAAGACCGCAGCAGCCATAGCGACAGAGAGCAAAGGAAGACCTGGCCCGGGCCTGTCACCTTTGGAGCATCCTGATTGGTCGAGGCCCACTGTGTGAGCTTTGTTGCTGTGTGGACAGTGAGGCAGGCAGTTCTCTGAGCGTTGCCGTGGACGTAGAGCCATCTCAGCAGTCCTGTCAGGGTGGATTTATACAGGAGGCTCAAAGCTGAATTTTTCACTCATTTGTTGCCGTATAAAAAGAAACCTCAGTGTTACAGCTCATATTAACTTCATTGTGACAAAAGATCAACTGATATATTCAGCATTGCAGAAGAAGTTTCAGTGAAGTATGCAGTTTACATACGTATGCTGCATAATACACGTAATAAAATGTATGTTTGCTGTTTGTTATGCTTTAGTAGATAATATGACAGATGAGTGGGTGACTTTTGCTTGTTATTATTTCAGCAATTCAAATAGATGCTGTGCTCACTGATGGTTGTTCCTGTAGTTTGAAAAACAATTAGTCCAAAAATCACTACAAAAAAATTATGACATAGCTATACATGCTGTTGTAACTCATCCATCCATCCTAGCTACCAGTGGGCGAGAGGCGGGGTACATCCAGGACAGGTTACCAGTCTATCACAGGCCTGACATATAGAGACAGACAAACCATCACACTTATAGACAATGTAGAGTCACCGATTAACCTAACATGCATGTCTTCAGACGGTGGGAGGAAGTACCCAGAGAGGACCCACACAGAAAATGCCAACTTCACACAGAAAGGCTGGATGACCCGTGGATTCTTACCGGGGTCCTTCTTACTGTGAGGCGACAGTGCTAACCACTACACCACTATGCCGGCCCTGTTGTAAATCAATTTACAGAAATAACATCTATTAAAGTAATGTTTTAAGACAGAAAAAGTTATGACCACAACACTGAAAAGTTTTATCATCCTTTCATATACAAAGTATAGATACAGTATACACACTTGGGATGTCATTGATTAATCATCACTAATCTAATAATCACCATAATAATAACAGTTTCAATTTCTTATTCTCATATTTCTTATTCAATTAAAACATTAAAACACAGATTACACTGGTCAACTAGTTGCTGCACAGGATGGTGAAATCAGAATTCATCTATTACATAAGGTTTTTTTTTAGAGACAACAGCATTTTGTATTATAGTAATATACCCTGCATAGGGTGGGTCACGTGTCTGTCACTGTAAAAAACCAATGGGAAGCTGGTTGATACGCCCTCTTTTCCTATTGGTGGAGTATATTAATAGACACCAAAACCAACCAATCTACTCTACTGTACAAGTGCAGAAAACTACATCATTTTCATTAAAACTGTATGTGATACAACAGAATGGATGTCATTTTTGTAATCAGCAGGTCAAATTCTATAAGCATAACATAATTTTGCCCAGGTAGCAAATATTATGATGACCAATGTTATCAAATTAATGGACCTTATTGAACCTAAAAAGAAGAGATAGTATCACTGTGGCTTTCTGTGCTTACTGTGGGAGTCGTGGATGAACAGTGTGAGCAAAATGTTCCTTGTGGCTGTTTAACTATTGTCAGGAGCTGAGAGCAACATTGCAGCTCACTTGCTAACATTTAGGACAATGTACTTCAGTTAAGCATACTTTAACACAAAAGTGATAAACTGTATACACGACAACCTCTGCTCTGACTCTAGATGCGTTTTACCAGTGTTGATTTGTTTTTGGGATGGTAGTTATCAGAAGACAGAAAACAGTTGCCTGCTAAAACGGGATGCTTTGTTGATAAAAGTGGTGAGACTGAAAGAGGTAAGGTCGCAGGACCATAAACCCAAAACAATGAGCTGAAAGATACTAAAATGCTCTGTAACTCAGTCTTCCACAAGTTATTGTCAGTGTCAGGAACTTTTTGTGTTGTCATGTTAATAACTTTAAGCTCAACTAACTAATTAATTAAGGATGTTAGAAGTTGTATGCTTTAAGCATAGTATGCTAGACATCAGTGATGGTGACCTTTTCATGCAACTCATACAACTTATACAACAGCTGTCATCAATGATTAATTGGATGCCATCCAGTTTAAAATGCAGCAACAGCAGTAGTAAGTATACATATCCCAGTTGAAAAACTGATGTGCATTTTTCTGTTGCAGTATAAGAATCAAGTTTAAAGTTTTAGTTTAGTTTACATCTATCCATCCAGTTTTCATACATGTATATCCTATTCAGGATCACAGAGGGTGTTGGATGTTATCCCAGTATGCACAAGGGTCATCACAGTGCTGTCTTTTATACTTCCACTTCACTAAAGTTCAGGTAGGAAATGGTGCAGACGCAAATCTGCTTTGGCAATGCCTTTGTTAGTCATTTTACCCTCATTTGTTGTTGCCCTGTGGCATTGTGTTGATAGATGAGGTTAAAATACAGTGAATAACTACTGACAGTTGTTTCCTCAGTAGGAAGGAGACATACAATGAGTTCTCTGACTCTGTTGTTCCCAGACTGGGCCTAGATTGAGGCGATGACTTCCTATGACTCCTCTGACTCCCTTTTGTCTGCATCACAGATATAAAGTATGTTGATACAGACCCAAAGTGTGGATGAATTGAAAATGATTCTCATCATTCTCTGTTTCTGTATCTTCACAGTCTTTTTAAGCCCTTCTTTTTTAAGTCATCTTAACCTGACTATTGTTTACTCTATCCTCTGATCTCAACAATCTAACAGAAGATTGAAAAATCATATGTGTGATGAACATTTTTATTTTAAACTAGATTGTCATGTTGCCTAACAACAACAAAAGTTGACTTCGCTCTAGGTTTGATCCCACACTGGTTTGACAGACAAAGGCAAAAGTGATAAGAGTTGAATATGCAACTTGAAGGCAATATCAAACACCTCTTACTTGTCTTCTCCAAGACCCTGCTTGCACGTGCACCACAGAAGAATGCATCTTATTTAATTTACAGAATTGTGTTTTGTGTACCACTGTATACTCACAGGCAAAAAATATAATAAGATATTTCTACACTTCTCATTGTAGGTGTAATAAACACACTATTAATTGTAGTACTTGTGTCTAAATGCATGTTTCATACACCTGCAGTGTGATCTGTAATTAAATACTAATGTGTCACAGCATCAGTCAGCCCTGTGACCCCTGAAGGATGTCCGTTTTCCCACAGAACTACCTGAGGCATTATCACACTGCATTCAAGTTCAACTTTGAACTCAAAAAAGCAACAAAGAGGATAAAAAAGAGGATAAAGTGCCCTTTTGTGCTGGGTGGGGGTGGTTTACATTCTATTTAAATTATGGCAGATGCCACTTGTGCCATCCTAAATCGGTAAGTTGCAGCAAGTCAACAAAACAACTCGTGGAGTCTCAGAGAACAGCAAACAGAAACTGGTAGACACTGTATATTGTACATAGCTTGGTGTCACTAAATCCAAATCCAATATGTTTAAATAGAATTATTATGTTGAACTTGACATTTCAGTCCTTGATCATTGTGTGAAATCACTGGCCAATATAACATCACATTTGATATAGTGGTGGCCTCGTATATGTGCTATTTGGGAATATTAAAAAAATACACATTTAATGTAGTTCATTTGTGTAATAAAAAGCATAGACATGCACAACAAGGACTGCTACCACTTTTCTCAAGTTATCGTCCATTGTTTATCAGCTGATGAAGATCAGCATCATATCAGCCCACTAATGTGCTGCCTGTAATAAAGAGATATCCAGACTTACCTGTTAGTGACTCTCCAGCCTTCCTCTGTTTTGACTTAAGTGTTGCCTGTTTTCTGTTTTCCTCTAAACTATTTGCCATCTTACCACCCATTGAACTATTGACTTTCAGTATATTGTTAATAAATCAACTGTGATTCAAACTGTTCAAATTGTGTCATTATCTTGCTTCTGATCTTGCTGGTGAGCTGTTACAGTTCAGTCTTTTCTCTGGATTGAGTTGGTGACTTGCAGACAAAACAGCAGCAAAAGGCATCTGTCATGTTGAATCCAAAATGCTTCATGCACTGCCAAATGTTTTGTTTGTATTTTGCTTTTGTGAAGAGAACAACAGGACAACAAGATACACTGTTAGAGGTGCTCAGTCCCTCCTGTTGAAGTGACCAGGATAAAGAAATTACATTTGGCATGGCCCTACACTATATGTCAGCCCCCATTGTTTAGAAGTAAACATTTACAGGAGAAGTTACAAGATTAGGAAAAATATTAGAGATGATCAAAATAGGCCAACAAGAGCTCAGAAGCTACAAATATGTACTGTGAGTTCAAGGATGATTTACTGCCACGCCACCAAGATAACAAATTACTTTTAACATATATTATCAAACAAATACGACAAGGGATCAAGGGCTAGGAAATGATGTAAAGCTGTGAGTAATTTAATGTTCAATTAAAATAATCACTGTCAAAAACATAATGTCCATCAGGGAGTAGGGAGGACCTTTGAATCCATCTAAACAACTTATTTCTATTATTTGTGTGACAATAAATCACATGGAATAGAAAAAAAGCTTCTCTGTCATCAGACTCTGTTCTTTATCATTTAGCACCTGTAGTCTTGCAGAGCTTGTCTAACTCTGAGATAAGTCCAGTTCCTCAGCCTCCCTTCTCCCAGCCTTCAGTCTAGTGTGTCCTGCAGCTGTAACACAAGAAGTGAAGTTCACATAAAGGTAATTAATCTGGAAACCTAAGGCTACTCACCATTCACAGCACACTAGATAGATAATTATAGCTACAGGCTTTCCAGGGTACAAGGGCAGTGAAAATGCTGAATGACAGGCGTGAATGGGAGACTGAAAAAATATATTTCATTCTTTTTTTTTTTTTATTTTGTCCTTTAAAGGAACAATATCGAATATATTTACTATACTAAATTATAAAATGACCATTATACTGTTATTGAGCAAATGTGTAGTGGGCAGGATGACACAGGCCAAAACACTATATATTGTGGGAAAATACGAAAGCACTAAGGTTATGATTTGTATTTTTCTGAGAACATAAAATCAAACTTTAAATCATTAGATCACCATTCTAAAGAACACTTATCCCTCATACCTTTACTTTAGGGGGTGCAGGTGCTGAGCTATGCTAATGATGATGCTAATAGATGAGTTGAGAGGACAGGGTCACAGTTCAAACCTGGAGGCCATCCATCCATCCATCCATTATCTTAAGCACTTTTCCTGTTAAGGGTTGCAGGAGCAAATCCCAGCTGTCACCCTGGACAGGTCACCAGTCTATGACAGGGCTGACAAATGGCGGACAATCATTCACACCCACACGTATATGCAATTTAGATTTAACAATTAAACTGGGTGTCTCTGGACAGTGGGCATGGGGAGAACATGCAAACTCCACACACATTGTTATGTTGTAACGGACAAATATGCCATTATTTACGTGATGATTTACCAAAACTTACTGTATCCTAAGCTCTTCTCTTTACATTACATTACAATAACTTGATCACATGCGTGTTAACAGACAGGACAGCAAGACAGTTTATAATGGTTTTGTTCTTACACTATGTTGACACTCAAAACAGGACTTAGTATCTGTAGTGTCGATACTTTAGGTATCTGTCCACCCAGTATTTGTAGACACATGAATTTTGTGGTGTATTATTAGTCAGTTTCACGGTCACACTCACTTTTTCCTTCTGAAAACAGTCCCAGTAACTAAGGAGCCTTACAGCACAGAAACCTGTTGCTCTGGTAAATCTAAGCTTATCCTTGTAATAATTAAATCAATATGTCACTCACTGATTATACAAATTCAATTTTAGTTGGCTTCTTTATCTCTGATGAACACATTGTATTTTTGAAAAGCAAAATCAAGTATTAGCCTTTTTGTATATATGGATTGTGACAGTCTTCATTAAATCACAGTGTTAAAATACAGTATAACATATGCTAATATTAGGCATGCAGTGGCTAGCATTAAGTTAACATGAAAATATACAAAGCTGATTATCAGTTAGGAATGTGGATAGATGCTAACAGAAACCAGCGCTTACTATTAGTGGTTTTGGAAGTTAGAGGAAATGTCTTTATGTATTCACAGTGAGTCACTCACAGTGAGAACCTCACACCCACGACCTGTTTAAATGAATATATCCTGTTGCAGGGAAAAGTCATCCACGTGAGTGTAAGAGCATCTCCAATACATGCAATAACCAGAGTGCTACAGGTCTGGATGATCAAGAGCGGCACATTCAAATGACAGAAAAATTACATGAAATAATAAACCTGAGATAAACTTTTTTCAGTAGAAAACTAAATAGTAATATTAAATATTTTTCCAAATCAGAAGCATGGAGCATGTTGACAGTCAATATATGAATAGACAAGAATGAGAAGACCACATACCCTTGGCCATGAAGTGAAAAATAATTGGCTATCTTGCAGTCTAATAGAGTATCCTGACATATTCAAATGGAACATTGTTAATTATTGTTTTAAGATTTTCAGTGAATATCATTCTCAACATTCATGGAGGAGATTAGTCTTATCAACATCAATACTAAACTGGCTCTGCAGGGCATCTCACTTATTGTGAAACTTCTGCCTCCTTTGGTCCACTGATGAAAAGCACAGCTCGGCATCCTGCTAATACTCTAATTAAAGCCAAACAGGCACACAGCCTGCTCCACCACATAATCAGTAACCCCCTTCACCAAGATTCATTTTCACAATGGTGTGTATTATCTCTTTCATTCTGTCTTTATAAGAAGATTATTAGTTAAAATTTAGCTCAAAGTATACTGAGTTGCAAACTAAACCTGCCATTGCCATTGATTCAAATCTAAATCATCTCAACACATGCAGTAACTGTGCACAAGTCATGCATGCAGTTTTGAGACCAAGTATGTTGTAACATAGCAGAGGCAGTCATCTTAAGTTCATCTACTCTTTTGAGTTTGTAATTTCTGATACTTTTGCAATGTATAGCGCAAAAAACTTGACAAAATGCTTTAAAAATATCAACTGAGAGAAGGGCATCAACACCATGCTTACATTCAAATACTGCTAAATTTGAACAACGGTATTTTAGAGAAGCATTATATGCTAAGAAAACCACAAAGGCTGTTATTACCCCAGACTATGATTTCTTAATTTTCTACATACCTATATCAGAAAGGATCTTTGGCTATGTTCAGATCATGTAACATTGACGACTGCTGTCATGAGCCAAGATGACACTTTGTTATGGAAAGAATCATAGTAAATTATTATCTAACTAAAAGCAGATTGAGTTACCAAGTGCAGCCAGTAAAAGAAAAACAAACTGACTGTGTACAACATGTAGATGATATGTAAAACTGTGGTAATATCAGTGTCTAGTTTCCTGTCAGGTCTCATTAACAAGTGCACTTTACCAGAATTTTCACACCATGTTGTTTCACATAAACACAACAATGCACCTGATGTTTTCTTAATGTAGTTTGTAATGTAACCACTACATATTACATACTACAAAACAGGGGTAAATAGCTATCCTGGTTCTGTAAAAAAGGTAACAACATCCACATTTCTCACTGTAAAACCACAACATGCCATTTTAACTAAGATGTTCTGCTGTTTCTCTTCCTTTCTGTGTGTGTGTGTGTGTGTGTGTGTGTGTGTGTGTGTGTGCAAACATAAGTGTGATTGTCTGCTGATATGCAGCTGCAGCAGCTTCATTCATACAGGTGTCATCCTGTCCAGGAAATCTGGTATTAGGTTTGACATTGTCAGAGCAGGTACAATGAATTTTCTTCCAGTGCATGTCTTTGTGAAAGTTTTTTTTTTTTTCTGTAACTTTCTAACCTGTCTTTCTTTCTTTCTCATTTCCAGCCTTAAGGCAGGATCTTGATTTATCCAAACTGTAACTTGACTCTAAAGGATATAACTTCACTTGATGGTGGGCATGTTTCCGAGAGCTTCACTGTGACTCAGGACGAGATTGGAGGGCCCAGTGGCAGAACCATCATCATCACAGCACATATGGTTGAAGAATTCGCAGAAGTTTATTAGCTGATTCCCAACTGAAGCCTCTTAGTTTATGACAACATTTCAAAGAAAAGGGAAGTAGAATTACCACACTCTTCTGTGTAGGTGTGGGGGGAGACCGGTGCCAGCCACAAAATAGAAGATTTGTGGTCACATATGTACAGTACAGATGGTGAGTGAATGCAGTCGCTGTTGGAAATCACACTAAATTTCTCAGAAATGTTTGTTAAACTCCCCAACGTTTGCTGCTGTTAAGTTACCATTGTCCATGCAAATGTGGTATGTTTTACCTGGAACTTTTCAGATACACCTAAAATGTTTAGGCAAACAAAAGTACAGGGAGAAGCCACTTTAAAGCATACAGAATTCAAATGGAATTTGAAGAAGTCACAAATCAAAGCATTAGGTTTATCGTAGATTGGTGTAGCATAAAGTCCAGAAGCAGGAGGAAACAGCTAGCTAGTATGTCCTACACTAATGTAAAAAGGAAACTGGGTGGTTTTATGAGGAAACTAATAACAGCTTATGAAGCTTCTGTGCAGACAGTTGCAAAATACCACTGGTCTCTACAGGTACGCTGGCAGCAAACATGGTAACATCACAGCGACAGCAAGGATACATCCAGTTAGTCTTAAGGGGACATCACATGATTTGATAATAGCATACTATATATATGCTGATATGTGTGACAAAATCACACAGTAATGTTGAACAAGACAATGTACATATTGGATGGTTAATACACCACCAGTGTATCTCAGAACATTTTCAGAGCAGTGTGATGATACAGCACAAGGACTCTTCTGGCTCTGCTGATGGATGTTGTTGCAATACTATTGTTACAAGGGTCACTACAGAGGTTCTGACTCTCCCTTGATCCACTTAATCAAAAGAGAAACAAACAAGAATGAGACAGAGAGCTGGTCTAGCCTGAGTTGAATTTGTTTCAGGCATACTCCGAGGGTTTCTATTCCCATTGAACAGATAGGAAGGGCAGCCCTCTTTATACCCTAATCCACACCTGCTTACTCTTGAAGATATATGTAAACTACAGTAACCTGGGGCCATAAGTATGAAAAATTATTATTGTCTTGTCTCTGTCAGTTGCACTTAACAGAAACTGCTTTTCTCAGAGTCTCAAACTATCTCTTGATACATATTAATGCAGGGAAATGTTCTGTGTAGCAAATATTGAATCTCAGTGCTGCTTTTGATTCAGGTTGACCATCATGTCCTGGTTGAAAAGTTCAGACAGTGGGTAGATCTCTGGATCAGCCTTAGAGTGATGTTTATCTTACCTTTTGAACTGAAGTGTACTGCTGTTCAAAAGTCAGTTTTATCAACTGAAGCTCTGGTGTTTCCCAATCTTACACCTAGGATCCAAATTTGTTTGAACTCCATGTGTTTCATCACACCTATTGTGTCCTTAGGTGAGATGGAGATGATTATTCATGCGTTTGTTTATTTCCATCTTGACTACTGTAATTCCCTTTTCACCTGCCTTAGCAAGACTTTTGGACAGTACAAAATGTAAATGTTAAGCTTCTGACCAAGTTCTCCAAAAGCTCTCATGTGACACCTACTTAGATTACTTTACACTGCCTTCCAAATCAAACACAGAGTCCAGTTCATGATTCCTGTGACTACATTAAGACTGTTAATGTCTGTGAAGATTTGCAGGCACTCAGATCATGGTTATCCCAAAGGTGTAGTTCAGGAGCAACTGGACTTGCACTTTTCACCTCTCATTTGAAAGGCTTCATCACTTTTGACTCACTAACTTGGATCAGTAGCCGGATAAACTCTGTGAGCTGTTAAGTCGTTGACACTTTGATGGTCACCTGTGGGTTGTAGTTCCAACCAGCATTCTTATATTAGGTTCACATGAGTCAAAGTGTGAACAACTCTGAAACCACTTTCTTTCTGTCTCCACATGTGTAAATTTGAATCTAGACTTGCTAGACAAAATATGACAGCAGTGATAATATTAGTCACAGTAAAAATAGAAACATAGATCTACAGGAGGAATGCCATGAACAAAGGTGGGTATTAGTTCTTATATAACCAAGTCACACAGCAGAAAGTGTGAACAAAGCAGACAGAGAAACAGAGCAAACGGCCGTGCCTGACGCTTGTCTAGACGGCAAGCAAGATCCTTCCCGTCATTGTTGGTTGGCATTGAAGGGCTGCAAAACAGGAAATAATCTCTGGGGGAAAACATACAGCTATAAACATTAGAAAGTCAAAGACACACACTGTGAAAGTTGTGAGAATGTTATTTTAACTTAATTTGAATTGTAACACTAATTGAGTTATTGAACATAGCACAGGCTGGACTGGTTCATATATATCACATTTCTTTTCTCAATTAATACTTGCAGCACAAATCTGTTTAACTGCACTCCCTGGATGCCTAACTAAACAGATTATCCCAGATAAGGTCTGAGATTATGTAAATTTAATAGAAATAAGTCAGATACATATAATCCTTAGTCAAAGTTCAATATTTGGATTTTCAATCTGTGCTTCACACTATGGTTGCATTCACTATTTGAATCAAGACTGATGTTTTTGACTCAGATTTGGTCAGTGTTTAAGGAAGTAGTATATTTATTATTGAAACGTGCACTTACTAGCAGGAAAGACAAATGTACAGGTGTGTTTTTAATGGTCTCTTGTGCCATCTTGTGGATTCACTTTTGGAAAAGGTCTCCATGCTTAGTTTAATTTCTATCCATGAGGAAAGTTTACAAAAATCTGAAGTTTTGATGATTCATCATGTGACTTAACCTACATGTTCACAAAAAACGTGGGTGTCCAGATTCTCAACAGCTTCTAATAAATTTTATTGTAACTGCACAGAACAACTATTAATACTGTACAACAAAGAATTTCAACAGTCTGAGGTAGATAGTTTTATTTTACTGTGATCTTTACAGATCAATTTCTTTTGAGGACAGAAAGAATCTTAAGAAAACTACTTAGAAGTTTTATTATATTATTTATTATTATTATAAGTTAAATTATTATTCACATAGAAATTACATAAAATAGATAAACGATACCTCCTAGATACATACAATTATGTTAGTGAATCTGGACAAATAAAGCAACTACAGCAAAAACATTAGCAACATCAGGTTTTACAATCCTAAAGACTCGTACTTATTTTAACATTAGCTAAAAAAAATCACATATTTTGTAATGCCTACTGGCAGTAATGACTACTGAGGCACGCTTTTATTAAGTATTTGAGTGAAATTATACAGTATAGGCTTGTTTGAGATTGGAAAACATAGGAGAGCAGGCTGCCTCAACACGTTTCTATAAAACGTCACGTTGTTGATCAAACACCTGAACTAATCTGAGCTTAGATCAGGTGAGAGCCATGCTATTGTTTGAACATGCTAAATAGTGGGTCTTTAAGTAAACTGTTACCCAGATGGGGATGTTTTATTATATTTAAGTGTTAACAGGAATGTTTTCAGATGACTTACTGTAATGGTGACACTATGCAGGTGGTCAGTATGATCAATATTTTAATGGTGATTAATTATAATTTCAGACAACCTCCAAAAAGTTGAATGCTTAGATAGATAGATAGATAGATAGATAGATAGATAGATAGATAGATAGATAGATAGATACTTTATTAATTCCCAAAGAGAAATTCCAGTGTTGCAGTAGCCGTTAAAAAATAATATTACAGAACAGTATAGAAAAATAGAAAATATACAAGATAATAAACATTAGCACAGGAAAATAAAGATTAATACAGGAAATGTTCACATCAAAACAGAAACCAGAACAGGTTGTACTTAATCTGTACAACCTGTTCTGGTTTCTGTTTTAAAGGCCGTTATAAAGGAAATTACAACCCACCAAGTATAGACTCCTGAGTAATATCAAATTAGCAGAGTTATTAAATATATTAGAAAAAATATTTAAAATATGTTTTGTTTTTCAGAAATGTCGAAAGAAATAATTTTGTCTGAGTTCGGCCACCTTCGTCAGTCACGTGATTCTACCTCATCTTTCTGCCTGGTGGTTAGCAGTGGAGCTCTGAAACTCGCTCGTTTGTAAATTATTTTATTGAGTAAAACGACCGTCATGGAGATTGGGACAGAGATCAGCAAGAAAATACGAGTGAGTAAGATTATAAGTTGAATATGATCGATTTGCTCTTGGTTTTCGGGTCGTTTATACGTTAGCGTCACACACACACTGCTTGCTAACATTAGCCTGTTAGCTTAGTTTGTCAGTGGAGTCGAATGGTTGCAAGGTTTTGATTTACAAGGCTGAGGAAGGTTTTTCTGCATCAGTGTTAATGTGGTTATTTCTATCTACTACACACTTAGTACATCGTCAAGCATAAAGTAAAGGACGGCGTCATTTTAAAGTATTTTATGTAGCTAATCATAACTGCGTCTCAGTATGTAACGTGTTGTCCTGTTTTTGGTTGTTAAACAACTCTTGGCGAGGTGCAGCCTGCAAATTGTCCATCTTTTGTCTAGATGATATCACCTGTACTCAAACGTTATTTTTGGTCTGTTTCAGGCTGCTATCAAAGGCAAGCTTCAAGAACTCGGTGCATATATTGGTAAGTGGATAAACTGTAGCTGTTGCTCACAGGAACGAAAATTACTCGGTAACCAAATCAAACATTACATCGTGCATGTATATACCATTTTAGACGAAGAGCTTCCTGACTACATTATGGTGATGGTGGCCAACAAGAAGACTTCCCAGCAGATGGCTGATGATCTATCCCTTTTCCTTGGAAACAACACCATTAAGTTCACTGCCTGGTATGATCAAAACATATTTTGGTTTTCACATCACGTGGAGTACCTGAGTACTTGGAGTATGCTTGATTTGCATACCCAGCTCTTTCTTTTTACAGTATGCAAAAGTTTTGGAAAAAGCTATTTCCAGCTCAGCTATTTGTATCTATCTTTCTAACAACATGACCTTCATTATTTTTAGGCTTCATGGAGTCCTGGAGAAATTGCGATCTGTCGCAGTTGGTAAGTAAGTTTCTACATGCATTTAAACTTTTCTGCAATTATCTATTTTGCAGCTCACATGGCCTTTTATATTTTTATGTTTCCTTGTCCTGCTGCATGATTGTTTTAGAGCCTGCATCTCTCGAACATCAGCTCCAGTCTGACAGCAGTACTGTGGCTGGGAAGAGTCGATCATCAGTAAGTGAAGACGGACTCACAGAGGAGTCAAAAGTGTTGACAGTGTCCAGCTCTGGCTTTGATAGGACTGAAGCACGTGTGTCCAGCTCTGCCCATGATAACAGGTAGCTTATGCACTGTACATTCCTTTGTCTTTAACAGCACAAATGCCACATGCTGCAAATGAAAAACCTGCATTCATGTCTGTTTATTATCAGGAGGGGGACCTTTGAGAAGAGTTCTTCTCGACTTACCTCGACTGTTAAACCCCTTATGGAGCTGCTACCCTCAGAGGCTGTTATCGACATCAAGCCAGAGATGGATGATGACCTTATTGCTGAGGACCCTTTAGAAATAGGCACCAACCATGGTCGTACTCGAAGCACAGCAAGTAGACCCACAGCTGAAATCTACAGGCCGGGTCACAGCAGGTTTGCGTCAGTTAGCTCTGTGGACACGGGTCGACCCACAGCAGGATCCTCTCACACCAGGCAGCAGGACAACAGAAGCAGCAGAACCTCCAGAACCGGGTCCAGTAAGGTACCATGATTCAACAGGAGCATAGTTCTTGTTTTCATTCTTGTTTCAAAGCAGAATAATGTAGGATTTGCTTCAAATATATTTCAGGTGTAGATAAAGATTAATAATACTAATGATTGGACTATGATGTCACGCAGGAGGAGTTGTCACGGAAACGTAAGGCGCCAGTAGCGAGTTCAGTCGTGCGAGTGACCCGAGCCACAGATGAAGACAGTGACGATGTGGAAGAAGAGGATGCAAATTATGGTGGAAGAGGCCTGTCCAGTAGAGTGTCCCTGCCCTCTAAACCAGAACGGAAGTCAGTGTTAAGATCTTGATGCTTTGTAACGTGTCGGCTAAGACAGGGTTATAGGTCACCAAAATAATTGGACAGATGTGATTTATCCTGGGAGTCTCCATTCAGCTAAAATCCATCCAGGAAACTGATCTCATTTCATGAGACCTTTCACTGTCCCAACAATAAATGCAAATTTAGTTTTTGTTTTTCATGGGGTTATCATAAAATATCTATACTCAAAACACAGGCCTGTTTTCTTTTACTGTTTATGTTAGGACTTAAACCAAAACAATTGACATTCTTTGCTGGGCTTGCTGTGTGTTTTCAGACCTACTCTCCCTCCAGCCAAACAAGCCAACAGGAATCTGATACTGAAGGCCATCTCTGAGGCTCAGGACTCAGTCACCAAAACTACAGCCTACTCTACAAGTATGTTTCATACTGCCAAAAATGCAACCACAAATGTTCTTTACGTAACTGTACGTCATATAAAGTTGTCGTTACCACTTTATCACTGTACAATGACCTTTCTGTCACAGCACCACAGAGGCAGACAGTTCCTGTCGCACCATGTACTCGATTAGCCAGCAGTGAGGAGATGACAGCAGCAATCCAGCTAGTCCAGGAGCACCTTCACAGCCTGGCCCCTCGTGTGCAGGCCTACACCTCTGCAGAACTACCTCTTTCAAGAACACCTGGTATGTACACTGCTTTATACACCATGCTATCCTAAACTAGTGCTCATATGTTCATTAAGGTAGCATGATGGTTGTTCATGCAGTGTCGCCTGAGGGCTCAACAATGTACTGTAGATGGTAAAATAATTCTTTGCAATGTTGCACTGAAAATATTCTTTTTGAAATGATTGACAATTCTCAGATGAGCCACGAGCCATCTTTTCTTGCAAAGACCGAGCCTTTGATGGATGGTACTTTTATACCTAATTATGATACTCTCATCTGTTACCAATAAACATGTTAAATTTGGAATCTACCAGTATGGTGTTATTTGACTATTTTATAAACTTTTCAGTCTTATTTTCCCTCTGTCCCAACTTTTTTGAGTGTGGTGCAGGCATCAAACTATTACGAAATACAGTTAAGTCAGACAATGAAAATCTTTTCTTTATCCTTTTGTCAGATAAATAAAGGTTAAAGCAAATAGACCAATCACAGAGTTTAGTTTTCATAGCATTTTAGAAAAAGTCCCAACTTTATTAGAAATAAGGATTGTATTTTGCAATGTTTTAGATTAGGAAGTAACTACTGGTGGACTGGAGTCTAGTGTTATTTTTTGTGTTGTTTTATCTTTTTTTTTCCCTCCTAGCTCCCAGCTCCAGATCTTTAGCCTCACGGCTCCAGTTGGACTCACCAGAAAGCAGTGATGGAAGAGAGCAAAGTGACTATGGTGAGCATTTTCTGCTTTTATGGAACAACTTTAGAAAAGAGCTGCAACAAAAAGTTTCACAAGTACTAACACTGGGATGTGTTTGTGATGTACCTCTAGCTCTTGAGGTCACTGGAGGCAGTGAGACAAAGACATTTGATACCCGCTCCTTCATAATGAGTCAACCTCAAATCGAAGAAGCTCAGACCAGAATGCAGCAGCATCTTCAGCTCAAAGAGGAAGTCCAGGCTCTATCACCACGGACTGTCCAGGCCAGGTATACATACACATCTCTCCAAAGAGATATATTGTGCTCTTTTGGGCATTTGTGTGTCCTTAATTGCACTTTCACTGACTGTATTTGTTGATTGTTTGACATTGGGTATTTTTGTTATGTTGTGTGACACTAGTAAGGAGAAAGTCAACTACGCCAGCCCCAAATTCATAGTGACTTTAGATGGGGTACCGAGTCCACTGGGGAATCTTACAGAGTGTGACATGGAGCTAGACGACATGAGAGCGCCTACAAAGGTCACAGAGGCGAGTGTCAACCTTGGCAAGGAGTCTAAAGTCAGCGTCCTTCAAAGGCTACAAGGAGTAGTTACATCATCTGAAGGTGTGGGGTCTTCAGAATCTTTAGTGTATTTTATATAGTAGTCTAATAACAACAAAACACTTTATTTATGCAGCGCACTTCAAAACTCAATAATAAAGTGTTTCAGTAAAGCTTTTAGTAAAGTCCTTTATCACTCATATACCAACTACACTCTGTCCTCTTGACAGAGGATATGATGGATGTCGAGATGGCAGATGAGGACACCTCCACTTTAAAGAAACTGAAAGTTGCTGAGCGGTGCAAGTTTTGGCCTGTCTGTAAAAGTGGAGATGCATGTTTGTACCATCACCCTACAACACAGTGCAAGTGAGTATATTTGATAATAAATGGAAAAAATCAAAGATTTTATCACTTACAATGATTACTTATGATTTTTTTTTGTGTTTTGTTAAAGGACCTTTCCCAACTGCAAGTTCGGGGATAAATGCCTTTTTATCCATCCTAATTGTAAATACGACTCCAGGTGTACCAAACCAGATTGTCCCTTCACTCATGTCAGCCGCAGAGGCACAGCTGCTCCTCCACCTAAACCAGGTGCTCATTACTCTGTGTCATAGCAATTATAAAACAGATTTTAGCTGAATTAACAGGTGTTAATATCTTTCATTATACAACTCTTAACCGGATTCACTGTGTTCACAGCACCACCACTAGTCCAGGCTACCAGTGTGTGTCGCTTCTTCCCAGAGTGCAAGAAGATGGACTGCCCGTTTTATCATCCCAAGGTAAATCATTCTGAAGTGTAGTTGAGGAGCTTGTATTACACAATGATACAAAAACTTTAATGCATGTAAGATGTGTGGGGGGGAATGTAAAATGTTTGTGTTTAATTTTTATTCAGGCTTTCTAATTCTGAACAATTCTGAATTTTAATCCTCCTGCCCACAGCCTTGCCGCTTCGCCGCGCAGTGTAAACGTGCTGGATGTACCTTTTACCACCCAACAACATCGGTGCCTCCGAGACATGCCCTGAAGTGGACAAAAACACAGAGCAGGTGAAAAGTGAAAGACGCATAATACCAAATTCCATATAACCATAATGTAGCCTTTTAGCCTGTGGATAATAATATCTCCTGCATAATACAATCATCAACACTACAAGGAATAAGATTAACTAAAGTAAAAAATACTAAGGTTTATCACATTACTTTGCACCTACTAATTGATTTTTTCTTTGTCTCACAGCTAATAAGGTCCACAAACTCTGATGACGTGAAGCTATGGAAGAAGTTCCGTATCTGTGTCGATGGATTTTCATTCTTACATTTAATTATTTCGTTTTATTGTTTAGACTGATTTTTAAGAGATTTGATTTGTAAGACTAATGGTTGGGTTTTTGCTGATGCTCTGAAAATATTAAAATACTCCCCAGTGAACTTTACATTTATCGCATCATTTATTGTATCTTCTTTACAGTGTGATTCATCTTCACTACTCACAGATGATATTTTATTTCTTTTTGATAAAGTGAACACGTCAGTGAGGAAAATGTTAGTCATGTTTAGAGAATCTTTATTTTTTCTCCCTCTCTTTCTTCTCTACTTAAATTTAAAGTTTAGGTAGGAATCACATGCAGTAGCACTTTGCAGATGATAAAGCACAAAGTGCAGAATTTGACAATTACACATTAAGATGAAAATACTGTATGTGAGGTGCAGTTTGTTCCAGGCAGCTTAACGGTTTCTTTTATGAACATACTACAACTACTTTCAAGACTCAAGTCGTGTTTTGTGTACAGTCCGTAAACATTCAGATTAACTTTGTTTGAGATGAGGATCCTTAAGCACTGCAGCTATGTGTGTTTCATTTTACAAAGATGTGAAAATAAAACCCACTATGAACAACTGTTCAAATATACACAATACAAGGTTTTAAGGTGTTTTTCTGTGTGATATAAAGAAAGAACTATAAAAATTGAATAATGCCTGGTTGTTAATTGGATTTTATTTGTAATTATTCGTATTGCAAATTCAACTCCAACTCCAACTTTATAAAGCACTTTAAAGTGCTGTACAGAGAATTAAGATAAGACAATTAAAATTAGCTAAAAAGAACAGTTAATAAAAACAAAACAAAATGACATAAAATCAACATCTCACAAGTTGTTGAACGCCAAGGAGAATATGTGAGTTTTCAAAAGGGATTTAAAAACAGACAGAGAAGAAGCCTGTCTAACATGCAAGGGCAGGTCGTTCCACATTT
>JAUMHL010000017.1:10025822-10053900 GCA_032362345.1 Sandelia bainsii
TTTCATAGATAAATATAGCTGGGTGTCATCCGCGTAGCAATGGAAGTTTATAGAGTGTTTCCTTATAATATTGCCTAAGGGAGACATGTATAAAGTGAAGGGAATTGGTCCAAGCACAGAGCCCTGTGGAACTCCATAATTAACTTTTGTGTGCGTGGAGGACTCATCATTAACATGAAACATGGCATGTGCTGTATGCATTCGGCGTCCACGGCGCTCTGAATTCTATCCCTTTAAAATAAAATAAATGAAATTCCAGCCCACTCAACATTTTAAAGTCTTTACAGTTTATTAACAATACGTACAGAGTTTCTGAGGCGCTTCTAGGCAGTGACAGGCAGAAGGCGCTAGTTGACAAAGTGTAAAGGCTTGAATGAATCTGTTAAGATGTCACAAAACTTTTCTTGGTGATCGAAAACGTTATTTATAATTACTGACTTTCTCTCTGTGTCTTGTTTGTTTCAGTGATTTGAACAGTATATGAACACATTTTTCTTTTTATTATACTTTTAGGCACTGAACAGCTGAGGTGGGGGTGGTTGGGAGTAGGAGAGAAGGTCGGGGTCAAACCCTACAATTCATGAGAGGGGGTAGCGGCCCCCCCCCCCCCCCCCCCTTTACCTCTCTATAGAGAGGTCATATATGTATATGGGCCACTCTAAGTCAAAGCCATACCCTTGATTTGTTTTTCCCTAACTCTCTGCATTTGTTCTATTTTGTGTTTGTGTTCTGGTTAAAGCAGAATTTCACTAATCAGCTTTACTCTTCATTCTCTCTTTTCTTTTTACAGTCTCAACTCTTTTGGACAGCTTTAAATGCCAAGTATTAGAAATGTCTGCCCTTGCCCAAGCTCTTCAAAATTCCTGTGATGGTGGAACATGTTTTTGTGTGGGTGGACTGTTCTGCCAAGCAAATCTGTTTTGGTCCTGATTTTTTTTTTTTTCTCACAAGAAAATCTTGTTCTTGCACCACCAAATGCTACCTCGTGATGGGGGCAAACAGGAAAATAATACATGAGCAAAGGGCACACCAGCTTTAGAGTTGTAAACTTTAAACTTTTAAGGGGATTTTGTTGAACGTTAAAGAGGCAGTATGTGTCAAAGGCACACAAAAGATTGAGCTTTTCAGCCATGAAGGTACCGTTTGAGAACACAAAATTTTTCTTTTGTTTCCAGTATGTTCACCCTCCCACGACCACTACGTACATTTAGGGATTATTTAACCAAAATGTACATTTTCTAGAAGATTCCCCACACCTCAATATTTTCATTAAGAGTCATTTATAGTGAAAGACAATGAGGGAATTCTAGGTGGGGTTTTGGGGAGCCCCTTGGCATTTGGCATTTCTCAATGCCCTTGACCTTGCCTCACCTTAGTGCAGCTGGTGTGTTAAGCAAGAGAACGTGGTACAGTTCTCAGTTCTGGAAATTACCATGAAACGTGTGTAAATATTCACAACCCAGTCATCCATGTGGAGTTTAGGGATGCACTGTCTCTAGAGGATTTTGCTGAAACATGATATCATATGTAGCTGCTAAAAAAAGAGGAGGAGGGAATGCCCGTGATGCCCGTCTAACACGTATGCACCCAGACAGACGCCCCCACACACACACACACACACACACACACACACACACACACACACACACACACACACAGCAAGGCTAATATTTTCTTTCAAAATAAATGTATGCATTCTTTAATGGGGATTGAGCTACTACCAAACAATAATTTCAACACAAAAACATTTTCATGTGTAGGTAAATGTGTAACAGTTTGAAGTGTTCTGTATCTGAGGGTGGCAATATCCTCTCATATTTATTCATTCTTACTTTAACCCTCAATATGTATTTTTTCTGGACTTTTTAAGATGACCTTATGTGCTTTAACTTTCCATCAGACATGTGACTTCCAGTCTAATGCAACTTACCCAGATTCTTACCAGAAGCCACATCAGATTCAGCTAATTAGGTAGACAGCTAGTGACACAGTGTATGTGTGTCAGGGAGGGAGGGAGAGAGAGAGAAAGCGAGAGAGAGAGAGAGAGAGAGAAAGAGAGAAAGAGAGACAGAAACAGTGAGAGATAAAGGAAGAAAGCATGAGCGAGAGAGTGAAAGAGAAGGAGGAGTGACAGAAAGGGAAAGAAAAGAGGGAAGAAAGAGACTCATTACTCATTAAGTGGTGAGCCAAGTTCTTCTTAGCAACTCGTTCTGCTACACAGACTCTCTCTCTCTCACTCTCTCTCACACACACACACCACACACACACATACTCAAAAACACAAAGCAGAAGTGGACAAAGACACGGTTTCAGTCGCTGTGGTTGGCTATGGCTCAGGGCTCTGACAGCAATGACACAAGTTACAAGTCCCCATCACCTGGAAGCAGACCGGTAAGTGTACACTTCAATTTACTTTGTCAGTAATGTTCCCAGTTGACTTGGTTACATCCTGCTTTCACTGACGATTGCTGAATGTATAGTTAAAGCTTTATGAAGTACATTTTTAATACACATCCTGTAAATTACCTCATAACTTATATCTAAATCTTTAGTTGGTTGCAGTGTTTCATGCATATTTCGTGGACAGCAATACCATCTGTCAAATATAAACTAGTTCTCTTTTCACAGTTTCTCGGAGTGTTTCACATGCACACATGGGCTGGAGGCATGACTTGCCTCAAGTGTAGGCTTTTGTGAATAGCACAATTCATCACAAGTTGTGGGAATCCTTTGTTTTTGCACGTCCTTAAACTGTGAATGATCCTCGAGCTGTTAAGAACAGACAGTGTGTTAAATGCAGTTTTTTGTCCATGTGAGACACTGCCCATCATCCTCAGTGCTGTCTAGTTTCACGTGTGCCAGTCTCTAGCACATTGTTGCTACTTTTCTTCTTCAAGAGCATTCTGGAAATAAAACTTTCAAATGCTCTTATCAAGCTGGAAGTTTTGCTTTATGTGGCAGCATCAGTTGTTTTTGAGTTATTCAGTAGTGCATTAATGTACAAATCAGACATTAGATAATTTGTTATCTCTTTGATGTACAACTGACGCAGCATTTTGAAATGGATTAGTTATTACGATACCAAAAAAACTGAGTGTTCAGGACATGAAACAGGGTGTGCGTTATACCTAACCGATGACTCAGCCACTCCCCGACCCAGCCCTTTGCATTAAGTGTGATGTTAAGCCCACCATCTGTCAAACTGCCATTAAAACAGCTAACGCTTCCATTTTTTCTAAGCTTCCACCTAAGTAACTTTTTCACGTTCAGTAAAAATATCAGTTTACATAAAGTTTTTGTAACTGCACACACATTAACTGAAGGTATTTGTATTTGGTTAGAGCTCCTCAGATGATGCGAAGAAGGTGATGCGGAGAGAGAAGAACCGGATTGCTGCTCAGAAGAGCAGGATGAGGCAAACTCAAAAAGCTGACAGCCTTCACTTGGTGAGGAGACCTTTCTCAGCAACATCCACCATAATCATACATCAAAAGCAACACAATTCAGGGAAAGACACAAGCAAAAACAGAGAACACATTACATGTAAAACTACTGCTCCTGGTACTGCTGCACATTTTTTGTAGTAGAGGGTTAGCTAGACATCATCTCAATATTTTGCCTTGAATAATGAATAACGTTTGTGCAATCTAAGGCCCTACATGCATGGTACCCATGATGTGCTATGCAGCTTCTGGGAATGTACCATTTGTACTATATTTACAAAATGCTACCTGACCATGTGGCGATGTGTCATGGCTTCTGTTGGGCTGCACACTTGGAAGCTGCTCTGTGTGTTTGCAGAAGCTTAAGGAATAAATTAGCACGTGTGGGCAATCACTCTCTTCTGCAGCAGAATCCAGCACAGGAGATTGCAGCGCTGAATATGATAACAGGAGTGTGTTTGGGCTAGCCGCTTTGTTCATCTGTACCATTATTCTTTTGTAAAGCTCATTTCATTTGTTCAGATGTTAGTCAGTGAAAATCACTCTTTCATTTCAGCTTCTACTTGTTTGACATGGTAAAACAGGGCACACTTCTGAAGCTAGAAACATCTGGATTTTTAGATATTTCACAAAGATTCTAACAGATCTATGAATCAGAAGACTTCATCAGAAATTATGTAATTATGAGTATTTCAACTCGCATGCATCAGCTCTGCATGCTGCCACCTCTTACATCAACCCATATTTCAACACACTGACCATGTATCCAGTCACTGTATGACTTCCTTGCTCAAGAATGAATTATGCTGTACTCTACTCTGTCACTACGTTTTCAGATCAACTGTTTCTGTGAACTTTATCAGATGGAAAAAGCGATTTTGAGCTTCAGAAAAGCCAGATTGTAGGCAGCAGTAGATCCAGTGTTTCTGATTACATGAGAGTCCTTCCAATGAAGTGTATTTATCAGTCTCTTAAAACAGAGTCACAGAGAACACTAGGGGACCAACATAGTCTGTGGTTTTGCTTTCATCGTCTCGCTAGATAAACAGGAAGGCGAATTTTCCCTCTCTATGACACCGTAGCTTATTTCCTGTTTCTTCAGTAGTATTTTTTTCTTCTGTGTAAATGAGCATGAAATTGTATGTCGTGGGCAGGAGGGGAGAAAAAGGCAGTCACTTCTTGTAAAGTGCTGATAGCAGTGGGCTGTATTTGGCTAAGTGACGCAAGCACTGGGGTTTGCCCAAAGGTTCTGTGACAGTAAGGACCCACAGTTCTGTATTATAATCTTTTGACCATGGTGCGATGACCTTTTCATTACCGAGGTGGAAGATTTCTCCCCTACTATTCCCACACACACAAAAAAATGTATGAACTACACACGTACATTTTGCTCTATATATTTTATCTCAGAGTTAAACCGTAAGAAACCTTGTTTTGGAAAATGTACTTAGTGGTAGAATTGCAAGTACATTGGGATGCATAGTGAACTGCAGGCAATTCATATTAGAAAGTCTGTGTTTGAACTAACATTCATAGAATGATACTAAAGGACACTGCCTGTGTTTTTGCATTACACATTTTTATTATTTTATTATCCGGTCTGTAAAATCTTAATGTATTTTTAATACACAATAGAGTATATTTTATAGATTTAGACTTGAATCTTATTTTAAATAATTAATCAGTGACAATGATAATTTGTTACTTAAGTGACTGTATTGTTCTCGTCCTATTAAAATGACTCATCACTGATTCCATTCCACTACCAGTTAATTATAAAGCAACTCTGACCAAAACTTAAGGTAATATCAAATTGCCATACCTCAGCTTCTGCATGACTGCCTAACTAAACCTGCCTAACTAAAGAATATCACAGTTTTATTTTTCTATTTATTTATTTTTTCTTCCTGTAAGACTTGTAGAGTCTTGTTTATGATATGTAGCCATTCACAATGAACACCATCTGCTGTCTACTTTTAGTTGTTGTTGTGCTACTATGGTCTTGAAAGCAGAAGGTAGATGTGATGCCAGCAAAGATCACCTATCTACATGTTCATGCTCACTCCTACAGAACTGAATGGAAACTATTGACTGCCATAAATCTGGAAACAAGACTGAGAGTCTGCAGCCATGCTAGCAGCCCTGTACTGCTATACTTAACCACAACTGTGGTTTAAGCTAAATGCTATCAAGCTTAATCTTTACCATTTGCTAATTAGCACTAAACTACAGCTCATTAATGAAAATCACAGAATCATCAGAGCTCCTACGCTTCATCTTAAAGGGGAATGAATGCACTAAATGGCAATAGCTGTCTAGAAATTTCACTCAAGACCAAAAAGGTCAACTTTATCATGAAGCTAGAGTAAATGTCAGGTTTACCAATGTCTCTGTGAACCATTACTGAATAAAATGTCAAATAAGTATCCAATAGCTATAGTTAAAATAGATATTTCAGTCTGCACAAACAGGGTGGACCAATGAACTGATTATCCACACATCAAATACACTATACAAATCTGTTATGCTTTAGAAAATGTCCAAAGGTAAAGGTAAAATAAACTTTGTTATGGATAAAAACATACAAAAAATACCTGAATATTTGGCTGCAGACTAGTTTTTTCACTGAAAATACTCCAATTTGACTTATGTAACTAGTGAAAGACATTTCTGTTGAAACACATCCTGTCTGTGTGTTTCCAGGAGAGTGAGAACCTGGAGAAGGAGAACGCAGCCCTAAGGAAGGAGGTGAAGCAGCTGACAGAGGAGGCCAAGTATCTGACATCTGTGCTGAGCAGCCATGAACCTCTGTGCACCGGCCTGGCTCCTCAGACCCCCGACATCCTCTACCCTCCTCATCACAGCAGCTACCACCACCAGCACATCACACACTACCAGCACTGACCTGACTGACTACCGATGCAGCCGAAGACGTGCTGTGAAACAGAAGACTGACCTCAATGGAAGACTGACTGGACATGTGTCTTTAAATGTTAGTCATTGTTCAAAACTGATCAAGGAGTCTACCAAATGAAGACAGTGTGGAACGTAAACTGTGACATGCAGTATTCAAAACTATTTATTTTGTTTCTCATCAGTGATCTGTTTGTGAACTTCAGTGGTTTGATGAGTAGAATTATGAACCAGTCTTTGTTTACATTGGGAGAAAAAAACAACAACTGCAGGTTATGTTCAGGTGACTCAAATAATATTTTTGTAAATTGATTACTTTTAGTGTCATGGGGAGAAACTCATCCTGTCATTTTTGGAGTTTCTTGTGTATATGTTTAAGTGTGTAAATGTAGATTGATCATGCTCAGGAGCTATCGACAGATTTGATTGTGGACAAACAGAATGTAGAGGTAAGATCCTAAAAAGGCTTAGATGTACCAAAAAGAAATGGCTTGGTGTGAAGTATGGGCATTCAAGGGGTCTTGTTTGTGGTAGGCTAATGGTGAAATGTGATAAAACCAACCAGCAAATATATTTATTAAATGTAATGCCTTTAAGGTGATAATTTCTGACCCCCAGGAGTTGTTATTCATTCCTTAACAGGCAGTGTTTTTTTTCCTGCAGAGTCTGCACTGGTGCTGATAACATGATGATAACACGAGACAAACCTTGAGGTTTTACGGAATTTCTCCAGGGCAGTCTCTAGATGGCACTGTTTACCAGTATGAGAGTAAAGTTAGAGTAGCTCATGTGTTAAAGCGTAAAAACAAACATTCACAGGGTTATGTGGGTATGAATAATTGTTTGTTGGTAAACACAACTGAGGTTTTTCATGTTACTCTCCTCTTACATATTCCACAATTATCAATCTAAATAAATGGCCTGTTATCTGTGGCTGAAAATGAAATAATAACAGAATGTGCATCTTTTACAAATTCATCAACAGATTACTTTACTGTGCATTTGTATTACCAATAACATATCTGAGAAGAAGTCGCTGACATTGCTGTTACGTTACCGAATGTAACAACGTCAGAATCTGTGCGTAAGAGGCTGATCAGACTCCACAAAGCAGAGTTTGGGAAACTCCGCCCTCCTCCTGAGGTGACCGACTTGTTTCGATATCCCAAAGCGGTTTTAGGTCCGGGTAGAGGGTCACAACAGGCGCTCCAACACGTGTTAACAGTCGGAAAACTTGTACTGAAAGGATCATATTCATTCATGAAATAACCTGTCAATGGTTTCAGGTTTTACGCGTTAGTTTGACTACAAAACTAACTTCAGCCTGGGAGGAAGTGAATTACTGGAACCAAGAATGCCACATAAACTGGAAGTTGTATAGCCTTCATGCTTCTTAACTCTTCAGATCAACAGGCTGAAGGTTTGAAACTAACTTTTGAATGTAACTTGTGCTTTTAACAGAAAACATGAAGCTCTAAGACCTAACAATCGGTAAAGCGCTGGATGTTTACTGTTCACTGATGAAAGAAAACGCAGAACACTCTTTAGAGAGAGCTTAGTTTGCTGTTGTGTAAAGTTCGTACTCCATGAGTATATTGACTAGAGTCTAGTTTAATATGAGCGAGAAACAATCATTAGGGGACACTAAATTAAACAAGGATCAAACTAAAGCGGACTTGGAGAACCATGCCAAGCTGGAGGCGGGAGAACCGGCGCAGTGTGCCGACGAAAAGAGTGAGATAGGCGGTCATGAAGGGCTGCCACAAACCCGTCTATACAAGCGCCGCTGGATGATTGTGCTACTGTTCAGCACATATTCGCTGTGCAACTCCTACCAGTGGATACAGTACGGCATCATCAACAACATTTTCATGAAGTTTTACAGCGTGGACGCATTCGCCATAGACTGGATGTCTATGATCTACATGCTGACATATATTCCTTTCATCTTTCCTGTGACCTGGCTGTTGGACAAGAAAGGGCTCCGGGTCATCGCGGTGGTGGCCACCGCGTTCAACTGTGCGGGGACATGGATCAAAGTGGCCAGCGTCAGGCCCAACCTGTTCGCCATCACACTGCTTGGACAGTTCTCCTGCTCGTTTGCGCAGGTGTTCATCCTCGGGATGCCGTCGAGAATCGCGTCAGTGTGGTTCGGGTCAGGGGAAGTGTCCACCGCCTGCTCTATCGGGGTCTTCGGGAATCAGGTAGGTTGTGTAACAAAAAACGCCCATTTACTCAGCAAATAGGTCAAGTTGCTTATCACATTCTTGACCCTTACTTTAGACTGTGCGTAACGGCTATACAAACCACTATTGGACATCCTCACATCTGTTTGGCACGTTTGCGTAATTACGCACTGTGCATCTATTTTGCATCCGGCCACAACAGTGATTGCGGAGAATGTGAGAGAATGAATGGGAGCAACAAACAGTGAGCCAACTGCAAGGAGAGACTAAAAACTACACTACACTAAAAACAAATTACTGTGTATCAACGAAAGATACAGACAAAACAAATCTTCTTATTCTGTTATATACACATTCAACTGAGTAGATAAACAGATATCTACACATGTGCTGTATGAACATATGTGACCTGACAAGACATTTATACTTCCTCAGCACAAGGATGGGTCACTGTGTTCTTAAAAGGCTCATGTTTACACAAAACAAATTTTCTCTGGTGAACTTGCCCTGTTACCTTTATCTACTTATCTACTTGAATTCAGCTATGGACATAATAGCAACCACAGAAAGACTAATAAAAAGTTTGAAAGAAAAAAAACGATTATCAGGTCCGAATATGTGTTGAACACAAAATGATTATAGTGGAGGTGAAGACAACCACCATATGAACAGTCTGTGGTTTAATACAGCTCTGTCACGCTCAGGGTGAATTCACCTTGTTCATGTTCAGATTTGGATTCCCTCAAGTCCTCTGGCAAATTTGCTATTCTGCAGATTTGATCCTGGCCCAAGGAACTTCTGACACAAAATTGGAAACAAACAGCATTTAGAATAGGCGTAAAGTAAAAATATGTTTTCAGATGTGTCTTCATGTTTTGATGCATTGTGTGATACATAAACAAAGACCAGAATCTTGAATGCTAGTCAACAAGATTTGAAAGTTTGTAAATCTGGAAGCATTCACAGTGATGTTTTTCCCAATGGTTTGACTATTTATTACACATCAACCATGCAGTCAGGTCTGACATTACATAGTTTTTGCATTTTTTTATTCCTCAAAATTCTCTGTAAAGTGTGACCCTTTGCAAAATAACACCTAAAAAGCTTCACTGTTCTTGTGTTCTTGTGTGTTCTTTGTGCAATAATCAGCATTGTGCCACCCATAATTTAAGCTCGAAAACATCATATTTAACACTTAAATATGCTGAACAAACAACACTTGAGTCAACTTAACTCCAAGTAAATGTCACCGAAAAGTCATCACTTACTAGATTTTCTACAACTCTTCTGGTACTTTAAATCAGATTATTTTTTAAGACTGAACCTTCCTTCACACTATTCCTGCCAAGACACGAGCAGAGCCATTTGGAGATATCAGAGATAATTCGCTTGGTTATGTCATAGGTTATTTTATAGCATCAGAATTACTTTTATCAACACATTTCATCGTACCACACCCTTGTATAGTATGGTAAATAATTCTAAGCCATATCCCAAAGCCAACACATTGCAGGATTTATTGCCACATCCATGAGTTCTCATTCACAATGTATATAGTAATAGTCTGGAGTAAAATCTGATTCCACGTATAGCTGGCAATAAAACAGTAGAAAGTTCTTAACAACATAACATAAAACAAAGTTTGAGTGTGCATTTTGTTTAATTTTTAAACTGCATTCATAAACACTAACTTTTGATCTATGTGTAATATTATAGGTATTATCTTTGACAGTGCAGTGATCCGTAAGTGATGAATAACAAAGACTTTGAAACATTAACCTGCTCCAGCAACCCCCAAAATCTTCCTCACATCCAAGTGAGTTCGTTTACAAAAGAGATGTAAAGAAAGTTAATCAGAGAAATGTGTCCCTAATGTTTCTAATAAAAGTGAACATTCTTTTGGCACTATTAGGCACTTTACATTTTTTTCCAAAGAAATATGTCCAAGGTGTGAGTTGGTAGGAGGGGCTTAGGTAAACTGGAAGTTTTCCTATATTAATATCACATGACAGGACTGGAGCTAATAAATATACGGGCATGTGATAAAGGGGCTCAGTGCAATCACATGCACTGAGTTGTGAATGGACTGAGGACACTGGTTAGGGCATTAGTAACTGCAGCTGCTCTCACTCGGTGGCATCTCCAACAAATAGTTTGCACTCAGGACACCAAGCCGTTGGAACACAAGCTCTGAAATCTTAAGACCTCTCACTTCTCACGTTCCAGGGGCCCACTTTAGGACAGTTGAAATGCCGCAAAACAATACTTTGAAAGGCAACCATGCAAATCCTCAACTCAGTGGTGAAGAGTGGCCACAGTCCAAGGCAGCAAAGAATCTCGCTCCAGAGCTCGCTTCACTAAGGTGTCCAGGACCTTTAGGCAGATCCATCTCCATTGGTTCCCAGTTGGACGTTCAGGCTTTGAATGGTGACTATGCAGAGCTTGTGCCTAATCCTGTGACCAAACTTTACCATCGTCGCTGGCTCATGCTGTTGCTCTTCAGTGCGCTCTCAGCCAGCAATGCCTTCATGTGGCTGCAGTATGGCATCATTAGCAACATATTCATACGTTTCTACAACATTGACTCTATGGCCATTGACTGGTTGTCTATGATCTACCTGCTCACTTACATACCACTTATTCTGCCTGTCCTGTGGCTTCTGGACAACAGGGGCATCCGGGATGTTGTCCTCGTTGGTTCAGCCTTTAACTGTATTGGCGCTTGGATAAAAATTGGTAGTGCAAGTTCCAGCATGTTTCCAGTTACCTTCCTTGGCCAGTTTGTTTGCTCAGTTGCCACTGTGTTTGTCCTTGGTATTCCTTCCTATCTTGCTCAGTGTGGTTTAAGAGAAAGAGGTTTCCACTGCTTGTTCCATAGGAGTTCTAGGAAACCAGGTTTGTCTGAATATGTAATTCATCATTTCATTTCTAGTTCTGCAGCCACATAGTGAGGCTGTCTGTAGGTTATGCAGGGCTGCACCGTCAAATAGAACCTCTAGTGTCTTAGTGCAAGAGTCCAGAGATAGTTGTGTTAACTGTTTGCTGAAACTGTCTGGTCATCACACAAGGTGGTTGGAGGCTTAAATTTAAATAGCTATTTCTAAAGTGTGAAACTGTGTTGAAATAGGAAAATGTCATGATCAGATGTTCAAATAGCAACTTGATTTTGTTAAAATAATGACATGCAGCTAATGTACTGCAGCTAACAGTGCTGCCATCTACCTCTAAAGATCAATTATTATACTTAAAATCTACCTTTTACTCCAAACTGATAATGGTCAATAATAAATATTAAATTAATATAGAGAAAATTTTAAAAAGGCATCAAAACACAATAGCAGCTTGTTGTGGTATTATTCAGTCAGATGAGATGTAGAATGTAGGTGGGGTTCTGTTTTTAAGTCACTGTGATTTAATATCGCACTTACGTAATTGTAATGTTTACGCTGTTTCATTCATTTGTTTCTTTTGTGTTCACTGTCTTACAGTTGGGTATTGCCATTGGGTTCCTTGTGCCTCCTATTCTGGTGCCTAACGTGGACGACATGGATGAGCTGGCTCACCACATCAGTATTATGTTCTACATCACAGCTGGAGTTGCTACCGTGCTCTTCATCCTTGTTGTCTTTTGTAAGATGGATGCAGCATGTAAAGGGTTGCTTTACCTTAATAACAATAGTCAAATTCTGTCCTTACTTCTTTTCGAATGTAGTCATGCAGTGTTTTGGTTCTCCTGAAACCCCAGTATGGTCAAAGTTAATTTTGTGCATTTCTTTGACAAAAAGTTGTTTCAAGGAAAACTGTTGAAGTCAGAAGGACTGATAATTTTTCAGTGCTTTGTGCAGCACAAGAAAAACTCCCTTTGCCTCCAGCACACTGGAGTGGCAGCAGGTATATGAGAGGAAGATATCTCAAAACCTCTGCAGATACAACTGAAACTTTCTGCATGACTACACTGTGAAAGGTAAAATAATATTTGCAGTTTCGTCAGTTTTTGAATTTACATAAAATATAGATTAAATCAAAACTAATTTTAGTGTGTCGTGTAACCAATGTTTTTCTGTGAATGGATAAAGAGGTGAAGTGTTCACTGAAACAGTCAAGTGAATGAAATCATTAGTGACTAAGCTTTTCCATTTTGTATGTTCCCTTATTATACTCCAGAAATGCTCAGATTTTGGAGCATATTGTGTGGACCTCTTTTGCTCTGGTCAATGGGGATTTCTTATTCAGTGGATTTACCTAATGCTTGTTTGAAATTACAGCAGACTTCCACTGTGACAAGAAGCACCATTCAGTTGATGCAAAAAGTGCTGAACTGCATGTTTGCATCAACACAAAAACCTCTCTGAAGGGGAGATGGGAAATTTTTTTTACTATTGTGCTGCAAGAAGGGTTGGGAGAAATGTCAAAGGAATGGGCACAAATTCACAAAAGTGATAAAGCATACTTAGAAAACAATATTTTCTGTCAAATGTTAGTTACTGATATTTTGAAAATAGAAAGCCTGTATTCACAAAAGGACTTTTTTCATAGAGGGAAGTGACAAACAGGATATGAGCTATTAGGAAAAATGCTTAGTTGTAGTCTGCTTTATAACAGTTGCCCATGCACACTGACCCTCTTTGTCTTTTTGAATATATTTTCTGAGTTTATCACTTAAATTGCACATTCAGAGATTAATCTAAAGCAGTCACAGTTGTTTTTCTGTTGTGCATGTGTGTCTATTTTTATTACTGAGAATACTTTTCATATGCCATGTCATTTAAGGAGGATGATTAATAACAGCAGTGGTTAGTCACAGATCAGCAGATAGTAAACCATGATTTAACTATGCAGTATTTTTCTATAGAAAACACTGGGCTGAGAGAAGGTCAGAGAGTTGCGTGAAAGAGCTGTTGTTGTGTCAGGGCAGTAGGAGAGTGGGGGTGCTCGTAAGAGTTCAGGATCACAAAAGGATGCTTGTGAAACCATTCCATAGTAGTGCCATGCACAACGTTTAAACTGACGAAACTGTCAATGTTGTTTACTATAGTCTCCTGTTGTTTAAATTGCATCCTGAAATGCAGACTTCAGCTCATTCTCTGCTCATTTCGCTAGCCATGCATTTTTGAATCCGTCGTGCATAATTTTAAGATGCTGGTTCATAATTATTTTAGTGGTCACAGACCTTTTTGCTTGTGCCTCCTGAAAGAAAAAAATCTGAAAAATAATTTTGGAAATAATCATATTTGCTTTCTTGCTGAGAGTGAGATAACCAGATCAAACTACAACCAAGATGGTTTGGTTAGCTTAGCTTAGCACAGAGATTGGAAACAGATGTGAATAGCTATGGCTTTGTTCAAAGGTTGCATAATAGACCCACCAGCACGTCTAAAGCTCAGTAATTGGCGCGTTGATACAATGACTTAATTTTTTTTTACAGGTTAAACAATCGTGATACAATTAATTTGAGACTTTTAGGAGATGATTTTCAGTTCTTGTGCTAAACTAACTAGCTTCATAATTACCATACGGCATGATCTTGATCTTCTCATGTAATTTTCCACAGGACAGCAATTAGGTGTATGTCTCAAAATTTCCAATTGTTCCTTCAGCACATAGTACTTGACTTGGTGACCCACACCAGTATTCCTAATCCCTAAAAAATAAGACAAAAGTATCAAACTTTGTTTCTCTGATTTTATATCTCAGTAATTGTCTTGCAACCTCGGGTCTATAGTACAATTTATTAATTTTACCTCCTGCCTACTAGTAGCTAGATATGCTAGAAACTAAAAACAAAAAATTGGAATCATGTAAATCATCAGAATACATACGTATAGTTTACAGAACTTAAAGACTTTTAGTCATGTGTGATGGTACCGAGAAGGGGCTGCTCTTACTCCACGAAGATAATTCACACCAGCTGGCCACAGTAGTTTCATGATATGACACACACCCTCACACATACATGCAAGACGCCATGTGTGAGGGCTGTCCTGCTGGCAAGGCCATCTGTAGTCCTGCAACAAGCCTGTGAGTCAGCAGGGCAGACAAAGTCTTAGCATTCAGAGATTTACATAAACTGTGTGCAAAGAGAGGTGAGAGAAGAACTTTGGCTGCTGCTTTCTCCTCGTCGAATTGACAAAGTTAACCACAAAGACAGTCTAAACTAAGACATAATAGGAGTGGCCTTCTTTGAATGATTAATGGAAATCACTAGAAGTGCTTAAGAAAGATTTCCATGGAAGAAAATGAGCACTTTGACGACTGTTTGAATAAAACTTTGCATTTTCTTTGAATAACAATGGCCATGCTTTCAGTAAAAAGCAGCTGAGACGTTATTGCTTAAATTACTTTACTTCCACTAATGAAACAGCTGTATCGAAGAGCAGGTTCATTTTGTGGGATTAATGAAACTTGGTTACTGTACACAAACCCTTGGGTCAGGTTTGCTGGTGTGAGAGAAGGTTGGCTAATGTCCAAGAACCACAAAGACAGACATCTGTGTTTCTCCATGATGTCTGAAAGTGCGTGCCTTCACATGGAGAAAGACACACTCAGACAGGTCTCATCACAGTTATCCCCCTAAAAGGTCACAGTCAGACTTGCTAAATGTCCTTCAGCCTGAGAATCGTAGTGAAAAACTGTAAGGATATCTGCATTATGCTCCACAACACCCACTGTTGAATTCTGAACACTTATTTGTGCTGTGATACATGCATGTGATGGACATTTCAGGAGTTTGCAGCCCTGTTTGTTTAATTTCTAACATTAAGCATAATTTTATTTTCGGAATCCCAAACTTAAATATATCCAGTACTGTCTTTAAACATTCCCAGGACCAAAGTAAAAAACATATTTTCTCTTTGTGCTACTAAGTACTGAAATCTACATATCAAACATTAATTTTTTTTTTCTTGCAGTATTACTGTACGTCATTTTATGGACATTTTGTTGTATTTGAGAAAGACGAATTTTTGTAAATGCTGCAGTGTTGAACATCATTTAGAATACAAGTCTGAAGGTTTAAACACTTATTTGCTTATTTGTACAATCTGAGCTTGTAAGACTGCATTTTAATTTACATTTGTAAGTGAGTTTGCTGCTGTTAAATTTACTATGCTTTACGTTGTTGGTCTCTCCTTATTTCAGTCTTTCAAGAGCGTCCTGAACTTCCTCCGACTCAGGCACAGGCCACAGCTCGTAGCATCCCGCCAGAACAATACTCCTACATAGCCTCTATCCGCAGGTTGTTCCGCAACTGGCCTTTCATCCTCCTCATCATCACTTACGGTCAGCCATTGCCATTCTCCACAGTAACAGTTTTTAATGTTATGGGCTAACATGAGACAATAATTTTAAATTTATTTAGGTGGTGTGACGGGAATGTTATGGAAAAAAACATAATAACTTGGTTGATTTTTGTCATCAGTATTGTCTCTCACAGTAACCACCAGATTCAAGTATTTAACATCAAACTTTACCTTCACCACATCAGTGAATGGCATGTAAACTATTAACTGAGTTTTTAAAAAGCATCAGCAATTTTTAAAGTGTAACAAGGTTTAACACATCATTAAATCTTATAAAAGTGCACACCAATCTTTAGTTATTCAACTAAGCACATAGATGAAAGTGGGGTCAAAGTTTGTTTATAGTCTGACAATGTTTAACTAATGCCTTTAATCGATGTGACTCAAAGATCATTTTATGAAGTGAAAAGAGACCAGGATGTAAAGTCTGTCGACTTTTTCAAGATTCTCAATTCATAGAAACTCTGTTCAACAGCTGTGAGCAGTTTCAGGAAATACTATATCCTCATTTGACCTTACTGTCATGTCATGTGACTATTATTATGTGTATTGTTAGTGTCTGCATGTATGTCTGTGTGTTTTTCTGTCTTTCTGTATACAGTGGTTAGGATGTTCACTTGAGTTTCAGATATACCTGTGATTGCCCCACTCTTTTCTGCTGTAGCACCACCTGTCCCTGCCTGTTAAGGAGCTGTGGCTCCTAGTGTCTAGTTACATTTACCAGGTTATTTTCACAGCAATTTATGTCAATGAAATCAAGTTTTACATTGTTCTTTTTACATTGTACACCCTTAACAGATTTATTCTTTTTCCCAAAAAATTTCGTTTTCTGATCTTACTTAAGTGAATATTCTTTCTGTGTAACATCCAAGTTAGAAAAGAACAGTCAGTGCAGACTTATCCTTTTATAGAAGTTCTTGGTTTGGGACAGCTTTTGGAAACCTGATTCAGTTCACACAACCAAATCCTTCAGCTGCTCATCTTAAAGTGTTTGAGTTAGGGTTAGGTTAGTGGAATCCTTCCTTAATCTTGTGAAAAGTTTCTTGGAAATTATTTTTGTCCCATGGTTTGTAGTGTGAAGACTTTGTTTGAATGTGTTTCCTACTCTACAGGTCTGAATGTGGGCTGTTTCTATGCTGTTAGCACCCTGCTCAACCGTATGATCATTGATCATTACCCTGTAAGTTCTGTCTGATGTGTGTCTATACACATACATACAGACATAAAGTATGTTATCAAAGATTTGCACAACTGTTTTTTGCTTTAATGTGCCTGCTGTTGGTCTAAAAACTCTTGCTACACATTCTGTAGTTTACCATTTCAGCATGGGAAAATTTCAGGTGGTTCAGCCTTTATATTTTGCTATTTTGCTTTGCACCTACACTGCACAGCTTTGCAAACAGGCAGTTCCACATATTGGCAGATTAAACTGTAACCTTTAATACCCAGAAATTACGTAAATGGACTGTTAACACTGATAAATCAAGTGTTCTCTGAACACTGAATTAATTCATTGATAATCATTTTTTTTTAATTGTCTTTCATGTGGAAAGTGTAGTATTATGCATACTAACAGTAGAATTTCATATGGAAAAATAGTTTTGCTGAGATATGCTGTATATACTGTAAGTTGCTGCTGAAGCCTTTAATTTATTTCTCTTTTTTTTTAAATAAGATGTGTGGAGAAAGGAATCATGTGACAAATGTGATAAATGTACAAGCACATTGCCTTCCCTTTCCTTGGTATGTGAGGTCACTGACCTATGTCCTATCTTTCTTGAACTTCAAGGGAGAAGAGGTGAATGCTGGGAGGATAGGCTTGACCATTGTCATTGCAGGGATGGTTGGTTCCTTGATCTGTGGCGTTTGGTTAGACAGAACTAAAACTTACAAGTAAGTCGAATGTCAAAAAGGGAAGTACAAAAGCAGTAGTTTGTCCTCGTGGCTTTTGTTTGAAGTATTAAAAAAAATCACATAATAGAAACTGATTTTCTGTTTATTGTCACTTCTTTTTTTTATCCCCCCATGAAGCTTGAGTTTGTGTGTTGGCTGTTGGGACTATGTGTCTGTTTATCCAGCTGCATCATGGTCCCTCTGGCTGTGTAGTGACGGCAGTGATTATCCTATAGGGTACTTCAGTCAGCCCCCCCACTGTCTTATGTACAAGAATTTTATTCTGGATTGTTGGCATTTTTGCATTTTTCCATTTTTCCAATTTCTCGTTCTGTTAATTTTAATATTATTAGCAACCCTGTAGGATTTCAATTCACTTGTTTTAAATGTAACTGATAATGGATTATTTTATTCTCAACAGTAGGTTGCAGTTCCAATTTTGTTAAGCTCACTGGACAAACTTACCTCACAATGAATGAAATTATGCTTTTGTGAATATCTTGCATGTTTTCTCTCCAAACATGTCTCATATAATAAAAATTCAACAGGTACCAGTAATTTATTTGTGAGTATTAAAGACACACTGTGGAGTTTTCTTGAAAATAAATTATTCTCACCCAACTGTGATTTATGCATCCTGGGACTCTAACAAACGTGTTGAATCTATGTCCTTCCCAATAAAACATTTGCATTGTTGGCATCCATGTTTACTTGCTAATGATCACCCTATTTTTCACTGGCTATGTTTGCGCATTGCTGCACGTTACTGCCGCCAGCTGCTAATCAGTGACACCATGTGACCTCTGGCACAAATGTGGATCGTCTCCAACATTCTCAGCAGCATGCATGTGGAATCAAAAACAAAACAAAAAGGAGGCCCACTCGTAAAAAACATTGCTCGAACTCCACAGGGTGCCTTTAAAGTTCATAGTCGACTGCTTCTAAATGTGCATTTTTGAGAAGTCACTGTGGTTTGGTACTGGACCCACTATAATATGAAGAGTTTATTCACACAAATGAAGAGGCAGCAGTTTGTCTCAATGATTAAAGTGCTCAATGTATATTCTTCATGTGTTTCTAAGGCAGACAACCCTTGCAGTCTACTTTATGTCTCTGGTGGGAATGATCATCTATGCTGCTACACTCAGTCTGGGACACCTTTGGGTAGTCTTCATCACTGCTGGAGCTCTTGGGTATTCCTTAATTTAGTCCTCCTTCCATTTTCGGTATAGAAGTAATTTGATCTAAGGATTTATTTATTGATATTTTGCTCCTGTGTATGACTACTTAGTTATAGGCTAAGTGAACAAGCTGGAGTAGACCCAATAATATCACATTTTAAACAAACATCATACTAATTGTACATTCCCAGTGTCGTATTCCAACAAACAACATATGAATAGAGTATTGTTTGCATGTGTTTTCTAAATACAGGTATTGATGAACATTAAAAGCAACAAAATGTAAAAGAATTGGACCCACTGCTTTATGTTCTCATTATCAAAGAGTATTACAAGCAATGATAGAAGCATACATAAATGTCAGTGAAAGGTGTCTGGAAATACAGTACGCACTGACTCAGGCTGATGTTTTTTGCAGCTGTGAGACCTTATAAATGAGTTTCACTTTTGTCACTTCAGTGGAAACACAACCTGCTGCTATCAAGAGGGAAAATTAACTGATCTCATCAGATTACTTTCAAAATCTTTTGATTCTGTGTAACCTCAACTGTGTCATTAAGTTATAGACAAGGGCATTAGCCTTAAATCCTTTGACAGACGATGACATTTACTAGATTCAAAGTTTTCATCCATGTATAATTGTGAAGGGCGAGGGGTAAAACACGTCAGTTGACAAAGCACATGTCCCATAATCCTATACTTGCCAAATTTTAGTATGGTTAACAATTAGGTTTACTCTAATTAATTAATTAGTCTCTGTCCTCTTTTGTGTATGTCCAGGTTCTTCATGACGGGCTACCTGCCACTGGGCTTTGAGTTTGCAGTGGAACTGACATATCCAGAGTCAGAGGGAACCTCCTCCGGACTCCTCAACTGTTCGGCACAAGTACTGTTTAGTCATTCTCAACATAATTGTGCGAAGGATCCCAGAACAACACTGAATTCGATAGCTTAAAAACTAGTGTTCATTTTGGTTGTACAGAAAAAATGAGTCTTAAACCAAATTTGAACATGCAAGCTGCGTTTTACAACACAATATAAAATAAACTCCATACTTGTGATCCATGTATAGTATAGGCATAAAAGTGTCTTTAAACACTCGCAGAAACTCCTACGGTCCTGGGTATCTTATTGCAGATAGTGACACCATAATAGTGCAGGCTTCACAAACTCTTTACTTAACTATTACATATTGTGCATGTGCAGGTATTTGGGATTATATTTACTATCTGCCAGGGGAAGATCATCGACATCTATGGCACACAGGCAGGAAACATCTTTCTCTGTGTCTTTCTTCTTATCGGCACAATAATGACAGGTAAGACCTCTGACTGTGAAATGTGTTTTAAGTCATAGCAAGCCTCCTATTTTCAGTCATATACAGCAATAGAAAGAATTGTATTTGTTTGTGACTGTTGCTATCTTGAGTTTAGTAATGTTCCTTTGGGAAAATGGTTTAATTCCAAGAATCCAATATGTGAAACCTGACTATTTCAGTTTTGAATGTTATGATATTGATAGAAAATTTCCAACATAGTGAAAAATACGTTTTTATTGCTGCATATACTTAATGAAGAATTTTGTCACCTCCTTACAGGAAGGCAGTTTGACCTTAAGATCAGTTCAGTTATTAGTAATTCTGTAATTTCCTTGAAAGGGATCAATAAAAAATGAATCAAGCCAAAGACTGGGAAAGAGCAGTGCATAACTGCATTTTGTTGTTCCATCTTCCTCACTCAAAAGTAAATTTCTTTATTCACTGACTGACTAATGGAAGCATTTGTAACACTCATAGGGTAGTCAATATACAATTAGAAATGTTGCACACAAATACATGAATACTGCTCATTTTCATGTATTAAAGGTCAGACTTCATGCTTCAGTTGACACCTCAGTCAACTGAAGTAGATGGCTCAGTAGAGACCTATGTTGAACTAGAAGGCCCAGAAGGATCAGCCTCAGCCCATCGAAGGTTTTATGAGCAATGCATAACTTTTAATACATTAGTCAGTGAAGCGCTAAACTTTGTGCACAATAGAAAAACTGAGTTTTGTGTTCACAAAGGTCAGCAGACTGACTCACAGTTTTTTATAACTTACTCAGCATTTAGACATATGACGGACTTCTTGTTGTGGTCTTCATGCCAGTTTTAAAAGAAAAGCACAGCTTTTTAGAAAACCACAACTGAACTCCCACTTCTTTCATTTTTATGTAAATTGTCATGTGAAGCTGTTTTACTACACAAAAGTGTCATCCAAATGCTCGTGCAGTTTTGGATCTCTGTAATATAATCACTTACAAAGGTTATAATGGCAACTGTTTCATAACAATCAAGCTGTTTGAAGTTTGAAGATAAGATTGGATGCATGACTTGAGTTAAAAATACTGTCCTTTATTATTTGGATTTGCATTTTTTGCCACACAGTTTTGGGAAATTCATATCAAAATTACACTTTATAAAAGCCACTGTTTGATCATAATTTGTGCATAGAAGCCATCTACTGGTTAGTTACCTTTATTACATCTTCAGTCTAACCTTTTCTAATTTCATGCCCTTCACGTTTTACAATAGTAGGATGTACCACAACTATTGTTTATTCTTTTTTTTCTATGTCATAAAAGTGTTATGTCATTATCTTATGCTGGTGTTACCTGTTCTGTGTGTATTTATCTCCCTGCAGGCTTCATCAAGTCTGACCTGAGGAGACAAAATGCAAACCCGTTGGCTAAAGCAGCAGTAAGTGTTAAAGCAACCCAGAAAAGGGCTTCATGCTTTGTGCTCTTGTTGGAAATTAACAGTAGAGGAACAGTTGTGGTGGTATTGTAACGTGAAATTGCAAACTTTTTCATGCATGTGATATTCTGGGACGTTACAGTACCAGTAACTTGGATATAAAGATGCATGCTGGAACACTAAAAGAACAGAGTCATTGTAAATATCATTGGTAAGACTTTTCCTACTATGATGGGTCAAAATGTTGGCTGTGGAAAAGTTGACTTACTTATTTGCTTGTCATAAGTTTGCATGAAAGAGAGGCAGTCGTGTGTGTCTGGTGCTGCTCCACATATCCTGCGCTTCCTATTGCATCTGTCTTTGCTGTCGTTTTCAGTCGTGCTCCTTGTCTGTACCAATTTTCCATAAAAATGTTGGTGAACTAGGTGAACTAATGGCATGACTGCGCTTCATGTTAGGTGTCTGTTAGCTATCTGCTGAGTCTGCATGATGTGAAGCAAAAAATGCATCTGCTGTTTAAGGAATGTTGCTTGTTTAGTAGTAAAGTTTAGTAATATACATTTTAATGTGAAGGATTCTTTAAGTAACTAATATTTTATGATTTTTATACTATAAGCAGTTAGTTCTTTATTAGTGTGATCCCCCACCTCCGCACCCCACTCACCCTTTCCCACCCCCATTCTGTACCTATCTTGTCTTAATTAATTTAATATCATTATTCCTCTATCACTATCTGAATGTGGCACAACTGAAATGACAACAAACAACTGCAGGACAGTAAGGCCATAGGCAAAATCAGAAAAGTTATTATTGATGCCAAGGTGGGTCTCCAAGCACTGTGATGAAGCTACTAATTAGTGCTGAAAGTAGCAGTTACATTCCTCACATCTAATACTACTGTATAGTCAAAAGAAAACTTGAAGTTGGACTTCTTTAAGACGCCCTTAAAGCTAGCAGCAGATGATTAGATTAGCTTTGCTTGTTTCATCTTACTTTAGTGTAGTTTAGCTTAGCTTTACTTACGTAGCTTAGAGACTGGAAACGGGGAAACAGCTTGCCAACCTCTAAAGCTCACTAACTAACATGTCATATCATACATATTTACAAATGCAAACAATTTAGTTTAAAAATAAAACCAATTTGACATTGGTTTAAGTGCCACTATTTATTTGCTGTAGCCTTGTAATTAATGGTTAGGTATGAGAGTGGTTTCAGCCTTTATCTCTCAGGAAACAAAGCATATTTCCCAAAATGTTGAACAGGTCTTCCAAGCATAACATTCAGTCTTGGTTTGATTTGAACTCTTAAGAATAATTCAGCTGGTTTTATTCACCTATAATATACAAACCTAAAAGGTGTTGAGATTAGATTCTGCCATGGCAAACTTCATCCCAGTTTGGAGACTCACACCTCTATGAGCACTGAATGAGAAGTGATCAGTAGCTGTTCTTCTAGGCGGAGGGGCAGAAGTCGGAACAAGACTACGGAGCAACGGCACTAATCTCCCAGCCGCAGACTCCTCCGTATCAAGCCTGATCAATAAACCTTTCTGATTCCACAACAAAAAAAATCACCCCAAATCTTAGCTCAACTCACAGATGAGCAAAGGTAGGAGCACAGAGCAATCAACACACACTGTTGAAAATCACTCACACCTTTTGCGCACCCTTTTCACCTTTCATTTTGCAACCTGCCTATTCTGTCTCTTAGTATTTTAAGATTTTTACTAAATAATATAAACACAATCATGTAAATCCGAGTCCTTTTCTTTCTCTAATTCTGTTTCAATTTGTGATTTTCACCAACTAGCCCAATAGCAATTCCAGCTAAATTTGACAGTATATTAAATCAGCTCAGGTAACAATTAATCCAATCATGGCCTATGGACCTGATATATTTGACAACAAACATATTGAAAGTGATAATTAAATACTGGCAAGATATTTAGTGTCACTTTCAAATGAAAGTGTACATGGATTAACATGGGCAGAAATTTCTTGTTATATATAATGTACCAATGACAAAGATTTCAGTGGGCCTAAAGGGAAGGTACAACTGAGTGTCATCAGCATAACACATACCAATGAAAGGAATATTTACATTATGTGTCCTAGGGTAAATGAAACTGAGCCCAGCATTGTCCCCTGAGGGACACTGTAATTAATGAATGAAGAGACATAGTTATTGATCGAAATATCACACTTTATTTTGAAGACAAAGGGAAAACAACTTTAAAATTGCAATACAGTCTAGTTATATTGTTGTACTGATACTTTTACTTAACTATAAGATCTTATTTCACCACTGGTAGTCAGTTATGTGTTGTGCCATATTTCATCAAGAACTGAACAAATGTGAATAATTACACCCAACTACACACAAGTGGTTATATTTCCTTACTGAAGCAAAAGAAGTGGCTTCAGCATTTTATTCATTTCATTTGACCCACTCCTTTGCCTTTTGTGAAGTCATACTGTAGGATACCTTGAATGATTGTGTACAGATTGTGTGTAAGAATATGAATAGAAACTGTCTAAATCTCAAGGACAGTGAAACAGTGAAAGGACACAACATATTGCACCATGATGTTTAGTTATTACACTGTTGTGGATTTTATGCGTTTGATAAATTATAATTGAGTTTACTGTTTTTGTGTCACTTTCGTGTTTCGGTGATATTCTAAGACTCTTTTGCGTTAAGCTAGATCAGTAGACCTTAAATCTAACAACAGATTACAACTTTGGAACTTAAATCTATAAAATTGTGTAATTAAAATGCCTCTTTTGATTGATAGGGACCTTCTGACTGCCAGGATGGGAGCATGACAACACCTTCTGTCATTAAAGAAGCGCACTTTTAGATGTGCACACACTAACATATGCCTTAGAAATGCCACCAATCTCCTTACTGTTACAGTGTAACCTACTGAGACAGAACAACACAATCAGGAAGTCTTTAGACCTACTTCCCGTTTAAGAAGAGTTAGATGTATAATATTATGTTAATTATTTATATAAAAATGTTAAAATGCTGAATTAAATTAATTGAATTAAAATTTTGAGCCTAAATTCACCATTCTGAAATATTTTTATATTAAAGTGTAAATTACATTTTTGCACTAAATCTGCACAAAGACAAATCTTTGAAATGTCAGTATTTTGAGTGTACAATTGTTTATGTATAGATACATATATTTGTTATTATTATGCATTAAATTTTTTTTTTGTTATTAACAGTTGATAAAAATATAAGACCCACATTTTTATGAGTGGTTGTGGTAGAATCTTTACAGCAGCATATTAAAAGTTTTCTAATACTCAGCAATATGCAGTAAGGGGTAAAACCATGAGGAAACACAGTTTTGTAATATTTGTAACACCATTCATGTTTTACATGAAATAACACTTTTATTAAAGTATTTTTTCTTAATGTTGTCTTGTTTTACATTACTTTACATCTCATGGGGAGAATAATAATACATCCAGGTGCACCATGCCCAAAACAAGTCAAGTATTCAGGGACATATTGTACATTATCATACTATACTGAATGTACATATACTGAGTGATGCTGGCATTTATCATTGTGTCATCAAGATAAAGATAAAACTGATAACATGTTGGACATGTTGCAAGAAAATGCATTGCTGTTTTTCAGCGGGTAAAATCAAACCACACATGCACACGCAGCAGTTTTATCTCTCCAGTAACCACAGTTACGTTTGAGACATTGATCAGATGATTAAGTTATATGCAGGTTTTGCAGGAGCTGATATAGTTTTTCAAACACAGATGTGGATAATGTTTCAGTCAAATTCAACAATACTGACTCAAGACATTGTTCAAGAGAGATGAAGTGGATTCCAAAAAGATGAAAGACTGGTATGATAAAGAAAAAACAAAAACACAGAATGTATTCAAAGTTTAAAAGCAGTGTGGTGTACTTCATCCTCCAACCTTCGATTACAATAGTGCTTACAATAGCTACACAAAGCTCAACAATGTGTCAAAGGTAACAAATAAGAGATGTACAGGGCTGCCTGTAGGTTTGCACAGCTTTCTTACCTTAACAAATGAAATCATAATTTAAAGACTGCATTTTGTATTTACTCATGTTGTCTTTGTTTTGCATTAAAATTTGTTTGATGATCTGAATCATTTGTGTGACAAATATGCAAAAAAAAAAAAAAAATTAAAGACGGGGGCAAATACCTTTTCACAGCACTGTACATCACACCCCAGTTTGCAGTGAAACCATAACTTTGCTTTCCAGCAGTTCATAAACATAGGAATGTGACTTCTGATCACATTTTTCAAAAAATGAGCTTGTGTATACACCTCTTGACCATACGGTGGCGACATTGTTATGTACAAACAGTAGAGACCTATGTTGAACTAGAAGGCCCAGAAGGATTCAAGTGAAGGTCACAGGAGGAAAAAAGACATCATAAAGTACACTGTGGATGTAATTTGTGTTCTTTGTGTCCTGTTAATTGTTTATACAGTGAACTAATCAAGTTTGGAAATATCCCACATAAAGCAGAGAGCTGCAGATCTGAAGTGTGGGTCTGAATAAGTGCAGACTTTAGACCTCTCATTGGCATAAATAGATAAAGTTGCCTCTGAGCAGCTCTGTTATGAGATCATCCTGACTTAAGGCCAGTGCTCAAAGAGCAGTTCCCATCTGACTGATTTTCTGATGATCTCATTGTTCTCCAGTTAGCTAATGACCGATCGTTGGCACAGATTGTTTTCCTGGTACTACAAGTTCATCAGCACATATATCTGTGGAAATACTATTTAGAGGTAGTATGTCACTGTTCATAAATGCAAAACTCATCACTCAGTTGTAACAAAGTAGATGAAATGCAAATGAAATGCTAGTTTTAAAACCTTTGAAGACAATTGTATGTAGAACAAGAAAAATTCAGAGAAAAAGAAAAGTGGATGTGTGGCTGGTTTTATGAAGACAGTAAAAGGCTGACATCAACTGAGATTTGTTGTGTCAATGTTTTATATTGTATGACATTTTATTAATGTGGAATATATTAACTGTAGACAGGAAGGTCACAAAAGGACGAGGAGGAGCTGGGTGTGACTTTCAGGCTTGCTGGGGAAAGTCCTGATGGCTGGCCCGCCTACGTGTATAGCTGGATGTTTGAATAAGATTCTTTGTATGAATACGACATTTCAGAGTTGTTTGGAAGAACTTACAAGTCACTTGGTTCTTACAAGTGAGTTATCTTCTCTGTTGTCACTTTGATTTCTTAGTTCGCATGGAGATGGCTCATAGAGTAAACAGGTCCTCATTTGCTAATGTGAAATAGTATTCAAACACCTTCGGTTTTTGCGCACTGTGTCATCTTGTAGATTTAGTTGAAAATTACTAAAATTGTCATTTTTTGCCCATCACTCTACACTTAATATGCTTCAATGACAAAGCCAAAAAACATGTTTTGAGAAGTTTTTTGCAGAGTTATTTACCATAATTATTCAGACCCTTAATACTTTGTAGAAGAACCTTTGGCAGCAGTTACAGCTTCAAGTCTTTTTGGTTAAATCTCTTCAAGCCTGTCCATCAATGTTCAATGGGATTTAAGTCTGGACTTTGGCTAGGCCATTGTCATGTGGAAAGGTTAACCGCGAAGGTCTCATGTACTCTGATGAGATTTTATTCAAGGAAACATTTGGCTGTATTTGGCTTACATAATGCTGCAACCACCATGCTTCACCACAAGGATGTGTTAGCCTGGTGATAAACATTGCCTGGTATTCACCAGACATAGTGTTTGGAGTTCTGTGTAGCTATACGCTAAGTATAACCTCTGTTACGCTGTCCACTGGGTCACGTGGGTTCTCTTTCTGCAGTTATTCAAATGGTCAGACGGCCAACTCTAGGAACAGTGGTAATGTTTTCAAATTTCTTCCATTTCACAATTATTGAGGCCACTGTGCTCCCAGAAACACTTAAAGCTTTAGACAAGGGTTTTATATCTTTGTCTATATTATAATCTAAGTCTTGCCACAATATTTTGTTGTGGAAGTCTACAGACATCATGTCTTGCTTTTTCTCCTGGCAAGCAGTATTGATTGTGGGACCTTCTATATACAGTTCTTTATGCAGTATACGTTTCTATGTAGTCAGTTTAATTATTATTAAGACTTCAATAAAAACAGCAAATAAAGTGCATCTGACTACATGTGGAGTTATTATAACATTTGCAAAAATATAGAAACATGTTTTCACTGATTCATTGATGGCTGACTGTAGATAGATTGGCAAATTTCAATTTTATAATTTGAAAATGAAATCTGTAACACAATAATGTGTATAAGAATTGAAGGGGGGGTATGGATGGCCCTGCGATGGATTGGCGACCTGTCCAGGGTGTACCCCGCCTCTCGCCCGATGACAGCTGGGATAGGCTCCA
>JAUMHL010000017.1:10058652-10074350 GCA_032362345.1 Sandelia bainsii
GAGCCCTGATAAGACCCAAAACTTGTCAAGAAGAAAACATGCTAGGAATTGTTAAGTGCTAGACAATTTTTTTATTTCAATTTTTTTTTTAATTACTTTATTACTCTTTTTATTACTCTGTGTTCACCCTTAAAACTCATAGTTATACAGCAAAACTGTATCTAGGAAACATCTAAACAGATGTATGATTATACAAGCTGCCCTGTTCAATAGAAATCACATTTAATTAATTCATAACACAGTTCATTATTGATGTGTGAGTTGAGACCTAAACCTGAATCAGAAAAGGACTTGAGAACCGAGTGATACAAGTAACCTGATAAAGAAGCATACAGTCTTTATTGTCTCACCCTTTTTGTGCAGGCATAGGAAGTGGGATGCTATTTCTAACGGTGTAGAAAACAAATAAACAAAATGGTGAAATAGACACTGCTGGTGTCAGGCTTTTTCATCAGGTTGCTCACATTATTAAGTTGATGGTTGTGCTCGTGATAACAAGGTCATGCTCTATCATCCAGATATGTTATTTGCTTGTGTGCTTACGCAACTCATGAAAGAAATCTTAGTTTTCTCTTCCACACTATTCTCAGAAAATGTGTCTACAAGCTGTGATAGTCAGACCACATTTTCTTTTTTATACTCGTTATAACTACATCATGCTGCACTGTTCCAAAGCACAGCTGGACACCAACGCCCACCAGCATGTGTTCACATCTCCTTCCTAACAAATAGTGTTGAGATCAATCAACCTTTCATATAGAAGGACATTTTTGGACTCGTAACCTCAACTTCCACTTTGATTCGCCAAACAGGTTCTGATCATAGGAAAACTTTTTGAGAAGCACTTGGATGAAGATCTTATATTCACAACACGCCCTGTTTGTGATTCACCAAACAAACACAGCTGCTGTTGGACGATAACGTCCAGGCAGCAATCCAGCCTTAACACTGTTACAAAGTACTGTAAGTACAAATATATTTTCTCCTCTATACTTTACCTATATAAATTTAGTGCCCAATAATTCTCACCATCTTAAGTACAGGTTTACATGCAATCAAAGAGTTTGAGTGGCAGATGATATTCAAGCATTTTGTGGTATGTGTTTGTCAGTGGTATTATAATCATATAGATTGATTTCTCTGTATTTAAGACGCAGGTTTTGATGCAGACTTACTCATGTCCGGGGGTCCACAAATGTATCCACTCAAGAGTTTGTTGTATGTTTAAAACACACACAGCTTTGGAGATAACAATTAACTCTACAGAACATAGGAAGAACACAGTAAGAAATTGTGTACCTTCACAGCGGTTAGTAGATCAGTAGGTAGAGCAGTGGTCCTTGGACAAGACACTGAATCCCCACAGTAGTGCAGTCATCTACTGCAGCTGTCCACACAACAATTTCCCCAAGGGGATCAATAAAGTATGTCATTATCATTTTTATGTTCCTCTGCTACCTGTCTGCTCACCAGCCTCTCTGTCTGATTTCTTAAAGCAGTTGTATTCAACAGAGACACAAAATAATTTATAAATCTATTATTAAACCAAAAGTTTATCAACTTAATAATCATATTTTACTTATAAATTGATAGAGGCCAAAATAAAGCAAAAAACTAAAATGTTTATATTGGACTTACTTTACATTTGTCAAGTAGCTTGAATCATGATTCCAAATGAACACATGTTGTATTGTTTCTGCCAGATGTGTAAATGCACAACAGTTTGCTAGTTTGCTAACACATTCACCTTAGTAACTTTACAAACTGACAATATGTCATGTTGTTTTTACAGCTTGCCATATTTCCCCTAAGTGGGCAAAAATATATTAATGAGGGTAATTTAAGGTGACAAAATGACAAAGTTTAGCTACTTTAGCTTTACTAATTTAGCAGTGCATTACTGTACAACATATAATATAATAGGACTCTCATAACCAGCTGCTATTTTTTTTTTAGCATGGAATCTAGAAGAACAACAAAGACTGAATTTAGAATAATTTTATTTAAAATACAGACACAGTCTAAGACACCTGCTCCCTGCCCATGCTGTACAATCTTCATCCTCTTTGATTTACTCTGCTGTTGAGTCATTTTCTGGCTTCTTTGGGCTAAACTTGATCCAGGCTCCTCTGGCTGGCTCCCATTTGCTTATTTCACTATTGGACAAAACAGGTCACCACACAGATCCCTGATTTGCTGCATCAGCTGTCTGTATGTTTTCCCTATTGCCTTTCTGGCTGAATATCATGTAAACGCTTCATGTTTGGATTTTGGTGAGGTAAAAAACGCCATTCTTCTGAAAACAGTCCTTTGGCAAGAAAAGGTCAACTGCGAATGTGATCACTGAGAGTGAAAAGGGAAGTTGCATCATCCCTGCAATAAGCCAGCCTTGTGAATCATGATCAATCATAGTCTAAGACTTCCACAAAGTCCAGTGAATGTGTAGCAAAAAGAGCTGGCTTTGGCTTGGTTAAGTCAACTACCGAACCCACCGCCTCTAAAGCTTTGGATTTACTTTAAGAATTTATCAAAAAAGACATATTCCTAACCCACCAAGTGTTTAGTTAGCTAGCTAAGATGTGGTCAGTATTATTTTTATTTCACTTGATATTATAAATTTCTTTTCTTGTGTTTGCATATGCGATAATGTACATGTGGCTTGTTTTTAAATCTACCACTAAATATAGAATATGAGCTTCAGTCCTGGCAGCTAAAATGTTGTTAAAGTCAATTTTTGAGGCTTTAAGCCTAATTTATTCCAATTTACAACTGACCTCAAAGTAAGAGGAGTTACTAAAGTTATTATCTTAATCCCACACAGCAATTAGTCCCTGCTTTTTACTTCACTTTTCTTATTCAGTCATCACAGAAAAATGTAATGTGATGCAACAAATATGTTTAGATAGAGAGTGATCATGCGTCACGTTGCTGAGCTCACTGGAAGCAAAACTAAACTTACAGTAATCATAAGATGAAATTGAGCTTAAATGATCAATGAGGGGAACTTTGGTTGCTTCATCAGCAAATAGCAAAAGGATATAGAAGAAAGTTAATGGACTGTGCTGGCCTGGCAATTTTCTATCAGGACAAAGCCCTCACAATGCCTCCCATTCACCCATGCTGATGGTGTTCAACTGTCATGACTAATTTGAAGTTCGAATTTCTTGTTCTAAGAGCTATTGACATGCAGCCAGGGTGAACCAAGGATCGAACCACAAACCCTGCAGTTAATCGATGACCTGCTCTAAATAAAATGTTCAGTACAGACTGACTTTATCGCATGATTGCAAGGTTAGTGCAATTTCAAGTAAATGTGACTTGACTTGTATTAATTAGTATTTTTTTATTTTAAACAAAATATTTCAGCATTTTGAAAATCTAATTTCAAAATGTTTTGAACTTTTGACTTAATTCACATTCCAGTGGTAATATTAACATATCAGATCATTTGCATCCCATTCAGTACTATAATAATAACTGATACTTTATACATACAACCTTATAATGTTGTATTCAGAACATTCAGTATTGTAATCAGAACATTCAAACAAATTTCTCTGATCAACCCAGCATTTCACACATGTAGGTATTGCTAAACATGTGAAAGACACAAATACACTTCATGAAAAAATAACAACTTTGAAGTAACTTAATCATTAATGGTCAAAAGTATTAGCCAAGGTGATATGTTCACAATTCCCACTGAATTGGCTATGTAATATCTGATATATGATAATATTATATATAGTTTCAAGGCTCTAGATAGGTGTTGCCTGTGTTAAGGTTTGTTATCAAGAATAGCATTAATGTTACTTACTTTTTTCTTGGTTTAACAGTTCTCGTATCAAGTTAATTTTATACTGCACTGGCAGCCAAATTAGTTTGTTCAAAGCCAAAGATTTTCTTTCATTTCTTTCTCATGTCTTAAATTAATAAAGTTGACTGGGCATTTTTGCAGTGTTGACGTTAAACAGAGTTCACATGGAAGAAGGTAGCAAGTATAAAAAAATGTCATAAAAAAAGTAACATACAATACTGTGCAAAAGTTTTAGGCCACCATTAGATTTGCTGTTTCGGCAGTGCTATTATGACCATATACTGTATGTTAAGTTCTTAGTCTCTTAGAATACAACTAGAAAATATAGAAAACATGTATACAGTATTAAAAAACACAAATATTTAAAAAAAAGTTTCTTTAGGCAAATGTGACAAAGATTGAGTGTGATATCTTTAGAAGAAAGGTCAAAGACAGAAATAGGAGTGGAAGACCTGTCAAAATCTGATGAGAAGTTTCTCAGAGTTTCGTCTTTGAGACACCGGTCCAGCAAGGACCTGACTCAGCATCTGGCAGCTTTATCTGGATGCCATGTTGATCCTTCCCTAGCCTGAAAAAAACCTGATCAGGAATGGTGTTTGTGAAAGGATAGCAGCCAAGAAACCACTTTTTGTGTTTCTAGTTGTTCTAATGTAAAAACTAAAATCCAATAGTGACCTAAGACTTTTGCACAGTACTGTATGAAAAATAGTGGCACAACACAATTTAAAAAGTCTTAAAATAAGCACCCTAACAAGTCTTCTGAGCCTGTGATATGAAAACATTAAAATTGATACAGTTCTCTCATACACTTCAAGTGTTAAACCCATCCTACTTTATTTCTTATACTTTTGGCCACTACTGCTCTCTTGAGATGACGTAAAATGCTTTTCTGGTTTAAAACTAATATTGTTTATGGGATTTGCAAGGAAATTGGGGTTTTGCTTGAAGCCTATGGGGCCCTTCAGCAAACCGTTCCCAGTGTAAAGTTATCTGATGGAGCCTCCAATTATATTTATATCCGTTATTATGAACTTTAGCTTGTTTTTCATGAAGGAGAGCTAGGTAGTATATAAAATAAGTAAAATACCATCATCAGATCAGAACATGATTAGTTTTAAAACCCTACTTGTATATTGATATTGTATATTGATAGAATAGAAACAAAACACTCAATGCATATTGTTCTTGTTTAATGTTAATACATGGTGTTGGTATTCAAATTCAGTGGTTACATTGCCCATTTGCTCCTAAAACCATGCATTATGGAGTGGCTGCTTCTTGTACTGAGTCCTAGTGACTGTTTTCGCAACAGCACAAGAAAAACACTGTGCTGCTATGTTCTCTCACTCTACTCTCCACATCAATCCCAAATGTGGACTGCTGATGCCTTTTTCCCTCCATATGACTCCTATTAGATTGATATGAAAACCAAGCTTCATCTCTATTCTCATGGTCGATTGTCAACCTCCCGTTTGTAGTCTTTGCTTCCGCAAAACCGTCCCTGACCAACAGGCCACAAAAGACTTATTTGTTTTGGACATGCAGTAGACTGGTTTTGCATAACCTTCAGCGTTGTGCAAATAAAGTTTTGATAGTTACAGTTTGACACCTGGATCTGATTTTTGTCTCTAACTAAAACAGTAAATGGAGATTTGGGAGGTTGTTTACATTAATGCCTTTTCTTGTGAGAATTACCTAAAAACGGTGACATTGGAGTGTTCTCTCAATGAAGAAATTGCATCATGTGCATTTGTTTCTCATAGTACTGCAATTAAACTAAATGACCTACAGTTCTTTAGAATTCTTTGTCGCTCTGGGAGCTGCTTAAAGAGCCATTGGGAGGGGGCTTTTAGGATAAGGTGTCCTTGCACTGTCAACACTTTAAGATATCAAAGTCTCCTTTTTCCTTCCTGCGTAACAACGCCCTCATGTTTTTAATTTCCCAGTGACTGCTGGACTTTTGACTCCTTTTCACAGTACCTTTCACACTAAAAAGCTCTTAATGTAGGAGTATCATGTGGTATGTTAAAGCCTGCAGGGCTGCTGACATGCACCAGATTTAGTTTTTACAACTATGATCATCACATCATTGTTGATGTTTTAGCAGCAGGAGTGAAAGACTACTGTGCATGTCTGTGGTATGTTATCCACGGGTAATTACAGACTGAGGTAGTTTTGTAAGTATAAAGTACTTTAAGTATAAAATTATTCAGGACAGCCACATTATTTCTTATTGTATAACATCTATTCTGTAGTTATGATACAGTGGCCACTTTCTAATGAGTAATGACACTATGTTGGATTTCAGTTTGTTGAGTTCAAATCCAGGATTTCCTTTGTGGTGAAGTGTTTTCATGAAAACAAACACCCACTGCTGCAAAGATTCGCACTCTTGAATTCCAGAGGCCTCTGATAGCATATTGATCATATCACATTTATTTCTGAGAACTGTCCTTGTTGCAGATGATGCAGATCTCAGTTCTGAAGTTATAAAGTGACCTCACTAGCATCAAGTGAAGCTGTTAAGGGCTGGTCAGGTGCCACTGATACCCTTTCTGCCTTTGCCTCTTGTGAGTTAGAGGAACAGTGGCAAGGACGGGAGGAGGAGAAGATAGCATTTTTAACAGTAGCATGATAGCACTAGCCAGAACTAACTGTGATCACCTCAATAGCTGTGTGTCTCAAATGCTCACTGCCCTGATAAACTAATATTTAAAATAAGCGTCCCTACTGGTAGCCATGCTAAATTAAAGTTAGCTAACCCTAGCTGAAGCTCAGTGCTTAAACGTTCAGAAGAAAATTGTCCAACTCGGCATTCATCTTAAAATCCGTCTGGGCTCTAAGCTGTTTCTTGACTGGCAACTTGTGTTGTCCAAATGTTACTGGGCAAATGTGCAGTGGGCAGGATTACACAGGTCAAAACAGAAACAGATGTTCAGGTACGGAACATTTCAAAAGAAACAAATATTTTAATTTAACACATTATTTTCTGATGACATTTAATGATCATTTTATTATTAATAGTAAATATATTACATGTTCCTTTAAGTGAAGACATCAGTGCCAATGTGGTGTTTGAAACAATTCGACTACAGACAACAGGACTGACTTACAATAGTGTGTAATTACCTTCCTTTTAACTAAACTAAACTACAATCAACTCTGCTCTGCACTCTCTTCCTGCCCTGATATGTTCTGCTATATTCTGACAAGCTCTGCAAAGCACTTCAAGTAGTTGTAATTATGTAATTATAATAAATGAGAACATAAAGATAAGTTTTGGAACATATTTCTTAAAAAGTAAAAAAAAAAAACTTGATAAAAGTTACATACCATATCATTAACAAAACAAGTTCAAACTTATAAATGCCTGGCACAACCAATTAATAATGCACAAATGTAAATTGTATTGCACCTTAGTCTTTTTATGCTTCTTTGTTAAAGTATGTCACAGAAGAAATCAGTATTCTGCCCCTTTGATTTATTCTTCAAAAACGACTATTGCTAATTAATGAATTTAGAATAACCCCTTGTTCATTCTTTTGTAAAAATCCCTGTATTCACTGTTGATGTAAGGGAACATTTTTTCTACCTTCAAGTTCCACTGAATTAACTCTGGGAATGTCTCTGTATGACATCATGTCATCTGTATTTGTCCAGTAATCTGCAGGAATACAAACATCACCACTAAGCCACAAATGGAACCAGAAATAGAGTGTGTCACCAGTAGCAGGTCAGTGTTTTATTTAGTAATTTGTTTGAGTTAGAAATTCCTCTGGGGCTAATACAACGATACAGGTTTAGTGATGATAGAACAGTTCATTTTTTGTGTTCTTTTGTGAACACAAACTTCCCATTAACACACACAAAGCCAAGACATCTTTATCTTGTGGTTCATCGAAAGCCTCAAATTATTAGCAGCAAGTTGGTCCCTCTGAAGCAGATTTTAATATGTCCAATACTGAACTGAATTTTCTTCACCACAAACTGTGTGATCCACCCACATCTTTTGCACACTTTTATATTTAATTTGCACAGTTTCAGGACCACGTGGCTGCAACATGACATGTGTTAAAGCTGTAGCTGACCATTTGAAGTTGCATGCATATCCATACCAGATGGGCCCGAATCAGACGATGCAGAATTCATGGCTGTCGACTTCAGTGACAAACAATTTGCCAGTAAGACATGACAATCAAAATGATAAATGTGTTCTCCCCACTAATGCGTTATGTGACACAAGTGTTTAAAAAAATGGCTAAATATAGCCCTACAAAGAGAAAATCACATTTCTGTTGAAGCTATTTTACCGCACTTGACTTTGATAGTATGGAGAATGTAGCATTTCATTTGGCTTGTAGGCTGATATTGTCACCCCACACCTTGATTAATGTCAGAAAAAACAAGCAAAGAAAGATAAATGCAGCAGGAGATTGAGAAATAAAGTTATTATGAGGAGAAAAGTGATGCTGAAAGGTGACTCCATGTGTGTGGTCTCCCCATATCAGATGCCCTGTAGGGAGGCATGCACGCACCATGTTGATATTCAAAAGCCTTGGATGTTTGTGTAAAGTGAGTAATTGATACTTGCCACTGGAAGAATTTCCCCCAATTTGGCGCAGAGTGTGAGAACAAGGGGAGTCCAGTTTGCCATGTCTGCCTGCTGTCAGCATGTGTTATGCTACGGGAAAAACGCTGGCCCTGGTCCCCCTTGTTCTTTGGAGTTCACTGCAATGGCAGCACAAGACCACACATACTGCCACTTTTATAGTGTTCAACTGAGGATTCCTGCTGTCGCTGCCAAATTGCCTATTATTGAAACTTTCAATAAACAAGCTAAGAAATGTAATGCCTTTGTTTGGTTTGGAACTGCAGATGAAACATTTTAAGACTTTTTAGGATACTAAAGGATGGACTATTTGAGGAGAGCACAGGCATCTCAAATTGAAAATATGAGCTGTTACTGTAAGGCCCTGGAAGATTAGTAGCATTCCCATGAAATGCTCCCTAACTGAATTACTTACTGAATTCATCTTTTGAATTACTTGCTGCCGCTGCTTCTGTTACTCCTCCAGAGGCAAAGTATCTTCCAAGCCTCTAGAGAATTTGTTGATCGCTGCTCCATTTAATGAAAGGCTAAAGTGGTCATGGCGTTTTTGATCTCATCCTTTTTGACACCTTAAAACATGAGATGAAAAAGTGCATTAAAGAGGCTTAACCACGGCAGGATTCCACCTCATTTGTTATCTTTGCCAGCATGGTGCTGCCTCAGAAAAGGGAGGATCTTTGCACTTTGTTTTTATTGTCGGCACTTACACCGCCAGCATCTCCTCTCATGCACAAAATGGTGCTTGAATATCATTTTGAACATTTCGTTCTTCTCCTTTCAGCTGCCCTCATTCTTGTGTCAGTACAAAGTGTGAGCCCTAATCCTTTAATGAATGTCTTCTTCTGGAGTTTCACATGGCAGCACATTCCAACTCTGGGACAGTGGACAGCTGGATGACTGCAGCATAGGGTGTTTTATTTTATCCTGCATTGTCAGATGTTCATGTTTGCAAGACACAATTTATCTTTGTACATATCAGGGATGACAGCTCAACCAGGATGAGACACAAACTGAAGCCTCACAGGCAAGCGAAAGAAAGAAAATAAACTTAGTTGACAGATATCAGTCTAGTGACTCATTTCTAATCATGAAATCTATGCTGGAAACTTTCTCTACTTTACTTTACTTTACTTTGTTCGACAGGGACACCACACATTAATAAATATGACTGTACATGTGCCAGTTAGCCAAGAGGCTAATTTTCATCTGCTGTCCCTGGACAGATCTTACAATGTGACACATAAAAAGAAATGTATACAATAAGACATACCACATTATCAAAAATCATTCCAAAACATAAACAAGAAAATACATAAATCTATATATATTACCAAAAATTATTCTACAAAATACTCATATGCAAAGATATAAAATACCATTAAATAAAAGCAATAAAACACAGTACATGAATACTGACAATCAAGTACTTTTAAAGCTTGCTTACTTCAAAGGGTATTAAAGTGGTTTTACATGTGTGGGACCAACTAGTCAAACAGCATGTAATATGAGGAAGGATCATGGCGTGCAAAACAAGTTTTGCGGCTTCTTTAAGCATTTTCTCGTTCTGGATGCCTTACAAATATTTTATAGACCTTCATTTTAAAATTTGGTTTGATTAATGCAGACCAAGATGAAACATCTACTCAAAAAAGAATAGTTGTATGAGGACAAGACAGAATAAAAGTAATTGCCCTTACTAGCTGCAGTGCTCTAGTAAATTTAAATTTCATTATTGGGAACCCTTTTAGCTGACACATAAAGTTATTTTAATTTTAATTTCCGTGTGGAGACTGCATGTTCTCCCTGTGTCTGTGTGGGTTCTCTGGGTAATCAGAGGGAAATATTGCACTTTTACTCCACTACATTGATTTGAACATCATTAGTTACTAAGGAATACTTTATTGATCCCCTTGGGGAAATTAGTTACTTTTTGCAGGATTATAGTCTTATAAAAGTCATTATAAATTAATAAAATGCTCGTGAATCATTTATGGATTAACCTCATGCCACTATATCCATTTTTTAAAAATAAGCTCCACCTTTATCGACTGCTGTTTTTGTTCCACAGTCTGTAGTTAATAACACATTTTAGTCACAATTTTTACATTTGACAATCTGTCAAACAAATCTAGACTAGACTTCTACATTTATCTTATTAACAGCATCAAATTGTAAATTGTTTGAAATACACTGTTTTCTTAGTAGAGTACTTTTACTTTTGTACTTTAGCATGTACTTTAGTACTTCTACTTTAGTAAAGAAATTAAAGGGTACTCTACTTGGAGTGTTTTTCTAGGCCAGTACTTGCACTTTTATTTGAGTATTGAGTTTGTGTACTTTATACACCTCTGCATGCAGGTATTTCCTCTTAAAACACGCAGCAGCGACTCACTGTGATCAACTATCTTGACTCCTGATGCTATCTCCTCTCCAATGTGGCATCAAACCAAGATTTTTATGTTCATTCCCTAAACACAGGTGCAAAAACACAGTGTGGCTGCCATGACTATCAAGGAGGATGTATTTTCCACATTCTTCTCGTTCTTCTGAATACAGCAACACTGAAATTAGTGGTCCTCGAGGTGTGAAAACCAGCTATTAAGTTTCCATCTGTAAGCTCCTGTTCCAACTGTCTGCTGTCTTTATCATCCATACAGTATGTGTTCATGACCTGCTCTGTCTAAGCTACTGCTGCCGCTGATTGACACTACAGACTTCTGCAGAACTGGATACAAGGATAAAACTACAGCAACCCGTTCTCTTTAACATGGCATCATATTCTATTGCTTTGTCAAATCCCATGGGGTATAAGACGCACGGGGCATCCCTTTGACTCACTGCAATATTTGATGAAGCAGTCCCTTCGACTGAGTCCAGTCTTGGCAATATTGGACACTTTGAGATTTGACATTCCCATTGGACAGAGAGATTTTCTGCACAAATAACATATTGAATAGGATGACCAATATTCTGGAAGTGCTGTAAACACCTCATTCAAGGTTTTCTTTTACTGATATCATCAATATCCCACGTGTGAACAGGGTGTTGTTATGGAAATAGATGAATGTGTTATTCAGAAAATCAGCATCAGGCCTTTCATTTATTCTTAGGTTTCTAGGTCTATATTTAGCTGAGAATATTTAATGAAACATCATAGGAAAATTGGCAACCTAAAGTCCCAAAATAGTCTTAATTACTAAGTTAATATATTAAAATGAGGCTGAAAATCTATAGTTTCCATATACAATAGTAATGATTCTGTAATGATGAAGAACTATTGAAAGAAGTGTTTAAATGTCTCATCTACTGCATGTCCAGTAAGCTACTGACAGTTAAAAAAAATCCAGCTCCAATTATTTAAAGTACATATGATAACATAAAATACAATTTCCCATGAGTTCTTTATTAATTCAAGGAAGCAAAAACAAAATAATCACATTAAATGCACAAAAAAGGACAATTATATCCTGTCCTCAGACCAGTTATGTTGAATTATTAATGTGTTTTTAATTTATTGATGACTGCTTTACATTTAAATAACTTAATGTGGTTAAAATCTAGGATTTAAATTCCTTCTGAATGATGATTGCTTTACTCACTGACATACTGTATTTTATATTATATTAACATTGCATTTCACTGACTGATGAGTTATTTATCTATATTGAAATGCTAAAAGTAAAGTTTATGCAGTTTTGGATCATACTTTTACCTTCAACATTATTTCTAGTTGTGCATTTTTAAGGTTGAGGTCCACTTTGGATGTCAAATACTGCCACAAATAGGCTAATATTGATGGAGGAAGAAACCCTATGCATTGCATACCAACGCTATATACCTTACTTACATATGCCAAAAGGCTTGACAAAGGTTCAGAAAATGATGCCAAAGGAATGAGAACAGGTTGAACTACAATTAATTACAAATCGTCCTCACAGGCTAAAAAAGCCAGATAATTGTCCTCTGACTGCAAAATTACAGCCCAATAATAGCTCCTAAGGTAGTGTTAATGCTTCCAAATAACACAGTCACAGACCCAAACAGCCTAAAGGGGCACATATTTTGCATTTGTTCAGTTTAGTTGTAGATAAGATGGTGGGAAATTCATCGAGCATCGATGATGTTAGTAATAGAGCAAACTGCTAAAGGCAGTCATCCCCCGTGTTAAATAAAACCTCATCAGAGGGACAAGAGTCTCACATCAAAACACTGAAAGAGTGTGGGGCTCAGAAAGTCACTGAACGGACATATGAAGAACACATCAGTAATGAAACCTAAACTATACACATTCCAAAATAATCTAACCATAGCTAATGGCGACATAATCATACTTCTGGATTTAGTGTCCCTGGAATGAACTGAAGTCAGACGACGCGTCATCTGCTGTCCAAAGTTGTAAGTGTGTAAACCTGTTCAGAATGACCACACTCAAAGCTGGAGTGAGAATCCTGCTATCACAGCTTTCTCCTACTGCATCCTCTTGTAGTCTGTCTTTGTGCCTCAATGCAACCAGTACTACAACCAGAGATAACGACAGATATGGTGTCCTGTCACCATATCACTGTCACCACAAGAGATTAGACACTCCTCATCATACAGCATATCAATACCAGTGGCATGAAAAAAAGAGCAGCAGATATGAATGGGGGAGAGATCCCACAATGCTCTCACTGGCTGTCTGTACTGTTTTGTGACAATACACCAGACATTATTGGCACAGCATTATGATTATTAAGTTTCCAAAATCCTAATTCACTCTCACTTATACTCACAAAAGCTAAAATGTAAGGTGGCAGTGTGCTCAGATGCAGTGGCCCAGTGCTCTCTCTCTCTATCTAACGTATTAGGAAGGGAATGAACATTTTTCATTAAAGAGCAGCTGCAACATCATCAAAAGCTAAAAGATATGTGTGAGGTATCTGTCAGAGCCAATTCAACTTCACTGAAATTACCAAGTGCCCAACCCTAAATCTTTGTTTAAACAGAGAGGAACAAGCAGAGACACTAACATCTCTTTATTCAACATTAACCTCCTGACATCAAGAAGCCTTGGCTTCCTCCTCAGAATTCCTCTTTTCTAATAAGTACCTGCCACATGATTGCTAACACCTGTGAGTCCACCAGTCCACCAACAAATAGGCACAGAGAGAAATTGTTATGCTATAATACTCACTGACAGATATGGTGAACACAGCAGCAATATTTACTGTAATGTTGGCCTTGTTAAGTGCAGCTTACGCTTACTTTTTCTTGGAGGAGCTGCTTTCAGAGACTTTGCTTCTGAACCAAGCTTTGCTGTTTGAAATACTGTCACATACAGTATGTCTTTATATAAATACTGTTATTTGGTATTTCTACAGAAATTCCTGCACAAGTTGTGCCTTTAAAATATTTTCCACCTGCACTATTGGCTCTGTAAAAAATTTAACTTTTGGCTATGAGGGCTGTGAATAGCCTTTAATTTGAGCCTCTCTGATGCACAATGAATCCAAACTGACTAGACTACTGACTAGACTAGAGCTTCTGTAAAAGTCGGCATTTTGAATGGGCTGTATCAAACTATTGCATAGTTCAGACATGCTACAGCATGTATTTGCAGTAAAATTATAATGGAGAGAACAGAAGTACATGCTCCATCTCTTTCATTATCAATCTGTCTTCCACCTCTCATTGTCCTCCAGCCCAACCATGTCTTTACCAGTAGGCCATGCAGTCATTTTTTCCCCCACTGAATTATCGCTTTACATTTACTGTGTGGTTTCTTAGAGGCTCTTGAGAGCGAGGAAGGCACTGCGATCTCATGGATACTTGATGATGAAGCCAACAGGGAAGACAGAGTTGGAGAGAAATGGATGTAAAGACAATTTTATGGTTGGTCAGGGGAGATTGCCCGTAGTAAGACATATTAAGAGCCATGTCTCCTAATCTTATACGCTCAGTCTACAATGACTGAGCATATAAGTTATTCCTAGAGTGATGTACAGCATCTTTCTTTATAGTTCAGCTATAAAGATATTTTCTAGATGTAAAGTTGGCAGTAAGCAGACGCACAAGGAGCCATATAGCTGCAGGCCTAAGTATTATAATCAGTTTTTGGTCTGATGCAAATTTGATTGTCTCAGCAGACAAACAACACTGTGATATGCTGCAGTGAAATTAAACAGTCCTTTGGGCTGACACCCAATATAATATGTGATTCAACCCACTGGCACACTGCTTTTGTTGATGTAATGTTACTGAAAATACATCTTCTCTCCTGTTTCAGCCAAGCTCAGATCATCACTTGGGCCAGTGTTTTCTTTGCTTTTCAGGCTTGCAGCCAATATAATGTAGTCGAATGCCAGCGAGTTGCTAGGCAGGCATCTTAATGACCTCCCTATAACGGTATTTATTCTTGAGAAAAAACAGACGGAGCATCAAAGCAAAAAGCTCCTCTCTCTTCTGTATCTTCTCCATGTGGAGTCAAGTTGAACTAGTGCGTTTTTGATGTTGTTGTGGACAAGACCACAATACTGCAGCTTCCTGAACTGAAACTGTATCTTTGCAGACTGAGCCACAATAATGACCTCTCCCTGTGAGCCTTTTCTGAACATTTTATACTCCCACAGGAATCAACTTTCCTTATTAATAATTAATTTTCATGGTGTTTTTATGGACAACATTTGGTTACAGTTAGTAAAACTTAAAGGCAAGTGTAATAGTCTATGACATGATAATATAAATTATTTTGTTGTTTATTTAATTGATCCAATAATATGGTAAAAGTAGTCAAATATGTCCAGTTAAATTAAAAATATTACAATAAGTTCAGTATTAGTCGATGCCTATGTCAAATCAATGTTTCAGTGTTACAGAGTAGTAGGGAAATATAGCCTGTGACTCAAACTGTCCAAGTTGGACCTGCAACATTTTACTTTTACACCAAGTCTGTTGTTTGCTCTGTATTCTTGATATTCATAAATGGGAGGTCACAATGCTCGAGCAGATGGAGTGTTGTGTGTGTAGATACTTGACATTTACAGTATTATGTCCAAACTCTTATTGCAGTGGTTTTCAAAGTCTGACAGTGGAGCTACAGTTTCCATTACACTTTGACACATGTAAACAAGAAATTGACATAATTAATAATAATAATTATAATAATGTGTTAATGTCACTGTTAATAGGATGCACCAATAATTCATTAAAAAGCCTCCAATTAATCCAGAATGCTGCAGCCAGAGTTCTGACTGGAATTAGCAAGAGAGATCATATTTCACCTACATTAGCTTC
>JAUMHL010000017.1:10074450-10121233 GCA_032362345.1 Sandelia bainsii
CACCACCAGCTCCTTGGTCTTGCTGACGTTCAGCTGGAGGCGGTTATCCTGACACCATGATGCCAGGTTCTCTACTTTTTCTATGTAGGCTGCCTCATCGTTGTTCGATGATCATTTTACAGGTGCAGGTAGGCGTTTTCTTAATCCAGAGTTTAAGTAAGCTAACTGACTCAACTTTAAGAGTGTTCTCATCTGACTCCTCAAGAAAACACATTTATTTCTCAAAATGTCGAACTATTCCTTTTAGAGTAAAATTATGATTTGATACATGGTCCTGTGCGACCAGAGAGCGACTCGAGTCACAGCCCACTCGTGCTGCGCGGGACTAAAAACAAACGCACCACAATTACTGCTAACAATAATATGCAAGTCTGAGTTCAGATTGATGCACAGTCAGGTTTGTAAAAGGGACAGTGTTTATGTTTGATAGCGAAATGATTAGCAGAGGGGAGAAGGGCTGCAAAAGTAGAGCCAGAAACATGGTAAAAATAATAGAAGATAAAAGAAAGTGACAGAGGAGGAAAAGAGACTATATATTATTTAGAACCAACTCAAGAGACATGTAGGCTACAAACTATGTGATTTACAGACATAATCTAAATCCAGACACATTCAAAACACAAGACTGGAACCTGCTGGTAAAATATAAATGCTGATAAAATAGCTGACAGATGTATTATTAAAGTGACAAACTGTTACGTCCATTCATTTTCTTAAAAGATTTTTGCATTAGTACGATTTGTAGACAAGCAGTAAAATGTCCTTCTAATGCAAGTGTGACATAGTTTCATGATCATTCAATAAATGTCTTGATCAGTAAAACAAGTTTAAACATACAAATTCAGTCAGTTTTAGTTTTCTTATTATGTTCTGTTTCAGTTCACCAAATGGTGACATAAATAAAAGCTTGGTAAGTAAGAAACTTTAAAGCTCTCAAAAGTGATGCCTCTAAATGTGAATTTACACAGGGGAGCTGGGCTGGAGGAGAGAATCTGAGATCTGAAGATGATCCCCAGAGCAGCGGAGGGCACACGGTGAGTATAACAAGTAACAAGCATTGTCTACATGTACAGGTTGGTCCATTTACCACTATCAAAAGCCAAGTTAAAAACTAAGAACCAAATGACTGTGGAAAAAAAGAGTATGTTATAATTAAGATAGAGACTTTATTTATTCAGATCTATTTATCTAGAATGAGACATATCCTGAGACCACTTTGTGTTCATGTGCTGCTGCTGCACACTGGGTCTAGGACTGATTCTATTTCCCAGTCCATCCATGAATGTTGAAATGAAGTTTTACATGGCCACTTGAGCTCTGTCTTCCCATTTCATACTTGGATTCATGAGACTAATACCATTTTTTTGAACAATAATATTTTCTAAAAAGCACCCTACGTTTTTCTGAGTAATGTCTATGATGTTAAGATTAACATCTGATCGGATTTCAGCCAAAGAAACCTAACACAAGTCTGTAATAAATTTGTTCTCCAACCACATCTGTAGATATACTTGATCATAACATAGAGACTTCAATGCATCTACCATATGAAGCTAACCAACAACATACCTGAACAACCTCCAAATTTCCCTCGTGTCTATTTTTAACTCTTAGTCTTGCTGAATGTGCTTTTGCAAAAAGTAGTTTTTGGAACATGTGGCACGATTTAGAATTGGGATTCATAAGTTGAAACAGGAAATCCTGTCTGTAGTTACCATAAAATACTTTTAGTTTCTGTCAAATCGAAGGACTTTATTCTTTCAGCAAAAGATTTTTGTCCATAAGTTCAAATGAGAAGACACATTAAAATGTAATTTATCAAAGCAATACAATAATCATGTGTCCAGTCACATGATCCTGTACAGTTGACTTTTATATACAGTAATAGATCTTCTCTGTAGATGAAAGCTGGACTTGAAATTGAATTCTTTGTCCTTTTCTTTCTTGTAATTCTTGTTGTAAATTCTTGGCATTAAGCAGTGATTAAATTGGCAGTTGCATAGTTGAGTTAATGTAACCTCCTATAAGTGAAAGCATCCAAAAGCTGACAATCCAAGAAAGCTAATAAAGAATGAGAAGCATTGCCGAAGTGAAACATTTTTTTGTCCTTCGTATAATGAAATGGATAAAAAAAAAGTTTTTCCATCTTCAGTCTTGTAAATCAGAACCAGATGAAGGGGCCATGCACCCCTGATCTCCTGAGGTAAGACAACTCTGCTCACAGTGAGCAACTGCATGCTAATGAGAGCCCTGTTACACAGCGAGACAGACTCCAGGGGTCGTTTTTCTGGGCAGCGGTAAACCTGCACCACCACTTTTACTGTCTCTCAAGCAAAGCTGGGCCACGGCTTTGCCAGATTATGTTCTTTATCCAATTTTTCCCAGCAGCTCTGGCACTGTGTGCCATAGCTGTCAGTGACTCAGTCTGAAGTTGTAATCTTTATATGGGATTCACTCCCAGTTGCATTTGGAATAGCTGTGAGTGATCAGTGCTGAGGGGCTACGATTATGTAAGGCAGTGGTTTTATTTTCTTTGATATTTTATCTTGTATTAGGAAGATGACACATTTTTGACTCAAATGTATCAGTAAAACCACAACATGTTTGCATTTAATCACCTCCAAGCACAGCAGCCTTTGTGTGAGGCCTAAAATTTGGAAGAGAAGTCGCTCCTTGGGATGAATTTATCAAATAAATCTGATAAATGTTGTTTGATAGGAATAGTAAGTAAACTGTGGCGTGAAAGAGAAGCCTGAATGTCACAGCCACCCAGCATGTATAGGACAACTACCTCTGCTGGGAAATTCAATACAGACACTGTTTACTTTCTGACTCATGCTTTACAATGTCTGTGCTGGGGTGTGCTGCAAAACCTAGATTTCATGGTACTATGTAGTTTCCTCTGTCTATAGATTAAAGAGTTAAAATACATCTCTTTTTCTGTTTCCTTAAAAAGGGGCCTGGCTCATGAAATAACAGTGATTTAGGATCACCAGTCAGCTGAAACAAAACAGCTATGTTTTATTCTAAAATAATAATTTGAAAATTTCTTTGTTTTTGATGGTTGACCTGCTGACTCAATTATTCATTTAAAAATGTAAAAAGTGCTGGTGAATCAGCACAGTGTGTGCTGGTGAAGCCTGAACCCTACATTAAATCATTATGCAGTTAAAAGTAAAACAAAAAGAACAGATGTCCATGTAACTCACTTGAAAAATCGTGTAATTCAGATTGGTGAAATACAGACCAACACTCGAGTATAAAGGCTTCAGGGGCAAGGTGTTTGAGAGTTTGTGTACTTGATTAATGTTTTTCAGAATCATATGTGAAAATCTTATCTCAAAGTAATTCTTGGCAAAGAACAACTGATTGTAGGATAAGGAGGAGAGCAAGGGGATTCTGCTCTGGAAATTCCCCAATAAAGTCATTTCAAGTGTCTCTGGACTGTTCTATTTCCTGAAATGAGGGAGGGTAGCTCTTAGATCTCCATCTTTTGTTTAGTATACCGACTTCTTATCAGATTGTAATGGATGGACTGAAATCTTAGCCAAAAGCAGACCTTATGGCTGTCATGGGACTTTAAAATACTCAGACCCTAGGGTTTCTGCCTACATTTACAACACTGATGAAAAGACTGAGCCTGTATGACCGGTCTGATGTAATCAAGGGAGACGAGGTGAAATTGTCACGGCTGAAAAGAATATCAAATCCTCCTCGAGCATAAGTAATGTTACTTTACTGAAATGCTGCTGGAAAAAGAAAAGTACAACTGTCTTTCAAACACATTCATGGAAATGTTTCCTGGTGGTGGTTATCCAAACTGTCAAAAACACCAAAAAGAGGAAGCTTTGCTCAAAGTTAATTGCAAGCGTACAGCAAACCATGTTTAATAGTGAAAAGTAAATTTACAAAAATAGAGGCCATGTGAAACTGTGGTGAGTAATGAGAGGCTACGTACTGTGTTTGGGAGATTACAGAGGATTAAGTCTCATCCCGAAACTCCTGAAAACATAAACTTCTGTCATTACTGAGCCATCATAATACACAGATTTACAATTGTAATGGCTCTCAGAACATTATAAAAAAAATTATAATTGGACCTCACGCCATATTTAATCTGTGCAAATATCAACTCTGTATTCTGTGTTTTGCGCTGCACAGTGTTTAATTTGCACCCTCTATTTGTGAAATGTACCAAGTCAGCAAACATGGAGTCTTCAAATGTATCTGCTCCATATGGTCTTTTGTAAATTATCATGCATGCAACAAACTGCTAGTGATAACAATGGAGTCTTAAACTTAAATTCATTGCAGACAAACTGAGTGTATTGTCTGTGACAGAATGTTGCTTATCTTTCCCAGTGTATGTGGTGACATATATTTTCTCCTTGACGCCTCAAATTAGCTGTGCTAAGACCATAAATATAGTGTGGAAAAGTAGAGGGAGCACAGAGAGACTGCTGGTGTGTAACCTGAGTGTGTCCTGGAAACATAGACTTGACTGTGCTCTGAACAATGAAGATAATAAAACTTATTTTTGGGGTTGTGCTCAGGTGACCTCTTTCTTAGGATAGAGCTGCTTGTCTCTGAAATTGGTGTTCAATGATTCATTCAGGTACTTAAAACTAGAATAAACCAACTAAATGTTAATGTCACAACAGCCTACCAATATACTGTACCTGTAGGGTTTGCCAATTCATAGTTCTGCAGATGTTACTGTACTGTGATTTATTGCATATAAATGAGCAACAGAGATGAGAGGTCAGTTCATCTGTGAACAGCAAATTAACATTATCTTCAGTAATCTTTCTTGGCGAGGTTGTTTGTCTTGTCCACTGTCATATTCCAGACCTGATTTCAGCTTGAAATATGATTGGATTTGTTGTCGATATTGTTAAATGATAAATGAGTAAAGCTGCATGAAATTGTAAAGCTATGTTTTGTTTATGCAGAAGAAACGGGTGATGCCCAGTTGCTCTGTGCACTGGGGTGGGGGTATAGATATAATGAACTGGGGGCAAAAGAGGTGCTGCGTAAAGGCAGATTATAAGAAAAACAAGCATTTTTTGGAACTTTATCATCCAAAACTATTTCTGTAGAAATTATGCATAGTATGGTCTCTTTAATCAACACCATATAAACACTGTGCCGGTGTTGGCCAAAAGGATAATTTTCAACTATTGGCTAATCAGCCATTAAAACAACCAACACTGTATCACGCAGTACATAACGTGAAATCACAACACACGGAGAACTTTGGTTAAACTAGAGAAGACATACTAACAAATCAATATAATATACATAGAAATATACACAACTAGTACTATAAAAATACTACTAGTTAACAATCTACTAAAATTTCAATCTCTTCTCTTTAATTGAGTCAAAGGAATGACTCAATTATACCTTGTTGTACAAAGGTGCACAAAACCTAATTTGTTGTATAATTTGGTTAGTTTTTGGAACAGGACAGTTAAGTCTGTTAAACAAGTAAACATGGAAAACGAATATCTACTGACTTGCATCCTAAAGCTAACAAACTGATTCAGAAATCAACAGTGCTACAGAACCAGGACATTAACGTTTAAACAGGACCATTGTACAAGTTGGCGCATAACGAAGCTAAGGTCGCCAAAGCACTTGCTACTCCAAGCAGCTAGCTTAGCAGTTATTACAAATAATTATGATTTGGAAAAGTAACAGAGGATAAAAGGTCATTTGGCCTTTTCTCTATTGTTTTGTATGAAATTACAGCTACAGGAAATACTTTTACTCCTTTCAATATGCTTAGCAGGTTTGTGGCATACATTTGGCAAGTCTGTGATCTTCTGTGATGTTTAATGTGCCAAAGAGTAATTGAAAACATAACTCTGAAATAATTACTGACTTAAGAAATAAATTGAAATGGCCGAATTACTCAATAAAGCTTCTCAAGTGGAAATGTTAGTTGTCATTCCATCTTTCGAAATTCTAATAGTAAAATGATTGTTTCTTTTCTTGTTGTTGTTGTTTTTCTATGCATGGTCGGTTTGTATTTCCCATTACTGATTATGTTTGCATGCTGAAAAGGCAGAAGTGAATTTAGATCCTAATCCGTGTAATACAAGAGACATGTTAGTCACTAGGCTGGAGTAGTGGACCGTTGGATGGCGTGTAGCCTGACTATGAAGATGTTTGTTATTTGCCTTCTGCAAACATAACAAAACACAGCCGATCAGATCAGTTTACAGCCACAGTGAAAGCAGTGTTTGATTTGGAAGGGAATACAAAGAGAAGTCAGAATGGGGTCTTGAGATGAGGGCATGAACAGCGGTGACAGAGGAAGAAGATATCCTATTTTGTTTGTTTACAGATTCGATTTGACCACCTGGACATATTTGATTATTTGAGCATTAGCGAAACTGAACCAGCAACAGTTTAGAGGCATTTAATGTCTATGGAAAAGCCTTCATGAGACAAAGGAACAAAATATTGTTTTGTCCATCATGACATTAGTGACTGTGTTGTATAGAAAGGCCAAATCTTCCTGTGCGGTATTGGAGCTTGTAGTGGACCCAACAGTTTCTGTTTACAGTGATGACAGGATGACAGGATGTGGCTTCAAAACTATGTAGTGTAGGTTTGTTTAAGCATTAAAGTGATGTACAGATTATAAATCTTGTTGTATTAATATAAGTCTGCTCTTGCAGTTTTATCTCGTTTTGCTACCACATTATGTTTGCAAAGACCTCCACTGGGTTTTATTTTCTGGTTTCAGGGTGATGATGATGAATAGAAATATCCAGGTTGTAAGTGGACAAACTGTGATTACTGCTGTGGCTTTGCCAAGGAGCAGATCCTGTTCAACTGGATGTTGTCATCAAATGTCACTGAAGTGGCCATATTATTCTTTATCATATCTTTAGTTGTAACTTTACTGTAGGTGTACTGGATGCTTCGACATAGATAAGAAGATAAGAATTTTTTTGCATATTCTATGAAAAAAAATAGTGTAGCTTTATGTTCCTATGCATGCCAACAGAGAATTGTGACTGACACTGCACTGGTGTGTGGAAAGTTTAAAATGGAAAAATTAAGATTTAAAATTGAGATTTTAAAAATTGAGAAACTGAAAAAATAAATAAATCTAAATGCAAAAACATTTTTAATAGGTGTTTATGAAAAGAAAAAAAAGTATTTATTCACAGAAATTCCCAAAATTAACCAAACTTTTCAGAAATTTAAAGTTATGTTATTATTTTTTTAGGTTTGATCAATAACTCAGCTTTTAGTTTCAAATCTTAGCTTTTTGTTCTTTTGTTCAAGTTGACAAAACATATGGCCTCCATTTAACATATGTTTACCACCCCCAATTTTTTATTTTATTATTTTATTTTATTTTAAGCCAAGTCATTGTAATTTGTATTTTGCTCCAAAACAATTTTCCACGTGCCTCAGTCCATTTTCAACGAGCTCAGGCCCAAAGAAGGCAACAGCATTTCTGCATCTTGTTTATATATATATATATATATATATATAATGTATATACATTTATATTTATTTATTTTTTCTTTGTATAGTGGAGTTTAAACTTACATTTTTTGGATGCAGCGAACCATGTTCACTGAGTGTGGTTTTTGGGGGCGTTCCTGAGCCTATGCAGTGAATGCCACTACAGTACAGAATCGTGTCTTTTTAAAATGTTTTTAATTTAAATTGTTGAACTATTTGCCAACAGTTTTTCACCGAGTGGTGAACCTTGCCCATATTTTTAAAAGTCTGGGATGCCCTTTTTATACCCAGTTGTAAGGTGTTCCACCAGGTGTTTTTACACATTGTTTCCTAACTTTTTAAAATTATTTTTCAAAAAACAATACAATTTTTGCTTTTTTCAACATTTAATATTGTCTTTGTACTATTTTAAATAAAATATAGGTTTATTTTCAAATCTATTCTCTTTATGTATTTTTTTTTTTACATTTTATGCTGCATTTAAACTTACAGAAACTTAAAATTACAAAAAAAAAATGTTTTTGAAATATTGACCAGTGTTATGGAGCAAAATGAAATGTGGGCCTTAGAAATGAAACCTAATCTTAATGTATAAAGGCCAAAACATTAATACAGCCTACACATATGTGCACACATATAAACCTCCATGGAGAGATCACAGGCCTGCTGTACATTACAACACACACACACACAAAAACACGTCTCACACAGAAACACATGTAAGACGTAGAGCAGCCACTCGTCTGTGGAGTACAGCCAGCCAAAGAAGTCATGAGGTCTCATGCAGATTAATGGGGAGACACAAACTCAACATGTTTCTCATTGACTTTGTGGACGAACAGTATGTCTTTGCTTCTGCTGGTTACTTGGCAACACCAAGGCTGCAATATCTTGTTACTAATAGAAGAGTAATTACAGTGCTATTAGAGATGTACAAAATTGACTTTTTCCACTTTTGTTGAGTAATGCTGGCAGTTGTGTGTGCTAATTAACAAAAGTGCAATAGTGCACGTTCTTGTATCCACAAATAACTGACGGTAATGTTATGTGTAAAGAAACTTAATATTTGAACAGTTAAGTAATTGTTAAAACCCATCATTGTCCTTATTTAAAGGCCAAATCCTCAAATAGTGTAACAGCTTCTGTGGCATCAGTAGTTCAAAGTGAGCCCAAATTTAAATGTAGACAATGATGATTGGGCTAGAAAGGATACTTTACACCAACACGAACTGCAGCTGGAGAATATTATGCATATTACATTAGGGTTTTATTACAAAGACATATAACTAAGTGGTAGAAACAGCTTAGTGCTTCTGTAGTCACTCATTATATTACATAAAATATCTGGTTTTCATTTGTTTAGTTACATTCCAATCTCGACAGCATATGAAACACCTGGAGACTTTGCTTTCTATGGACTGAGGGCCATTAAGTCCAGTCCGTTTTCAATAATACAGCACTGTACCTGTATTTGCTCTGTTGGTAGTTCAGTTTTCTTTAAGGGAAGTGAGGTCCAGAAAGACGTTATTTTCAGAATTTCTTACATCTGCCGGGACCCCTTACAGCTCTTTAGCTTGTGTTCCTTAGACTTTATCCAAGTGGTATAAATCTCTTCTTCTTTGTGGAGAGACTGCTGCATAACGTTTCACTGGTTCTGATCCCCACTAACCGTGAGAACATGCAGTATGCCCAGACAAGCAGAAAGATAATGAACTTAGCAAAACCACTTAACTCCTCGTTCTGGAGTTTGTGCAAGGGGAAGCGCCCGGCTTACGCTGTCTCTGTTACCTGTTTGAGTGCAGGCAGCTGTTTATGAGGTCGTCAAAGATATGACTTCCCTCATCAATCTGGTTTGCACTTATGGGATAAGTATATGGGAGAAGGTTGGTGTTACAGTTACTTAGAGGGTAATCTAAGGGGTATCCCTGCTCAGGTTTCTACATGATTTAAGTTCCTCTTTTTCTCACAAGCTATAAACTGTAGGTGCATGTATGGGCACAGAAACAAACCAGACCAGCTTAATACACATACCGAACATAGAGGATGCCATAAAGGCCACACAGACATGCTTTATCCTCAGTCCTCGTGTTTCTCTGAGAGTTTAGAATATGATAGAAGGTAAAGCATCAGGGCCTGTACCTTCATGTAAATGGAGAAGGTGTTTACTGCTATAGCGAGACAAAATAAATGAACTGGATGAAACCTAAGCCCTGGCAGTGTACACTTACTCAGACAAAGGAGTCTGTTATATTGTTTATTGTCAGTTTGACTTCTTGTGTGACTTGTGTGAAGTGACCTTTTTTCTAGAGTTTCATCAGGATTATTTGAAAAATCGAAGGCAGTTAAAGGACAGTACAGTATTTCTGATGCAATCAGAAAGGTCAAACTCTAACTGAAATAGTATAGGTTTTACTGAATAGACATTTCTTACTACCAAAGATTACATGTATGTACTGCAAAAGTGTAATGTAGCACTGGGTCACCAGAGACCTTGGTTAGAACTAGAGTCTAGAAGTGCTTCTTTTAATGCTAAGAAAAGTGTGTGTTTTTTTTCAACTATTGAAGCACACACACATCCTGTCTTGTGCCTCAATGTTGAATTTTAGAATTTGCCATAGGATTTATGTTTGCGGGTTGTCTATCCATATGTACACTGGCAAGAAAAAGTGTGGAAACACCTACACACTTATATTCTTATTATGTTCTTATTATGTCATATGGTTGTAAATGGATCGCAAAGCACAAAAAATTAACAATTCATTTTTAAGCATATGTCAGCACAGTCAGATCAAATTTACATGTTCAATTTTACTTTCATTGAAAAAAAAAGTCCTTTGCAGCAATAACTGCCTGAAAAATCTGAGGCATTCTACTTATCAGCTTTTGCAGATATTCATGTGTGAATGCCCACCAGGCCTTCTGCAGCAGTTCCCAAAGGTCTGCTGTGTTGGTTGGGCAGTGCTCCTGAACTCTTCAGTCCAGCTTCTCCACATCAGCTTATTGCGGTTCAGATCTGGTGATTGAGCTGGCAAAGCTATCACAGAGAGTATTCCAGCAGCTACTCGTCCAAATAAGTCTTACACAACCGGGAAGAATGCTTGTCTTGCAAAATTAAGTTACCCCCAATCAATAATTGTCCAAAGGGAATGGCATTTCCTCTTCATTATGGAGAGGTATCCATACTGATTGAGGATGCCTTGCACATGATGCTGATCATCTACTCTCCCATTGCTGAAGCATCCCCAGATCATCACATTTCCACCTCCGTGCTTCACTGCTGTAAGGCTGGCATCTGTCATGTTTTCATGAGCTCTGCATCTGACATACTGTACTGTATGTTCTTTGCACAAAAAAACCCCCTCAAATTTGGACTCATCAGTCCACTTGGTTCCAGTTATCTAAAGTCCACTGTTTGTTCATCTTGGCCCACTGCAACCTTTTCTTCCAATATGCCAACGTTAGTGGGCTTTTTTTCTTGGTAATTCTGCCCATGCACTATGCACAGTGTTTGTGGGCACTGCTTTCTCTTGTTTTATTTAATAATGCGCAAGTTCAGGAGCAGTGAGTCATCTGTTTCTCAAGGAGGACACTCGTAAGTACTTGTTTTCTTAAACAGCATTTGGCCCTTTCGCTGCATCATCTGTCCTGATTGGATTCACAGTTGCAGCATGTCTCTCGAGACTATAGTGAACACCTACAAATCTTTTTTTCTTGGCTATATCTTATAGAGAACAACCTTCCTTTCTCAAGACAATTATAGACTGACAACTTTCTAAGGAAAGCGGTTTTGGTTTGACCAATTTTAGTTAAAATTTACACTGAAAATGACCACTCCCTTTGGAGAAAGCACCAACTATATATACCTATGTTATTGGGTTACCAGACATTAACTTGGTCGGTATAGTGGTGTATTGTTTGGCACTGTTGCCTCACAGCAAGAAGACCCCAGGTTTGAATCCTCAGGTCGGCTGGGTGCTTTTCTGGAGGTTGCATGTTCTGTGTGTCTGCTGGGGTGTAATCTCCAGCTTCCTCACTGTCCAAAAAAATTCAGTTAGGTTGTCTGTCTCTATATGTCAGCCCTGCGATAGACTGGCAGCCTGTCCAGGGTGTACCCCGCCTCTGACCAATGACAGCTGGGTTTGGCACCTGGATAAAAACTGATAGTTGCAAAGCTACCAGTGTACATTCATCCCATTTGTGTTAATGCGTTATCTCAGTAACACCTCGAGGGGATTTCTTCACGTTTAGGACAGACATCCACTTCTACTCAGGGATGAACAGATTAGATTTTGGTGGTCAAGGGTCATATCTGTCCCATTCTCATTAACTCTATGTGTAAGGAACTTCTGATTGCATTACATCTGGCACAAACGTTTACTTGAACTCATGTATAAACATTAGAATATGAGTATGGACAGATATACATGTAAGCTTCAACTTGACTGGTTGACAGAGGCATACAACTGCAAGGCAGCAATTCTAGTTTATTATTCATTGACATAACAAAATGCTGTGAGTGTCTTAAAATAACAACAAAAATATATAAATACTTCCTAAAATCAGATATTTTATGAAAACAAATAAATATGTTGTTAGGCAACATTTTGTGACTTTGCCGATATACTAATTAAAATGTGTCTTTATTGCATTGATACAAAGAATCATTTTGGCAAATCATTTTGGCAGCATGACAAATATATTTTCTGCAAATTGCTGTTGAAAATTAGATCAATGAGTTTTGCTACCATTAGCCACCATAAGCTGCGTGTCATTCCAGACCAAGCATGAGAGGCTTCAAATCAAATACAGTCCTATGTTAAACAAATGATTGTATATTTCATAGTATTTTAAAACACTTTTACACCTCTGGAAACTTATCATGATAGCAACAATTGTATCTGTCAAATATGTTAACTGTTAACTTTAACTTTAACTGCAATGTCTTGACAAATGACGATGTATTACACTAAAACCACGTACCAACCTACACCAACCGTTGCACTGGCACCTTGCTGTGTTGACAGACTGATTTCATTCAAATGAGTGAGAAGGCTGCATTTATGTAGAAAATAATTGTAGTGAATCAAGCCTTGATTGTATAGTTTATGAATTCAACATTTCACTTTTAAGAGAAATAATTAGTTTTTATTCTTTCAAAAATTGCAAAGTATCACGTTTAAGAGTCATAGTGTTGCCTCTTTTGCATTTCATCTTTTTTTTTTGTTTACATCTCTCATCTCTAAACCAGCAGTCCTTTATATAATTCAAACTTGCAAACTTGGCTCGTTTCTTTCCAAAGTAATAAATTTCACGTAATGTTATATCTTGATTTAAAGGGTGTGCAAATTATAATCTCACACTGTCTCTTTCCCTTTCTCTCACAGTTTCTATTTCTCTTCCACCTCGTTCTGTCTCTCTCTTGCACACACCATTTCTCTATTATTGGAATACTGTCACGGAAACACACACACACACACACACACACACACACACACACACACACACAGACTGCAGTAATATAATGGTGAAGTTTGATCCAGACCTCCCATTCATTTGTTTAGCTATAAAGGTCTATGAAGTTGATATGTGTTTACATATTTGTTCACCCCTTCACTCTTTTCCAGTAACTATGGCTGCTGGCTCGACATGTATACGTGTGTTTGTGTGCGTGTGTGTGTGTGCTTCTTGTTGCTGAATTACACAACTCTTTCCACCCTGGGGCCTGAGAACTAGTCTGATGTGACCTGATGATTTTATTGCAGCAACAGTCCTCTCTCTCTCTCTCTCTAACACACATGCACACACACACTCCCTCTCTGTCTGTCTCTTACTTCCCCCTCTCATTTTTTTCTTACTCCACATCTGTTAATCTGCTCAGGGAATAGCAGCAGGCAGAGTTTTCCAAACCTCTGTGCATTTACGTGTCATGCAATTCATCATTGGTAAGTCTTGGAAGAGCAAAAGTTCTGAGAAAGTCAGATTCCAACCCAGAAATGGACCCTGAACTCAAATCAGATTATGGCTTGCTCATCCAGTAGCTGGAAATAGGTTTATTGCAGGTTTGAGGTTGAGGTGGTCAGCTTCACCCCAAAAGCAGCAAATAATGTTATCTGCATCTTCAAACCAGAGTCGAGTGTCTCCGCAGAATCCAGATAATACTGGTATGTGCAATAAAAGACGAGAGACAAGGTAAAATTACAAACCCTGCTAATCTTCCTGCTATGATTGTTTTGATTCAAGTGGTGTAATTTATGAAGCATTCAAGACCCACCTTTTTGTGTCACATTTCTCAGTTGCTGCTTGTGTTTCACTTTATACCATTCGATGTCAACAAATACAGAATATCAAGACAAGGCATTTGATGAGCACGTCCCATCACCACATCATAAACTTTGATGAACAATGTGGCTAGCTGCTGTGTGAACCAAAATAACTCCTTGCATGAATAGAAAGACCCAAGCCAAGCTACTGTGTTGCTATCGCTAACCCCTCTGCCTGCTTTTATTACACCAACATGGGAAAAGATACTCTGTATTATTTTACTTTTACAGGGAGTGAACAATCACCCGGTTTTAGTTGCATTTACTTACCGAAGTAAACAGGGAAATGCAGCTGCAGAGCATTTAGTTTATGTGTTACTAAGCTTGTGAGAGCCAGCTGGATTTGGTTCTAGTAGGAACAAATGGATATAAGAAAGTGATTTTGGTGAAGGTGGAAAGTCAGGCATGCATTTGGCACGGCTGGTCTTTACCAGCAACGTGTGCTTGTTAGTACAGGGCTGTTTGCAAAGCCATTAAATCCCCGAACCCTGTTTTTAGACCTCGTCATGCCCTCTGGTCTTTGTGTCTCCATCATGGTTCATCTCTGATTGATTGTGACAGGGAACAATAACGGGCACACAGAAAAAGAATTCTCTCTGACTACTTGTCAGTCCATATTAACTCAACCCAGTACCTCCCCCCAACAAATCTTTACAACTGATTGCAATCTTTCATTAGTTGTTAGCGTCTTTAGTAATGTCTCACATAGGTCATTAATATTGCAGTTACAAACTGTAACAAAAATGTAAAGACCTATTTCTAAAGTTTCTCACTCTTTTAAAAGGTTATCCAGTTTGCATTTTTAATTCTAAGAAGTTATTGAAGTGTAACAAACTGAATTTTCTAATACACTGCCAAATCACTTCCACATGTAAATAAGTGAAGAAATAATGAACTCATTTTGGTTCAGATTCTCTACAGCTATTTTACAGAAGGTCAAACAGTCAAATGGTACATTTAATGAGCTAAAAGAACAAAGCGTCATACTGGAGAAGGATAAACACATAGAATGTGCTACCAATTTAAGTGTGATTTATATTAAGCATTATGAAAAATAAGAAAGTAAAGAGATGTTTGCAGATTAATATGCTCTGGAAGAGTGATTGCTTTTTGTCTGGGAAAGCTGTTAAGCAACAATCCTTGAGAAAGAGAAGTTAAATTTATTACTTGGGTAGAACAAAAAAACCGCCTGCAGGAAACAGGTGGGACTGGTGAGATTCAAGTAAGAAAAATTAGGTTCATATGGAACCAAAACATTATGAGAAAATAGCATTTTAAATGGCATTTCAATATGGCAGACAGGGCCAGTGGGTAAATTCATCATTCCCTAATTTGGAGTTAAATATTTTAACAGATCTGTTGCATTTGATTGTTTCATGGAGTGATTCTTATGGTTTAAAAAGGGCTCGTACAGGGTTTGCATGTTGTGTTTTTAATAACAGTTATGATCATAAAGACAATAAAACAATATTGCTCCCAGAAACCTCTCCTAAATGTCACCTAAAGTCTAGATGACTCTGACTGGGTGAATGTCAAACAGCACAGGGATTCACAATCACTGTCATGACTTTGTGAAAAATGAGGTCTAACTGTATATCCAGCCACTGTCATGTTATGACTTTTTCCCCTCCCTTTTCTTTATTTTTTTGTTCCATTAGGCTTCACACTGTAAAAGAGCACCACAACAAACAGTGATGTAGAGGGACTGAAAGACTGCAACACATATGCAACTCTTTGTCAGCTGAATGGAATGAAGGGTAACAGGTGAGTTGATAGGACAGCTGCATTTTAAATTACATTAAATTTCCTGGTATTGCTGGTAAGAAATGCTCTGATTTAATTTTCTGAGGATCGTCAACTTTTAAGCCACTGATATACTTGCTTTTAACTACGTGTTCACATGTGAATTATAACTTCATAATTTATTTTGTGTTTCTTGAGAGCATTACTTGTGAGCATCCTAAGAACTTAAAGCTCTGTGTGATGCAATTCAGCACGTGACCAACGGGGGCAGTAAGTAAGGTCAGCAGCAGTTTTGGATACCCCTACCCCGACAGTGGCAGTGGCACAAAGTATACAAGCTAGAATGTGAACAATGACAACGGGGTTGCAGCTGCTGTCTATGTGTACAAGTATGCAAGTATATTGTTTATCGTATGTAGTAAAACATATACTGCATCACATAAAACAGGTCTAACTCATTTGTATATGGACAATAAAGTTGCACATTCTTCCTAAGTTACAAGGAACTGTAACAGTATTCGTGGTATAATGTAAAAGTGTTTCCATCAGTTAGTGAAAAATTCACTATATGACAAGTTGTATAACAGACCAAATCTGCTATTAATGTAAAAGAAATCTCATAAAAACCTGTTACGTAACACTTGTTCTTTTCCAGTATATTCTTTGATGTCCCAAAAATAATTTGAACCTGCTAGGGATGAAAACCTCCAGTGAATGGCAGTGTGCTCATGGCTAGTTTCCATCACAGTTCTTCCCTTCCATACACGTCCTCGCTTCTTCTTTTTCTTCTTCCATCCATTCTAATAGATGCACCGAAAAAAAAAAAGGCCATTGCTGCTGGCTGGCCAAAGAAAGAAAAGCTTGGCTCAACTTCTTTGCTCATTCGCTTTCCATTGCAAATCCAACAGGCATTCTCTCTCAGCTCTCCTTTCCCCTGACCACAGCTATGGCTTTGGATACAGCAGCAAGTCTGTCCTTTCTCCTTTTGTGTTTGAAGATAATGCCCACTGTTTGAGGGGAAGAGAACTTGAGGCAAGTTCAAGGAAAAATCCAGTCTGAAAGGACTTGACTATTCATCAGAACACCGTCTATACTTGTGACTATTAACAATATCACCACAAGACTAGAAAAAGAGAGGTGCTCTACTGTCTATGTAGAGAGTTTAATTTTGTGGCATATTAGCTTGAGCTCAGAAGCAGAAAATATACCACAAAGTGAGTCTTTCATTTATTCGCTGTTTTTTCTCTCGTCACAGATAGATTTGTACATTGCTCTATGCTATTCAGGCTAAGTGTGTTGTCCATCCTCACAAATCTAAACAGAAATATTTAAGATCAGAACTTGTTTAAGTTTGGTTTGTGTTGTTTTTAAGATTAAAATAATACCTTGTCATCCAGAGCTGACTGAGTGGGAGGGAAAAAGTACAAAACATGAAAAAAAAATTAGGACCTCGTGTTTTTAAGAAAATCTGCATCCTTGAACAAAGTTTGACCACCAGAGTGGTGTTAAGATCTAAACCACGAGGCCACAGGGTCAGTTTAAGTATTTGTCACAACTAAGAGTCCAAAAGTCAATGAGTATGGGTCTGGTCAGTACCTATAAAAATCCTGCCAATCTACCTCGCCTTTCATGTCTTCTCAGCTACACTTGCAAGACTTGACAATCATGTTGGAGAGCTGCTCCACTTTGGGGGTCCGTCCAGAGTAGTAGAGTATAGTAAGGGGTTCCAGATCTTGAGGGACACAGCAAGGGGCAGCCGATGCCTCCGGATTCAGAGTGTTGTACAGGCTCAGCAGCTATTGGAAAGCAGAGACATATTTTATTATAGTTATTATGTAATGTGTGATGCAATCTTAATAATTTGCTTTGTTAAAATCAGTGTCATGACTAGACTGAAATATCTTTAAATACTTAGACACATCATTGAGAATTATTCATGGAGGTTTAAAAAGTTTGCTGTCTGCTGTTTGTCTGTGTTTGCTGGTGGTGGTCTTGAAACTCGATCATACAATATAGTGACCACTGAATCAGGTTTTATAAGCACTTCAGTAGAAAGCAGTCCAATGGAAAACTGATCACACTGAGGTCTGTGGAATATCCAGAGTAACAGGAACAATGCTCCTCAAAAGACACATTGATCTTGTTTGTCAATATGTCTAATATGCAAGCCGAATCAGAGCAGACTGTGGATAGTAGAAAAAAATCACACATATTCCTAATCTTTTTGTGCTTCTGCTTGTCACTCTGATCTTGTCTTTGTTTTTCTTTTTCTAAGTGAATTTCTGCATCATAAGTTCAGGTAGGATTTCCAGATTTTTTTGTAATATGAATACCTCTAGGTGGAGGCAGAGATGTATAACTCAAAATTTGGGGGAAAAAAACTGTATAATGATGTACTGTACCACCAAAAGTTGAGATATATGTTACTCTTTTGCTGCAGTAATTTTCAGTACGGGAAAGCTTATCACAAACTCTTCTGGGGTCCTTCTTACCGAGCTGTGTGTTGTATCTGAGCTTCTCAGGTAGGGGCAGGGCCCAGAGCAATAGTTGGCATCATAGCCACTGGGCTCGTGGATCCACTTCCAGTCCAAGTCACGTCTAAAATCAATGTGGAGCTTGCGAACACAGCAGCTCTCCTCCGTGTTTCTGTGATAAAGATGAACAACAGCAGTGAAATCAGTCTTCAAATCCATTTTAATGATGCATTTAAATGCACATTTACATCATTTATATTCTCCTAACACATGAAAAAACATTTTTGGCCAGATACAATATGCTGCTGCAGATACTGTATTTGAGATTTTACAATTTGCAACATAAATATACTATTATGTGGCAAATTTACATTTAATGTAAATAATGTACTACTGTTAAAGACCCTTACGAGAAACAGTAGTTTGTGTCCAGTGCTCGCTTGCGTCGGCGTGTGGACTGGGTGTCCAGGCGGTGGGGTGGGATCATCATGAGGATAAGGTGAGGCAAGTGCTGTTCCTTTTTCTTCTTCAGGTGATCCATATCCAAGCGACTCTGCTCCTCATCTCCATCCACACCTAAATTATAGACAAGATTGACACGCAGGTAAACCAACTATTAGCTGTTTTTTGTTGGGTTTTTTCGAAAAATCTGAGCATACAGGTCCTCAGTATCAGTCATCCCTGTTATTGCTTTGCACCCCTCATGAATGTAAAATACTAACAAGAAAAGTAAGAAACATTTGCATTTTGTCTGATATGTTGCTCAAAACACTCATTGCAGGGGTTTTTTGGTGTAGCAACGGCTGAATAAGGCAACACTTCACCTTCAATATAAAGATAAACATTCATCAGAACTAGCTCTAATGAAATCCATCTGTACCAAATTCACAACAGTGAAAAATATACAGTTAATCTGTTATTAATTAACATAAATTGACCAGAAGTAAGGTGGATTTTACAGAAGAAATCTTGTAAATTGACCAAGGACCAAGGACTGTATGAACATGCAACACAACCCACTGCATCTAAAGTGGGATATGATAGAAAGATGGTACAGACATTAGATCAAAAGAGCAACTTAACTCTTGACATAAGTGACTATGACGAAATGTTGCTGAAGCCCACCTTTAAACTTCACTTCTAGCACCTCGTTCTCATTGTCAATGATGTCACCGTTTGGGTTGAATGTGTGGCAGGGACAGTGAACGCTGATTTCCAAACCAAAATTACTTCCTGATGGCAAACAATTACGGAAAAGAGGATTGTCAGATTTTCTAAACAGAATTCAACAGTCTCCCTTCTTAAAATTCAATATTCAATATAATAAAAGCATGAGATGATCATTAGGACTAATGACAGCTTTGGAAACAAATGACAATGATCTCAGTCTTACCTCTGTTCATCAGCCATTCCCGCACTGTTTCAGTCACATCAAAGGAGACCCATTCTGGAGTACCTCTGGTCAGCACATTCTTGGCTCCAATGTAGCGTTGTTTCCTAATGTGTTCATTTGGCCTTATAATCTGCAAGGCAAAAATATGGTCACTTTTAAAGGTTTTCTCTCAATACTGAAACAGCTTAAACAAAATAACAAGTAGAATACAGCAGACACCATTTCCTAATAAAAGTTTTGATTACTTTTACCATGCCATGAACTAAGATAGTGTGATTACTGGAACACGGAAACAGATGATGTAGGAAAAAAGTAAACAAAATCATAACATGTTGACGTTAAACCCAGTAAGCTGACTAAAACAAGAGTACAGCCATATTAGTTATATTCACATCTTGATAGAGTTACTGTAATTACCACTTCCCCTCTTGTAAATAGTGTTTGCTTCAACATCCAAGTTGTAATTACAAGTCATGTTTTTCAGAAAGCTTTCATAGTACATCAGACTTCACATAAAAAAGTGTGGAGGTGCCTGCAAAAGCAAGCAAACATGAATGTCTTAAGTGCGTTGTTAAAGATAAGATGTAATAGATATTAATAAATATTATTAATAAAACTGTTACTCAGTGTTATTACATTTCGTTAAAAATGATATAATGTACATGTAATAATGCAGTAATAATGACAGCGCTAATATGCTGACTGTATATTTACCTTGTTAGTCTATGTCTACTAATCTATGAATTTTGATTGAGTTGATGGTGTTGATGAAATTAGATTGCACTTAATCAAACTATTTGATAAGTTTCTCTGGAAATCTGGTAGTTGAGTCTTTGTTAGGTTTAAAACGTTTCACTACTCATCCAGTCTGAGGAAAGCTGGTTAGAGACCACAAATTACCAACTTTCCTCAGACTGAAGAAGCTACTTGGATGAGTAGTGAAATATTTCAACCTAACAAAAAGAAGTGTAGTTCCCACGACTCAACTTTCAGATGACTTCACCTGGATGACTGAGAGTCTTCACCGACATAGTTCTCTGGAAACCTTCTATATTATGTGCATTTTCTGTTGATGGTAACAGAGAGAATACTGATACATTTTAGTGATGAGAAACAACATAAGCAGTTTCATTGGCAAAAAGTATAATGCTTATTTAGATAAGTTAATCTTGACAGTTGGCTACAGTCTTATTCTGAGTTTGGTGACTGTGTTTTATAAGGTTTGTCAAGGTATCTCCTTGACTTGAATATAGTGGTATATTTTTTCCATTTGATTCTTAATGACAGTTTCATTACAGCATAAAAACAGGAACCTGATGACACTGACTACAAATTTGAAAATTGTGTTAGGCTACTGCAGATCACTTCATCACTCAGCAGACCAGAGCCTGTTTTGAACAGCTTAATAAACTTTGCATGCTGTTTGGAGGACTAATGTTAAAGACCTCTACATAACCAAAATTGGAACCATATTATATCTGGGCTGCCAGCATTGAACTAACCATACCTCTGTCCCGGTTCTGCAAACATTCTGCAGGTCTGTGGAGCTTTTTGGCTTTTGGTCTGGCTATTACCCATGCCTGCAACCACAATCAAGTTATTGTTGGCTATCTTTTTCAATTAGGACTGAAGAGGAACCACAATAACCAGCTTATGTAAGACACTTTCTTGACAGATGAGAATTAAATTTCTAGTAATATTCTTGCATACATCCAAAAAGAGAGATTTTGAAGCTCAGTGTTTCCTTGACTGTGAGCTTTGCCTTTAATTTTCATAGAAGGACAAGGAAACGGTACCTTTACGCACCTGGTAGAGCTCAATCCGCTGTTCATTCCTTTTGGCGCTTGGGTTTGGCACTCTCAGAGCTCGAAACTCTGCTCTGAAGAGATTGGTTGAGTTCCTTTCCATGGCAGAGACACTGAAGCGGAAAACCCTAGAGGTAATGCCTTTTGGGCAGTAGGACAGATCGTCTACAACAGAGAGAAAAATATTTTTAGTGAGAAAACTACCTTAAAAAATTTTATAAGAATTTGATGCAAAACCAGCATTTTATGTCCAAACACAGACCTACAGGAACTCTGGACAACATAATCATAGACAGGCACTTTGTAATCTGTTGCAGTTCAAGTGGAAAGTTTCTCAAGTATAGAGTCTTTACACAGTAGACATTCTGTAGACTTACTGTCTAAGGTGTTATTAGCAACATTATCACATAAAATTCTATTTAAATGTAACGACAATAGAAGATATGAATGGACTATTTAAAAAAAGCAGTAATTTGGTGCTGGTTATTTACATTCTCAGTAATTGTAATTATTTCCTCTACTAATTGACTAGTTGTTTAGTCTGTTAGAAAATGGGGAAAAAGTGTCTATCCATATTTCCTAAAATCAAGATGATTTCATCAGATTACTTGTTTTGTCTGACCCACAGCCTAACATCAAAACATAAAAATTTTTCTGCTGAATAAGACAAAGAAAAGAAGCTTCCAAATGATTACTCATTTCTATAACCCTCAATGTTTCAGTCTACATAGTTTGGAAAATATTAAATGACTTAGTGAGTTGTGGTAGTTGTGTCGTTGGATCAGACTTTTGTCTTGTTGCCAGACTAATGCCAGGCATACTTCAAAAAGGTAAAGTATTCTGTTAACTGGTATCACAAACCAGTTGTCAGAAAAGTTAAACAGTTAATACTTACATTACTTATAATATGTATTATAAGTATAAATATATTAACTTTAGATGGCAATCCTTTTTTTAAAACCATATAACGTTGTTAAAATAGAGCCCTATATATACATAAAAATAATGACACATATTCCCAGTAAATGTTTTTTATGTACTGGAAGGCCCACTAAAACCTTAAATATGAACTTAGGTTTACAAAGTTTTTAGTCACTGGCACTATGTTTATCAGCCCACAGTGAAATGATTGGTGTTGCCTGCCTTATCAAAATTCCTTGGTGTTTTTCTAACACATTTTGACTATATTTGGTGGAAATGAAAATGTTGTCATTGAAATAGCAATATTATTTAACTTAGTATGACTTCGTCTCCCTGGTATTTGCGCGTCAAAAGCCATGCTATCCTCAGACCCACTGACAACTTTTTGGACCCAAACCCCTCCTGACCAAGATGACTTCTCCACAACCCAACCTCGGTCATTGACATATGCCAGATTTGGTGTGTGTACCATGCTATAAAAGGAAATCTTTCCTATGTTTGATGCCCAGCCTCTCAGAGAACTCAAGTGCCAGTCCTCCAGCAGGTTTCCGCTTCATTTACACGAAATTACACAAAATTTATGTTGGTTCACAGAGTCACCTCAGACCCACCAAAGATCAACAGTTTACCTTCAAAAACTGTATTAGCACACGCCACTTGATCCAATTCAGAAATTGATTCCACAAAGCCAGCACACTGGTCCTGGTCTGGTTTTACCACAAGGGGCAACACCCTAAGGTGACTGTGTCTTCATAATAATGGGCCTCACTTTCAGTTTACTGCAAGCGGGATGCATGTTGTCTCCGTTAGCTCAGCTGGTAAGGAGTGATACCAGAGTTCTGGGTTTGCATGCCATGACAGACAGATACATGCATTAATCAACTGCACACTAACATAGAGCCAGGAGTGGACAAATTGTGTTTTTCATTTGTACACTCCTGTGAAGCTTAGATTTGGTTAGAATGCCATTTAAAATGATTATTGTGACAATGAAAATAAAATTGTTATAAAACAGTGTATATGTATGTAAATGCTACTGTAAAAAATGTCTGAAGGAACCATCGGCCCCCGGGACTCTTCACATTATCAAATCTGGCCCTAGTTAAAAAAAGTTTGGACACCCCTGCAGTACAGTAAATACAAAGCTACTCTGCTGCTAAATCCTACTTTTCTCTATAGAAAACAATGTATCTCAATCTGCCTTTTGGAACTGTTGGAAGCCACATGAATCACATGAACTGCTAGTATTTTTTGGCATCTCGCTGTTGTATCTCTTCTATCTCCAAGGCTCTGTCTAAACCTAACCAAGTTTTTGGTGTCCAAACCTTAACCCATCGCATTGTCACACTATTAAACTGATTTTTTATTTTACCCATTACGGAAGGCACAGGCAAATAACATTGTCCCACCAATATGGAGCATCAGGAAACACTGAGTGTATGTGGTGTTGTAGAGGAAATGGACAAACGAGATATTGCATGAATATAGATAGACATAATTCTGTAAGGACTTGTTAAGTGCCATTATTTTTCTTGTGGATTGACCACTGTATGAATAAACATAAATTCAATATAGAGTTTGATGCCTGCAACACACTCAAAAAAAGTTGGGACAGAGGCACGTTTACCCCTGTGTTACGTCACCTTCCTTTTCATTACACTTTTTAATCACTTGGAAACTGAGCATACTAAATGTTGCAGTCCTTCCAATAAAATATTTTCTCATTCTTGCTGGACACAAGACTTCAGCTGCTCAACGGTTACTTTATGCACTGAGATTTCCCACAAATCTTTTCACAGTATTATGTACTGCAAAACTGCAAAATTAGGTGACTATAAAGCTGAGTTCTCGATCAGATTATGTCTCACTGTCATTTTTTAACCAAAGGAATTGTAGTGCTGGTGAGAGTAGCAGAGTGAGAATTCAGCACAATGAATCATTCATCTATCCTGCTCCAGTGTATGAAAATCACTTTACACTAAAAGAAACAACTCTCTTCACTGTCCTCTAAAGTATCTACAGTACAAAGATGGACCATCTGTGGCTCTGAATCCAGCAATGAAACCACCACACCAACTCAAGGCACCTACTGCGTGGCATTTTTTGTCAAAACCATTTTGTAAGATTCAAAACAGGACATTGCTGAGGGAAGCACCTGTTGATTTCAACTGGACTGATGCAATGGTCTTGGCTTTGCCCTAGACCATGAGGCCCTCACACACATGCACAGCATTTATTCTATTCTGCTTTCTCATGCTGTATGAATCTGTCCCTCTTCCAGTTCACAGCTTTTAATTCTATAGTGGAAATTCCTGTGCCACATAAGGGTTTTTGCCCAAGTCACTCAGTCAGGTCTTTACTGGTAATTGGCATTTTTTTCTCAAACTAAATAAAGCTCATTATTAACAAAGCAGTGAAACATGACCTAATGTTAACTACTGGCAATAAAATGACGGCACACTGGAGTCATTCAAGTTAAAGAGAAAGGATGCTGAATCAGTCTCACACTCAATTTAGTAAAGTTAAACCTGAGTGCTACAAAAAGTGATCTCATGCAGGCCACCTGTGTGGGTAGTTGACAATTCCAAGACAGCCACTGGGGTCACTTTATGCCCCATCTCAATGGAGAAATGGATGGTAATAATGTGTCAGTATGTGTAAAGGTTTAATAGGACCCCATTCCTCCTGTACAGACATGCTCTAAAGAAAGGAGGGAGCTCTCTATCCAGAGTAATGGGGAGGTCCTTCCATCATCTAACTTTTCCTGTTGCTTCTCCTAAAGGCAGCCCCCTCCGCCTGGGCAGATGTCCCTCTCATCTGGGCCTGACTGGAAAGAAAATGGGAATGTATGGAAGAAGGACTTGATCCATGAAGGAAAAAAAACAAGAGGTGGAAGAGAGAAGTAGGGAATAGGAGCAGAGTGACTTTCCTGGAACAGGCTTAAAACAGGTTGGTGAATACAACAAGAACAAAGAGCAAATTCACCTCAGTTTCACACAACCAAAACAGCTGAGACACACACTTTATTAAAACAGAATGACTAAGTGTTTGCTCACAAACATTTTCAACCCCCTTCTGAAAGTGATTTGCTTGTTGTTACTTCACTGGGGCATCTGGGCTTGATAATACAACACTTTAAATGTGAGTTTAATACATGTGGATAGGACATGATTTTGTGACACTAGTTTAGAAGCCAATCGAGGTCCAATATGTCATTTACTCTGATGTAGAAACTCAAAGCCTCCCTTGCTGTAAAAATTGACTTTATTGCGAAATAGGAGATTATGGATTATTGATATCTCCTATTCAAAATAAGCATCTGGTGTTATTTTGTTTTTAACGAGGTCGTTGAAGTGTTTCAGACACATCATGTCTGATATGTTAGACACATAAACACTAGTAAGAAAACTAAGAGTTGAACTACACACAATAAATATGATAATGATTAATGACATAGAAACCTATCTGCAGGTCTGAGATAAGCGCGTTAGGCTGGCACAAACTCTTCATTTGGTGCGTAATTACGCACTACCGACGCGCTGATTACAGGTGTCCTGATTGAAGTGGTTGTCTGCCAAAACTGATTTTCTAACCTGAACTGACACTGTTTCCTAACGCCAACCACCTCCCGTGGACGACAATGAGTTTCTAGCTCACAGTCACCCTTTGGCACGACACGGGAATTAAAAGAGGAAAGTGATAAAAACTTAGGCGCTTAAAAATGGTAATACTTACTGTTCTCTTGCGATCCGTAAATCATGTTGAATTTGTAAATCTCTTTGGCATAGTACTCTGTCTCTGTGTTGTCCTGACCGCAACTTTGCTGCCGATCCCTCCGAAGCTCCTCCAGTAGCTCTTTAGTGCTGTTATACAATGCTTGGATTTGATAAGGGATTTTACTTGGTCCGAGGGAATGAGGGGGGCTTGTAAGCCGGAGTTTGCTCATAATCTGACCTCGTATCGCCTCGACTCTCTTCCTTTTCACATGGTCAATATCCACGGTTGCACAAGTTGACAGGCATGAGCTCAAAGTTACGCAGTTGAGAAGGAGAACAAACAGTGAAGCCTTACCCAAATGCATCTTTCTCTGTGCATTTGCTTCTCTCCGTAGTTGAAATGTGCAGCTTGACAGAGGAGGTCAGTGTCGGTTAATCGTCTAATAAAACTGTTAAACCCTGCTGTCGTTTTGTTTGAACTTCCTTTATATTTGATAATTGAAAAAAACTCCTCACTTAATTCGTTTTCTTCTGGTAGTCCCTCTCGTTATAAACAAATATCCACGTTTGTGTTCGCCCATTAGACATTACTCAAAGTCCCGAACGAGAGAAACTCTCCCGCACATGTGAACATTATCCTGCACAAAAAATCAATGTAGAAACGTGTTTTTTTGCATTCTTGAGCTCAGTTCAGTAGATTTAAGTGGTCTCGCTGCTTAGCATATCCCTCCTCTTTTCAGTCTCATTAAAATTTAGAGCCGCTTTATTGTCTCTGAGGATGCAGACCGCAGCCTTTTGGGTTAACGAGGTATAAGCGACTTTGAGCGGTGGGTCTGGCCTCACATGTGTTTTATACCACTGGTTTCTGACGTGTGATGGAGGAGGGACTGCAGGCACCCGGGAGAGCCTAAATCATAACAGGGCTCATTGCGATGCACCAGACATAAGCTGTGACTAATAAACATGTAAAAGAGCCTTTTGTATTTTCTGACCACGTCAATCATCTCAGCATCTTTGTGAAGCTGGGAAGTTTTAGTTTAATATTCTCGCCAGTTTTCCAGTGTAAAGGCGTCTAAAGTGGAGTAATGATCTGATCTCGCCGTGTTTGTTCGGTGTTTTAGTTAAATGTGTTGTAATAGTAGGGTCACTTGTGATTTTAGACGAAACATAGTTGATGTTTCTACCGGTCGTCTACTGTACTAAAGTTGTGTTAGTGCTCTGGGTCGTGCACCCTCTAGTGGTACGTTGCACAGACGCAGCTGCCTACATCTGAGTTAAGATTTTATCCTTTCTCTCAATTAAATTCCTCTCTTATAACATTACCATTTTTCATAGGACATCAAGTTGTTGAGATATTTTGAGAAAATAAAAGTTAGACTTTACCTTTTCATTGTCCTCTCACAGGTTGAGTTAAAGACATCTTAAAGGCAGATGTATGTCTATATATTAGTCCAGGACTTGACATGATAAGCATGTGTACTGCTTTGTTTAACTTAAATCTTGGCAAACCAACGTGAAGAAACTCCCACACTGTATCTCGCTTAGGCTGTAATATTTATTAATTCACAATGTTTCAGTAGTTTCAGGTTTCAGTCAGGTAGATACAATGTGTGGGAGTTATTTCACCTTTCTTTGCCAGTCAGTGTTTTCATCCAATGCACCTGTCACACAGTCAGGTGTGCTGAGACATTTTAAAATGGTGTCTTAAACTTTGAAGAAAGGAGGAATTTAAAACTGTACGCATGAAAACGATGAATATATCTGTAGCAGCCTCCATAAAAATGAGAGGATTTGTTACTTTCACTCATAAAGATCATCTTTGATGATTCACAGTCTTTTGTCTGCACATCTTCAGCTGAAGCCTGCTTACAAAACTCACACAATACAGAACAAATCCTGTTTCAAATGACAGAAATCCCTTCAATCTTCACTTTCTGGTGATGTGATTGCATTACTGTTCAAAAGAACTGAAGTCTCCTCATTATTGAGGCACATTTTCCCATGCCCTCTAAACCACCATCTACACAAAATTCATTTTTCTTCACTGATGTCTGAAGGTTTATTTGCAGGCTCCACAGTTATTTTATCTTTTAGATTTTTTTCTCTCAGCAGTCTGTTTTATCTCTATTCATGGAGTATATCCACATTTCTCAGTCCTATTTTAGGTCTAAGCTCACTCAACCACTGGAAGCCCTGTACCCAAACATGGGGTCTGGTATTTCACTATGTTGCTTTTGCCCACCAGTTTGCATAGCAAGAATGATTTCATGAAATGTCCAAACTTGGTAAATATGTGGCTTTCAACCATATGCCCATGTGCTTATGTGTACAATATAATATATTGGTTTATTCCAGTAGTTTTCTGCAGGTGGAGATGAACAAGTGGTACAAATATCCACATAGTTTTGTTAGAACAGTGTTAATTAATGTCTCACTGTCTTTTATAGTCCGATATCTTCTTGGAAAAGTGTGATGTCTGAGCATTTTCACCATATCTGTGAACAGTGCATGATGTAGAAAATGTCTCACTTTTTTTATTCTCTTTTGAAGGTTTTATGTATGTCAGATTTTTTTTAACATTTCATTTACAATTGCATGCAAATGGGTTCGAGTCAGTAATTTACTGATCCACGTAATTATGAGTAAAAATCCACTGTGCTGCTGAAGCAGGCAAACAGTGAAAGCTGTATTGTTTAATAATGTTAAACTCGTCAGTATTTATTGTCATAGGAACATTTTTTCTTTTGTGTTTGTTGTTTGGAAATTAGATTCAAGTAAAGTTGCTTCAGGCTGTGGCTGAAATGTCTTCATTCATAAGTTTGGCTCTGTGATGGCTCTGGGCTTTTTGTCTGATTCAACAATGAGCAGTGAATGAAATGTCTTTATAGCCATTGTGAAACTATTTTAAGCCAAGCACCCAGCTCCCTGGTCACTTCCTCAGGCTTATCTCAAGAGTTTGGAAATAATCTAAGAGTAGTTTAGAAAAATTGTGGCACGGCACAAATAATTTGTCATTGTTTCCTCTCACCAAGTGTTGAATACTATTTTTGTTTTGTGATTTTTGTTCCTGATTGTTTTAGTAGATAATTTACTAGTTTGTGCGGCATATCACAGTGAATATACCTTTACTTAATTAGTCATTTCTATACATAAATTCTAGCAGTTTAATTTCCACTTTCTCAGCTGTTTTGATGGTTTATAAGAGGTTTCTTGTTTTGTATCTGTATTGCTGCCTTTTCTGTCTCATGCTTTGGCAATTACTGTAATGTTGGCAGTTCTCCATTAAGCCAGCAGGTGATGCTGCATAACAAACAATGTGTGATGTCTGCTGTATGTCAGTATACAGACACAAGAGCAGAAAAAAGAGAAATATTGTACAAAAGTGTGTATTTATTGCCCAAGACCACCGTTGTGTATTTGAGTCCAGAAATTCTACTGCATTGTTAATAAGTGAACTAAATGTGCAAATACAATTTAATACATAGTTTTTTAGTTCTTTTAGCTGGAATAATGCTTCTGCAAATGAACAAATCTGCACCAGCTGGCACTCAACCTGCTGTATATTCCCATCCTCAACATAAACACTTTTCTTAATCTGTCTCTCTCTTATCACAGATGTAGAAAAAGAAAACCTATTTATAAATCCTGCCTTCTTTGAAACAACCAGCTTTACGTGAGCATGTATTTCCATTTATCTTATCAAGTCTGTGTGGAGAGACTTTGTAATGGGTTTCCTCAGGAGGCCATACACACACCATCTCATGGAATCTGTCTAGTGCACAGAAATTATGTCATACCACACACACACACACACACACACACACACATACATATATACTGTAGTAGTCCAGATTGTCTGGGGACTCCTAGACATTATCCCAGACATCATCATCAAAGTTCACTTTTACTCCAAGCGTCCTCCAATGATTACCTCACTGCTAGGTCAGGTTTTAGTGAGTCATTCCCCGGCAATCTCTCTGTCTCGCCCTACACACGGAAAAGGAATGTAGTACAGACTGGAGGATGAAAACAAAAACACATGCTGGTAGCCACCTGGAGAAATATGTCCTCGTTTTCCTGTATTGTAGGTTAGATTCCTGCTGTCTGTACTTGTCAGAGTAGTTACTCTAACTGTTGCGCTTAACATCTCTCAGCAGCGTTGTGTTGCCCGATCACACAACACACTATTTATTTTTGGTTTTATCGTGGTTTTGAGGTCAGACTTTACCATCTGACCACATGCACACGTCCCTGACAGTCTGGCTGTTTAACACTGACTAGACAGAGTCTGACAAACTCCAAATATTAAGCAGCATTCTGCCAGATTTCCCTACTACAGCACGGTGACAAGCCAGCACAGTAAAGTCTGCTTCGTCTGGAGCTAACAAGCCTATGAGTCATACTTGGGGAGTCAGTTTGGTAGGAATGCTAACAGGAGACCCCTAAAACCCACAGCAGCGGAGACAATGATGTGTATATGTCATGGCCATACAACTCAGATGACTCATGTGATTTGTCCTCCATCTGTTAGTCATCGGTTTTCTAAATACATGTACTGTAGATGGGAAAGGAATACCACGCTGGCTAGACGATGACTTTATGTGAGGTCACGTGGATCCAGTAAAAGCTTGTCTGTCGCTCTGTCATTGTTGTGTCTGTTGTATCTTGCTTCAATCTTTTGATTAATAAATACAATGCTTTAAGCGATTACATGGCAGACATATGCTGGACTAAGGGTTTTTGTGTTGTAGTTAAGTTTGTGGCAGTGGGAAACTTTGTCTGAATGGTAAATTGTAATGATCTAAAAAATCTGAGTGCTGATGCACTTACAGGTGTGGTAGAGGTTTGGATAAGACTCTGTTCTCCAGGTTTCTCCATCCATTCCACCTCTCCTCAGCCCTGAACTTGACCCTTTGATACCTCAGTAAGATGTTGGTGGTTAATTTCCAACTCACGATTAAACGCTGCACTCAAGTGTGATAATTTTTCTCCTCTGCATCTGGACAGTTGAGCAGCCCTTAAGTTTTTGAACTGATCTCTCTTTAGTCTCAGTGAAGGCCATTCTCTTTTCTGACTGTTCGAAACACCACACCGATGTCTGAATTACAGGGTTACTGGCCATCTTGTGCTGCATGACGATAAACAACCTTTTCTGACTACAGATGAACATGTTGTGCCACCATTTACTGACCTCTGATTCAAACAAAGAAACATTATAGCAAGACAACAGTCAATACTGTTCAACCAAAATAACACCGTCTCACTTTATGTAATTGTACTGCAGCACAGAAGCACTTAACTTTTTTGATGCCATCTAGTCCTTGTTCCTGTAGAGGATCAATTTACATTTTGTGAGTCACTTTTGAATAATCTGCTAAATTAACCAAAAGATAATGTAATTGGTTTTATTGTATATTAAATCTAATCTAGTTTTGTTTTGTGCACCAAACACACCCACAAAACTACAACCATCTGCTATCAAAGCAGACAGAAAACAATAGATTTCTTATAAGGTGAACTGATTAAAAGTGATGAGTGGTGTTCATGTTATAAACATATCACATTATTAAATTATAAATAAGACTCTGCCCTCTGGTTCAGGTTTGCATGGCAATTATATGCACAGTTTAAATTTCTGTAACTTAATTACATATATGTAACCTATGTAGGATACTTTAATTACACATAAAAAGTTAAAGACACACAGTTGAATATTAAATTTAAGTCTGAAAAATTGTTCTTGGCATTCGTTCTGTCACTTGGTCTGCAGTGTTCTGCTACCAGTAAGACGGTGAAATAATTTATCAGAAGTGCCTTCTGTGAATAAAATAAATAAAATAAAAACTTGGATGTAGAAAAATGCTTTCAGTATTTATTTGTGTGGACAATCTGCATTGGGCTCAGCTGTCCAATGACAACTTCAAATCTTAAAGTGTATATTAATATAATATTGTATATATTTTATATTGTATATATTAGTGTATATTATTACCATGGCAGGTAAATTGTTCTGAGCATCTAATATTGCCATGAGTGGGTTAACATTAGAGTCAGTAAACATCCTGTTTTATCTCATACAGACAAAGCGTTAGTATACATGGGAATGGGTTGACAACTAGATAACTTATTTCTCTTTTACTGGTGTCAGCCACTAGAAGTCACCAAACTATTATATGCTGCTCTTGGTCATAATAATATACTTGTACAAATTATCTATAGATTCATGTTTTACAAGAGGACAGTCTCTCTAGGAGACGTGGAGCGACATCGACATCCTGATGGAGTGGCAACCTGATGACTGCTAATCCAATATTCTCTCTCTCTAGAGGTAACTATCTAGGTTTTACCATGCTAGTTGTTTGACTTTCTGTTAGTTTATAGCCGTTTGGTGTTGTGTTAATCAGGGCTTGTTTGCTGAAAATAGGGCTGATGGGAGGAATAAGACAAAGCTGTACAGTAAATGTGTTATATGCTGTAAAAACAACGAATAAACTGGTTTGTAGCACTAAAATTCTCAGCAGTACATAAGACCAGTGCACAAATAGAGTCTCAAAGAAAAATACTTAAAAACACCCCAAATATTTCCATGCAACTGTTTTTCCCCTCCTTTGTTGGCTTTGTCATTTGTTCTTCCTGGATTTTTGGCTGCCATCGTCATGCCTGCAGGGTTTGGCAAGCCTCTGTGACGGCATGCTCCCATAAGACAGCATATTGTGGTGTCTGATGTCACAGAGGTGAAGACTGTTCACTTTACATCTGGGTCTAAAGGGGTGGCGATCTGCTGAGTTAAGGCCTTTTGGAAAGCAGGGGACAAGGTGTCATTGGGCCTCTGCATGAATATGAAAAAGCAACGCCCATGGTGTTGATTCACACTCCAGACAAATACTGTCAAAGCTAAGGCTAAACACGCTTAGCATTTTTTGATTAGCACTCAGCGTGAGTAAGATGGCAGAAAGTTGCTGTGCTCAGGGATGTTTGTTGTGATTACTAATGGCAGGGTTTGTGGCAATGATTGATGGCAAGAGGCTGTCAGTGATTCTAGTTATGACTCAGCCCAGTATAATCATGTTACCAAACCATGAGGGATTCTTTTTCAGTGACTTAACCTTCATTTCCAGTGTTCTTTTCATGCTGTTAGAGCTAAAACAGACAGTTTCGACTACCATATTGCTGTAAGAAAGGACAATAAGGGAGACTCTTTGTCTATTTCTTGCTCGTCCATGCGCTTTGTGTGGAATTTTACAGAAAACCACATCAGGCCTTTTTCCACTTCCCTCCAACTTTTAACCCTCCACACCCCCACCTCTGTATTCCCGTAAGTGCTGCAAGTTGGATAATGAGGAAATTGGCTTTTGGAATTGCCGTAGCATTGGCACACATGGCAGAGAAAGTGTCAGAATAACAGAGAAAACAAAAAGGAGCTTTACTGGAAATTATCCAATCAAAAACAGACATTGGACAGTAGGTTTGGACAGCCAGAGGTTAATTTCTGCTCTTTGCTTTAGACAAAAACAATGATAGTGTGCAAATAATTCTAAGACACAGACATAATGTAGGTTTATGCTCATATGCACATTACTAGCATAAACAAATACAATGGTAATGTGCATGTATGTATCACACTTGTGTGCGCGCGCACACACACACACACTGACAGCACTGGCCAGGTTAGTGCTGGCCTCCTCATGCAGAGTCTAGACAGGAAGTTGGTCCATGCCAGATTTGAGATTTTCTCCCTCACACCACTACACACACACACATGCACACACTGCTGACAGTCATCTTCTTTCAGTATGTCTGTGTGTATTATGTGCTTGGATGTGTATCAGAGGAAAAAGGGAAAGAAAGCAAGGTAAAACAAAGACTTGGAGACTGTGTGTATCTACTGTAGATTTGTGTTTATATGCTTGTCTGTCTCACACAAAATAAAAAACAACTCAGCCATGAAGAAATAGACTTCATGTCAAAAGCTTTTTTATTGACTCTATTACTAATTTTTCCTCAACTTTCCACCCATTGAAATGATGAGTCTGGGCACAGTGTGAAAAGTTCAATTTGTCCTTCTCAGGTACAGGAGCGCACCACATCCTGTAGCGCTTAGCTAAATTAAACCGAGCCCCTACTGTTCTCATCTGCTCACCTGTAGCCCCTGCCAGGCCTGGCCATGACCTTTGAACCCACACAGATGGGTCTGCATAATAAGACATGGGAACACACGGCTAAGTGCCATCTTGGACATGTTTGATGGGTAGCTATATGGGACACTGAAAGTCTGAATACTGTATGTATTGGAATGCTAATGTGTTGACCTTTCTCAGTAGATGAGGGCGTGTGTGACTGTGTGTTTCTATATTTGTCTTTGTGGCTTTGACTGAGCTTTTAAGTATTAGTATAGATACCAGTAGCAGTGTGCATTTACGATACAGTCTTTGTCTCTCTATGTTGTTGGCCTGAGGCCAGTGCCCCCTTTGTGCCCTGTGTATGGCACAATGAGCTGTACTTTTCACTCTAACTGTATGAATATGCATGCCCTCCTGGCTGGTTAGACATGGCAGTATAGACATGGGTTATAAAAAGCTTTCCTAAAAAATTTGAAACATTAAGTTGTTTGGTTTGTATAGCTGAAAACACACCTGGCCTCCTAGTTTAAATTTTTGTTGTCATAGGGAGAAAACAATCATTTACCTTTGAGGAATAGTTCAGTTTGGGGTGAATTTGCTGTTTTTCACAGATACCTTTTTATGACCTCGTGTTCAGTTTGAAGGTATGTTGAACAACTTTTTAAGAGGAGTTGTTTTTTTCATCCCATAGACATCTATGAATTGAAATGAGCAAATTTACACAGAGATGAAAAAGGTCTCTTTAAGTCAGACTGACAAAAAGAAATAAGAAAAAAACAGTATGTTTTCTCCAAAATTGAATTTGGATGATCCCTGCTATGAAAAATAAATAATATACATATTATTTGTTTAATGCACCTGCATTCCACCTCAGGACATGACATATTTGATATTGACACAAGAGATCCAAGTATGTTTTTCATTATATAAAGTTGTTACTTTTCGATAGCAGAGTCATCTCCACCCAACTCCTGCTGTTCAACTTCTCCTGAATGTATGAGCATATTTACACCTTGTCTTAGAGAATATATGACATATGTGCACTGGCCACTGCTGCATTAATAGTATATTTCATCTCCTTCTTGGTTCTGTCTGTGAAACGGTCCTCTTCATTTCCCACATGAGTGGTTTTCTTATCACCCAGACCCCCTCTCACCTGCCCCAGAGGCTGAGTTAAAGCCGATAAAACACCCAAATATTCTGTTAAACATGGACGGCCTCTGCCATGTGGCCTCCCCCTGCAATGCTTCCTGGGTAATTATGGTAATAACTCAGCCGTCAGGGGCGAGGCCAGGGGCCCTGGGATGACGAGGTCGACTTCAGAGCTTGAGACGAGAGGAGTGGCGGAGTTGGAAGTGGGGTGGCAGGGTCAAGGTAAAGCAGACGGGGCTCGCTTGTCGCTAGCACATAAACCCTGCTGTCACATCAGAGGCCGGTGGATGTATGTGGGCAGTCCCTCTGATCTGTCCTCCTCAACAATCAAGATGCTGATGAGGGATGATGACAAGTGTTTGAGTAGCTTGGTTATTTGCACAGCCTTGACTGACAGACACTGACACCTGGTCAGGTGGTCAGCAGGAAGGTCAAAATGTGCCATTGTTTGGGTGTTAGTCTGTGGAAACTAAAGATTGCTAATTATTGTGAGTCATTTTACTGCAGTATCAAATATTTATGTAGTTTTGAAAATCTGATTGGGCACTGTATTGTTATTCTTTTTTCTTTATTGAGAGAGTCAGAAAACTGAGAAAGGCACAGGACAAAATGTTCTGGTGGAATATGATCCATTATGGGTACATGTGGTCCCAGACATGGAGGTGTACACTATTACTTTCAGAAATTAAAATTGACTTCTTTGTATTCTCTGTATTGTCTGACCGCTGCACACTCTGATGACAATCTCCTGTATGATGAATAACTGAGGAATCACACTGAGGTTTAGAACATTTTTGCAGAAGATTTATCTGTATTAATAGATTTATCTTTTCATTTTAGACTATGATTTTAACATGTTGTATTTACATTGCATTTGAATCATCTACTGTAGACTATGTAGACATTACAGTTTTTACAGACAGACAACAGTGACAGTATTCTAATTACAAATGCACGTTTCTTATTTTTTCTATCTTTTCTTAAATATAGCAACATTTGTCTGTCAATCAAATAATAAATAAAACAGTTGTGTCCCTTTATCATTTAAAGAGCATTTAAAGTTCAATTTTATGAAATATCTAAATTATTTTAAAAGGCATAGGCGTTCAAAATAGCATGATTCAAAGCACACAGTGATTCACTTACACCGTTCATGTTTCTGTGTGTGTACGCTGGCATGTGCGGCCTGAGCCTTTCTTACATAACCTATATTTAGACTCAAAGTTATGAGAGACAAACTATGACAGAAACACAGTATTCTCCCAAATTCTGGTCAGAGGGGGAGACAGCAGGAAAATGTTACCATTCAATCACCATTTTGGCTTCTTCAGCATTTCTTAATTTCCTTGAACCTTAAAATTTCCCCTCTTGTGCTACTCCTTCATCACCCAAGCCAAGGCTTTGTCTAGGTCATTGCAGTCTCTTTGCATAGAAATACCCTCTCTAAAGTATAAATTTGATAGGAAGTGGAGTGAAGTGACAAGTGTAATAATTTCCACTGACACACATCTCCATTCAGACTGAGGTTTAATGCAAAAGTGATCAGCGCCAGGGCTATTATCACAGGCATCCAGATGTCAGGGAAAATGAGAAAGCTGCATTCAGGAAAAGTGTGAGTAAAAATCTAGCACCACTTTGCAATAAAGCTCTCCACTTAAGTTAGTTTGACATCTAACTAGTATTAGTATTGATAGATGTGGTCTCAACCTTAATTTTGCTCCACAGATTATAATTCTCGCACATGTATTTTTTTCAGTTTTAAGGTATGGGTAAGTGCCAAGCCCTGAATATCTCAGCACAGTTTTATTCTTGCCCTGCTTTATTAAACCCTTGTTCATGCTTGTACATAGTTACATACTGTAGGTTATTCACTGCCATCCACCCTTTGGTTCATTGAGACCCCTGACCTGAAAACAACTATAAATATTTATTTGCGTCGGCTTGTCTAAAAATAACTGTATTACAATAGAGTGTCCTGGAAAAGGTCCAGGAGAGTTGTGCAGCGAGCAGTAGTCAGCATTCAGAGTCCGGCCTGTGTGTCCACAGAGAGATTGGGCAGTGTCAAGAGGCAGACATATTGATAGCTTTTGTGGTCAACAGGAAAAAAAGTCACTTAGCAAGGCACCCTTTGGGTCCAAAGATGTATTTCTGGAATACGCAGACGGAAACAAGGAACATTCTCCAGTGACATCTATAAACACAATCTCTGTGCTTTTGTAACATCACAGCACTGAATTTTAAATAAAGATAGTATTGATTCCTGGGTTAGAAATATTATAGATTATGTAAGAAATCACATGTGGACAAAACAGACTCAGGATATCCCTAAATTAATGGTAGTGACAGTTAAACAATAGTGACTTGACAGACAAGCAATCTATAGGTGGGTATATTTTTATCATTGTGTGAATTTTTACAGCTGGTAAAATATGAGGATGCAGAAACTAAAATTGAATAAGGATAAAAGTTGATGAGCCTGTGGACAATTAGAGTATTTACACAAACCTATGCAATAACTTTTAACAGCTTGTAACAGCTAGTCTATTCTAACCACAAGCACTATTGCCCCTGACACAGTAAGAAGTGTGTTAGTTTGTTGTTCATTGACACAATAATTTGTCTTGTACTGGATCAATAGTAACAGACCTTCTTCATCAAGCTTTGCAGAGAAGGAAACCTGATGCTTTTTAGCCTTTCAAATCAAAAAAGGAGGAGATCTAATTGATACATCAGCATCACATCAGCACTGTTATATGAGCAGATTTTGTTGGAACTTACAGTGTGAAGCTTAAGTTTAGTCGTTACTTATCCTGAGCAGCTTTTTGAAGATGAAAGCAACAAAGGCTTTATTAATTCACTGTCCCTTGTACAAAAACTCCCTGAAATATTTGGCTTTTATTTACATATTCCAGATCCACTTTACATTTCTAATATTGCACACACTTATGAATGCATTATCAACAACTGTAACAATTTAAATATATGATTAATTACAGATAAAAGTATAAATAATAAGCAACTCAAAAATATGAATTTGCTTCCTACATATTTGATGCCCAGTACAGTGAGCTTGCACTTGTCCACGCACTGATTAGTAACTTGTGATGTGCAGTGTGATCAGTGAAGCATGATCTGCCCAGAGACAAACAGGTTTAAACTGAGCTCTGTTTTCATTCGTTGTGCCAACACTGTATGCCCATCAGTTTCAAACTGTCTGCCACTCCGACTCAGTATGAGACACCAGTCTCACTCTGCAACTTGTGTCTCTCCACCCCAATCCCTCCTTCACCCCCAGAATGCAATAAATGTCCAGCCATCATTTATTTTAATTCACTCCCCTCTTGCACAGATGAAATGGATTCGTAACCTTGTAGGACAAGGACGTGCATGCCGTCTGCCATCAGTTGCTGAGTTATTCTCTATTCTTCTAGCATAGGGAAAGAGAGAGAGGGAAAACGAAACACGGCGAGAAAGAGGCCCAATGATGAAGAGAAATAGTCTGGCATGCAAATTGCCGGCTGCCATGTCCAATGAGGAGGCCTGGTGGAGACTGTCACCGTAGAAACTCTGGACAGGGTTAACGAGGCTGGGGGAAAGACAGAGCTTAAAAAGACAGCAGCAACAGCAGAGGAAGGGAGGAAGAGGAGTCTGAAGAAACTCGGTGTGATTTATTTGCTAAATCAAGGCACGATGAGTGGATTATGGCTAACCTAATGAGAAAGAGTGTTTAGGAGATAGCTAATTGGATGTGACCAAGGAGGAGAATGCTAAGAGCAGGCAGAGATGGGGACTGGGTGGCATATGTCATTCAGATTGCAGTAGTTTAACTTTGTTGCAAGTAAAGGCCAAGAAAATGTCTTCAACTCTCTTGATTTGTCTGATTAACATATTCAGTCTATTGTCAAAAAGAGACAATGTGAGACTATGTGACAAAAAAAAAATGTAAATCACATTTGAGACGCTAGATTTGTACCTGAAAAATGAAAATGGCAAAACAAATGAAACGATCCAAACAATTTTCTGTTTATTGGTGACGCATCAATGATTCGACTAATTGTTGCACCTCTAAAGATGAGTTGGCGCAATTTCCAGACAACCCTTATTTAGTTTAGCCCTCTTTCAGGACAGTGTTTATTTTTAGATGCGCAGTATACTTTTTCAGTTAACAGCTAACTTTTTGGTTTGTGCCTTGTTTAATCAGAGCACGACTGGCTTTAAAAGTTCATTATAATTTCCAGCACATATTCCAGCAGATATTGAGAAGATGTGTGACTGTTCTTTTTTGCATTTATCTCACATAATTACAGTAATGTAACCTACTTGTCTATTCATTTTGAAAACCTTAGCAATGATCATATTTGTGTTTGTTCAAAATAAAATGTAAAATTAGGATAACAGTAAGGTCCAGGAAATCTGTCCTCCCTTGTAGCTAATAAAATACAGCCTTTGTTTCAGGTTATGACGAGACATGATGTCACACCCACTAGAGGGTAGTATTTAACTACCAGCAGCATTTAATATTTATTCCTGCTTTCTGATATTGGTGCTTTTTGTCTCTCTATGTCAATGAAAGTATTCACACCTGGATGTAAAAGCTCACAGGACCGTGTTCATGATATGTTTAGGTTATATGATTTGAAAAACAACTTTTTTAAAATTTGCACTCACAAACATTTTAAGTACCGTGGCCCTTTAATCGAGTTAAAGTTTTTAACAAAGTTTTTAGTAAATATGCTCAGTGTCCAGTTTTTGGTTTTCATTCTTGATGTTGTATCATCCTCTAACCACTGAGACGTGTGCATATCTTCTTTTGAAGATTCTTGTTTGTCTTTAAATCTTGCTCATAAGTTAAATCAATTAATACATAAATTCATATTTTATGTTAACTTTACTATATGTCTTGACAAAATTGTCAATGATATATTGTGGTATTTTAGTAGATTACTGACATTTCAAGTTAATTGCAGGAAATTTGGAAATTAATATTGGAAATTTTAGATGCGGTTTAGTATTTTAAGAAGCCTGATGATCCACCTGCTGCTGTTGCTGTTTTAAGGATTTCTTTGTCATGATATGGTTACATTTTTATAAACTTACCATCGCCTATAGGCTCACTGTCCCTGTCTTATTAGTTATATGAACAAAATAATGCATACATAATAATTTTAAGAAATATTATTTCTGTTTTTTTTATTTCACAATAGCCTTTTGAATTGGCAAATGTAGTCAACATTTGATTTCTAAGTACATTATTATTAAATCAGCCTCTCACTGCTCAACATTTTAAAACCATTAGTTTCTTTTCCTTTCATTGAATGCAGATCCTCTTAGTGATGACATTTCCTTTGTGTGCTCACTGAAGTCCTTGTAAAAGTTTGTGTTGCATCCATTTGATCGCTGCAGCATCTCTCTCATTTCATGAGTGCAGTGGAATGAACATTTGAAATGGGTTAGGACACAAATGGGATTAATGCTTGCAAGAGTTCTCCTAAAGTGTTTCCACCTATAATGTTGTTTGAAGATGCACTAAACGAGATGTCTCAGTGGGAGCGTACGCCTCTGTATGCAGAGCTAACGGAGGGACGCCTGCACCAGGCTGCACTGTGACCCTCCTGATGCAGCTTCTACTTCCTGGCTCCACTTTCGACAGGACAGCATATAGGCAAAGAGACAACATGGGAAATGTGATTACATGGTTGCCTAATGTAAGGGAATCTCATTTGTTTTGTCGGCTGTTTGATCGTTCCTTTCTGCGCTGGGAAATTTAGGAATGTAGATGTGGAAAAGGGTGAGGTGTCACTGTTACCACCCCTTATGAGGAAGTGTGTTTTGACTTTGAAAACTTGTGTTATGGTTAGTCATTGAGAGGAAAAATGATTTTAAATAATTCTTTTGGAAATTTAAATAGAATCTTTCTTGTCACACTTTATACAGTATACTGTATACTGTTAACACACAATTCAGCTGTCTGAAACTACAGCAAGGCACGGATTCTTTTACACACCACCTGCGCATCATTCCCTAAACATAACTGTGAAAATAAAATTGGAAACCTGGTCTCAGAGAGTGCACACTGTGGTCACAGTGCAGGATTATGACGTAAGCTGTCTATTAAAGGAGAAGGGTTTCCTAACTAAGATGAATGAGTGATATCGAACTCTGGCATGACAAACGAGGGCTGAAGTGTGGCAAGTGTTTTATGATGGTCTCCAGGGTCCTTATCTCCAGTAACCCCTGACCCCTCGACCTTTTAAACCACAAGGGTGATTACAAGTGACTGGCCAATGGAATAACTGCTGTACCATGGCCATTACAATACTGTTCAACACATCTGTATCTGGTCAATGCAGAATTATAGTATTTGTTTCAGCAGTATATTGACTGGTAAGAAAAAATTGCAGAGGACATGTGAGATGGAGAAAATTAATTTATCATGTACAGTAACATTTTAGCAAATCGTAAAAAGACTTCATCATAATCAGCAGACTACGAAATATACCAACATAACAATATATGACTTCTGTTATCGGTGGAACTGAGGCAAGGTAGCATGCATCACATATTGCCTGCTGCCATCATAACCGGTCAGCAGAGTGATGAGCAGAGGTCTCACTCACTGCTCACCTGCCACACCTGTCATGTAACCAACTATGATATCTGTTCCCCATGGGACACATAACTGTGTGACACAGGCATTTTTCACCACAGTCTCTGACAGCACACAGCAGCATTGACCGTTAAAACCCTGGGGCAGGTAGCAGTTTATTGAATGCCATCACTGAGTCAAGTAACCTAGGACTGAGTTAAGTGCATTTTCCAGCCTTTGGGTATCATTTTAGGATTAATTTAGCAGTTCTACACATGTGGGAAAAGGGTGACCATGTTTGATGCCATTGACACAACAGCCCAAGAGAAAAAAACACTAAGGTGAGTTGACTTTTGCTGCTGCACCATTTGATTAGTTGCTTGTTTAGTGACAGGATGAATTTTCGGTGAGGACAGGTAACTGATGTACACATGTGCTCACATGCATACTAGTGTAACTGGCTGCTGGAGATGTACATAATTTTCCGTAACGTTGCAGTCTGAGATTAGTGCAGGGTCCCAGGGGTCTCGCTCGTCACTCCATTTCCTAAATTGACAGCTGGAGAAACTCTATTCCACCGGACATGATAAACGACAGGGCGTCACAGGAGTGCGTCGCAGAAGAGAGAAAGGAGTGATAAATGAGGGAGGTTGGGAGGAATCAGGGCAGATGAAAGTTGTTGGGCACTGAGAAATGACTGACAGCTCATTATGAAAATCCGAGAAGGGAGCCTAACTTGTTCAGCCAAACCACTTTTTTTTCTCAATCTCAAGTACAGTGAAAATGGACATAAATGTCCACTAATATAGAGGCGCTTAATTGTCTGTGAGTCTTCATACAGTTCTTTTCAGTTGATAAAATTTTTATAATCAGTTGATATTATCAAACATGTCAGGAGACTTAGCTTTCCTTTTGGACAGCATACTAAATCAACTTATAATTTTAGTAATTGTAGAGCAGAACAAAGTTTCCTGAAAACACTCACTAGAGAATATGTCTTTGTAATTTCACCTGCAATGCTTTAGTTTTAATTTGGGTTAGATGCTTCACTGACAGGTGCAACATCACTTTGTGAAGCTAGAGGTGGTCAGCTTTGTTAAATGCTTTTCAGGGCTGTTTTTGACCACAGGAACTTTTGCACTGGACATTGGTTACTGTGTTGTTCATTTGTCCTTACTCTCTACAGTATAACCTGTTTGTCATTTACATGTATAGTGTATACTAGGCAATAAGTCACCCATCAGGACATTATTATAAAGCTAAAAGAAACCCTTGAGATTGCCAGTTGGCATTGCTTTATTGGGTATTTTCCCCCAGTACTTTTACTAGCTTCTTGCAACCTCACTCAATTTAGTTGTTTTGGCCCCCTATGGCCGTGTTGCTGATTTTGAATAAGTGCTCAGAGCAAGAGGGGTCAGCTGCAATTTCAGCTGTAGCTAAACTGGTCTATTCTAATGTGAGATCTGAGGTGACTTTGACTTTTGATTAATGACAGTTCTACAAAGGACATATCACCAGGAAAACTTTCTACAGCACAAAAATCACTTCCAGTAAAAGAAGAAAACATCTATATCTTTATGCATACAGAATTCGGTGCTGACTGGCTGCATTCAATGTGAAATGATACCCAGGTGCTGTTACAGGAGGCAAACACTGAAAGTGTTTGTTATTAAAATATTTGTACTTCTTGGGCCCCAAAGGCCCACTATGCCTTTTCTCACTTATGCATATTTCCATTATAGTGACATCAAGCAAACAGAGAAATGCTGCTGCTGCCGCTGCCTCTCTCCTGTTCTCTCTCCTTCTCTCTGGAGTGCTTCTCTCACAGGCTGTGAAAACAGCAGCCCCAGGGAGTATTCGTATCCCATGAGCCCTTGGGGCAGAAGGCCCGAGGACACACTATGAGGATGTATTGAGAGGTGTTATGGGGAAAGAATAATATAGATAAATGTAAAGCAGATTGAATAGATTTGGCCCATTTGGGATTTTAGCGAAAAGATTTGAGAGAAAGCAGGAGCAGCTATTGCAGTATAAATACTAAGACCACAAACAGAACAGTGAGGAGAGTTATACTGTTTGACAAATGCAAACACATTTGAAAATTATTTACATGTCAAATCACTTTTTACGTACTATCATTTAACTGTTACTGTACAGACTGAAACAGTGTTGAAATAATAATCATGATCTTTGTAATTTTAATGTTCCTTGACACACCCCACTGTTGACACTATTATCAATAAAGAGTGGTGATGAGTAGACTGTTTTACACATTTGATTACTGGCATGTATGATAGTCACCATGTGATGAGTAGTTCTCAACATACTAACTTGATATACTTTGCTTGTAAAAAGGTAAAGAAAATGAAGTGAAATTAATATTACAATTAAATATTTGTTAAATATATTGTAACTTTTCTGATAATTTGTTTTTGTAGGTTTACTACAGTGAATTGGCAATTCAGATGAATACATTTCAGGGATTATCCAAAATAGAGAAATTAGAAAGAGAAATTAAATTGTGTCTGTGATATGTTATACTTGCTGTGTAGTATTTGTGACGCAGACCAGAAGCTTTACCAAAAGTAACACTGTTGGGTTGTGGGACAAAGGTCTCTGTGTCTGTACTCTCCTGTATGATCTTATTATCTGTCAGCCAATTTAACAGAGAGGCCTTTGGGGAGTGACAATGGGGATGTAGGGGAGGAGGAGGGGACGCCTTCATACGCACACGTGCACACACACGTACACGCACACACACACACACCTCTGCTCTAATTCACACTGACCTCTGCGGCCTCTCCACAATGCCTGTTTTTGTATTTGATAGAAAAATCGATAGGCTTGCTGGCAGAGAACAACCTCCATGAAGAATTAAAACAAGGAAAGTGTTGGTAGCGGTCAATCATTTTTCTGTCCACTAACACCACACTTACTGATGCAGACATAACTAAATGTTGTTCGCCTGTCAGAAACTTGCTGTAACCCTGAAATGGGAAGAGAAATAATAGTTGATGATGCAAGAAACATTTGAGAGGGTTACTACATCCATCCATCCATTAGAGATGTTTTGTTTAACTACCCCGAACATACAGTTGCTTTGGAAAGTATTCATACCTCTTCAATTATTGTACATTTTACTGTATTGTAACTTTATTCTGACATGGAAAATTGGTGATTGAATGCACTGGCTCCTTTGTTCTGCCATACTCAATTATTGGCCAAGGTACGTATTCTCTGTAAGTGGATTACACAGCAGCAGGTGACATCTGCAAAAACATGCCAACATTCAGTTGCCAATGTTCAAATTTCAGCTAGGGATTAACATTAGCTAGTAGCCAGTAAAAGTCAAGTTAAAGCAAGAAAGCAGAAGGATCCTTATATATTTTTGTGTATGTTAGTATTTAGCATAATAACTGAAGTTAATCATCAGCTAACGTTTCTTACCTGTACACACTAGTAAAAGAAAAATAAAATAAAATAAATTATTTATTCAATTAAGTTCCAAAAAGTTTTTACAAAGTTTTGACAAATTCAAACTTACCTTTAAATTGAATAATCTTTCATACAATTATTTATAGTTTGGTTTGGTAATTATTTTTTTCAGGTTTCAAGACCAGTGCAGTAATTTTCAGTGTCAAAGTTCTGCTTTTTGCTCTCCTCCGCATCACCTGGCTAATATCATCTATGATGTGAAGAATGGTGGTGGCAGTGCCATATTATGGGGGTGCATCTCACCAGCAGGGAGAGGGAGACTGGTGAAGGATGAATGCAACCAAACACAGAGAAGTTTTTGAAGATAGCCTGATCCAGTGTACACACGACCTGAAGCTGGATTGACAGTTCACTTTTCAGCATTACAATGTCCTGGAGCATACAGCCAGGACAATGCTGGAGTGGCCTCGGGGCACACCTCTGACCGTCCTTGAGCGGCGTAGGCAAAACCCAGACTTAAACCCCATAGAACATGATTCTATGGAGAGACCTGAAGATTATTGCAGTGAACTGTAATGTAATGCAGTGTTCAATGAAATTTTAAAAAATTATGATAAATAAAAGTAAAAGGTAATAGAGTGTGATGCCAAATCAGTACTTAGTAACTTCACAATTGCCACCTGTGAAGCATGGGGGTGGAAATATTCTGCTTTGGGGTTATGTGACAGCCTGTGACACAGGAAACACTGTGCAGATAGAGGAAAGTAAATATCAGAAAATAGTGGATACAAATTTTGTGCAGTCACTAAAGGATGTGACACCGAGCATACCTCAAAGCATACCTCATGAACAACCTAAAAATATCAAAACTTGAAGAGATCTGCAAGTGTGGATGAAAATTCCTAAATTAAGAATGGAAAGATGTAGCTGGCTACAAAATGTGTTTGTAAGCTGTGATATCTGCCAAAAGGGGCCTTGGTAACTACTGACCTGGTAAGTTGCCCAAAGCTTTGCACTTGCTTCAGAGGCATTATGTTTTCAGGTTGTCCCTCCATGCATTCCTTTCTTGTCAACACAGTGACTTCCATCCCTCCTGTCCATCCATCCTATTCCCAAAGTGATATCACAAGAATGCCATGAAGGTATTTCTTCAAACTTGGCACAAGCGTCCACTTGGACTGAAGAGTGAAATTATTATTAAATTATTAGATTTTGGTGGTCAAAGGTCAAGAGTCAAGGTAACAGTGACCACATGTATGTTCCTTTCTTGTCAACCCTATTTCTCAGAAACACCTTTTATTACATCTGACACAAACATCCACTATTTGAGTCTGGACAGACATGCATGTAAACTGCAATTTCCCTTGTTGGTAGAGGTATAAAACCACCATGTGATAATTCTAGTTTTGTTTCTAGTTAAGTTCATTAAGTAAAAATTAACATTTTGTTTACGTTAATACATTATCTGAAAGTTGAGTTGTGGCAACTGAACTTCTTTCTTGTAAGGTAGAGACGTTTCACTCTGCATTCATAGAGCTGTCGATCTGAGAGAAGTTGGTTAGTGACCACAAATTTATCCTCCAGGTTGGTTTCACCTCACACCTGCCTTGAATAGGCTCGTTAAGTG
>JAUMHL010000017.1:10121333-10168172 GCA_032362345.1 Sandelia bainsii
AAGAAAGAAGTCCAGTTGCCATGACTCAACTTTCAGACAACTTCACCTGGATGACTGAGAATCTTCACAGACACGTTAATACATTATGTTTTGAAGAAATGCCAAAACTTTAATGTCTTTTTAATGTTTGCTGTAGAGGATGTATTTACTTCTTGTCACTTCAAAAAATCAACAGAATTTGGAATTTGCCAACTTTCTGCACAAAGCTGTAATTCATAACCACTAAGCTATCAGTACTGTGACTCCAATGTATGCTTTTCATCTGTTAAACATTCACATGCTAAGGTGTATTCTTAAGTCTACCAGTAGTCACAGTTCTTGGCTTCTGAAGAGAAACTGCGGTTAGTTAAATTAATTTTGATGTATAAATCCTAACCAGAACCTTCCTTTTTAAGCATCTGTAATAGTTTATTGTTGCTCTTTTTGTTGTGTTTTCTCTTAATCTCATTTTGTGTTATACAGTACATATTTGTTAAATGATACTATGCATGCTTTTTTAGAAAAGTGTTATATGAAATCAGTTACTATTCGTGTTTTGCAACTTAGTTTTAAGTGCATACTACTTTTTTTCGTATCACAGGATCACATTTTTTGCCATACTAAGACATTATACAGCATCAGTCAGTAACAGTTATTTCTCCAAATGTGGCCATTGATCCAAGGTCAAGCAGTGTAGACAGGCCTCTCTCATGCCAGTCTTGAGGCCATTCTGAACAGATGTTGGCACAGCCAGCTGGACATGGCGACCTTGAGTAAATCTCAAGGGGGTCTTCTTTGGCAGCATGGGCACCCAACTCTCCCCCTGGCAACGGAGACCCAGTGCAGTAGCATATAGGCAAGTGTGGTGTGTGTGTGTGTGTGTGTGAGCGTCTACAAACCAGCATTGTGTGTCATTCAAGCTTCAGTGAAAAGGTACCAGTGAATCAATCACATGCCCTGAGTAACACTGCACTAAATGAAATTCAATGGACTGATTGAGTGAGTGATGGATGATTCACATACATACAGCCAGAATTAAGTGATGGTGAAACATTCAGAAGGAGAGTAGAGGAGGTGAGGGTTGGTTAGACCTCTGAGGTCTGAGGCATGTTGTGTGTGTGCATGCGTGTGTTGCTCTATGTGTGTGTGTGTGTGTGTGTGTGTGTGCGTGAGAGAGAGAGAAAAATGTAGACGTAGATTGAAAAGACTCTGAAGGCTGAGCACCCTGAGGAGCGGCTGTGTTCATACCCTACATCTGCCCTCCCAGGATGCAACAGAATTTGTATGTGTGTATTTACTCGTGTGTCTGTGTTTGTGTGTGTGTTTAAGACTGTGTGTGGATACCATCTGGGCAGAACATCAGGGGCACGCCTGGACTGCACGGTGAGCCAGTCCACTTTTAATCTGCCCAACGCCCTCTCCCCACCAAGGAAGGTCAACGCCTCGGCAAGGACAGCACTGTCACCCCTGTAACACCAACAGTGGGGGTCGGCACTGGCTATCCATAATAGATGGCAGCTGGCTTTAGTGTACGTCTTCACTTTGCTTGGGGCAACGGTGTTAGTCCATCTTTCATTCCCACTACTCGGCTGAGCTAATGTGCTGTGTTAATGCTTGTGTGAATCAGGAGGAGTGCTCAGTCGTGTGTCTCCCCTGTAGCTACCGAGCGCTCATGTCATTGCCAAAATAGGACAGAAGGTGCTTCAACAAAGGAAACATTCATCTGAAGGTATCACAGCATGACAAAAAAATCAACCTTCATACATTAAGAGTTTTCAATGCTAGTTAGTAAGAGAAATGCGATGCGGTGAACTTTTATGTGACAGGATGCCTTTGGTAAACAACCTTACATTGTCCAGTTTACAGAACTTCTAATAGTGTAGGTTTAAGTAGTGTTACTTTATTGCTGTAATCATCTTAAAGTTTTTGGTTCTTTAATTTTATTATAAATTCATAAATCTCGTTTCTGTGTCTTTTATGCTATTTCACACAAAATGCATCAACCCCAGTTTCACAGGCTTTTACTGTATTTTAAGTGGCTGTACAAAGTAATTCGCTCATCAAGCATGATTTCCAACAGCAGGCATTTTTTTCCAACTTGCCAGAGAGACCAAAACCATTTTAAATGCAAATGACCTAAATAAGATTAGCAAGGTAGGCACTCCGCTCCCTGTTAATTATCACATGCACTAGTCAATTAACAATGCTAATGATGGGACACTTAGTGAGTGTTAACCCAATTTATCGTGGCTAAGAGCTGGGTGGACACAGTTTCAAGGGGTAACTTGAGGTTGGATCTGGAGGAGGGAGGGTCACCTCCACTCCCATTACAGAAGCATAAAGGTTAGAGACATCAACTGGAGCTCCGTAGAAGAGTTTGGCACTTAGCTGCGAAACTGACAAGAAAAAGAAACCACTCAGTGATGGTGTGTGGTCTCCTCTCGTCTGTTCCACCTCCACAATGTGGAGTTGGACACCATGTGGTCCGGAGAAGGAGCGGGACTCATCTGGGTGTAATTAGAGTAACCCAGGATGTGGTAGCCAAGATGCTGCTCTACAGTTAACAGCATTAGCCATGGCAGGGATGAAGGCGTGCTCTGATTTAACAGTTGTCACTAGACCTTGGCTGTGAGAGGCATGGGTGACTGACAGGTTGAAACGAGGCCCTTATTTGTGTGTCTGGGTGTGTGCATATGGTTCACTTTTGTGTATGTTCAGGAATGTGTTTGCACTAATGTGAAACAAGCATTTGAAGGGTTACTGTGAAATTTGGTAGTGTTATTTCTGTCATTTAAACCTTTAACTAGTGCTTCTTCCTCTTTACCGTATATTCAGCGTGTCTGGTGACCAGTTCTCCATAAAGTGATGAATTTTCTTGGATTTTTAATGGAAAATTATTATTTTTTTGTACATCTGGTGTAATGTATAGTATATAATTTTTTCCCCTTGTTCTTAATTTTTCACTGCTATAAAAACAAACCATCACTCATAAGCTGCTATAATGACTCCTAATTTTCCTTATGAGTTTGTTGCATTTTCTCAAAGTCCTGATTTGCACCAGTAGAACTTATTATTACCTGCAGACCAGCACCAGTATGAACGTTTGAATACAGACTCGCTCTCTGAGTCCAGGCGGTGACATTCAGTCTCTCTTCAAAATGACACATCAGCCCCACCAAACATAAATCATCATCACATTCTGGCCCTGCCCACCTATTTTCATCTGTGTAACCAGAGCTCTGAGCCTCAGCAGGAAGTGTATTGGTGTGAGCGGCCTATTGATCATTGATCTGGCACCATCGATCCAAACCTCGCCTGTTTCCCTCCCACTCTAACTCTCTCTTGCTCTCTGTAATCTGTTCCGATTCACGGGGACCCTCGTGTTCATTTTTTGACTCCAATCCCCCCCGTGGAATATACACAATTTCAGATAATGAGAATAAATGACTGTGATGGCAGCCACTTGTATTTTTCTTTTTTATTATTGATTTATCCCTTTAATCAATAGTTTTGACTTCAGGTGCAGGAATCACCTTGTGATGCTGCAGAAGGTGCACTTCTTTGTGTCAATACCAAAACCAATACTCCAGTACTGGTACAATAAGCCTAAATTTTCATTAGAGCATACAGCATTTTTCTATCAGTTTTTCTTACCAATAACGAAATGTCATTTGCAATTGGTCAGCCTTTTAAAGTGCATTCCACAAAAATATGACATTTTCTTTCTTAAGTAACATAATAATAAGGTATTTATGACAATAATATGTAAAAGAAATTAAGATTACACACTATTATTTTATACAGTACATTATATAATTAATATTGTATTAATGTGTATTTTACCTGAGTATACATTGTGATAAAAGCAGAAAATGACTCAAGATTTATATATCAGAATTCAGTCCTGATCTCTTTATCAGTGGCACAAATGGCCGACAGTAAAAGCCATAACTATATGATGAGCAGATCAATATACATGTAATTTACAAACTACTGGGCAGATAATCAATGAGTATAAAAGTGAATGAAATATACATTACAGGGATTCTGCTATAGTGTTGACCACAGACTTTGATAAATAGTCAAGTCATTTATTTTTGTCACTATTGATTATTCAATTCAGAGAGTTCACCAGAATCTTCCGTCTTCTCTTGTCCTTTTCACTCGATCTTCCTCTGAAAGCTGATTTATAATCTGTCGGTTAGATGAGCAGCTGTTGGTTAAAACACCTTTGAGATGAATAAAAGTGATTTGAAGTAAAGAGCCTTTAATGTGCTTGTGCTATAAATGGCTTCCCTTGATTGAAATGTGGCTTTTCTATGTTTTATTTCAAATTTTAGCACTTAAAGAGATTGCTTTTGCGTATAATTTTAGTAGGTGAGTGTAATATTGCACGCCAGCATGCTACAGTATACAAGCCCTTATCTAACATCCTTTCCATTTTTAGTTGATTGTGTTACTACTTAAAGTAAAAAGCCCCCTCTTGAACAAATCAAACACCTTATGATAATAACTAAAACGGTTAATACACTTATTTCAGTCATTTCAAGTCATTTTTCTACTTTTAGTCTTTTTTTTTGGTTAGGTTCTCTCACAGTTTAGGATCTCCACTCCGCCAGAACGTGGTTATTGCTTGTCATTAGAATAACAAATGCACTTGAGCTCCTGATTTAGTGTGGCTCTCTGGCCCCTGATGTATATTAATACCACAACACTGCACCTCTTACCCAGGGTTCATCATTCATCTGGGCAAAAGAGGTGGAATTGAAAAGCAGTCCTTGTTTTTGCTGGAACGTGTATCACAGTCATTTATTGTGTCACGAGACAGGGCGGCCCCTCTGCATGTCCTTCACCTCCACTTGCGATGCCAGCTCCTATTAGAACAAAATTTTGTTTATGTGTTATTTTGTGAAACATAGGTGTTAACATGAGACACAAAAGACAGAATGAGAGTCAGATGTAGTTCTTCTTCGATTTTCTTTTTTGTAATTGTCCTTTTTGTCTACGTACATCTGTTGTCTTCAGATTTCTGAGCTCTGTACTAAAATAAACGAGTGACAGATTTGCATTTCATTTCGTTTCATGCATATTTTTAATCATGTCTCTTTCTGGCTCTGCCCAGTGCTCCCATTTAAGTCTGGTGAGGTTCTCATTGAGTGAGTGGTGCAGCTCTGGGTTCAGTTAAGTGATGACTGCTGGTGACAGATTGTCCTCCACTACATTGCTAGCACTTCTCCCAGACAGACCGTCCATCCCTTTTTCATCTCTTCCTGAGTGGAAGTGAGGGCTCACCAAGCAATACAAGACAAATAACACTTCTGCCAGGCCATCACTCTTTGCAGCAATGAGGCAGCTTAGCTTTCAGTTGACTGTATTCCAGTAAGACCAGACTCAGCTTCCTCTTTGTGTTCCCTGGCCATCTCCACTGTACTGCCACGAGTCTGGTTAAAATGTATACCTATAGTGTGTTTACTAACTTAAGTAAGGAGATTATTTTCATTTGCAGTGATATATTTTCTTATCCCTTTGCATCAACACGGTGCAGGTTTTTTCAATCTTGTTCTTCGCCATGAAAATTAGACAAAAAATATGATCTGTGTCCATCCGCAGAATTACAGTACCCTACAATAGCTCCTGATTCTGCCAGCTAAATACAGTATATTTATCTTGCTATATCTGCTAATTCATCTGCTTGACCTATGGCACTAATGTAACCAAGCCTGTGTCCTTTCTCACTTCTGCACAGCATTATGGCTAAATAATGTAAAATTATTCTAAACGTTACATTTATGACATTCAGAATTCATTAAAATTTTGCGTGAGCCTGATCAGTAGAGGATTTTTAAGGCAGATGCCAATTTCAATATTTGAGCTTTTTTTTTATTTTTAAACAAACACATAACAAAAAGAATTTGTCTGTTCGTCACAATACTGTGAAAAAATGTTAGCACCAGCGTTCATTTTTTGTGCTAGAACTGTCTTACTGACACTTTTTCATATTTTTCAGCCTATATCCAACATCACTGAGATTCACAAATGATAAATCGATCCACTCCACCTCTGGTGGACAAACTATGCAATAGCAACACTAGTAATAAAATAGCTTAGTTATCTATTTCTGGGTTTCCATTACTTTAATTTCTTGTTATAAGCTATTATAAATGCATATTATCTGCCATTAAATCACCCAATCAAGGTATCGCTCAGGCTTCAGTCATTACTAAAGTAAGCCAAACCCATCCCATAGAATATTGTCTTTATTTAGTATTAAGGCCAGTAGGAAGATTTAATTTAATTTTTCATACTCTTGCATCTGTCCATTACTACCACGCTGTTTTAATGTGCTAAAAGATAAATAGTGTCCTTGTTACCATAACCAGTTGCAAAGTACAATTTCACCAGTTAATCGACACAAGCCATTTGTACAAGTATACAAACTAAAGCTAGTCGTTTAATTTATTCTCAGAAGTTCAGCTTTAATTTTGAGTTTATTCTTATTCTAAGTTTATTCTCTGTATTTCGGTTTTATCAATATACAAAAGTCATAGAAATCTGAAATCTGATCAACTGCATGTACAGTAGTTGAAATCAAACTGATTTCTGCTAAAACTGGTCTCTTGTGTGCATGTACTCATAGTGTTGGTCAGTCTGACAGCAAACAACAATTTTAGACTATGAAAATATTCTTGAACAAGGGTAAAGGAAAAATATTTTTACAAAAGGATCCTTTTAGACATTTTCACCTGAAGTGCAGAAAGCAGTAAATGGGTTGTCTGTGTAACAATGTATGACTACTCTACCTGCCTTTTACTCAGGAGGATGTTGGTGTGAATGTGCTTGTATGAAAGAGAAGTTTCAGTTGAGTGTAGACTCAATATTCGTTAACTTCACAGGCGCTCTTGGGGAATCCTGAGGCCACACTCCCCCTGCCACCGCTCTGGGCAATTATGCTCTTTTTGAAATGCAAAAGGATGGCATGTACATGTGTTAGTGTGTATGTGTGTGCATGTATCGCTGTGTGGGTGGATGTGTATACATGCAGGTTTGTGTGTGTATCCATGCACGTCTGTGGGTGTGCGTGTCCCCTTAACTTATCTTAAAAGCACCTAAATCCACTGGCACCCCTTTGCAGCAGCAGTCAAATACAATAACATCTGAACACCCTGCTACCTTGTGCTCGCTCGGTCCATTGAAGGGACCCTCCAAAATGCACAGCCGACAAAGAACATACCTTCAATTAGCCAAACGATTAACATTTTAGAGGAAGTCTGTGTTTGGGTCCCTTGGGCTCTCTGCACTCCCCTCCAGTTTCCTTTTCATATTCAAATCCACGACATAAAAGTTAGCTATATCTAATCCTAAAAATGGGTCTTTTACTATTTTGTAAGGAGATAATGCCTGAAATTTTTGCAGGTGGAATAATTGCCAGGTTATGGAAAAAGGTGTACCATTATGTTTAACAATCATCATGGGCCATAGGTGCTCCTATGAGTGAGAACAGACAAAGCTCTCAGAAGCAGCGAAAAGCTGTATGATACTGTCTTTTCTAATTTAGTAAGCGATTAGTCAATCATACTAACCTACATTCATTTAAACAAGCGCCTCTCTGGGGGTAGCTTCAACGCTTGAGTGGATTTGTGGTCATTATCATGTTGTGCTATGGTTTGGTCTTCTCCATAAGAGACACCACTATTGATTTGCTTCATTTTTGTGTCTGGCTGCTGTCACTTAACCATGGCACGTCGATGCTGAGTAGACAGGGGTTGCCCATCTGCCCACGTCCTTAACAGAGTGTGATGGGGTACAAAATGGTATTGTGTGGAGGATGGTAGCTGTAAACTTTATATGAACTTACACTATGCTCCTGTGCTGTTAGGACTAGATGAAATTCCTCTCAGACACTTAACCCAGAGTCAGGTGAAGTGAATTCTTCCTAAATATGCCACTCACAGGATGTGCAGAGGTGTCTGTGTAACTTTTGTTGTGAATTTAGAATCAGCTTCAGACTCAAAATTCATGGCACTATGCTGTGAGGTCTTATTAATGCTAGACCTCACATTCAGTAGATTTACATTCCAATTGCATTTACATTCATCCACTGAAAAATGTCTTCTATAACCCGTAACAGATAAATGAACTATAGGCAAGTCATTATTTATTAACATTTTCATTGTACAATATAAAATAAAAAAGGGTGTTTTACTTAAAAAACAAATAACTCATCCTGTTGAATTGAGACATTGACTCATTTGAAGGAAACACCCTCTGAAATGCTGAAATTATGTATTGATTTTCCTCCTGTCTTTCAGCCTGATGTCTCTGGGTAATTGCCTCTTTGTTGCTGCCGCTGCTAAAGCTGAACTGAACCATTGGGGTGTCTCTGGCCTGTTATGTAGATTCTTCCATCAGGAAGACAACACAGTGATGTCTGTTGCATAACATGTTTACACCATCATCTGCTGGAACATTGCTTGACCATTTGAGGAGAAAGGAAGAGAAGTTTCACATTGTAAACTGTAGACTAAGAGGTTGTATAGTGTATCACTGGAATAATGTCATTAACAATAATATTATAAACACATCACTTTTAACTGTGAAAACAAAATATCTGAAACACATTAGATTTTGTCATCCCATCAATGAAATTGAAAGATTAAGAACATGACACACAACTATTGTTCAGTAAATAGCTATAATCAGAGGTGATAAACGTACACAAACTCAATACTCACCTGAATTATTTGCCCAGAAAAATACTCACAGTGTAAATGAAACAGTTGACTTCTAGAAGACTTGTCCAGATTTGTTTGACAAATTCTCAAAGGTGAAAATTATGTCAAAAATGTATAGTAATTACTAAAACATTAAGGGTCAAAGATCTCTGTCACCTACAGACTTGTGGAACAAAAACAGCAGTCGGTAAAGGTGGAGCAAAAAGTGATCTGAAAATAAAATCTACACAATGTGAGTTTAATTAACTTGAAAGTTGCAAACACTTCACTTCAAAGGATCATGTGACGTTAGTGTTGGTTACAGGTGCGAAACAAGCAGCTTTAAAGCATCACGATGGGTGATGAATGACATTTAAATAAAGAGGACCGTAAAACAAAAGAAAACTAGAATTACTGCCTTGTCTCTGTCAACCAGTCAAGTTGCAATTCATGTGAATGTCTCTCCAGACTAATATTCTAATCAGTTCATCCATGGGTCCAAGTAGATGTTTAGTCCAGATGTAATGAAACCTCCTCCAGGTGCTCCTGAGATATTGTGTTGACAAGAATTGGATTGGGATTGACGTGAGGTCATGGTGACTTTACTTCTGACCTTTTCCACCATAATCTAATAAGTTAATTCTCAAGTACAAGTGGACGATTGTGCCAAATTTATAGAAATTCCCTTTATAAGACTTTATTGAGATATTCCTTGCATGGAAAGGACGAGTGAACGGACAACAGCTGTCACTGGCTCGGAGGCACAAAAAGTAGGGCTGTCCTGAATACCATTTTTCGGACTCTTTTAGTCTATTAATATGACAGTGAAGAGAACGGAACAAGCTGTAATATATTAAACTAGGTAGGTAGTGCACTTGGTACAGTTGATTAACTGTCAGTTTGAGTAAAAATAAACAAATGGCCTTAGACAAAGCAAAACGAACTATACTAAAGAAAATGAGGTGCAGTTGACACAGTTATAACAGCAGCACATGTATTTTATTAAACACATTTCTTTGCAATAAAATAGACCAAATCAATCATAATCAGATTGCAAGCTCACTAAGCCTTAAACCTACCCTCTACACGCTTCCTGTGCAAGGAAGTCTGACATTAGATAGTGTTGGCGATATTACTGTATGTCTCTCAAAAGCTGTGTTTACAAATAAGTATGCCACAAGAGGAGGCGAGATGCCTTCTAATAACTTTCTAATTAACCTACAGTGATCAAACTAATCTATATGAAGTATATATAATATATAAAAATCCTTGACCCCACCTTTTGATTTAATATAAGAATTATATTCCTTTTAGTTTTCAACAAACACGACCACAAATGTGGAGGTGAAGCCTTGTAAATGTGTCATGTCAAAGGCAAACTACCCCACTTCTCCTGTTTGACACGTGTCAGTTTTGGTTCTCAGATGGGTTTCACAAGCAGGACCTTTGTCTGAGAGTTGACATGAGTAGGTCACAAATATTTCTACCTTTCTATGACAGATTCGGATGAAAGCGTTTCGTCAGGTGGAACATTGTGTTTTGAACTTGGCAGAATAAATTATTATTTTCATACTAGAGGACTCATCCCAGTGCTGCACGTTAATTCTGTCAGGATGCTTCACTGCCTTCTGAACATGGAAGACAATGAACAATGAACTGTATAAAATGTCTTTTTTAGGACAATGAGCCTAGTGGGCTTTAGAGAGAGATGAAGACAAACTGTTGATGACAATCCCTAATTCCCAAGTTCTAGAATAAATGTTTTCTTCTTTTTTGGTCCAGAAAAGCACTCTATCCATCATTAAGTTTTAGGAGCACTCCTACAAAAAGTGCGCTGTTACTTCCAGGTGTGGTTCATTTCGATGGAAGGCACCTGAATTATACTTTTTTTTTTAAGGTTAAACTGTCTTGTAAGATACAGCCCACCTCTTTAAGGTTGATGATGGCTTTTAAAAGTGACACACGTCTTTGTAGAATCACAGAGAATAGCAGAGATCAGCCACAAAAAACAGGTAAAAATTGATTCATATTCCTTTGATGTGGTATTGTCTCGCTCACTTGAAAAATCAAATGAAGAAAGAGCTGTGGTAAATTGCTCTGTGAATGTGGCTGCTGAAACCAATACTGATTTCTTTGCTTTGCTAATTATTAATTACCCATCTCCATGCATATGTGTTTATTCCTAATTGTATTTGATGGATGAGTGGCAGCTTTGACACCTCATTAGACCAGATTAATTGAACGACACAATATTTATGTCTTGGCAATGACCAGTTATCCTACCATCTATCATTGAGATGATCTCACTGATTGAAAACCACTGGTCCGTGTAATCCTAATTATTTGGAATTAGAAAAGAATTTATAGCTTCTTGTGACGTTTTTCTGTGATGACGGCAAATTGGAAACATTAAATGCATAACGAGGGAGAAAATTAGAGGAAGATACATTCATGGAATTAATGTGGGTGAATGTCGGAGAAGGGGGAAGGGCACATAAAGTAAACGAGGTGCATGCCTTACAGACTCACAGTTTTTCACTGCACAGTCGTAGATACAGGCTGTCATGTTTTCTCGAGATTTTGGCATAACATTTGTCTCTTTCTCATAATTCTGAAAGGGAATGCCCACAGGATGCCTATTTAGAAGAAGGGTTACTTTTTTCACATTTAACTAAACCTGTATATTCTCCAACTCCCCAACCACTCACTTCCAAACATGCTTCTGTGGAACATCTCGATCCATATTCTTGTCTTTTATTAAAAAGTTGGCTGAGTATTCGAAAAGCATTTCCACTGAACTTCATATAACCCTCCTCTAACTTCTGCAAAGCTTTGCCCCTCATGGGAGGAGCACAAACTAAATTCCAGCATTTGAGCTCACAGAGAAGCAACAAGGCCCAGAAGAGTGGAGCTTTTACTATCATATAGTATAGGAAAGCCTCAAGGAACAGACTTCTTTCCCAGGTAGTGGGAACTTCCTCAAGCTTATTTTTCCAACTTTTCAAGTTTCTAACACCATTAGCTGGCTCCCTTGTGGTCTTGAAAGCGGTGGCGCTGATTGAATTAAGCTGTTTCGTCTTTGAGACATTTTGACAAGCTTTCTTATACAGAAGTCACTCACTCCTATAACCAGAGAGACTCAATATGCACATACAACAATCACACACACACACACACACACACAGACACACACAGGCACACACAAATACTGTATGCACAGATCCAGATGCACAGTAGAATTCAATACATGCATAAGTACAAATAAAAACTGACAAACCACATATAAGAATCTGCTGACCAGAATTGTTCAATGGGATATAGACCAAAGACACTCTTAGAAGTTGCTCTATAATGCCATTTACACCATAGTATTTTAATCAATTTAACTGGACTTTTTAGATATACTTGGCTCAAAATGCTCTTTCTAGTTTTAAAAATAGGACAAATGGTCTTCTGGAATCAACTGGGGAGAAGTTTAATCTCATTGAATGGAGCCAAAGCCAGACGTTTAGCTCCACACAGTGTAGAATACAAGATTATACCAGCCTGATATAGCCCTTCCACCAGCCGTTTATTTTTATCCTCTATTAAGGCAGCGATATCCTTAAAGGCTGCCAAAATTATCCTGTAAAAATGCTGACTGGGAAATATGAAAGGTTCCAGGCGGTTCTAGTAAGCAATCTGTGCGCATGGTGGAGCAATGTGACTGCTGTGCTTGCTATACCAACAGGGGTGACCCCAGTTGGCTGGAGAGGTGAGACTAAATGAAAGTCATCCCTAGATCTTAGGGGAGCCAAGTCTGGAATACCAAGCCTCTCTTCAAAATGAGATTTACTGCCAACGGAGACTGCTTTACATAAATGTTTGTTTTTTAGTATTATAGTCATCAGCACGTTCATGTTCATGTACAACTACGTACACCAGTCTTGATCTTTTCTCATGTGTGTGGTCAGTTGCCACTTAAATTATGCGTTGAAACAATCTGATGATGTTTGATTGACATGTTTCACAGAATATGCCACCAACTTATAAGTATTTTGGCAGTTTACGTATCCATAGAGGTAGCTTTTACAGTAACTGCCTCTTTTAATGTGGGATTGGAACAAGCTAAGAGGATAATTTTCTTATCAAACACACTCCAAGTCATTTGAAACTGAAAGTTTTGTACTTAACTTAACTGTTCCTCAGAGTGAGGCTGGTAATTGAAGAGTTACTAGTGCCCTCTGGGTGTTCTGAGACGTTGAAGTCAGTATGAGCCCAACTGGCAGCTCCATGACAGGAATTCAGTGAACGTACAATGTCATTCTTGTTTCTTGTTTCAAACATTTTTGGTAAGGCTTACTGATGTGAAGTTTGTCACAACCTTTATTTTACAGATGAATGTACCTACATATAAGGGTACATTTATATTTCTCAGTACATTTTCTTTGAACGCTAGCAGTTTCTAGTTAATTTCAGTGAAAAAATACACTGCATAGTGTTCCTCTTATTATTATCAGATAAAAAAAGTCTCATTATGTTTTGTTTAATCCGTCTGTTTGTCCAGCAGATGCTTAAGGCAACAGTGTAAAGTTACCCACTTCTGTTGGCGCTAGCTGTTTTTTCTGCAGGCTCTAGACAAAGCAGCTTGCTAGGTACGCACAAGCGTCATAAAGCTTTAAAGAGCTGACATCACGAGGACCGTTTTTGCCAGGTGCCTTATTGGAATGAACTTGAGATGAATGTATTGATCCTGTTTCTGGATGGCAATGAGACAACCTGGCTTCGGTTTAGAGGTGACTCCATCCGGACCCTCTTGTGTTATGCAAGTGACGCACATGAGCCGTCGAGGATTTGACTGGTGTCAAGGAGCTGTTTAAAATTAGAGCATGGACGCAGAATTGATTTAGTTTATATTTGATGCGATTAAACACAGTGGAGACCATTTGCTGTCACTGGGATCACAATAATGGCTTTCACTGGAGCACAACTCAGGCTGGAAAAATGTCCTTAAGATAATATATGCCATTTGGCGATTGGCTTTAACCAAAGTGTTTTGTTGTGATTGGAAACATTTAAATAATGAATGGTGCAGTGAGAACAGCAATGAAAGTATTAGTGCAATAAGACAGGACATTAAGAATACAATTAGACTAGTAAAAAACAGCTTTATATGAAAAGATTTTCTTTAAAGTTAAAATATTCTATACACAACGACAGTATGTGTATCCACAATATAAACAGCTGCAGGACCTCACATTCACATCATTACACGACTGTAATGAATAATCAAGTGTGAACTGACTGTATGATGAAGCAGTGTCACATCAAAAATAAGTCCACTTGCTTTGCTACAGATCCCTCTTACATTTCCTTGCCTCATTGTGCGAGTTGGGCTCTCAATCAAGATATTTGAGTCCCGCTACGAGTCCCTGATTAACACCACTGCTCGTGTAGTTTTGTTTTAACTGTCCTGGGTTAAATGAGAAATTAAGAGGCAAGAGATAGAGGCTAATAGCATTTATTAACCCAGCGTGAACGGGCAGCAGGGCGGCTGCGGTACTCCACCAGTGCTGTCTAGTCCTGGTGGCTCAGTCAGCGTGGCCCAGAAAAGGGAGTGGAACATAATAAAACCCAACAAATGCACCCAGCTGATTAATGCAGCCCTGTGGCTATAGTAATTATCCCTCTCCACACTCCTCCAGCAGACGAGCCAAACAAGTGTGTGGCAGCAAGAGAGAAGTGTGCAAATGACAGATCTGTGGGATTCAAGGTCTGTTTAGTGTGCTCCACGTAAGCAGCTGGATAAAGACACGTTTTTGTTGTTTTGGATGAATATGGAGCGTGAATTGAAGCTTTTACACTTTCATGTTAGACATTTACTCTTGTTTTTGGTCAGGTTTTGCATTTTTTTAGTACAGTGTTCATGCTCTTCTGCTGTGGACTCATGTTCCATACGGTATGTGTGTAAGTAGAATATAACATCAAAATACATATTTAATTTGATTTAAATACAATGCCATCTTATAACAAAATCTACATTAGTGCAACTTAAACCTGAAAATGCACCTAAATTACCCTAACAAGCTAATTACACCTAATAAGTAATAACTAATAATATTCTTGAAAATATAATACAACAGACCAGTAGTAATATCTAAAAAATAAGCTGTCACACTGACCTAAACGTTCTTGTTCTTTTTGTTAACTTAAGATATAACAATATAAGAGTATTATATTTCTTAATAATTAAGCTGTATCACAGGAACAATGTTTGAGTCTGAGTCTTCTTTTTTTTTGGGTTTACACTGCACTAGTTTTAACAATATAAATAATGCATATTTGTAGTTAAATTACTGCAATTAACGTTACTAATAACAATATTTATATAATATTTAATGTCATATTTTGGTTAATGGTCTTTTGCAAGAAAAGTGATATGATAAATGTGGCTCTCCAGATGTCATTGCTTCTGCTGAGCTGAGGAGAACATTACAGTTTGTTCACTTGTAATTTTTTTTCTGTCAGACAACTTGCTTTCATTCAAATATTTAAATTCTATAAACAAGACATTTAAAAGAAAACCAACTTATTTTAAAGAAAGCAAACTTTTTGTTTGTTGTTTTTTGATTGATTCTTATTAACTGTCAGTAATACTATTAAAGAAGCTAAGAGTTGTGCATTAAAACCAGTTATTTAAGTGTTGTTTGGTTGAATTGAAACATAAAATGTTACTCTTCCATTTCTTAATAATTCACACACTATAATTTTTTGTTACTATTCTGTTTTCTTAATTAGTTTGTTTCTTATATTAATAAATAAACAGTTACTGATGCAGAAAAAAAATCTGTGAAATGTTTAGACCTAGCAAAGGAGAAAGTTTTTTTGTTGTTTACAGTTCACATGCAGCAGTTGTCACTAGTTGACTCCACACAGTCGCACCCAGTTAGAGACGGGTACACAGTGAGCTTCCTGCTGAGCGATGGGGCTGCACATGTCTCTGCTCAGAAGTCAGAAGGTCAGACATACAAGACCAGTTTTCCCATGAATCAGGAATTTAATTACATACACCCAGTGTGACAGGGAGAGTCACAATCTCTCAACTCAACACAATGTGTAATTACTATATATTGACAGATAATAATTGGCTCTTTTTCCCTTTTCAGAAAAAATGTCCTGATTAGCACACAGTAAAATCTCAGCATTTTTGATCTGCTTTCAGAAACATTTTAGTCGATTTGTCCTCAGGTATTTTTTTATATTTCTTCCATGAGTGCTCACATATTATAGTGTCCACTCTGTAAGCCTAAATTGAATTCCGGAAAAAAAAACAACCCCTAACTCGCTTTTGTGTTCAGCTGTTCTTTGGTAAATTAAGGCCGCGTTCCAGCATTGAGAGAGACTGCAGATGGAGAATACATCTCTGAGAAGAAAAACCAGCAAATGATTATGACAGCATTAACTGCTGCCTCAAAGTGCACAGTGGTTCGATCCCAAACTGACCGTGATCTGCTCAAAGATACACACACACTTGGTTGTAGAGCTGTTTTGCTTAAATACAGTTTAATGATTGGATTAGTGTTTCTTCGTTTGTTGATGAGCGTGATAGTGGGATTACAGACTGTGCGCTCAATAGATTTCCTGTCAGATGCCATGAAGCCCAGTGTCCCCTCCCTGGGTAAGCTTACTGGCTGAGAGGGAGGGAAGTACAATATGGCACACCTTATAAAACTGCCAAAATGAGAACAACTGTGGAGTAGAAAAATTAAAAACACTATTCTGTTTAAACAACAGACTGAAATAAAACCATTCTGAGCAATGAGGATTTCAGTTTTGATTATATTTGAAATTTCTATTGCTTCAATCTTGGCAAAAAAAACCAAAAAAACAAAGACAACATTAACAAAATATTTTTATTTAATGTTTCTTTAATTATTTTTTCTTTGATTATTTCAGACCTAATGTGAATACATTAGATTTTCTTCCTCTTTTTCTGTCTTTTCTCTCCGTCTCATTAAAAACATAAACATATCTCCCCTATTGATTATGTCTGGATGTCTTAATCAGATCAGCAGGAATATCCTGGTTTTCCTCCACAGGAAAGTACATTAAATGCCAAAATATTGATCAAAAGTTTAATTGAGAATGCTCGGTTCCTTTATTAGAGCAATCTGCCTTTGCTCCCGTGACTCTGATACAGACTGACATGAAAAGAAGCGGTTCAAATTCATAATTCCTTTTTATTTTAAAGGCGGTTGGGAAACTGAATCTGACCCGAGGCTTCTGGCGACACAGCAATGCTGTGATCAATAGGAGCGTGTGATGGGTTTTGTATCGATCAGGAAAATGTGGGTTGATGAAGTAGGTTGGATGGTGGGGGGGCTTTAGGTTTCCTCTGACGGCTGACACATTACACAGGCGTGGTAAATATCCGCTCAAACTTCTCAGTTGAGTCGTCATCATTATTATCATTCCTGTCGAGGTCATTATCACTCTCGGTTTCTTACATTCTGCCTCTGTCCGGACTGGTAGATCCCCTCTCTTCACAGTGTGACTGGTGAAATGCTGTGGGAAGCAGCTGCTGTAACTTTAAAGGAGGGCAGGCTGTGGAAAGCCAGATCTATGGAGGGGAGGATAAAAGAGTAAAGGGAACAGTTTAGCTCTGTAATCTGGCACTGAGCCCTTTAAAGCACAGTAAACAGACTGGTGTAAATCACACTTAGTCAACGTGCTTCTACTTCTGTTGCTTGTCAATTATTACTGACCCCTTCAGTTTAGTTCTACAGTTGTGAACACCAGCTGTGAAACTCTCTCTCTCTCTCTGTCTGTCTCCTATCTCCATCCATCCAGGGGGTCTGCCCTCGTCTCTGTGTTTTGCAGCGCTCCCTTGTGAATGACTGGACACCCACTGGTCACCCATTAGCCCGTCCCATCTCAGTAATCTCTCATCTCCACTGGCTGCTCTCAGGACAGTCCTTCCTGAAACCGACCAATAGCAGCTGCTCCATATGCACCAAACCACACCCTCCTGCTCTTAAAGAGCCCCCATGCCTTCAATGGAGACTCAGTCCCCTCACTGACTTATTCAGCCCGAGTGCGCTCTCACCACTGTTGCTCTCCATCCATCTGTCTCTTATCTTTATTCTCTCTTTCTCGATCCATCCCTGCCTTGATCTTTAGTCTTTCTCCTCTTATTTACTCTTGCTCTCTTTCTGCTCTTTATCTCTACCTCAGGTTTCCCTTTCGTCTCTTTATCATCACTAAATCCACTGTTTCTCTTCCCAGCAGCACCTGCACCTCACTCCTGCAGCACCTGTGCAGACTGGAGTTTGTCAGGCTGAGCCAGAAGGTTTTTTTTTTCTATTATTTTTGTGTGTGTGTTATTCAGGGGAGGGAGGGAAGACAACACCCAGGAACACCTGACCAACATTTCATCAAAATATGTGGAGACTTAGGAACTGATCTCCTCCTCCAGCATTTCCCCAGCTGTTTGTTTATCTGTTTTTTTATTCCAACACCTGGAATGCTTAACGTGGACTGATGGATGTTTCCGAACTCTGCATCCCTGATCCTCTCTGCTACCACAGCCAGTAGGTGCATCTCTTTTCACTTCTTTTATAATTGTCTATTCATTTTCCCTCTCTAGTTTTGTTTCTGTTTTTAGTGAGAGGATTTAATTTACTTTTTAACCTAGATTTTGATCAAAAAGGAGAGAATAAATCATCAAGATGATCAGTTTTTAAATTATTTGTGAAAAAAATATATCCTAAAGTGTAAAGTAAACTATTTAAAAAAACAGGGAGTTCTGTTCAGCTCCACTTCCTCATGTACGGGACAACAGAGCTCAGGACTGTCAGTGAGGCTGCTGTAGTGTAGCCTGCAGGGAGTCCAGGTCGGACTGCCACCCTGCAGCTGTCTAGCTCTGCATCAGGGTTTAACTTCAGCCACAGGAAAGAGCCAGAGGCAGATTAGTGCAGATGATATCTAGACGACTATCCTCTGGCAGCAGCCTGTGTCTGACGGTGTCCCAGGGAAAGAGAACTGTGACTGTGCTGTTGATCAGTTTGTGTGAGAGGATGTGTTGTTGAGAGACAAGAGTATATTTAAGGGGGCAGATGACTGTTTGCTAGTGTTTGATTGAAGCTCAAATCACTTGTGCGTGATTTGTGATTTCGCACTTTACTTCATTTTGATCAAGAGGGATATTATCATCTCCAAAGTGGCAGCACAAGTAAAGAAAATGCTGTCAGCTCTATTTAAAGAAGATTAAATTGTCGTCATTGTGCATTTAGTTCATGAGTACAAGCAGGTTGTCAAGAAAACAGTTGTTGTCCAGTTACTTTAATACACTCTTCTGACTAAATATGTCTGGACCAAGTGATCAGTGTGTGATTAGGAATGTTTAATACTTTCTAGACATCATCTGATGTTAAGTTTATTTTAATTTCTGACTGTAACTGCACCAGAGCTCCCTCTCCTGAAACATTGTAACAGAAGAAAGTGGGAAAAAGACAGAGCTACAATTTACTCGTATATGTATGACAAGATAAGATTGAATCGTTATGTAAAAAAGCATTTCTGCATATGGATTAGTAAGAGTCATTTTAAATTTTAAATATAAAAAAAATATACACCTTGATGATTTTAGGCTACTGGCATACAAAATTGCACTGAAATAACAAATGAATGTGGTGTTGACCACACTGAAAATTTGGTGAAATGTGCAGTACGCACAGTGTACATACATTTAATTTTTGCAATAAAGTTAATTATACAAATATCTCTGTGAATTGATAGAAATTGTTCCAGAAGTGTTGTGTTTAACCACAAGTGTTTAGAGAATTTGTCCAATGTTTTGATATCTCACATAACAGTACCAGACCTGGATCTTGTTTCTTTTTCATGTGTTTAAATATATCAGTTTCAGATATTGTCTTTTAGGGCACTGACATTCAATATTGCAATTCCTGTGCAGTGCAGTTGAAAAGAACCCACAACCACGAGCTCTTCTTTTATGCACAATCATCACTTTACCGAATCTGTAAAACTGCATTTAAAACACATCTATCCAGTTAGAACTGGGGATTATTATTTTTCATTTTGTTCTAAAACATTGTATGCTTAATTTAAATGATAAAAAAGACAAAGGCAACAATATGATGCCATTAACCTAGAGTGACCCTGGGCCAGATCCTGTGTGTTCATGTTAGCAAATAGTTGTGCAAATTGTGCATATATACCCTGCAGATATGTATGAATACAAAAATATGCACATTTGGGTGGGTCAGTAGCTTTTTCCATAGTTACATGTGTTGCAATACAAACTATATGTAAATATGCAAATGTTAATGTTTTCTGTTACTGCTGAGCTGTTTAGTTACATTTCATAGTACAGCACATACTAACACTGGCATTACCCTATAAACTCATAAATGTTTGTCTAAATGTTGACGTTCCACAAACTCAACAATCTCTGTATTTGTAGTGATTATACAGTAACTGGGTTCTTACTGATTATGATGATCTTTCTAATATTATGCCATTTTATTTTATTGTTATTATTTAAATGGTTGACAACATAGTTGTACTTGCATCTGTGCTGTTAGTGTCACGTAATGCTGTACTTAGTTAGGCTTAGCTCTGGGGAATGCTATTACCCACTGAGGACTTTTAGCCAGAGGTGAGAGGTCTCTCTCTGCTGAAGATGCGAAAATATTCCTCTACCAATAAATTAATATTAGCAATTATCAGGGATCTCACATAAATAGTTAATAGATACACAGATATGTGCACATAGTCATGCCTTTTGAAAATAAATTATAAATTGTATACTTTATATATACTTTATTTTTATTATTATATTTTAAAAAGATGAAATGAATGAAATAAATGACTGACAGTTAAGAAAATAAATTACAATTACAATTTTCCATGTTAATTTAAAACTGTAATCGTGCACAGATACAAACACTGTAATGTGATCACATCTGTTATGATCACAGTTTTATTTAGAAAAAAAACTACACAAGAACTATTTTGGTTTAACTTGGATTTGCTCCAAAATCAAAATAATCTAGCTAATCTAGCATGCTGCAAATGTATACTAGGAAAAGTAGTGTCTACCAAGCAGAAAATACAAGTTGTTGTTTTTTCTTTCCAGCATATTCAAACAGTGTCAACTGATTAAAAAGCAGAGAGGACCTGAGTAGGCAGATTTTAAGAGTAGATTAAACAGTCTAATGAACTCTGCTTCAATTTTTGTTATTTAAATAACCATGATTTTCCTAATCAATAATTATTTAAGAAGTAATTTTGAATCTCTCAGCCTTATAATTAACCATATGGCTGAAAGATTTTGACAACTGCATCACAAAAGTTTAAATGTTGTTTGTGTTTTATTTGTGATTTTCTTTTTCCTCAATCAACCAACCAAACAAACACTAATGTGGTCAAATGTTTGCACACACACACACACACACACACAAAAAGACACATTTAAAAAAACACGCATGTATGTACAGGCACATATGGATGGGATCAAAGAGTTACACACTGACCTGGTGTCTAATTTTAGCAGTGCCATATCATGGAAACATCTGACTGTGTCTGGTAAAAGAAACACATCTTCTTATCATGCATCGCCTCCGCGTTTATTAAACTAGTTATGTACATGATCACAGTCCATGTGAGAAATGTTCATCCAAAACAGATGTAAGTAGATGTAATAGATGTAAACACCCTGCTCCCATCTTTCATTGTGTCAAAAGACATGACTACACAGCTACACTTCCCAGATGATATTTAAGATGTAGAAATGTATTTATTGATGTTTCTTGACAAATAAGTACTATATTAATCTTTAAATTCAGACAATTTGATTTTAAATATGCAGTATCAGAAAGTAAGTCACTAAATTGCAGCAGAATATTTTAACTATAAGCATAAAATATTTCCTGGCGTTGCTTTTTGCTGTGGAGCAGTGGAGGCATTATAAATCTGCAATAACTGGTGGTCTTCACCAACTGAGATGGTTCCTACTGATATTTAATGTACTGTGTTGTGCCAAAGTTGAGATTTTATAACTGGAAACTACCATAATATAAAACCAAAGAATGAAAGAAAAAGATCCCGTACAGAAAGAACACACTGAATAGTCATGGCTGTGGTCAGTATTTTAAAACAACAGCGATTTATGAGGTGATATTTGACATGTTACCACCTAATTCAGGTCTTATTGCTATTTTTATGTGTTCAGACAAATTCTGTGTCTGAAATATTAAATTGAACTTCAAGATTTAAGTCTTGGTAACATTAGTGAAATTATTGTGTCGGCCAGTGTCTGCTCAGTCACTGCTGTGAGTGAAGATAGTTTACTGCTTCGATCTCACTGTTTTGTTCTGTATGGAAATGTCTGTTTTTTTGTGCCAAAATGTATGAAAAGTGTTAAAACATTGCACTATGGTGGGGTCCATCAAACCGCAGTGCAATGTTAAGTTTGATAGCTGGTTGGTGAGTAAAATCAACTGGGAAGCCAACCTCCTGAGTCACTGACGGATGGAGGGAGCAGGTGGTGGGACTGTGCTGGGTTGTGTTCACATTATGGGGAAAAAATGCTGTCTCCCTCCAACTTTTCTTCATGGCCAGCTTTGAGTTTGAGGAAAAATTACCAGCAATAAAAACAATTCCAAACACCTAAACTCGCTGCTGTATTTTTTCATGACAGTGTTTTCCAAGTGTTCAGGCTGTCATGTTTATTAATGGAGATGGCTGCTGCCTACGAGGGTACAGCCCAGCTCTATGGTAGAGCGGTGCTGTGTGACGGCATGAGAGGAGAAATAACTTCATTACATGTCGTGACCCCCTTTTGATATAGATACATCCTTTAGGCAGCCTGTCAAGGTCTCTGAATTCATCAGGATGTAGATGGACGCTTTTTTTGCAGCCAGTCAATCAAAGCATGATTGTGGCTTACATGTGTATTCAGACGACTCAGAATGAGTTTGTTTTATTGATGAAATTAAATTAACAAACACAAAGAAGAAGAAACAGTGAGTCTAATCATGAAGTGTGGGTCGGCCAGCATGTTTAATTTAATGGGCCTTATCGTAACTTCACGAGGTCTCACATTGTGAACTTAATTCCTCTTCACCACGTTAATTTGCATTGTGTCAATTGACCGGAGCGCTTACTGTATCAGCTAGAGTCTCACTTGAAATTCAGCCCATGCTCTAATACCATTAGGCAAATGCACAGTTGTGTCATTTACACATTTGGAGGAAAAAAAAGGGGAGAGAGAAAAGCCAATTTGCGCCGGACAAGACTCGCTTGTGATTATCAGTGGATGTTATTACTGTGGAGAAGCAGACGTTTGAAGGTTATGTTTCTGGGCAGTAATTGAAATGCAAAATAACATTAGGATCGATGGCCATCTCTGTTTATTTATGAAATCAATATCGTAACTGTCCCTCATGAGTCCCCCTCTGATTCCCAATGACGGCTTAAGTCTCTGCTCATTTATTCTTTCTCCTCCATAACCTCTTTCTTCTGTCTCTTTTTAAAAGGCAGTTAGGGGTGTGTTTGACTTTGCAGGGAGAGCAATTTCCTGGAGGTGGTGGATGTGTATGTAGATCGGGGTTGATACTCCAGGTAAGGAGACATCATCCATGTGGGAAATCTATGCAGCCTCTCCTCGTGGCAATGACATTGAAGAGGCCATATGCTGAAAGTTCTGTGTATGAGCTTTTGTGTGTCTGTGTGTGTGTGAGATAGAGAGAGAAACTAAGTAGATCCAGAGCACTGGACTAACAAACTAAGGTAAATAGAAATGTTTTTAAACAAAATTTTAAAAAATACAAAGACATTCACTGATGGCTTTGGGATAGAAATCTGTTGTATACTATGTATTTTCATGTCCACCTGTTTATTCTTAGCGCTATTGACTATATCCTGTGGCCTTCACCTATGAAATATGACCTGTTAGCTTCTTTGCCGTTAAAGCATACAATAAAAACTTTAAGCTTTACCTTTATTAGAGCTGAAATAATTACAGTAGCTAATTAATCAATTAGTCATTGCACAGATAATTAATCAACAACTAATAATAACAGATAACAGATAATAGAATAATCAGATAATACAATAATCTATTTGTTAAGCAATACTCCAGTAATTCAAATGTGTGTATCTGGTGATTTTATATTTTCTGTTTCTATGATAGTAAACTAAATATTTTTGAGTTTTAGACTGTTGGTCAGACAAAACAAAATACATGATCTAACCTTGATCTCCAGGAATTTCTGATGGACAGTTTTCACTATTTCCTTCATTTCATTCAGCAAACTAGTAATACTCCAATGAATTAACAATGAAAATAATAATTCATTATTATTATAAAGTAAAATAATTTTAAAAATTATAAAGTTAGCCTAAACCTCAGTTTCCAAAAGTTTTGTCTTACAGACAGGTCAATAGAAGAATACACACATACATGAACATGCAATACACAAATCCTAATAAAATACATAAAACGTGATAAAAATGTATACAATAAATATTAGGCACAAAAAATACAACTAAATCTAAATTACATAGAATAATAAGATCACTTACTTAAATCAGTAGACAATGACTAGAACACCTCAGAGCCTTTAAAGATGCTATTTGGACCCATAGTGCAGAAATGTAGGACTTGATAGGTAGTACCATAAATGTGTACTGCTGAGAAGCTGTGTTCAGGTGTGAAACTGCAAGGTTAGAGGAACATAGCTGTTTCTTTTCTAAAAATGTGTTTTAAAAATGTATTTTGACTGCTGTCCCTTCACTGCATTATTTGCAGCAGCGAATGAATCGTGCGTTGAAATTTTTATAATGCACCCATTTTTTGATGACCTTCATTTGTGCAGGCGCTGTGTCACACACGTTGTTGTTAATACTTAACACTTGGACGACACACGCTACCTCATTTTCCCACTCGCATGACCATTCATTTCCCAGACACCGCCACAGACTAACAGTGTAATCTATGTGTCAGGCAGGAAGGGGCACTCAGTTTAAAGCTGATAGAGTTTGCCCCAAACAAGGACAGCCTATCATAGAAAGATTAATGAACTAATTTCATGCATGGCTCTTTGCCTCTGTCCTTCTGCGCTTCCATGTTCGACTGTGTGTTCAGCACCATGATTTACGCCGTGTTCCTTGCTACAAGCTTAACCCCAAGCTCAACAATAATATTTCCCTGTAGTTGGAAAATGCGTTGTAAATATGGAGAATCAGATTTTTTAACCCTTCACTCATCCAGTGAAGGACAATGTGAGGACATTGTGGAGCACTGTCTTGAATATACATTTTAGATCTTTTTTGTTGTTGTTGTTTTTGAGTGCTTGTAAAAAAAAAAATTGTGCCGACATTTGGTAGCTGGGAAACATATTTCATGGTTTAGAGAAGAGGTGGACGGATTCAGGATTTATGTAGGGAAGCAGGGGATCTGTAACACTGCCAGCATGAGGAGGCATGCCAAAATATACACACACAAGCTGCTCTGGTGGGACATTTTCACACCCATCACCCTTTGGCTCCATAATAAAAATAATAAAAAAGCAGCGGTCACTGATCTGACATGCATCTCGGTTGAATTAAACATTCTGGACAGCTTTCTAGTTTTCACATGCAGTGGTTTCTAGACGATCTCTTTCTTTCAGTGGGGTGGATAGACTGAAACCTGTGTGTGCTGCTCCGAGGCGTCCACTGTGGAAGCATCTGGACCTCTAAGAACAGCAGAACAGAGAAGCCAGGTGACCTTCACGTCTGTCTGATGAGTCTTGCTTGTCTGCTCAGTTTGTACCATTTTTCTGCGTGGCAGAGCAAACACCACCCCATTAGATATTAAGTGCAATACATTTGTGTGAGTTTGAGTGGGTGTGTGTGTGTGTGTTTCCAGGGGAGCAGGACGGGTTGAGGGGAGTCAGGCAGCGCTTAGAAAACTCTATGTCGCTTTATAATAAGAGTGGGAAACCAAATTATGAAACTATGAAGCTATTTCTGGCCGCGCGAATTGGTGGTTCGTGCCATTATTTCATTTCGACAGATTTGAAAGGACCCATTAGAAATTTCCATTAAACCTAACAAAAAAACATCTCCCCAGCGTTACTGTGTGCTAAGTGTGGAATGAACTACTTTTTACATATGCCACAATGTACTATCCCATAGGGATTTCCTCTATCTGGCTGCAATGATGTATTAACTGTTACCATGCCTCTCTCTCCAGTTCCTTCAGATGGGAGAAAATATACCTTCCAATTGACTATAGGTTCATGCTGATTGTTAACAAGATTTAACGTGAGACTTGTGAATGTTTTATAAACCGCAGCATCCTCAGAATGAAGACTAGCATAGTGTTGTATCGCTCCATCTCACACTATGTTAACAGTCCTGACTGATTAAAAATGCATAAGGAATGTCTGGGACCCGTAAGAGGAGGGTTTATTTTTTCATGCCTCATCTGGAACAGGAAGGAAGAAGAGGATCAATAGATCTGATCTGGGCTCAGGGGTACAGGCTATCTCCTGCTCTTTCCCTCCCTCCAGCTGCTACCCGTTAGCAGCTAAGAGCGAGGTTTCATGTTGTCAGGACCTGATGACTTCATGGCTTTATATAAACACATGTGCAAAGAGGCAACGGGGGGAAACTACATTTACATCTAACCACAACACCAGATTTGGAAAAAGGGGCAGTCCCCGACAGCAAAAGGAACAAGTTCAGAGGAATCTGGCCAGCTTGCTGTTAGCTTCCCACTGTTTTCAAACAATATTTAAAACTCACATGTAGGGCTGAAGTTGTTTAAGATCAGCACTATCTGTGACAGACAGAGCCAGTAATTCTAACAGACTCGGGCCTCATTTCATGCTTTGTTTGAGAGGATATTATTGAAGCCACTTCAAGTACAACAACATACAGAGGCTATATTACTGTATATATGCAAAATTTGCCCAAGAGCCTGTGGTTTTTGATAACATCTGGTCATGTTTGGTAATTATTTGGCGAATGAAACAGATGCTTTTTGTCTGTAAGTAAAGTCAGTTAAGGTCAGGTCAGTTATATCTCACACCTTCCATCCTTAGATCTTTGAATCGGATAAGAAATAATTCTCAAACAGCCCTTTAATCTGGGGAAAAGTAAGAAACTTCCCTCTTGAAGACATGAAATATATGTAGTGTGTTTTCCCAAACCTTATAATGAATTTGGGGTTTAGGGAACTTAATCCCATGTCTTCCAGCCTCTCCAACCTCTTGCTTAAGTCCACCGTAACCCGGCACCGTCCATTTGCAAACTAACCGGGACTATTGATTGGGTCATGTATTACCCATGATCCTCCAAATGCTGAGTGTAACACCTCTCTCTGTCCATTAACAGCCTTCTGAAGTTTCATTCATTCATTTATTTCTGGCAGCCGACCAATTGTGGGCATTGTTTGCAAGATGTATGGGGCATCTGTTGACATGGTCGTTAGTTACCATTTTGCCTGAGAGATAAAGCTACTGTAGTATATCACCTGGCATTCCAACACATTAATGGTTGTGTCTGTAACATAATCTATCAATCTCAGATGAACCTGCGTGCTCATTCGCAGCTGATGAATGTCTTGCAGGGTCATGAGGCGGTGATGGAAGAAAGCTATGATCAGTACATCTTGTCTGGGTTGTTATTGAATTGATAATTTCATTGAGTTGTAGTTTTCTGATGTGTATTTACTTTGATGTAGGGTTCTTTGTGTCTCATTCCTCAAGATATCAATGAGGTAAACAGGCACCATTTCCATTTTGCTGGGGTTGTTAGAAAACCCTGTCCAGCCAGTTTTTTTTCTTCAAAGATTATATGAACCATGAAAGTAGCGACAGCAGCTCAGTAGGCAGGGCAGTTGTCTACGAACCCTAGGGGTGGTGGTCCAGGTCCCCCCAATTCCTGGCCAAATGTCAAAGTGCCCCAGGACAAGACACTGAACCCAAACCTGCCTGTCCACAAGAATTCTCCAAGGGGATTAATAAAGTATCAGTTATTATTATTATTATTATTAAAATGAGGGAATTTCTCTTACTGTTTGTGCTCATGGAGTCTTCACAGAATTGATCTGTTACTTAAAATAATACTACTCTTCATTCCTTTTTGATTAGTAGGTTTTGAACATTATTTTTTTGCAATGTTTGTACTGCATACAATAATATTTCAGTACCAAAACTGATTGCACCTCTGTGTGTGTTTTTGCAGGTTGCTAACCAGAATGCCCTCAGAGGACCGACATCTATCCTCGAGCTGTGGTTCTTACGTCAAAACTGAACCTTCTAGTCCTTCCTCCTCGCTAGTAGACACCGGCAGTCACCACAGTCCCAGCGGCAACTCTGACGCTAGCGGCGGCTACATTAACGGCAGCAGTGGACGCTCACACGCTCTGGATTCCCCGCCGATGTTCAACCCAGGCATGCTTGGAGGTGGCAGCGCCTGCCTACGTCGCTATGAGGAGTGCTCTGGCAGCATGGTGGACGACTCGCCAATTAAGTGCGAGTACATGCTCAATGCCATTCCCAAGAGGCTGTGCCTGGTGTGTGGTGACATTGCCTCAGGGTACCACTATGGGGTGGCCTCCTGTGAGGCCTGCAAAGCCTTTTTCAAAAGGACGATACAAGGTATTTCCCACCTACTCTTTTAGTTTTTACTGACTCACCTGAGCTGATATCCAATATCTGTATATGGTCAGTTAAATCTTAGTACCACTTTAACCCTGATGTGCTGTCACTTTTGTCACAATACAGTTTTTCATAATGATTCTAAAATATGTTATTTTCTCCACCGTGACAGTTGTGATTGCCAGGAAGGACTTGATAAGAAATCCATTGTCATATGTTCCATGTGTTCGTCAGTGCTGGTATTCAACAGTCTCCTCTTATGGGACTAATACAGTGTAGTGATTAAACTGTCTACAGCAAGCATTAGGCCCAGACTGTAAATCTGCTCTGGGTTGTGATTTTTTTCTGGATTGTGATTTTTTTTAAATGTGTTTGCGTGTGGATCGCACATCTGGCATCGTCTCTGCCATGTGTGGGAACTGTTCCAGAGTAATCACTCGGATAGAGATAATGTGCCGCAAACAGAGATGCAGAATTTTGAATTTCATCTGCAGCATTTGTGTCTGCATGGAGTTAGAAAGCAGGTTAGTGAAGCCGTGTCAACATTAAAGCAGGTTAGTTTGAAAAAGTTTTTAAAACACACTTTTTGTCCAAGAAATATCAAAACAACACAAATCAACTCAACTTCATCTGTCCCCTATTTAATTAAATGATTAAATGGCAAAATTATAATAGTGAATTACTGCCAACATAATATAATTTAATAAAAATCACTTGTTTCTTCACTTGCTTCGAGTAAACTCTGTTTTCATTTTACTACAATATGTTTCACTATAGCAATACACACTTTACATGTGTTATATCATCCTGTTTCTATTGTTAGACACCACAAGTAAAATATAGTGACTTAACTGACTTTTATAATGTTTCCTGTATTTCCTGGGCTGCTGCACAGATGCTCTTGATCTACTTAATGGCTTGTACTGCTGCAAAATCAGAAATATACTGTATGTCAGTGATAACAGCAACAACACAATGTGTGACCGGCTATGCTGACGTACAAAATAAGCAATGACTTAGAGAACTGGAAACAAGCATTCGGGTGCTTTTTCAAAAAGGTTGCCTTGTCTGTTTGGAAGAGCGATTTTGAAATATTTTTGATCATAGGAAACATAGTTTAGAAGAAAAGCAAAATTGGATGCATTTTTATTTGAATCCATATTATTGTGGTTATAGTGTGAGACAACAGCCACTCACTGTCCTCAGGCTTTGTCAGGTATTTTATCAAGAGTATTTCTTTTAAGTGATGCCGAAGAAAATGAAAAATATTTTTTTGTGGTGACAACCAGACTGAACAAAACATATAAAATAGTGCTGACAATCGCATTGAATACTCGTGGATCCCCTATTGTTTTAATAGCTGTTACATCTTTGCTCTTAAACTATGGGAAGGACTTAAAGGCACCAATTAAGGAAAAAACAATACAATTTCAACACAACGTAGGATTTGACATATCTGAAACACTAGTTTACATTTAGACTGTGAATAGTGTTGCTGTGTGATTTCCCTGCTGTGTGATTTTTTTGTTGTCTTGCACAGATTCTCTCGCTTTGTCATCATCCTCTTCCTCTTCCTCTTCCTCTTCTTCTTCTTCCTCTTCCTCTTCTTCTTCTTCCTCTTCCTCTCCTTCTTCTTCTTCTCCCTCTTACTCTCCTTCGTGGAGGACAAGCCTGTAATGAACCTAATCTGTCCGTCATTCATCCTGAGCTGCGGGAGTTTCAGTCAATAACAATCAGTGTTGGGTGACTGTAATTAAGAACCAGGCATTTCATTGGGAGAAAGTCAAGAAAGGAGGGTGGGAGGTGTGGATCTGTTCTTTGCCCCCAGGCCCTTCTAGCCCTACACCCAAGGGGGAGGTGATGGGGGCCAATTAGAAGCTCAGGCACGTGTTGTTGGAGCAATAACAGAAGATGGGGAGAGAGCAGCAAGAGATAGATACTGAGGAGAAGTCTAAATAAAAGGCAGAGGGACAAGGGACAGGGGACATGGTCATCCACTGAAAGGAGAAGCCGCTTTAATGGAATGGTAATCAGAAAGGGGGGTCCCGGCCTCGGTAAAGGAGGAGGACAAGGAGAGGTCCAGCTTGAGTGGAGATGAGCGCGTGGATAATAGCATGGCATAATAATATATCAAAATTTAGAGAGAAAATAAGAGAGGTTAAGGAAGGATATTAGACTGGTTGAAATGTCCTTTGAGAAATAAAGGTGGACACAAGACCTGATTAACTAAGAGGGTATGCCAACAGTGAGCTTTTAAAGGTAGGCAATTTAAGACTATTCAGGACCCCCAAGGCAAGCCCCCCAACACAAACACACACATCCATTCACCAACACACACACAGGTTATTGTTGATCCATTCAGGTATAAAATGTTTCCTTTAATGAACCTAAAAATATTAAATGAATGTGACCTTTTCTAACCTGATGAAAAGCATCTGTATTATATTATTGTTTGAAATTATTGCACAATATCTTAATGGATAGAAATATGATCAAGAAAAGGTATGCAAGGTTAAAAACAAGGAGGGAAAACTGAACTACACTTGTGTCCAACAACACTTCACTGTATCTTCTCAACAGATGCTCAGTAGTTTACTCTTTAGTGAGCAGTAAGTTAAAAATTTTAGCACATTTGTATCATCATCTTTTTTGCTGTTGTTAAAGATTTGTCTTCTTTCATTCTGTTCTCAAAAGTTTGAGACAATTTTCACATTATTTGTATACTCAAATAGTGGTCAGTGAATAAAGTGCACTACATAGTAAAATGGGGAGTAATTTATTTATTTAGTATTAAAACAAACGGCAGATGCTGGTGAGACAGCTCAAAGAAGAATTAGAAAACAAACCAAAAAATTAAGTGTTTCATTTTATGCAGTAATTGTCATTGGCCTTTCAGTTTTATGTGCATTTTTTCCTTTTGTGGTAATACAAAATACAACAGTAGTTTATGTTACAGGAAATTATATATTAAGTATACTAATAATAATATTGCAGCACCTATCAAAACCAGCCATTATGAACTGTAATTCAAGTAAAAACTGACGAATGTTGCTCAGACAGTAAGCCAAATACCCATACAGTCACACATTGTACAGGACATGTACAGTACACATGTATGTGCACATACACATCACCTCGTACACATGGGGATCTGGAATGTTGCATTAATCCTTAAATTTAATAGCCCTACTGTTGGAATTTATTTTATACATTGCAATGTGGGGCCTCAGTGTTCACTGACGTTTTGTTAAAAAAATCATGGGTTCTTTAATATGCATACTGACTCTTGTTTGTACTTTTTGTCATTTTCTTTACTCACGCTTGACAAATAGTATACAATAACATTGTTTTATAAAATTAGTTTGTAGTATAGACTTAGTACACAGCATGCACTTTCATCTATACATGAGCACTGCAGTGTATTTTCTCTATGCTAATGCCTCAGTTTAAAAGAATTTAGCCACCCTGAAACCAGCAGCAGTCTCGTCCAACATCCTGGCATGGTGCCCTGGGCCCCTCACTGTGCATGAGACCCTGCTGGAACCATCGATGCCAGGGATCCTGACAAATGTTGGCACCTTCTCCTTGACCAACAGGGGGTTGTGTATGTATGTGTGTGCGTGTGTGTGTGTGGGACAGAGAGATCTGGCAGAACTGCAATAGACCACACCTGGTTTGCTTTTTTTAGGTACCATTAATACATCTCTGGACTTATGAGACATTGTTTAAACATTCAATCAAGGGATTTGGATACTTGGGAAAGAGTATTTGTCATTGGATTCTTGGGGTCGCATAAACTTTTGATGTAAGTGTGTAATGATCCAGAAAGAAACTGTTAACCGGAAACTGGTGAGAAAGATGGGCAGCGGTTACATGGCAGCAGATTCAATATGTCTGCATTTCTGGCTGTTTTTGGACCCGAGTGATTAAATTGCATAGGAAATATTTCCATAGTGAGCCAACAGCCGTCGAGACAGACTTGAATAATACATCGAGCTTTGCTACATGATATGGGAGCCTCAGATCGGCCAGTCTAACATCAGCTTGCGATTTCTAAAGGAGAACATTATGCAGGGTTCTCGGCTGTGCATCCATCTCTTAGCCCCAGTGTTGTTGAGGGAGCTCAGCTATCCCATCATCCTTTAGTAGAAGAAGGATGGGCTGGAAGGGGTCGTGGTGAGCCTTACAGAGAGGACACTCTGCATTAATGAAGCTAATTTATCTGGGAATCAAAATGGGGGTGGGACTCTGGGGCAGGGAGGTGCTTTTAACATGTCCCATCAAAATGCCACTAAACCCTCCTCTCCTTCAGGAGTGTCACACGGGGTCACCTTGGGACAGGTGTGTGTGGGGGGGTATGAACGTGCACACGTTTGCTGTGTCTTTTACTTTCGGTGTCTCGTGTTTACCATTTATGATGTGATCTCCCTTTCCTTCTGTGCAATCATCGTAATGGTTGATGTGCTAAACGGTGTTCTGTAATGTTTTTCAGGGAATATTGAGTACAGCTGTCCGGCCACCAACGAATGTGAGATCACCAAAAGGAGACGCAAGTCGTGCCAGGCCTGCCGCTTCATGAAATGTCTTAAAGTTGGCATGCTGAAGGAAGGTGAGTGCTGGTTTTATTGTCTTGGCTTTGTATTTTGACTTCAGAAGTCACTTCATTGATCCGTCACCAGAAAATAAATATGCAACTACTTTAATCTGTTTAAACATTTAACTCAAATAGTAAGCAGAAATGGCTAAATTTATCTGGTGGCAGTTTCTGAAATAAGTTTTGTATATTTAAATTCTGAAATGGTTTGAAATCATATTAGATCCTGTCTAGATTTTATGATAGATTACAAGTTTATTTTTACAATGTTTTAACATGAGCTAACAATAAAAGCCTGATATTTATGTCTGTCTCTATCTTGAACTTAAAAGTCAACATTTTCTTTATTTTGTGACTGTGAGTCTAATAGAGAGGTAGAAGACTGGTCAGCCATCAGATATTAAAGCCGGCTGTGGTCTCAGGGAGACATTGGTGACATCACAGAATTACCTACCTCTCCTCACACCACCGAGCCTCTTGGTGTTTAACTGAGATGGGTGGAAAAAGCTGCTGAGTTGGATGTTGCTACCAACACCAACTGAGATGTGTAACAGAATCTTAAAAAGCACAGGCTGTTCCCCCAAGAATTCCCTCTCCCCTGGGCTCGGGGTGTCTCTCTCCCTCTCTCTCTCTCACCCTCTCTCTCTCTCTCATGCTCTCTCTGTCTGTCTGCCTCCCTTCCCCTCTCTTCCCTGGTATATTGATCTACTAAATGCTTTCTGAACATCCCACCTCACTTCCTGCAAGTGTTGTTTCTCCTCCAGTGAGAGACCTTTGGGAGTACAGAGGGAATATCTAGCATATAGATTTTCTTTTTGTTTTTTCCACTAGAAGAACGACTATATACAGTTTTGTATTATCATACTTATTGCTGAAATGGGACTTCACTGCACATACCTTAGGTGCTGCCTCTTTGGACAACTTCCATGCAGTCAAACCTCAAAAATACCAAATGTCGCTTTATTTCACCTTTGTATGAAAACATATAGGAGTGAGTGACCAGTACAACTATCAAGAAGAAGTCTCTGCTCACTGTCAACAATAATAAATACATTAAACAAAAGAAGGTCCTACTGAAATTAAGTTAACAGTAGTTTTGATGGATGTACCTGAGTGTATTTTTAACCTTGTGACGCCACAAACAGAATAACACTTATGTCACAATGCCTAATGAAAGCTACGAAGCATTGTGTGACATCTATTGGTTGAATTCTATGTTATGTATTTTTGACACATATTTTTATCTTGCTTTGTCCTTACTTCAGATAAGGGACAGTCAGTCTGTGAGGCGCACTTTTCCAGTGCAAAGAAACTGCATCAGGTTAAATGAGAACAATTGATTTCATTTGCTTACCAACACAGGTGTCATCGCAGGTGCTTTAAAAACCTTAACACTCCCTATTGATCCAGTTAAACAATATACTCAGAACTTGTTCAAATCTGAACGCACAGTTTCAGTGTAACTTACACTTCCCAAGGATGTCATTATACCCAGCTCACTTTTAATGCAAGCAACATTTCATTTCTATTTACAACTACTAAAGCATTATGGAACTTGGACATCCGAGATTTATAGCATTATTATTAACTTTACTGTGTCAGAAGGGAGGGGTCAGACTTTGAAATTCCCTGCTTTACAGCCACCATATCAACACTAATTATATAGTTTGGCAAATAGAAGCTTCATAGTGTCTGTGTTTGTAATTTTTATTCATCAGAACATGAACTCTGTATGTGGAGTCAAACTACATCAGATCAAGTTCTGGAGTTCAGCCCACTGCCATGCACACTTACTGTATAATATACTGTATACGGTATTATAAAAAGTGATTTTTATAGGCATACATTTCCTAAAAATAAATCATGGCCATGCCTTTTGGTTGTGTTCTGCCAGCACCAAACATGTCTCACAATAGAAGCCAGCAGCAGTTAACTACAATCTGTGCTGGTAACACAAGTTTGTATGTCAGGCTCTTTGTTCACTTCCACTAAGACAACTTCTCTGCGTAATGACAAAGCTATGTTTGTTCATCTCAGACTAAAGGATCATTAATTGTATTGCCGTTACAACACTATTTATACATGCTCCGTCTCTTGATGTCTTCATCTCAGCCCAAATATCTCACACCAAGGCAACGTTGCCTCAGGAATAAACTTATTAGTGCATGCTTAAAGAAAAAATGGCAGGGAATTGTCAATGGTGGGCTGAGCTAAGCTGTTGATGTGGACAATCTGTGTGTGTGTGTGTGTGTCACTTCCACCACCTGCCGCTCCTGAATGCAGCATCACAGCCGCCACGACATGTGGCACAGCAGGTGATTTTCTGAAAGTGATGCCATCCAATTAAAAGGAAAAAGGACATTTAATCATAGCACAGTGTTGTGGCATTGCATCTTGCAGACTTTGGGGGGCTTTGATTATGAAATCAGTCGGGGAACAGCAGCTTGCCCTGCTTCATGGAATAAGATCACCGTATAACAAGTGGACAAGAGCCAGTCGTGGAAAAGGAACAATATCATAGTGTAACATGAATGCTGGTGCAGTGCTGGAAAATGAAATGTTTGCGTCACATATCAGATGAAATCAGTTGAACATGTTGAATTATATTCTACACTTATTCACATACAGACCAAAATGTTACCATTTTATAGTTATTTTGTGGTCAATCATTTTTTCATGCTTCACATTTTAATTTTTTCTTTGCTCAGAGCATCACAATACTAATTTTTACCTTTTACAGTGCAGCTGTATCATAAGAAACTGCAGACAATGCTGAGAGAGCTTAAGTGATCAGTGGTTTTAAAAGTTTCTCAATGTTTCTAACATCCAAGCTCGAATTTAAAATGCCTTCCTGAATTTTAAAGTACCAGCTGTCAGAGTGAGACCACTACTATTGGTGGGAAAAGGAATTCCCTCCTCCCTGCAACACCTGGCACTGACTTCTCCTGAAGTTTGGTGTGTTTCAAGTCCAGCGTAGGTCCAAACAAATCAACACCCTTTAGAAAGGAAAAGGGAAAGCAAAATGAATACACATTATACAGTTTCCTATCACTACACACAGGGATTTTGTTGATTAGGTCTGCTTCTGGGTGCAGCCTCAAAGAGATTCATGGCAAACAAATGTAGATAACAGGCCTCCTCCCAGATCTGGCTTTGCTGCTGTGCCTTGTGATGAGCTGTTCAGGCAGTAACGGCAGTTTGAGGAAACCAGCCTTGCTCCGTGACCCCTTAAATTTCTAGCTGAGGCTGATAAAAGGTCACGGGTGCAGTGGAAAAACTCTCACATAATTACAACTCGCGGAAGGTATGGTGTCAGTCACAACTGCCAGGAGTCAGTGCCTGCAGCTAATAGCAGCGCTAATACCCCCATGGCATTACTGTATGGTGTTAAGTGATGCAAGAATTTTCTGACTGAATTAGCATTTTTTGACTTTGGTTTGAGTCACTTTAGTTGAAGTTGTTGATGCAGCTTCTTTCTTTGTTGTTGTTGTTTTACTGCAAACAAATAACAACAAAATCCACTTAGGTCTTTGATCAACTAATCACATCACTATGTTAGTAAATTAGCATGTTTAAAATATTAATTGTCCTATTGAAACAGAAACAGACAACCCTGCAGATCTACTGAATTTCTGCCATGAATTAAATTTTTTACAATTTTTTAAAAAGACACTTTTGCTTTTCTGAAGTGGATGTTTGTCGGTTTTAGTGTTAGCTCAGTGTTTCTGTGATGTATTCTTTGCTTGTGGGGATTTTCTGATACCGCTGTAATGTGGTGGATGAATACAAGCTGCCAGACTATTTTGGCAACCTACACCACTGTCTCCCCCTCGCCCGACCACAGATAGGGATCAGCAGTCTTTCCTGAGCGAACGTGGCAACCAGGGTAACATTACAGCCTTATTTTCCTCCAGCCACATACGCAAAAGATTAGTAAAGCCATATCCAATATCACAGACTGTCAGGTCCCTTCCCAATCAATAGGCTTAGATCAGAAACCAATCTATAGCCCACACAAGATTACATCATCAAAATAAAGAAAAGCTCTATACTGTACAAGGGCCGCTGAAGTCTTAGCCTCTCCAAGGCAGTTAAACTGTAAAGACCTAATGCCCTTTGACCCCTTGCCACAAACTTGTGTGTCTAACAGCACATGTATGGGGCCTTGTTTGCTTTTTAGGGTGTCAGTAGCTGCCAGACTGCAGCTGAGAGTCAGAGCCCACCCAGATGCTCTGTGCTGGCCTGTCCTCACTGTCTGGCAGGTGATAGATCAGACACGGAAACTAACACGTGTTCCTCTGAAGAAGGGGATTTAGTGACGTGCTGACCTCTTTCCAACCCTCCGACACACACTACACTCAACTGACAACACACACATGCATGTTTCTCACCCCTGAAATGGAATCAGACTTTGAGGTGCTACTGGCAGTCGTCTCTCTCTGTCTTTTTCTTTTTCGTCCGCTCCAACACACAACAATTTGTGTGAACACCACAAACCAAATAAATCCTACACCAATACACCAGGGATACTGAATCCACTCAGCCATCTCCGGCCGTGCAGATGTTTTCGATTACAGCCGCATTTGTGGTTTGTGCGGCTCTGTAATACACCGTAATACCCCTTGTGGACACGCCGGCTCAGATTTATGAAAAGTGTTAAACATGATAAAGAGAGCGATGCCAGTGTGTGAGGCAGTGGGAGAACAACTCCAGCTTTGTCTTGTCAGCCCATTGCGGGTTAGAGCAGGTGGGACATCATGCTGATACTCTCTTTCCTCCTCTCATCTCATATCCATTTTCTCTTACACTCCCGCCGTTTCTGCAGCCCACCCAGACTCTTTAAAATCATCATGCCTTTAGTTCTTCACAGTCTTTGAGACTCGTCCCTCAGAAGTTGCTCTAGAAGGGCAAGGTCCCTGCGCCTTGAAAAGGGTGAGCAACCGTGTAGGAGGGGGCGCACGTTGCAACCCTCTGATTTTTCCCAGCTAAAATAGGGAGCTCCTAATCTCCCTTTGGCAGCGTTCACCATCCAGCCAATCCTGACACATTCTCTAGAAAGAAGCGCCTCTGACAGGTGAGGGGCTGAAAATAGTTGTTTGAGCTGCAGACACATGCACATGTTCATATAATAACACACAAGCTTGATACACCACATGAGCACCATCCATATTCATGTGATGAAATCAGCTCTCTACAGAGCTTTTTCGTTTGTAGAATGAATAAATGTCTCACACAGTAGACGCACTTGTGATAATTTTGTGACTATTTTATTATTATTATTCATTGTTTGATTGTGTTCCGGGCAGACTTAATTTCAACTTCTTTTCTTCATGTTTGATTTGTTTTTGAGTTTCCTTGTTTCATCAACTGTGTGTGAGCTACAACTGAGGACACTGAACGCATGTCATCTATGTTTTGTCTGGAAATCTTAGGGGTGCATGGTATAATTAAACCCTACAACAAGATGCTCCAGAATATTTCTATTTGATGTATAACAGCCATAATAATCACAGTGTTGAGTTTTACTATGGTACACAGTGTAGAATAACATTTTTCCAACCTTAAAGCTACATAAGGAGGAATCAAAGCCTGAACTGGTTTTGAAGGCTGATTCTGTTGTTTTTATACTCAATATTTTAATTATTACTGTTTTTAAAATAAGTGGACAATGAGCGAAGACTTTCTTGAAGGTGCATTTAGACATATAAATAAAATAAAAAAATACACTTCTTAGTAAATTTTGTGAATTGTTTATCATTATTTTTATTTTTATTGTTGTTGTTTTTGTGGAGACTTTGACCTTGAATTTAAAATACTGTATTTTTTATGTGGCTTTAAAATGAGAAGTGTGTTAAAGTCAGTAAGTATCCAATAAATAATGAGCACATAAAAGAATAAAATAAATTCATATAACACATACACTTCGTTTGCTGCTACATGAAAGAAAACACGGCTGCTTCAATCAGGATTGTGCTGTAAAGTTGCACAAGTCAATAAAGATATTGGATGTGAAAGTGAAGCTGAGGTCAGGTGGCTGTAAAGAGCGCTCCTATGCAAACATGCCTCATCGTTTTTCCACACACATGTACACACACACACACACACACAGCCAGGATGGACTGTCAGCCAGTGTCTTTGCATCTCAGTCGATTTCTCTCATATAGTCTACAATGTTTCATGAGCATGCTGTACTGTACTGCATGATCTTACCGAGCTCATAATATCCAGCACACATGCTTCTTCCACCTCCCACTCCCAACACTCTTTTACCCCATAACCTCACCCGCTGCATCCATATTTTGGCTGCCACACTTTATGAAGGGCCAGCGACTATAAAAAATGGATCTGGATGCTTTGAAGATGATCTGTGTACCCGCCTGGCTCCCATGTCACAGGCTCTCTCACAAACCAGACCCTTCTGGATCCGATTGTCTTGAAGCATGGAGGCTGCTGTGGTTTTTGGGCCCGAGGTGTGGAATGTGGTGCTGACGATGACACAAAACCCCCACCCACCGCCACAGCCCTCTAAAAGGGGCCTCATCCAGCTGTCTTGTTGTGGTCAGATTCTCAGTACTGTGCCGTATCACATGGGGAGGAGATAATCCTGCACTGGCTGGGACAGGCAGGGCTGTCAGGGAGGAGATGTACACCCGATGCTGAAAGGCACAGAAAAAGCGACAGAAAGAAAAGTGTGAGAAAGGCGTGTTGCAGAAAACTGATTCATTCAGCCAATAATTCAGCAGCTTATTTTATCTTATTCCCCAAAACCTTCCATTATCTAACTCAGCATTATCTAACTCTTCCCTGTCTGTCATTCTCTCTGCCTTCCTGCCTTGGGTCTCTGTCGTTTGCAGTGCCGCTAAGCTGTAAACTGAAACTGGTTAGCGCTGAGCTCTTAATTCTTGTCAGCGTCTATTAATTATGGGCCAGTTGGATGTTCCAGTTCAAACAGCCCCTGCGGATCTTGGAATTCTAACTCCGGCTGTTTGGCCACTTGTCGCTTGTCGCAGCCACATGACCCTGCAGCCCACAGCAGGGAAACCAGTGGGTGTGTGTGTGTTTGTGCATGTGTGAGTGTCAGTGTTCTTCTGTGTGAGGATGGTGGTATATGTGGGGCAGCAACAATTCACTGTCACTTAGTCTAACAAGTCTATGGTGCATGAATTTGGTGTATACACTTGCTTAATATAATGTATCTTTGTATTACACAAGCTTATTGTTGTGAAAGCCTTTCCTAATGGCCTTTATTAGGCCTATGTGACATAAAATAGGGAGAAACTATTGAATTGATTTAATATCTTGAGTACATGCGCACAGTCTCCTGAAGCACAATTTATAATTTTAAATTTACCTTAACGAAGATTAATGCTAAAAACAACTACTAAAGCTCCAAACGCAGTTCCTAGCTGCCTAGCTGACTAATTAAAACCGCATCCACATGTGTTCAAAGAACAAGAAGTCTATTTGCAAGCCTTATTGATCACTTTAAGGCGTACAAATGGAAAGCTGTGTTAGGAGAGGGGCTCTCGATTTAGCTTCAATCTGCCCGGCATAAAATGATCTCACTGTGTTTGCTGGGAAGAATGAACTCCCTCTGGGCACGGCGGGTAATTAGGTTAGTGGATAGTCAGTGTCAGGAAACTGAAAGACCATCCTAATCGGATTCTTTTGTTTCCAGGGGAATCAAAGGAATTTATATGAGTCACTGGGAAATCTCACACAACTCAATTCCACTTGTCCATGTAAAATCTGTTTGCTCTCCCTCTATGCGCAAACAACTTTTAATACAGGAGTTTAAATCCAGCACATGAGGTGCATCTGATGCAGCCAGTGTCCTCTGAGATGGCTTTCAAGATAATCCCACATATCTCACGTTTGTATACTAACAAGGTACTTACATCTGTTGCAGAGAAGTATTGAACAGTCCTGCTTTTCAGTCAAAAGGTTAACAAGAAGAATATAGAAGAAGATTGGCACTCTGTAACCAGTAACCATACTTATGTACATATAAGATACTAGCAGGACTAAGTTATTACATCAGAAAAACCTCATTGTGCTTTCTATGGTTCCAGTACATGTATATGAATATAACTGAAATATCTCTCTACTTATAGCTGAAAAGAATCAGTAGGAGATTTTCCAATTTATATGAAATCACGTAGTTGCTTTTGTTTGAGGCATCTCATAATGAGGTTAAAACATTATAAACATTTTCCTTGAAAGAGATTTACGACTCCAAAATATATGCAGTGAAACTATGTTTCCAATAATAACCAATGATAATACAATAAATATTATTGTCATTAGGTCAACTTTGGTTGTTTTTCAATGTGCTATACAAATAAAGTTTATTTGATTTGAAAACAAAAATGATCCAGTGAATGGTGACTTAAATTAATTCTGTTACTACATAACCCTTGTATTTCACTCACTCTTCAAATGACTTTATTTTAGCTTCCATTTATACATGTGATATTTTCTGCAGGTGTTCGTCTGGACCGGGTGAGAGGGGGGAGACAGAAGTACAAACGAAGGTTGGATGCAGAGAACGGTGCCTACCTCGGTCTCACCATCCCACCTCCTGCCAAAAAGCCATGTGAGTCTCTCTCGCACAGCTAAATGTTGCAGACGTAGAGGGATCCTTAGAATATCAGAAAGGCTTTTTACATAACTTGGGACTTTTTTACATAACTGTTTTTTTTTTAAAACATAACTTGGGACATTTGCAGAGATGTTGGAACATGAATTACTGCAGTTTGAAGTGTATTCATTTTACAAGATATTTCCTTGAGAAATATGTGCACAGTGACATTTTGTAAATGCAGAAGTGGAAGGAAAAAATCTGCTAAAATCTGATTTATAATTCAGCCAACATATGACATACTAAATTGGCATTAAATGTATTATTTATTCAATTGTTTGTTGTATTTTCTGTCTACCAGTGTTATCCAGCTTACCTTTATTTTATTTTATTTTAGAAAATATCTGTACCTATGATTGTCTCACAACAGTACATTTCTGTCCTCTTCTTCAGTGACAAAGATTGTTTCCCATCTGTTGCTGGTGGAGCCAGAGAAGATCTATGCCATGCCTGACCCCACCATGCCCGACGGAGACATCAAGGCCTTGACCACGCTGTGCGACTTGGCCGACCGCGAGTTGGTGGTCATCATCGGGTGGGCCAAACATATCCCAGGTAGAGAGACATGGCTGCTAATGAATGACTGTTTGGTTTTCTGGTTTTCTGAACACAATCATTTCTTGATTTAACATTTCAGCACAGACAGGCATTTAATAATTTTTTTCTATAAAGCCACGAATGTGCTTCAAAAAAAGTAAATAGAAGAAAACAATAGATTTAAGATGTATTACCAACCAGCAATTTTAGTTTATAAAATAAAAAATATGTATTTCTAATAAGTGGAAAAATGAATTATTATGAGTTTTGGTGAATGTATGAAGGGCAACGCCATCTTATGCTGGTCTTATGCTGTTGTTAAAGGAAAGAATTTGTGCTTTAATTTGCTGAAGTGATCCTGTATGAGATTAGTGAAGTAGTTGCACTGTGGCACACACTTAAACACACACACACACATTCAAGCACACACACAGGATAATTAACATCTGCTACCCATCTGCACCTGAGGGAGAAGCTAGTCCCATATTCTAAAATCTAATCAATAAAGTGCAGCTGAAACCTTTGATTTGACTGGGCGGGGTGGGAGAGTCTGGAGTGTGGGATCCGCCTCTATGTCAATGTATTCCATTTCAATCCCAGACTTAAAGAAACCAATCCTCTTACGTACTTAAGGAGACTACACAGAAACTGTGGTAAAATTGATTTATTTAGGGAAATACTGACAGATATCTTCAGTCCTTGCTGATGAATTCTTAAATAAGACTTGCTGGGCAGTTTGATTTTTTTTGTTTTCATATCTGTCACTGAAACAAAGATAAAAATGCCCTCGTGTGTTTAAAGGGATTTCAGGTTGGACTTAAAATAAAAGCAGCTGTTTGATGAATAATGTGAAGTGTGTTCAAAGCTGAAAATGCGCAGTAGCTGATTAAACCCATTAAAACAAAGCAATATTCTAGATGTTTTTGAATGTATGTTCTGAACAACACAAAACCCAAAGATATTTAACAGCAAATGTACTATAATGGAATGTTGCATGGTAAATAAATTCCTCCTTTATGATGATAAATATAACAACCAGAGAAATTTCTACCTACTGTTTGCGTGGATTTATTCACTCGGTTCCCAGTTATCACACTCTATGGTCTGTCAAGTGTTAGCCCAAATCACTGGTTTGTGATCAGATTTACATTTGACACCTTAATTAATGCAGTTTGGTTCGGATGACGGTGTTGATCGTAAACCCACCCTGGGGACCTCTTTTGCAGAGACACAGGGGAGTCGGTGTAGTCTGAGGCGGAGATTTGCCTGTAGACGTAGGCTGAGGAGCAAAATAGGGATGCTGTCTCACCACTTTGACGTTTACACTGAGACAAAAGAAGCATCTCTGACCCAAACATACAGTTTTATCCTTGACAACCTGAGAACAAGAAAATGTCTTGACTAGGTTTTTTTTTTATTCAGGTATGTTTTTCATAGAAAAGGGCAAAGAGGGCATCACGTTATTCAATTTACTCATTGCCACAGGGGTGCAGAAATTAATTCAAGGAATTTACTATCATATTTTTTGGAGTTAAATCCCTAGAGTTTTTATGTATAACTATTGATCTTGTGTGCTATGAAGATCTAAATCCAGACTTGACAGAGTTATTAAAGGGGCATGTGACACTCTGGGGACATTTTACCCAGTGCCACTGGGTCAGAGTGTCATCAAGTAACGATTAAGACAAAAGGGGTCCCTACAGTTTAACAGTCCACTCCCACCATTACTCTCAGAGCCCACTGCACAAATGGCCTTAACGATGAGGTAATAAGAGTCATTACTGCAGATCAACCATTAATGCAAAAGTTCCTCAACATCTAGATGTGGAGACCTGGGAGGAAACATGTGACAATGAATAGGTTTTTGTCTTAACACTTGCATATTTCTGTTGAATTGTGCTTAAAAGATGTGCAACAAATATAAAACAACAGCTTAAAAAATAAAACACAAGTCAAAACACATTTTAACATGAATAATGAAACTGCTGTTTGTTTAAGTTGGTAGCTGTAACTCATCTTTAGCCAGCCTGACACTGATAGGACCTTACACACAGTTATTAGGAGGTCAGAGGTCACCACTAATTTGTGCAGCTCTTAACACACACACACACACACACACACACACACACACACACACACACACAACATCTCAGTCATGTATCTGCTCACAAGGTGTAGACTTAGGCCCAAAGCAACGGCATTCAGCACCCTCTGGTTTTTAATGTTCACTCAGTTCAGAGCATTACTTTCTTTCTCTTTTTCTTTGCTTCTCACACGTTTCACATATTCTCTAGCTTCACTGTTCCCTTGTTCCTCTGGCTCTCTCCCCCTCCTACTCCTCCTGCTCATATAAGGCCCTCTAGTCTCATTATTACCTCTGTCTTTTTATTAGGCCCATTAGGGCTCTTAGGAGGCCTGTAATGATACTAAATGAATAGAGAGTGAAGTGCTGTCTGTTTTAGACCTAGCTCTCAATGACAGCTTCAAGCTTCACTGCCGACCACTCAGGCTCTTCATTGTAGTGAATAGGGATTCAATTACTTATCTGATCTGTGCCTGTACTGTACTGTTGCATAGCCAGAGCACTTTTCACTTCTGCAAACAATCATTAACACATTGTGCTGTGTTGAGGATTGAGTAGTCTACCTTACAAAAATGCTAAAATGTTAAACATCGTGGTACCATGGTTCATCCCATAGTAATTTCTACAACAGCAGCCTGAAAATGTACAATAACTACAGCATAGAGTTATAAACCAAACCAAAGTGCAGTACCTTCTTCTGCACTTTGTCACATAAACCACTAGATAGACAGCAGTTGTATTTCTTTTTTGAATATACGTAGGGAGTGATCAATTTTCAATCAACACTTTGGTGATTTAATAGGTTGTTCAGGACTAAATAAAAGGTAATTAGCCTAGCTTAGCATTTCACCATTTATAGTTACTTCTCTCTGTCTTTGTCGTACATAATAGAAGCTAATGAGTCCTTTTCTTATAGAGCAGTGGAAACCTGTGGTATGCTTTTTGTCATCAGACAAGCAGGAAACTGCAGGGACAGAGATACAGACATTCCCCAGTTTGCTCAATATTGTGTCATGTTTGGTCAAACAGCAGTAAATCAGTATGGTGAAATATTGATATTTCATCAGGGGGAATCACCCTCCACTGCGACATTTAACTCAGCCACCTCCGGGCAACGCACCTGAAGCTCCAGGGCAACTCCCAGGGAGCCAGGAAGTCACTCTATCACTTTAGGAAATTGAGTGCAAAAAAAAAAAAAACACATGCCAGGGAAAGTAAAGAGTGATGAAGAAAAGAAGGATGAAGTTGAAGAGGGAACGTTTTTTTTTTGACAATATGCGTGAAGAGATGAAGTGTAGAGAGAGGAAAATATAAAGAAAAGGTTTATAGATGTAAAAGCTAATTTATTAATGCTTCTTTTGTTGATCTGTATGACAGGTTTGATGACCAGTATTAATCACTGGTAATTAAATTTTTATCTTATCTGCTGAATTAAAGTTGCTCAGTTACAGATTTTTATATGTAGGTTTACTGATTCCCCCTAAATAATTAAATCCCTTAATTTATTTAAGTATCTTTTGGAGGTGCAGCATACATCCATGAATTCCTGACGCAGCCTACAGTATGTACATTCTGTGATCCCATAGTCCTCCCCTCCCCCAGTAAACGTGTACCGGATGTCCTCCATCAACTGTCTGTTTGTCAGATCTGAGGCTTGGATCGATCCCTCTTTCGCATTTGGTGGACTGATTACAATCTACTAATCAATGACACCCCAGCTCTCTTTTCTCTCTGCCTAATTCTCTCTCTCCCCATCGTTTCTCTATTTGCTTGATAAGAACCATCAGAAGGACCTTTTCTTAAGTCAACCTGCTCCCCTCCCATTCATACAAGCTCAGATTTAAGTAAGAAGAGTGGTGGGTTCAAGGCCCTGGTCAATACCTCCAATCACCCTGCTATTCACCATAGACTAGTGAAAGGTATTGTGGTGGTAGAAGTCCTTTCAGGTGTCCATCTGCTTGATGTGATGTGTGTGAATGTTTGAGGAGACAGGTGATGAGTTGACCTCGAGATCTGGATAAATTGTTACCCATAGTTCAGAAGGTTGAACATGAGATGCTAAAGAATGAGGAGGAAGGTGGGAGGTAGAATGTGTTTGCGTTAACTGTTTTCTGCTATATAGCATTTGCCAGGGTGGTATCTGCGGTTGCCTTAAATGTATTTTTACATAAAGATTAGTGCAACATGTAGGACATCAGGGTGGCACAGTGATGTGGTGGTTAGCACTGTCGCTTCACAGCTGGAAAGACCTGGGTTTACACATTCTCCCTGTGCCTGCAACGGGTTCCTCTGGGTAGTTCAGCTTCTTCCCACAGTTCAAATACATGCAGTTGGGTAAGTATGTAAGTATGAATGGTTGTCTTTCTCTAGATGTCAGCTCTGTCACAGACTGACAACCTGTCCAGTGTGAACCCAGCCTCTTGCCCAATGATAGCTGGGATTAGCTCCAGCACACCCGTGACCCATAAGAGGAAAAGCGGTTAAGATCATGAATGGATGTATGTACACTACCAGTCAAAAGTTTGGACACACATAGGAATTACCATGTTTTTCATGAAAAGCTACATGTCTTCAGTTGTGTTACCATCATTGCACATGGTTTTCTAATGATCAGTTATCCTTTTAAATTAATACATTTG
>JAUMHL010000017.1:10173142-10198527 GCA_032362345.1 Sandelia bainsii
TTGATGTTATGAAATCTGCTTTTCTTTCACAAACATGGTCATTTCTATGTGTGTCCAAACTTTTGACTGATAGTGTAGGTACTGATACAACATTATGGTTATTTGTGAGCTTAGACTGTGTGGCACTGTACTTGATTGCATTATATTGAATAGGTTTTGCTTTTTTATGTTTTTTATGTTCGGCCCCCTTTGTTTGTTTTGGTTGTTTTCTCAAACAGCAAGTGTCATTATATCGACATTAGTTCCAGAGTTGATCGTAATAGTGCTTAGCTGTGTGTGATATAACAGAGTCTGTATACTGTCCATCACATACCAGTACTTTATGTATTTGTTCTCATATACAGTATAATGTGGAATACAGGGTATAAAACCGAGGCTTCAAGAGAGGAAACTTTGAAATTGTTACTCAGCTGTCACTGGCATTAAGATATATTAAGAAATATAGTATAATATTTCTCATAATATTTCTCATTCTGGTCTTGAACTCCAAGATACTCAGGCACAGGACAAAACAGACAAAACACCTGTGACAGACTGTGACACTACGGGGCACAGAGCTGCAATGATTTAGTCAGTCAACATATTTTTTTTCTGAATAACGCTAATGGAAAAAACATTGTGTTTGCAGCTTCTCTGGTTTGGTCAGACAAAATGACAGGTTACAGACAAAACAGTTAGGCCTATTAATTGAAAATGTTAGCAAATCAATAACGAAGCCCTTAGTTGAAGCCGTAATTGAGGACGATTTATCAGTTGCCAAATTTGAGACAGGTTTTCCAAACAACTTTCAGGTTGCCTATATATAAACATACAGCAGCTGCAGTGGCTCAGGAGGCAAAGCAGGTTATCTACCAACCATGGGGTCGGCAGTTCCTCAGCTCCTCCACTCCACATGAAATGTCCTTGAGAAAGACACTGAACCCCAAAGCTGCTCCCGTTCATGTGTCCCTCACTTGTAAATCTCTTTGGATAAAAGCCTCTGCCAAATGCCTAAGTAGAAGTGTACTGACATGCAAGTACACACAACTGCCACAGCTGAAACTTGACAAATATGTTTTGAGAGGAATAATTTTGCCCTTGATCCTTGCGATCCGTCAAGGTTGTCATGTTCAAATAAAAATAATGCACTACATTTCTTACAACTGAGGATGTTGAGCACCTTTGTTTCCATTTTTAATTTTAAGATGGCCACCTTTTCAGACCGTTGGCACATAACACTTTATAAGTTCTGTAGTAAGTTTTAAAAGTTTGTGTACAACAATATAATGACACTTGTGTTTCTGAGAATACTTTGAATTACTCTCTCAATTAAAACTCAACAATAATGCTGACTTGCCGATGTTATGTATCCTCAACAGTCTTTTAGCTCATCTTTAATGAAGGTGCTAATCATTTAAACTGGCACTCTTTGTACATTTCTCCACACACTGACACTCTGACACACTGGGGTGCACAAATTAAGTTAACAGATCTATATATTCCAGAGGTAATTGTTGACTTTTAGAGCGCAATATCTATCTATAATAAGCCAGTTGCCAAAGTTATTCAGAGAAAGCAATCAGAATAATGTGACACAGTTATCAGCATATTTCTTCCTGTCCTGATAACCTGAGCAGGTTAGATGGAAGAGGAAAAGAAGACAAGAAGAAAATATAAAGCCAAGTGACCAGTAACTACAGATGATCCCCACAGGAACAGATGCTATTGATTCACTGTAATGTAATGCATAGATAATTATAACCCAATACAGTAGAGAATACAATTCCCACGATGCACTTCCGCAAATGTGTAACCAGCTAATCTAACCTCCAGTTGAAATTAGGGATATATCACCTTTATACAGTAGCAAACCAAAGCGTAGTGTCTTCAGATACTTTAAAACACTGATTAAACTGTATTTTTAGGCAGTTGCTGAACATGACTGCGGTTTCCACATGTGTATGGATGATATATACAGTATATTATTAGTGGTAATAACTTCAATCCTCTAAGTATCCAGCTGTGCATCTATTTTACTGAGCATCTCCTCTCCTGCAACAGCTAAACAATCTTCTTGTCTCTTATGTTCTGTCAGTATTTGCATTAATTAAACTTCAGTCTCTCTCAGTATGAGACGCTGTGTGAAGTCTCAGCCTGTAGTCTAAGACATGAAAGAGTGTTTCGATGAGCACCATCAGTTCATGTTGTGCTGGCTTTGTCAAATGTTAATGAACATGTTCTGGCCCAGAACTGGACCAAAAACGTTCATGTACCTCCTCTGTGCACTTTGAAGACTGACAGCAGATAATTGTTGCCCAACTTTCCCTTCTCCCAAATTAATATAAGAAAATAAAAGAAAAATGCTTAATTTATTTTCAGAGTTCTAAAACGGTTCTACCACATCCAATTAATTCTAATTGTCTCCTAAGCTGAAATTCTCAATAGAAATGGAGCAATTAAATTTCTGCTTTGGCTCTACCTTGGGGACAAGAGACATTTTATTTCGGTTGACGGCGGGGAGGGTTTGTCTAAACCTTTACAAAGGCGATTTCATGGGTGTCTGTAATAGTTTCATAACAGTGATCACTGGGCTATGCAAGGCAAATATGGCCACCTATGTTCCTTGTGTTGTAGAGCATCAGACTGACATTTTGTTGTGCTTTGTTTACAATGTGGACATACTGTACAGTGCTCTACACTGCAGATGCTTTGTGCATATTTCACTATACTATACTGTAGCTGCTATGCGTTGATATGACTTTTAATGACTTTTAATTTTTCATGGTGTTTTTCCAACTTCAACACAAATTTAGAGCCCACCTGAATAGCTGTATAAAGTCATAGTGTTGAGTCAAAGGGTTTTTACTCAAGTGAGAATACATCTTTTATATGTGGTCTAAGGTGGGATCATCTTATTTTCTTTTTGTTTTCTATGTCTTTGTGTCTTTTTGTTATCGGCACAGCAGGACGTATAGCAAGTGAAGTCGTCTAGACCCTATACCTCAATTCATATTTTGAAAATTACACTGGGTTTGGAAGCGGGCCATGGGTTCCTCCTGGGAATCAGTGGCACAGAAATAAAGTGACATCACTGACTGGGTATTAAAAAAATGTAGATGAACCTACTGCAACTGGGGAACACATTCCTCCGAGGAGAAAGCTGCTTATTCGCTGTTCCATTTGCGGACTTATCTCATCTCCGTGCACTCTGAGATGACGAGATTTACATAAAACATGGAGGAACCTCCCTGGCCATTCTGGTCCACAGTGTATAAAGGACCCCACTAAGTGTATGTACCATAGACATGTGATTACCCAAGAGGTTTACTCCCTTCAAAAGCAATATCTTAGCAACTGTGATATATGAATCAAGTTAAAAGGGAGTTTTGGTTTATTTTAATTATAAACTTACGGTGGGGGCAGGGTAACTGTGCACACACAGTCCTGAGAAGACAAAAATTTGCAGACTGTTGGAATTGAGAAGCAAAAAGCCAACCACAGCTGGGTTTTACTGGACAGTACTGTGTGGCATTTTCTTGTCTTTTGTTTGTTGTGTTCATGCCTAATGTATTCATGTGTAAATATATGCTTTTTTTTGGAGTGAGTCAGATCTAACAGTGCACTGAATGTACAGTGACAATAAAATCACATGGTTTATGTAATCACTGCAAATGATTTTTATTGAACAAACATCAAATAATACAAAATGGTTGTATTAATATGTAAAATATGCTGACAAAGTAAACATATTTTATTATCACCACTTTTGTCAGAATTACAACACTGGTATCTCCTTCCTAAATAATCTTCTGTTCTACATGAACATAATTGTTTTGTCATAGTGATCCTCATGAGATTCTGCTCACTCGAACACCATTTATGATCTAAATGTTATGTCCACGTAAAAAAATATATATATGGCAATTGTGTAGGTTACATTTTTTTTATTCTTTTGTTGAGATTGGTACCCAGCATTTGCCAGATTTTTGGGATGCACCTACCTCCAGAGAATTACCTTTGTGTTTACCGTTGATAATACTTCATCAGTTTGTTTTTTAAAACAGTATTCAGAGAAAGTATTCAGCATACTAACACTATACAATGTAATATATATTTTTAATATACATTTTATTTGCATTTTCCATCCATCCATCCATTTTCTTAACCGCTTGTCTCGGCGGGGTACACCCTGGACAGGTCGCCAATCCATCGCAGGGCCGACACATAGAGACAAACAACCATGCACTATTTGCATTTTCAATTAACAAATCATATACACACCCTTGACATTACCTGCAATATATTTGAAATTGTAATTTGGAAATATTGTCAAAATTAATATGTTATTTATCATTACGCAACACCTACAAAAATAGTTCCCAGTTTTAGTAAACAACTTTTAATAATAAGAAAATAAATCATAAATGGATTTTATCAACAAGCAATAGTTTTGTCTTTCCCTCTGACAATAAGTCATTATCTACAAAACCACCTGTACATAACATACTGCAACTTTTAAATTATTTGCTGTAATCTTTTGTTGCTTTTAGCTATTCACGCAGTAGTAGTGATTAGTAATATTAATTCCATGCTGATTAGAAGCATACACTGCATATCCAGAGTACAATTTTTCCTTCATGTACAGTCAAACGGTGCCTCGCATGAGCGGTGATGTGCGTGTGTGTGCATCTATGTGTGTGTGCTATATGTGCACTTGTACATTTAGCAAGACAGTGCCTTGGGGTGTAACGGCATCCTCCTGCCCCGACTGTCAGTTGGTTAGCTGTCTACACAACGTCTCGTTTGACCTTGTGATGGCTAAAACACTGGCTGAATGCACATCTAACACACTCTTTTCCTTTGTGGTGCAATCCTGTGGAAGTCATTTCATTTACTGGGCTTTCAACTTCAGCCAATATGGGGGTTGGGGGAGTAAGTCTGTGTTTAATCAGCCTGCCACAAATCATTCCCCTAAACAAAATCAACTATGATGTCCAACAAAAAAACCTCTCAACAGAAGATTGAATTAAATAAATAAATAGATGGGCTCGTCACTTTTTCATTTTTTATTTATTCTCTCTGCAAAGCCATGCCCGCCACTCCATATGATTGCTGGAAATAACAACTGTGTATTAACCTGTGGGTTACTCTGCACAGTATATCAGTATTTAGTAAATGTAAAGTTGTCAGGTAAGGACTGCTGAGAAATAACTGAAGCTATTTAGAAAATAAACTGTAAGGAAAGAAGTAAAAAAAAAACTGGAGAAAAAAACATGAATTTGTCACATTAATTTATCATCACTGCAGCTCTTTTCTCATATGACTATGACCACTTTTTTTCCTCTGTTTTTGCCACATGGAAGGGAATTAGGGCATGGCCCACTGTCGTCAGAATGACTTTCATTCTTTCACCATATTTTATTTTCCCTAAATCATCACCAGTTGTGAGGCCTGTCTGTGCTCAAGAAGGGACACTGACACTGGAACAACGCGGTCTCTTAATCAGCCAACTTTGTTGCCCGCGTCTTTTAGAAAATCTATGATCACACTGTTAGTGCAACCACTACCGTACACTTACACTCCTTCATTTTCATTCATTCATTCATTCATTTTTTCATGTGTGGATTATTCAGCAGCTGAGGTGAGAGTCCACAGAGAATAGGCTATAAAGTGTCAGTCATGGTTAACCAGAGTGGTGTTGTCTTAGACAATACAACTAGGTGAAAGTGAGTGAAGGAGGCAGGAAACCATCAATATGCTCCCTGTGTAAATTAAAGAAGGTCATGATTTATGGCTCCCAGTTACAGCGTACATACATGCTGAATTTACTCTTTTTTTTTCTTTCTTGTCTGGCTCAAGGACAGGTAAGGGTGCCTTTCTCCACAGCTCATCCCCAACGCCATGCAGTCTGTGGCACTTTGTGATGGACAGCCCAGAGAACGGCCAGTGTTTTTTCAAAATGAATTGAGCGCCATCTATAGGTGGCCGCAGTGACTGAGTGACGGTACCTCTGGAGTGAGGACTGAAGCCAGTGATCAGATCCGCATTAAAATGTTGCACTCAACTACCTGTTATAGTTTTCATCCACCTGCATCTTCAGCTTTTTCATCACCTCATCAGTCACGTCCGTCTTTCAGTCTCCTTAAACTTGGAGACTCAGACAGAGAGAGCACAGCTGTGGGTTTTCTAAGGCCTCGCAACAGCTGCAAACCCCGCATGGCATTGCATCTGTTCAAGTCTCGCAGCAATACAGCCTGTTTCTCTGTAAAGCAAGTTACATTACAGTTCATAGAGGGGTTCTCTCTGGTCTTAGCCTATTAACCAGTGAACAGATGGAAATTATATGGTAGGGTGTGAGGCCTGAAAATGGACTTGCAAACATCTTGCTGTCTCAAGCAGGCCGTTTAAAATAGGACAATTTAAATAAGGTCACATGAAAGAAATCAGGACTGGGCTGTAGATTCATTCTAGGTGGCACAATGAACACCATGAAGTCTTCCCTGAATCTTTATTATTTATATGGATGATTTATTATGTCTGGGTGCCTCTGATGGTGTTACTTTGCCTTTGCAGGGAGCCAGACGTAACAAATGGAGCACTCATTAGCATTTGACCTCCACATTATGCTTTGTTTACCTGCTTCTCCTCACCTCTATATCTCCTCAGACAAAATCAGGGCTCTCACAGAAGGCTTCGAGTGTGACACAGTTTTGTTACTGGGCGGTAAAGGTAAGTAGCACATTTGCATTGCAAGATTTCTCAAACTTGAGCATGCAGAAACAAGGAGGGGAAAAGATGCTCTGCTCCTAGGGGACTAAGCCACTCCCTAACGCTTCCATCTAGGCTCTGGAGTCTTGGCAGCTGCTGAAACCCAAGAGATGATAGAAATAAGTATGAACAAAGTTACAGTAAAGTATCACTGACACATCCTGTTGTGTGAAGGAAAACACTGTTGTGTTTGTTTTGGAAGTTGTTCACCACTAATTGCTCATGGACATAAATGCCATGAATGCCTAAAAAGAAAAATTTCAGGTGTGTAAATTAAAAGCACAAGCTTGTAAACAGGTTTGAATTTTATCACCTGTGTAATGTGATCACACAATGTGGTTCTAGGTTCATAAAAAATCAATCATCAATGCCAGGTATTTAGAATAGAATAATAGAATAATGGCCAAAATGTTGTGCTGTGCCTCTTGTTCTGTCCAACATTCAGACTATTCCAGAAAAGTGGAAAATACTTGACATACTGGTAATATCAGATAAAATTAAAATAATGAATTAAATGTAGCTGAAAAACTAAAGAAAAAAATAATTACAATTGCAATTATATGCTCTGAGCAATATTAACATTTCCACGTTTCATGGGCAAACAGGTCATGCATACAGTATGTGTAAAGAGAATCATAAGCAACAAGTAATAGCAAATTGGCGAACATTCACAAAAATAAACCCACGCACCACATGAACACACACACAAACACACACACACAAACACACACATTATATTACCAGACCGGGGGGTGTGGCAGGTAGCTGTGTGTGCTGTAGTTAATTGCGCAACGAGAAACTGTTCTCTAATTTATTTCTTGCCTGTCCATACAAGAGTGATCATGAAACCCCATTCATTTCACAGAACACAATTTTCATATTTAATGAGCATGACTCCAATACAATTACAGTAATTAGTCAAATCTCACTCACGGCCAATGGAGCTCGCCACCATTATTAGTGGATCTTATTAATGATGTTGCACATGTGGTGCTCACAGGGTAATTGGGGGCATGTGTGGGTATGGGAACAGGGGTACTGGGGATTGGAAAGCAGAGGTGGTGTCAGTCTGTTTTCTGTCTATATTGTGCCTTATGTTAAATGGAGGTTTGCTTGATATATACTTTGAGATGTTCAAATACTGTGATAGGCGGTGATTAAACAACATGACCAACTGTAGTGGGTTATAGCTTTAGTCCTGACAAGGGTAACTTAAGTTCTACATAAATTAACTGTAGTTCACTGTCTGTGAAAAGATGCATCAATTTGCTGCCCTGTTATTTGACCTGAAAGCTTATATTTTAAAAGCTGCTTTAAATAATTGTGTATCAGTTCACAGCATCACTGCTGTACACCAGACCCAGGAGGATCACAGCAAAGAAACAAAGGGAGAATCTGGAGAAAGAAGCCCATTTATTGTGAGTGATGATACTGCAGTGTCTGACATTTTGGAGGTTTGTGGAGCTTCTCTTTCCAGACTGATCCTTATTAAATCTACGATATAGAGCTGCGTTGTATCTACAACAAGAGTGTACAGCAGCAAGTGACACATCTCGCCTCGTCATGGAGGGAGTCATCAGGTGCAGAGTTTCCTTTATGCTGCCACTTGTATCTCTGGTGAGATTTAAGCAACTTTTTACATCTTGCTAATGTCTTTCAGAAAAGTAGGCAAGATATAGCACTTTGTTTATACACTGTTATGTAAGCTATGTCTTATGTTGTTTCTAATGCTTTGAACCAATGAGCGTCTGGATTGATGTATGTAAAGAAGCAGTAATTTTAATCAGACAATAGTGACTTAACGGCCTCTTATCCAATTAAGGCCAGTGTCAACGCTGAGTTAATGAGTGTGATGCCACAACAGAAAACCCTCTATTAACACAATATAATTAGCGGAACATAGTGGAATAAGACAGCAGCAATGACAGTACTTTGGTGATTTTATAATTAAACACTGGAAAAGACAACAATTAAGCCAGGTCTTAAAACCCAAGTCTCTTTCAAGCCAGAGAGGACGTTTATTGTTTTTGGGAAAGCTCTTGAGACAGGCCTGCTGTTGTGTGAAGTTTGAATCACAGTTGAAAGACAAGAGCTAAAAGTGAGGGAGGTCATGACAACAATGTCGGGGATTCAGGGAGGCCAAAGACTCCCCGAATCCCTCCCTGCAGGTGCCATGTTTGTTTCAGAGGAAGGAATGATTGTAGAATAATATTATAGCTTTCAAGAGAAAACATGAGGGCTTGGATCTTATGAATTCACTTGGAACAAATTTACAGCACAGATTAAAGTTCCATATGGTGCCTCATTGATGCCACCATAACAGAAAGCAAACACAAAACCTGGATTTGTTCTTGTTTTATACAAAAGACCATTTTCTCAATTAAAAAGATAATGAGGTACATTATTGTAACTGCATTATGCTTTATTATTACTATATAAGAGCAATATACTACTATAATTCCAGATTTAATTTGTGTTTATCTTAATTTACTTTAAAACCACTTGTAATGCCAGAACTACAGAATGTTCAGCATGTTTGGTTAATGACAAAATAGCATCAACCCATAAGAGATTCTTGTCAGCCATGATTGTGTTAGAAGATTAGCATGCTGACACACTAAACTGAGAGAAAATATTCTGCATATGCTAGTGTGGAGCGTTGTCCTACCAATGTAGCAAAATTATTTATTTAGGGAGCAGCACTTTGATGCAAATTGAATTTCAATTTGAACCGATAATAAAATCGTATCGTATCGTATCGTATCGTATCGTATCGTATCGTATCGTATCGTATCGTATCACATGGAATGGCATGGCATGGCATCAGATGAGATCAGATCAGATCATACTGGAGCATTTAATGGAATATTTTTCTCAGGAATTGGTGGAGATAAAACAGAACAAAAATAAGAATATAAAATGACTAGTAGACTGACATTTGCAAAGTGAACTCTAATGTTGCTAATCTTTGCCAGTGCTAGTAGTTAAGTGTTGTTGGGATGCATCTCCGTCCAAACCAACTGATTATTCTCATTGCAGCATACTGAACATCAGGCCTTATTAGTGATGTGCTAATGTGAGATTAATTGCTTTTACTTTTTCACTCCATTAAGGGGCTGCTATCTGTTTCAGGAGCCTGGCCAGATGGTTTATCGGCTCTACTCTGGCAGCGGTGTTGCTAATGGACTGAAGCGTGGAGCTGTAAAATAATCACAGCAACAGGCGACCACAAGAAATACCCATAATTGAACAGCAAGTGTAGAGGTACACAGCACCTGTCAATTTGTAAAAAGTAAAAAAGTGGGTATTTATTTGAAATTGTTTTTCACTCAAATATTGAAGACATTCTGAGAATAGGAAACCAAAAACTCTCAAATCTTTGACCTCAGATAGATCAGGTCTGTTTGTTTAGAGTATTTATAAGCTTTTCTTAAAGAGCAGTGCCAACTCTTCATGCAAAATATTGGCAGATATTGACAATATGCTGAAAATAAGGCCCCTGCATTGAGCAGTAAATCCAAGACCAGGGTCAAATGCTAAATAAGAAGAAAGTGGCACTACAGATACCCAGGGGAAGCCTCTTCCTCTGTGTCCTTATTCTCTTCCTCTTCTGTCCTTCTCTCCCACCCACCCCACACACCCCCACGACCAGCTTGATGCCAAACCTTCATGACCTAGGCCAAGATCAATAGCACAGTTTAAAGAGGGTGGACTGTGTAAATAGAGACGATGGATCCTGCCAATGAGGATACCTTGACCACTGATGGCCTCTGACTGGTGCGGTAGCATTTGATCAAGTCTAACATTGATGGCTGTCAATACATTTGGCACAGAGAGGTTTGAATCCTGTCAGGAGGGCATCAAGATCTTGAAATGTATACGGGTTGACGGTACAGGGGTTGCTACTTTCTTAGATTATTTTCTTTTTTGTTGTTACATTTGATTAAGAATTGGTGCTGTTAGTGAGCCAGAGTTGGAGGCAGTGGTAAATTGGTTTCCAGTAACAGAGGCTCAAGCCCCTATTCCTGCTGTTAACTTCCATTTTTATATTAAGAAAAGATTCCTCTCAACTACCATGTTAAATGATTAATTGTTTATCAAACAATCAAATAATGTCTAATATCCATCAGTTCCGTCTTTTCAGTTGTAATGATTTGCTGTTTTATAGTATTTTAAATTGAATATTTCTGAGGTTTAGACTGTTATTCACATAAAACAAGACATTTAAAGACATCACATCATCTTGGGATTAACAACTTTGTGATGGACATTTTATAAACCAAAGGATTTACAGAATTTGCAAGGAAATAATCTGTAAATAAATCTATAATGAAAATAATCTCGTGTTGCAGCCCTAATCAAAGTATAGCTATTTTTTTCATCACAAACTAAGTGTAGCAGTATGTTGAAAGATGCAGAATGCGCTTTGCTTCTCCATGACTTTTCCATGACTTCTTGATTACAATGCACAGTTGCTGCAAGCTGTTTCCATTTTCAACAGTAATATTATTATCAGGGTTGGAATACCTTGATGACATGCAAAGATGGTTTATTGTAAAACACACAAAAAATCTTACAAATAATAATGCAATAATAAAACAAAATATGAAAAAAAAAGTTACTTTCACAGGCAAGAACCCTCTGCGTCTGAAAGAAGAACATAAGCCACCTAAGTGTATAAAAAATGCTGATCCAATAAAGTGATTGAATGGATGAAATCATGGTGTAATCCATTCCAGCAGTATAAGTATGAGCAAGATTTATTTGTTTTTTGAATGTGGAAAGCAGCCTATTTTACACTTTTGTATAGACCGCATGAGCAGATAGTATCTTGCCACCAAAGTGAATATTTCTTCAGTGAAAATAAAAGCATTACTCACCTCCATTTACACGGCATGCATATCCAACATCATATAGGCTACTTTGTAAATGCATAATATGTTAGTCATAATCCTGCTTATCTCACGTGTGTGACAGCTCACATTTTAGTATATAAACCAGCCCATTGCCTCTGTAAGTTATATGCAACAACACAATCTGTTGAACCAGGAGCCAGCCAGCTGCTCGTATTAATCAAATAGCCCACTTCCCTTCATGACACAAAGCAAATAGTCGTAAATGCTTTTATCAGCTTTTCTAATAGTGTGGACGTTACAATCAGATTCATGGTGGCATAAACTATTACATTTCATCTTTATCATATCGAACAATCATTTATTTTTCATGAGTATCGTTTATAACTGCCGGACAGCTAGTAATGAAATTCAAAGCAGTCTATCAGCACAAAGGATCTCCCACTCTGTTTACCTAGATTTACATATATTTATGTAGCTTTTGTTTTTCCACAACAGGCACACAGGCATGATGAATGTATGGTTGTGGTCCCACTGGGACAAGTGGTTCCCTGCAGAACTGATCTGTGGTCAGGAACTTCCATACTTTACTGTAAAGTCTCGAGACCCTCAGTATGTGCAGCACTTTGTTACAATGGAGCCTCTGTACTGACAAATAGGCACAAACTCTTTTCTTCACACTAACTTAACCACATCAATGTATCTGCAAAATACAGTAATACACAAATTACTGATGTCAAGACATGCAAAGTCAGATGTTATAATCACAAAATACTGAAAGATAATGAAATAATTTATCACATTTACTTTAATATTCACGGCAAAAACAAATAAAACATATTTCAGGTAACAAGGAAATCTACAGCCATATGTCAGTCAGGTGTTTTAGTATTGTGTGGAAAACATTGCAGCATTCTTCACAATCAAATGTGACTAAAAAATTTTTTTAATTCTGCTTTGTATGCTCCCTCTTTAATTTGGAGCACTTTGATTAATCAATTAATATTTCTTTCTCAAGGTCTTTTTATAAACCTCGTCATTAATAAAAGCAGACATTCAATTAGCAGCCAAATCTTGATTGCCAATTTTGTCATAACAGTCTCCTTTTCTCTTTCTTTTTCTTTTTTTGGGTTCATTGTAGTTGGAAGCATGGTGTGGGTAGGAGGAATTAACTAATTTCATTAATCTAATTGTCATTGCTTTCAACCATCCTACTAATAAGTACAAATTAATATGATTAATCAATCTGACGACATAAACTCATTCAATTACAGTTTTTCAAAGGCAAGTGGGTGTGTTGGGGTGATAGGGAGGTGCGGCGAGTGAAGGGAGGTGGGCAGCAGAGCAGCTTGTCCTGTGCAGAACCCAGCCCACAAAATTGAAGCCAAGTCAGGCAATTAGTCATTGTGAATGATAAATAAATGGTGATGAAATGTGGAGGGCTGACACCTCACTAACTACAGTCTTATTTCATTCAAGAAAATGTGTTGCTTTTTATTTATACAAATGACAACACATAGATTATTGGCTATTTTATTATTTTTGACAACTTTGTCTCAGTCTTCTTTTCACAAAACAGGTTCACAGTCAGTATCAGGGACCACGGTGGGACAGAAATATGATTTAAAAAACCTGAACAAAATTGTCTGTCTTTATATGTGTACAGATAACAACAAGTTTTCAAGTTTGGCATTTTCCTCTCTTGATTGCTGAGCAAGTTAATATTTAGGCGGGAAACACAGGCTGCACAGTATATAGTAAACTATGAGAAATTAAATGGAAACAATAGTATGATAGTATGTATTTCTATTTTTCTTTTCTCTTTCTCACAAGTGAAGCTATAATTGCTATAAATATATAATGTTCTCTGTGTAGAGTATTTATTCATGAAAGAGAAGATTTAATGGTTTCAGTGAGAATTGGTCAATCACTGTATACTGTATGTAATTTTATTTTGTAATATCAACATGCAATAAACTTTTTTGCTGTTTTTTAACTCTTGAGAATCAGATACTGTAGACAGTATATGAGATGTTTTTGACTGATCATTACAAATAATAATTGCATTATAAATTTGTCAGGCAGTGCCTGCCAAATAAAGGTTTTTCATCACACTGATGCAAGACTCATATGAAATCAAGTATCTGTACTCTTTGCAACATTGCCCACAAATGCAACCAGAAAAAATAAAAGGATGCACCAGCATAGCTAAGACATTAGGTCAACATGAAAACACCAGGAGCCTGAAATTGAAACTGTTACAGTAAACAGACCATCAGCCACTGATGTTGTTATTTACACCTCTGTTTTTGCTCTTGTGTCAAAATATCTTAAGGAAAAGGGTAACAATGTCAAAACATAAACTTGAGAATTCGATAACCAACACAGCATTAAACAAAAATAAATATAAAATCTCGGAATGTGTATATAACCAGTGCTTTCAAGGTCATTGATTAAGCTGATTTGCCCTTTGTGGTCCTCACAGTAATTGTCTAATTAAAATTTAGGTTCCCAGATTGAAATGATATGAACTGCTATAGATTTATGAGAGTAGAGCGTGTTTACCTGGGGCAGCTGCTGTGATCTGATTTGGATATTTCAGATCTACTGTGCCGAGAGGAAGATTTGCTGGCACAGCGTTTTGAGTGATGCCCTTTAATGCGCTCTATCGCAGCATCGCCCCTATTCAAACCTATGTCTGATTATGCAGTGTGATGCTGCTTGGGTCTTACATTGGGAATAGTTTATACAGGGGCCGTCTCTAATTTGTGAAGTGAGGTTTTATAGAGGAGACAATTAGACTGAGCTTCGATTGGTGCACAGAGGCTTGGATGCTGACAGTCAAGAGAAGGCTTTCAGATGTCATACCAATTAATCTATCCAGCCATCAAACAATATTCTGGAAACAAAGTCGGGAAGGGAGGGGGGGGTCGATCAATCTGCATCACTTTTCTCCTCACCGGGTTATGGGAAAATTGATTTGTCAAACAAAGCATTTTGGAAGCAGCACATGGACTTGTTTGGGATCCATTAGCTTCCATTGAGCATTTTGTTTAACATAGGATTTTCATCACAGAGAAAATGCAGCGTCCTCAATACTCTGAGCTACAACTTTACGATATCTGTTGCCTTTGTTCTTTCTTAGAAAGAAAGAAAGTGCTGATGAAGAGTGAAAAACTTCTACTGCATTTGAAAATATGAGTCTGTTGTTTTCTATCATTTACACTCATTGTTTGCTACACTTAGGATGTAATTTGTGCTGCTATTGAAATGTACTGCTTTTCTTTTTAAAGAGAGCTGTTTCTGTAATTTAACCCTGCCTTATTTATATAAATGCAGTGGATAAAATAACAGAAACACTATAACTCAGCAGAATCAAACAGCTACTATCTGCATCTTTCAAATGCAAAACTGTTGTATTTAACTGCGTTTGTTTTAGCTAACAAACTGCCACCTGAGTGTGCATTCACCAGACTGGTCAATAAACACTTTTATTTATTTATTTTTGACACACAAATGATCTGTAGGATAACCAGTCTCACTCCTCCCATCCGAAAAGCTCCATGCATTCGTCCTGTAGTATCAGTATTATTGTACACTGTGGGGCTATCCTGCCATCCAATACAGCGTGGCTGCCCTAAGCTGTATTACGAATTCCCTGTGCAGTGTATTGTTCTAAGACAGAACTGTATCACATTGTGCCCGTCATGCTGTTTTAGAGGGGAGAGCGCTTCCTCTATGGGATTGTTCCCGCCCCCATCCCCTGATAATGTATCTCTCCCTAAAGGCTAGGCCTCCGTGACCTTGTATTATTCACTGAGGGCGTCTTAAGCGAAAGAACTGAATCCTGAATGGGCCATTTCCCCTCTTTTAACACCCCTTTAATGTCATCAGTGAAATATGAAGTCATTAGGCGATATTAAAACACTGCTGACAAACTAATTAACGGGAGACATTAAACAGGGCGGGCTTGATTAATCCGCTTTAACGATTCTTTTTAAGTGGTTCTGGTCAAAATTAATACAAATTTACCGGTGATCTTAAGGAAAAAATACTCTTATGTGTATCAGACCTCAAGGGCAACCTAAAGTCACTGGTCTTTTATCTCCCACTGCCCTCCCTCCCATCCTCTCTGTTGCTAAACACAAAGTCTGAACTCACACCAGTTTCTGAATCTCTGATCAACAAACTGCTGCAAATTGTATGTGTTGTATTGTATAACACATGATGAAAGCCAATCCTAAGAGATTTTTAGGCTTTTCTTATGTAAATTTGTGAATGATTAACAAATTAAATAACATATCACCTTCACGAGCAGCCTGACAAAGTTCCCTGTCTGAAAAAATGTTTTTAGACATGAATTTTTTCTTCTTCTTCTCATTATTATTATTATTATTATTATTATTATTATTATTATTATTATTATTATTATTATTATTATTATTAGTGGGTATATCAATTGATGCCTAGACCGTTACTGAGACATTTTATACAGTCAGTGGTGAGTTCTTAAGTACAAATGTGTTTGTAAATGTCTCCCTCTAGTGGTAGAAATTCAGATCCAGGATCAGTTGCTGGATCAAATTCAAGATTAAGAAAATAGTAATAATCTTGTGCAGTATTTGCTTTGGCAGACATAAAGGGGTGGTCAGAAATACCACAAAGAGTGATTTAGTAATCCGTGTGCAAGGTTTAGTTTTTCCCCTCCATGGCAGCTCAGCACAAATTATTTGTACAGATAAAGTATTGTGACACTATAGAAAAGTTAACTATTATAATTCTTTCCTTTCTTTACTTATTTAATTTTAAACGTACAAAATAATTATTTCATTACGTCCTAAATGTATAATAATCATGTTTAAAATCAAGAAAATATTTACTGACGTATTTTCTAACAAATTAAATCTATTTACTTTTTACCGGAAACTGTCACTGAGAGACAGTGACCTATTTCCGTCATCAGTAGTGCGCTGCTCGGGTCTGATCGGCAGCTCAACGGCAACTGGTTTTATAAACGTTTTGATAACATATTTTCAAGTTTAAACTTGCATTTATTTCTCTGGCTGATAGCTGTTGTTGGGGAGGTGGTATTTATGATCTGTGTTTAATGCAGTCTGATACAGTCGGGAAATTAAAATGTAGCTGTCGACTTTATGTAAGACAGGGCAGCGTTAGCTCTTAGCTTTGTTAGTTTCTCGGGCCCGGCTGTATGTGAACACAAAGGCCGTGTAACGTTACATCGCCCCGCCTTTTAACCATGTATCCATCCTGGGGGAATTATGGTGGATCACATTCGCAAAACTATGGAGGGTCTGGGCCCCGTAAACAGCCGGCTGGCAGTCACGCCGGCACGGCTGCCGGGTTCGGCGGTTTCGAGGCCTCATCCAGCGGCTCGCTGTTCTCCAGCCTGCAGGAGCAGCACCTCCAGCAGCTGCAGCAGCTGCAGATGCTGCACCAGAAACAGCTCCAGTCCGTGTTACATCACGGTACCAGTGCGGCTTCCTACGGTGGTGGACTGTCAGGTGGGTATTCGGGGTCATCCTGGCATTCAGAAGGACCAGGACATTTAGACAACGGTGCTGGAGTTCAGCCGTACTATAAACAAGACGAGACTGCGCCTCAGGCGCCGAGGGTTCCCCTTGCTCCCAAGCCGGGTCACCAGCAGCCTCCCCCACCTCCACCACAGCCGCACTCCACCGAACCCCAGCCGCTTCCTCCGCCTCCAGAGCCCCAGTCATTAAAGCCAGAGGAGAACAATGGGGCTCCCAAACCCAAAGAGACCAACACCAAGGGGCTATCCACGACCGAAGATGACAAACCCCTATCTTTGCAGGTAATGTCATGCATCACTTGTTCTGATGCTAAATTAAATCGCTGTGATTGTTTTGATCCATATTTCTAAGGTCTTTGCTCCACCTACCATACCATAATTTAAAGCCAAAAAACATGAAGTGTATATTTTACTAGAAATGAGTCTGTTGATAAAGTCATGATAAAGTTTGACTGGATGGCATGTATCTACCATAAGTGCCATTATGTGTGTTTACAATTTGTAAATGTTTGTCCCGTTTGATAATAAGATTTGTTATTTTTATGCCAACAGTATATAAATATAATACCTTCAAACATCACAGTATTAATCATACACAGGTACTGATTTATGATCAGCACTACCATAGCTCACACTCTAACACATGATCTCTAGTAGTGTGAACTAGTGATATTTCACACATCCACAGGAAGTGGAACAAAACACTTGGAAAAGTTGTTTTAATAGAGTAGTATCAGCCTGTTTATGTCCACTGGGGTATGGTGGTTCTTAAACAGAGTAAAATGTACTCATTATACTGTATGGAAAAACCTAAATCTTGATTTAATTTAGGTTTTTAGATTTCATTAGGACATGCCCAATTGTCTTCTTTTCTGACTTTCAGCAGATTATTTGCAGTTAAAGTCAAAGATAATAAAAGGATAAGGTTGGTTGTTTTCTATAGTTTTGTTATAATTAACAAATCCCATTAGGAAACAAAATAAACTATTAATCATTTGCTTTGGGTAGCCAATTCACAACCTGATTTAGCCTATTCTTCTGTGCCACAGATCTCTGTTGTCATCAGAATGTAATATAAAATACATCAGCAAAGAAACATGCCACCCACTGCAGTAGTGAGACACACTGGTGTGTTTTCATAGTTTTCAGACAACAGTGCAGCTGTATGGCACAGATAAATAAGCTAAATCAGGTTCTGGGTTCACAGATGCTGCATTAGTCGATTTAATTGAATTAATTGTTGTTGTCTCTTTATAGGATTTGTTGACAATACCAAAAATGTAGAACATTACCAGCCTTATCATTTGAGTGAACTACTCAGTGTAGTCTTTGGTTTGATGAAAAAATCCTTGTACTACCTGAAAAACCAGTCTGTTTATTCTAAATTCTGGGATGTCATGCATTTGTGTGTTACTGATAATCAAATGGGCGAAATGCAATCATTATTATGTTGTGATATATATGAGCTTGTTTACAGCTGTTTCTCTTGATTTTTTATTTAGAATGAGTACAGTGTAGAACAAGCTAATTTTATCAGTGAGAAGATTTAATTCAGAAAAGTGTCTTTTTATTGTTGATGTCTAAAATTGTCATTGTGAAATTAGTAGGTCTAGTGCAGCATCATCAGATGTCATCAATAAAATTAATGACAATTAATTGTTGAAACTGTTTGTGCATTTCATTTTTTATCATTTATCATGATATGAAAAGTGAAAATGCATCACATTTGTGTAAAAATGAGCAGGGTATGGGCAGGTAGTAGAGGTAAAACACTTGCGTTATAGAAGTGAAGACAGAAACTGTATTCATACAATATGTTTTACAATGTGACCTGTATGTCAAAATGTTTGTTCTACTAATGAATCAACGTTGGACAACTTAAGGAATTGAAAATACAAGAAAAAAAGTAAATGTTCCTCATGTAGTTTCTCTGACCGATTTTTGTAAATATTTAATAGGAGCAACAGCAGCTTTGGTACAAACAGCATCTCCAGAATCTACAGAAGTTGAAGCAAGAGAAAGCAAAACAGAATCAGAAAGAGGGAGATGGTCCTGCACTGCCACTACCCACAAGTGACACAATTCCTCCACCTCCTCCATCAGAACCACTGAAAAGCACACCTCCTCCACCCCCTCCAAAAGAGGAGCCTCCAGCACCACCTCCACCACCTGAGGAAATAAGGGTAAGGATTTCTAAAACATTTATGTGTGTAAGAATTCAAACACATCGTGGTTAAAGCAGAACTGCACCAGTTAACACATCAAAGCCTGTTTATAGATTTTGGGAGTAATAAAGCTTGTGTGCAAATGTTTGTTGCTCTGGATGAACATGGTCCACCTAAAGTGGCATCACTTGTTCTCAGGTGTTGTCACCTGAGCTATGGAATTTCATTGTTGGTGTGTACTCAAAGGCTGTAAAACAGGTTTGTCAGAAATATTATTAATATTCTGCAGCAGGCTTTAATTGCCTCTACCATCACTAATTAAGGAACAAAACAAAAATTATCTAATCCCTACCTGTTTAGATTCATTGGAAAAATTACTTCTAGTTAAGTTTAACATTTACAGTAACTTAAATGTTTCTAGTGCAATGAAACAAATGACACCACATTAATACTTTTACTGTTAATTGCTGTTTATTCTTGAATTTGTGTCTTGCTTTTACAATATTTCAGGTGTCATATTCAGTAGCCTCTAAGAACACACCAAAAATAGCTCTAGACTAACTGTCCCAAAAATATCAGATTATCACCAGATCTAAACTTTGTTTATATTGTTTGCACAAATTTACAGAGTGAAAATGTAGGAAAACTACCTACAGTTAATGACGCAGTAAGTCCCACCACCCATTCTCCCATCATCATCATCATCCTCACCATATTTATCCCCAGTTGTTGTGTTTACTGTCATGCCAGAAATGCATGAAATTCACAGGATGCAAGAACATTCTTCTTTCCCCTTGTAATGGTGATAATAACTATAATAATGACTTTCCACACTTAGTTTTTTATTGTCCCACATTCAGATGTGCTTTACAGAAATAGCCATGTTTTTATAGATACATCACAAAATGAAGTAATATGTTCTTTAAGTGATCATCATGTAATATATTTATGATACTAAATAAAATGGTCATAAGAATATCACCGTGTTATCTCAGAGATTAAAAAAATTACAGTACAATATTTGCCACCTTCCTGATTTTTTTCTTTTCATCTTTGTCACACTTAGATCATTCAGCAAACGTTATACAGATAACCTGAGTAAATACAAAGCACACTACTATAGATTATATCCCACACAGAATTTCGTCACACCAATCCTCACTCCCTCCTGGTGTTTCACCTTGTATGATTGATGATGATTCAATAAGGCGACCGGGGCATATTGGCAATTATGAGTGGTGTGCCTAGTCTGACTGTTCTCCAAAAATGGTCTTAAATTTAACTAAAATGGCCATGTCATCATTGTGTCAGCTTTCTGGGCTTGACAGATTGGGTCACTTGGTGTCAGGAGAACAACATGAGCAGTAGTCAAAAAATATTGAGGCCTGTTAAACTGAAGCTACCCACATAATACCTATCCATCACAAACTACTCTCAGAATTATTCTTTGTAAGTCATGCTTTGCCTCAATCTTGCATTGTTTCTGTTTAAAGCCCGAAATCCCACAAGATCCAGAGGAAACTGCCCGCCTCCAGCAGTTACAGGCTGCAGCAGCACAATGGCAGCAGGTGCAACAGCAAAGAGCAGGCTTACAATACCAGGCTCTCATGCAACAGCACGAAAAGCTTCAGAAGATCCTAGAACAGTATCAACAGCTGATTCAGCAACCTGCAGATCTTCAGGTAGGTAAATTGTATTTTTTATGACGGCTACTGTCTGACTCTGTGAAGATTCTCAGTCATCCAGGTGAAGTTGTCTGAAAGTTGAGTCATGGCAACTGGACAACTGGACTTCTTTCTTGTATGAGAAAGAAGTCCAGTTGCCATGACTCAACTTTCAGACTACTGTCTGACTGGTTATTTTCTGAGCTGATGGTCTGTACAGAAATCAAAGGTGAAATAAAAGCATTATATCTTTAGTCTGAACAAAAGAGTGTTTAAGAACTGGGATTCAGTTCAACCCCCATTATTTAATAACATTTAAACTCATACTAAATAGCATCATCTCCTTTATGTCCTTTGTCGCAGTCGATGTCTGCTGAAATGCAGATGAGGCATTATCAATTGCAACAGCAGCAGTTCACTCCTTTATATCAAGACTGGGATCGGACCTTCGTTCTGTGGTATGAGCAGTTCCAGACCTATCCCCACAAAGACCAACTGCAGGACTACGAGCACCAGTGGAAGCAGTGGCAGGAACAGATGAATGCCACCAATGCTCACCTTCAAGAAAGGGTTGCTACACTGACGGCCATGGTGCCATATTCCCCAAGCCAGTACAGTAGTGGGATGATGGGTCAGTATGGCCAGTACCCTGGGCAAGACATGCAAATGCATCAGCAGTCACTAAACACAGGTATGCAGAATTCTCCAGCTGCTGTTGGTCCTAGATCTCAAGGTCCAAGGCCCACTGGGTTTGGTCCATTGTTGGAATCACGTCCAGGGACCTCTGTGAGGGGTGGTGTACCTGCTGGCATAGGGGTCAGACCACCAGTTCCCCCACCTGTTCAGCCACCCACCTTCAACAGCATTAGAGGTCCAAGGTAATTAGGAATTGTTTTTTTACAACTGAGAGTGACTATTTTTAATAAAATTGTTTCATTAGTGATTAGTAGTAGAGTTTTGATGAAATTACTTGAAGTACCTCCTATTGAGATGTGTTGTTTTAAAATCGTTAGGTTATAGTTGAGTGTCAGTAAAATGATGTTATCTTAATAATATTTTTTGCGTTATTAATCCTAGAGTAAACAACCCTAGATTTGACCAGCCACAGCAGCGCTTTGATGGTCCCCCAAGGTTTGACCAGCCACAGCAGCGCTTTGATGGTCCTCCAAGGTTCGACCAGCCACAGCAGCGCTTTGATGGTCCCCCTCGATTTGACCAACCAAGACACCGCTTTGACGGTCCTCCCAGATTTAGCCAACCTCGATTTGGGCAGCAGCCTAGGTTTGAACAGCCCCCTAGACCCCCTGGCCCTCCACCTCGTTTTGAACGTCCTCCTGTGCCACAGCAAAAACAGCCACAGGATCCCCAATCTAAGACACAGCCAGCCACTAAACAACCTACTAGTATGGATTCCAAGACTCCAGGAATATCAGCTGGGCAGCCACAGTCTGAAAAAGAAAAAAGTGAATCGGGACCAGATGATAAGGCCAAAGCTGAAGACTTGACAGATGACAACTTGCTCGGAAATGACAGTTTTTTTGTTCAAAAGGACCCCATTCCTCAGACATTACACACAAACGAAAATTTAGAGGATTTGGAAAGCAGTACGTCTTCTGGAAATTGTGAAAAATCCAAAACTGTTAACAGCAAGCCTTCAACAACTGGTCCCCCTTCTGAAAAAAATAAAAATGCTGCTACCCCAAATCCCCCCAAACCAGATGGATCATTAACAAGTAACAACCCCCCAATGGTTCCAAAGCCCCCTGGAATCCAAGAGGAGCATCAAATGTCTGGCCAAAAACAGTCGAGACCAGAGCCTCCAATGCTTCTCCCTGGTAGGGGACGAGGTCAGTCCCCAGTACTTGTCCAAGTGCCTGGGCGTGGACGTGGACAGAGGGGTCATGGACCATTCAGGGGATTAAATACTGTCAATCTTGGGGAGCAGATGGAAGAAATGTCCTATGACTACATGCGGCCTGAAGAGGATACTGGTATGTCAGAAGAGCAGGAAGCGTATCACTGGCAAGATCCATCATATGAGGAGTTTGGCAAGGAGTCAGAGGTGGCTCCTGAAGAAATGTGGATGCCAGAGGAACATCACTTCCCAACAGAGGAAGAATATTATGAAGAGCCAGTAGGAGGACCCTATATGGGTAGAGGAGGGCCCACAATGACGAGAGGAGGGCCACCAATGGGTAGAGGTGGTCCTCCTTTGGCAAGAGGAAGCCCACCTGTGGGTAGAGGTGGTCTTCCTATGGGGAGGGGAGGTCCACCTATTGGTAGAGGTGGTCTGCCTATGGGAAGAGGAGGTCTGCCTATGGGTAGAGGCGGACCACCTTTGGGTAGAGGTGGTCTGCTTATGGGAAGAGGTGGCCCTCCTTTGGGAAGGGGGGTTCCACCTATGGGCAGAGGAGGACCACCCATCGGAAGAGGAGGGCCACCCATGGGAAGAGGAGAGCCAATTGACAGGCATTGGGAAGAACCTGAATCATCTGAGTATTCAGAGGAAGGGGACCCTTATTGGGAAGAAAGGAGACCTCCAATGAGAGGAATGAGACCTCCCTATCCACCTGGCCGTGGTCGCCCCCCACGTGGGCATCCTGGTTTCATGCACCAAGGACGAGGACACCCACCTCATCCAGCACATGGGCCAATGGATCACAAGTCATTAGGCCATGGAATGGACACTGATGATAGTGAAATGGATCCAGCAAGGCACCCCATGTACCATGGACATGACCCTCATAGCCATTCGATGCATCCTGATATAGGAAGAGGCAGGCGTCGTTTACCACCGCCGCCTCATGAAATGATGGATCCTATGGAGGAGCCCTTGTATGATGATGGAATGGAAAGAGAATTAGGGTGGCAACCGCCACATGGCAGAGGCCCTCCTCTGCCTCCACATGAGATAATGGATAGGGGAGGAATGAGAAGGAGACCTATGGGTCGAGGAATGGCAAGAGGCATGTGGCGACCAGGTCCAACACATGAGGACTATGAAGAGGGTTATAGTGAGCCTTATGTTGAGGATTACAGTCATGGGGAGGACAGGTATCACCGGCGGCCACCACAGGAGTGTCCTCCTGATGAGTATCAGCATGATGTCAAGTTCTATGAGTCTGAACGGGACAGAGGGCGTGCTCCTCCCGAAAGGGACTATCCCCCACGCATGCCGCCACCAGAGCCATACAGAGATGGCCGTTGGCTAGAGGAAAGAGAAGGAGGTCGTCCATATCCATATGATGAGTACGACAGGGGAAGAAGAGAACTTCGAATTCGTGAATACAGGAATGAGCCACCGTATCGCGAGGAGGAGCCACCCCTACCGCCTCCAGAATGGGATAGGACTTCAAGACTTCCTCCACCACCAGAGAGAGGGTATCCTCCTGACTATAAAGATTGCAGACTTCGCTATGAAGAGCACAGGGAGGAGCCTCCTTTAGATATACCTCCACCCCCTGCTACGTCTGTCACAAACTTGACTGACAGTTCAGTTGAAGCACAACAAGGAGCAAGCGGAGCTAACGTACTTGCTCTCTCTCAACGTCAGCATGAGATCATCCTTAAAGCTGCTCAAGAGCTTAAACTTATAAGGTAATTTCTAGACTTACATTATTACGTGAAATGCTATGTTCAAATAAATAATATTCTGACTTCGCTTCTGTGACATCTGGCCATGCAGATTGCAATGTTGTTATTTCCTTAGGTTTTGAGATATACACCTCTTGCCTGTCTTTGCACACTGCTGTGACCAAAGCAGAATGCTGTTTTTTTTAATAGTTGCAGCTCTGCTGTTTGGCTAATATTTTACCTACAACTATATCATCAAGAGAATGTTGGGGACCTTTTAGGTGAACTGAACTTCCACCTTTTGGGTCTACAGAGAATTGCAAGAGGGCAAAACCCCTGGTCCTGGTAATGAACCTCAGCCTGCACCCACTGATGTCATGCCTGAGCTTCCTGCTGGTCTCCTTGGTTTGGAGATTCCACCAGAAGTCAGGAATGTTCTCAAGGTAAATGATAATAACACATACAACATATATTAGCTTTATTCATAAGAGTGCAATGCTCTAAGGATGGCAAAGTCATTGATTATGTAGAGTAAAAGGAGCTGCATGGCCACTAGAGGATGCTAGGCTAAACGATTCTGGATAAAATATATTTTGGGATTTTTCAGATGAGTTTTCTCACATTTCTCTCTGGGTAGCTACAGCTCTCTCTGAGTAGCCTTTGTATTGCTTATATTTATATATTTCTCCCTTTCTTATTATTCAATTCAATTCAATTAAACTTTATTATTGAGGCCAATGCAAAGTCATCTAGACTGGCAATCTGACTAGATACCATGTCTCTGAGATTTTTGGGCCCAAATATAATAACCTCAGTTTTGTCTGAATTAAGG
>JAUMHL010000017.1:10198627-10230410 GCA_032362345.1 Sandelia bainsii
CTGACTATGGAGCTGCCAATAATCAGAGTGGGTTTCTCAGCGGGTGTGTCGCTGAGCGGAGAAAAGCGATTGGAAACATGAACAGGCTGGTGGTGAACCTTGGGCGAGGGTTTCTGGTTATACTTCCTCCGGACCTTTATCTAAACATGCTGTTTTTATAAAGACGGAACAAACAATATGATCATTACTAAAACTGAAGTGTCTACACTATACTTAACTTAAATATCTTGTCTGATTTTAATTAAAACATATTAAAATGTTTTTCCGGTGTGTCTGTATTAAAACACTAACCTTTATTTTGTTTCATTTTAGGGATTGTAAAAATGTCAAGTTTATCAGCAGGAACAGTTTTCTCTTTTCCATTTTCTAATTTGTGTGTCTATCTTTCTCCTCTAACATATCAAAACTAGTTCGGCCGTGCAAAAGTAAAAGTCATTTCTGCTGATTAACAGCCATCAAAAACAGAAATGCCAGCCATTTTTTTCCAATCAGCATTTATGTCTTCAATCATTAATAGCCAATCTAATCACCAGCCAACAGAAGCCTATTCAGGGGTGAAATAACTTTACAATGTCCTCACTTATTCGATGTCGGAAAGGTGTGACACTCATACATGCCGTTGACAAACCATGTATCCCACTTTGTGTCTTTTGGCTCCTCTTCACTGAGTGGTGGGCAGGAGGTGTTTTCACATTTGCCCGTTTAATTGTGTACAGTTGTGTGCTGTCATTTGCTGATTAAGCTTAAGGAGAAAAAAGAAGTTCTTGGTTTGATGCAACGGATCTTCCTGCTAAATCAAACATGACATGATCGTCGTCATGTAAGAATGAGATTGCAAAGGGGTGTGAAGCAAATCGACTTAAAAACGATAAATCATGCAGCGTTAAGCTGCAACCTTTAGACCTTTTATATTTCTGTACATTTTGACAAATAATGTTACATTTTACTTCACCATTTTGTATTTAACTGTTAGATCTGTGTTATCTTTAGGGCATGAGTGCAGCAGCACAGACAGCTACAACTGAACCTGTGTCGTGGGACACAAAGCCTGCTGCCACAGATTACCAGCAAATTCTCTCTGCTGCACCCACAGCTTCAATTATTCCAAAGACTGTGGATTATGGGCATGGGCATGGTATGAAAAGCAATGTGGATCACTCATCATACGAAACTGATTTTGTGGGTGAAGTTTGAGGATGTTGTTGACCCTTAACACTTGTTGTGTTTATGTTTCAGATCCTGGAGCCACTGTTGAACGGATCTCTTATGGCGAGAGAATTGTGTTGAGGCCTGACCCAGTGCCGTCAGACAGGGGTTATGAAAAAGGTGAGTTTCAATATTGTATTTTTTTCTAGTCAGAGCTTGCTTTTCTATTTTTTTTCCATTGATGAGCTGTATAATTCTCGTTCTAGAACCTCTGGGTCCAAGAGATCCTTACAGCAGAGACCCATATTATGAAAGACGTCCAGACCCCTTCATTGAGCGCCGAGAGTACAGTAGAGAGAGGGAATTATATAGAGAAAAACCTCCACCTGAATATGAAAGAGAACGATTTGAGAGGGAGCGCTATCCCCCAAGGGAGAGAGATGACAGGTAATGTGTTTGCTCAGCAGCTCTGACACCCTTGTTTTTTCCCAGACTATGGAGAAGTGTGCTGCATCTTTATATGTGTAATATTCTTTGCTGTTTTTTTCTGTTTTTGATTCAAGCACACAGTCAATGGTTGAAGAAAGGTACTATATCACATTGTGATTAGTCATCAGTGTGCGCCAGTTTGAAACCAGAAATTTAATAATATTCCCCCTTTGTGTAGATCTCCACTGGCACCGCCTCTACGCTCAGGATACAGGGAAAGAGACTTTGAACTTCGAGAGAGGGAGCGAAGTGGCAGTCGTGATCGTGATGAACATTATGGAAGGCCTGGCTATGATAGACCTCCTTATGAGCGCGCTGGACTCGACCGCAGCGTGTCTGAACGTTACAGCCATAGCTCCTCACCTTACGGTATGTTCAGTCCCAATTGTTAAGACGTGTATTTACATACCACAGCTGTGTTTGGTAGAATTCCTTTGAAATGATTCACACTTTAGTATTATTAACTTAGGTGCATGATAGATGAACAATTGTAAAAAAAAAAATGTGTAAAGTAAACGAAAATAATGCAATTTAAAGAAATGCTTGAATTGCAAATAATGTCATATAGTGGAAAGAAGAAGTTATCCAGAGGACAGAGGGCCTCCCACTGCACCACCTCTACCACCTCCACCGCAGCCACCCCCACGAGTTGAGAAGAAGCCAGAAATCAAGAATATTGATGATATCCTCAAACCTCCGGGCAGATTAACTCGGCCTGAAAGGGTATTATTTATTGCTGCAGTGTTTCTTGATCTAACGACATCAAATTGTTAGTTGTGTAATATTGAGTACTCATTTAAGTGTTTATGTTTTAATAGATTGTCATCATACTGAGAGGGCTTCCAGGAAGCGGAAAAAGCCATGTTGCAAAGCTCATACGGGTGAGTGGAACCACTCCAGCGAGTGTAATGTAATTTGAATTGTAACCAAACTTGGTATACAATAAGAACAATAGTCATAGAACCTGTTGATATGTCATCACTGTTTCTTGATATAACAAATATACTTGCCTTTGGTAACAGAGCAAATAGAAACAAATGAAAAATGTGCTTTTTGATCTTGTTGACAATATTAAGGACAAGGAAGTCGATTGTGGTGGTGCCCCACCAAGAGTTCTTGTCTTGGACGACTATTTCATGACAGAGGTTGAGAAAGTTGAGAAAGACCCAGACACAGGAAAGCGAGTCAAAACTAAGGTGAGTCTGACATACAACAATAACAAAGTACAGAAGAAGCGAGCATCAACTGGCAGATATATTGGAATTGTTATTGTAACACAAAAATCTCTCTTGCAGGTTCTTGAGTATGAGTATGAGCCAGAGATGGAGGATACCTACCGGAGTAGCATGCTTAAAACTTTTAAGAAAACCCTGGATGATGGCTTTTTCCCCTTCATCATTTTAGACACCATTAATGACAAAGTTAAACATTTTGATCAGTTCTGGAGTGCAGCTAAAACAAAAGGCTTTGAGGTAAGTTGTGTTCATTAATGATTCAGACAGATTGGTGCTTCAGTCTGTCCTGTGCTAACGAGGTTTTGTTTTTCTTACTTCCAGGTGTATCTGGCTGAAATAACTGCAGACACTCAGACGTGTGCAAAGAGAAATGTCCATGGCCGCACACTTAAGGATATAATGAAGGTCAGTAAGATCGGTACACTGGAATAGACATATTTACCAATGTTCACTAAAGCTCATACATAAAGCGTTCGCTTTTTAATGTGGCATTCTGTGCACAGATGTCCAACAACTGGGAGCCTTCACCACGCCATATGGTGCGCCTGGATGTCCGATCCCTGCTTCAGGATGCTGCTATAGAGGAGGTGCGTTCCTCAATGGTTGTGTAACTATAATTGTTCTCTATCATTAGCTGAGCTAAACTAATATGTTTTTTGTTTTATTAGGTTGAAATGGAAGACTTCAATCCTGATGATGAGCCCAAGGAACCCAAGAGAGAGGAGGAAGAAGAGGGTGATCTGGTAGGACATGACAAGCTTTAATTTAATACCACATAGTTGTTAGTTTCTAATACATATATTTTTTGTTGTTGTTGCTGTTTTAATGACCAGGTGAGTTTTATACCAATACAATTGATCAAATTGGTAAAATTAATAGAAAGCCATAGGTTCATTTGTTCTTAGCTTTACATTTATGTAGTAAATGTAAGTTTTTTTTATGGCGTATGAACCATTCTTATGAAAAATAAATTAGTATTTAAGTTTGATTATAAAATAAAAGCAAAGTAAAAAGAAATATCAAAATAAGGAAATAAATTACATTTGTCTGCCAAAGAATTTGCACTAATATGAAGTAAATACCGCCTTTCAAGGATGTGCACTTGATTGTTTTTTTTCTTCAAGTCTGCTTTACCTTAAACTCTGATACTCTTTTATTCAATGAATAATCATTTCTGTATGTCCTGTCTTATAACAAATGTTTTAAACAGACAACCAGTTTCTTAAGTTGTATACTTCTACTATTAATTAAGTTAAAGGCATCATTGGTGCTGAGCGTATATCTCCAATATAATGTTCTTCCAATGTAAGTGCAAGTTAAAAACATAAATCGTGGTAATAGTTCATCACAACATCACAAAGTGCTTTCCTACCGACATCACTAATGACTCATATACAAAAGTATGTAAAAGATATAAAAAACATTTCTGAATGGTACTTTGGAACAAAGGCTGCAAAACTGCAACTTTATACTTGTAGTTTGCTGAAAAACTTAATGTAAATACATAAAACAATTATTTTAAGAAGGGGTGGTCAGGATGTCATGTTTGTATTCTACTAAAGAAAATATACTGTAACTCATTGAAAATATAATACAAGTACTGCAAACAATTTTCATATGTGAAACTAAAGCACATAAACAATACCATGAAATGCTGAGCACTAAGTAATGAAAAGATTTTTTTACGATCATTTAAAAAATATCTTATATTTGTTTTTTATTATAGAAAACACCTTAAAAAGGCTGAATGGTTGTATTCAGAGTTTAGCTTAGAAACTGTTTATGAATATAGTTTGGGAATTAATGCATGAGATCAGATTTTTCTGTTATTTTTACCTAAGTGATGAAACATGAAACATGGATTTATCCTGTTAATGTTCCATGGCATCAAAAATGTGTTAAAATGTTCAGTGGTTAAAACACTAGCATAATATCTACTGGCACATGAACAAACTTAAGTCACGTGACACGTTGCTTTGTTGTTGCTTTGTTGCCTGAAAAGACAGTGTCAGTCTCTGCGCTGACTATGCTGTATACAAAATTGTATACGGATTCTTAGTAGGTGCCAGAGGTGTATAAAGTACACAAACTTAAGGTACTTGACTAGAAAAAATCTCCACTACAAGTAGAAGTACACTTTATATTTTAAAAGTACATGGCCTACATGGCTTACAAAAGTAAAAGTACTCTGCTAAGAAAACAGTGTATTTTAAACAGTGTAGAATGTGATTCTGTTGATATCAAAAATGAAGAAGTTTAGTCTAGATTTGTTTGACAAATTCTCGAAGGTGAGAATTATGACTAAAATATGTTGTTACTTACAGACTGTGGAACAAAAACAGCAGTCGGTAAAGGTGGGGCTGATTTTAACCACGTTATATAGTGGCAGGAGGTTAATCTGTAAATGATAAATCAGCATTTTATGATAATAATATAGAATGATTTGTACAAGAATCTAATCCTGCCAAAAGTAACTAGTAACTAATTATGTTAAATGAATGTAGTCGAGTAAATGTGCAATATTTTCCTTGTAGTGGAGTAAAAGTAACAAAATGGAAACACTCCAGTTATGTACAAGTACCTCAAAATTGTGCTTAAGTACAGTACTTGAGTAAATGTACTTAGTTACTTACCACCTCTGGTAGGGGCCTATGGAAAAGAAAGTAACACTACTTTGATCACTCTTACAATCATCCAGTTACGACCTGCAGTTCCACACGGCGCATGAGTCGACTCTTTTTTTATTCTGACTTAAGTCGTGGTCAGAAGCTGAAGTTACAACCACTCTTACCTCAAACTGAACAGTTTGACCTTAGGCTCGTTCGAGATGAGCAAGTTCTGCGCAGATTCGATCGCCGGTGATCGGCGTGCAGTGCATGCCGGTTAGTTTTGTGTCCGACTTGACACCGACTTGCTCTGACGTCATGCCTACGTAGTCAACGATAACCTTGTGAGATCAAGGTGGCCGCAGATTTTGGAGCAAGGTGCTGCAGTTGGTCTCCACCGACTGCAAAACCTCAATGCATGACGGGAAACGCCTGTTCTCACCTGATCTAAGATCCAATTGGTTCAGGTATCGGATCCACAACAGGACGTTTTATAGAAACGTTTCCTCTTTTATTTACTTTGAAATATTTTGATTCATTAGTCTGAGTTTTCACTGTGAAGATCGATTCTATTACAGAATAAATGCTGTGATTGATCAGAAAAGCCAACTGTAGACTTAAACTAGACTGTTAAGTCACAGATTACTTTCAGATTACTAAAATAACATCTGCACAGATGTTTTAGCCCTGACAGTCTAAATATGTGACAGATCAATAATCTAAATCTATGCCTTGTATTTCTATTGACTGATTACTTTTAGGATTTATAGTTTAATCAGCAAACTGACATGATGAACTCATTTCATGCGAAATAATTGAGTCATATGGATGTTAAACCATGAATGCATCATCTTCTGTGGAGCTTTTTAACAACAAACAACAGTTACTGGAAAAGAGAACAAAATAAAATTTTATTCAATCTGCATCCAACCTCACAGGATGTGAGTATGTGCGACATCCAGTACAAACGGCAGCTTGAATGCTGCTAGAAACATTAGAAACTGTCCAATTTCATAGTCGACTTTCAGCCACTCACCCTACTGCGGCCGCTTGTTCTCGTCTCTTTTCCAGGCGAGGTGCAGTTCATCTCGAACGAGCCTCTTCACGTCTAAAACTGCTGCATTGTGGTTCTGCAGCTTAATCACATTAGGTAAGACTTTGAAGTCTGCCTGGTTTAATTGCTGAACCTGTTTATATCAAAATCACTTCTAAAATATTCTGATTATGAATAATGTCTTTGTATTTGTTCTGTCGTGTGTATCAAACCCACACCAGCTTATGTGGCCCACCAGTGGCTATGGATTTAAGGAGTGTACAGCAAAGAGATACTTTCTATGTATGAACACAAAATAAATGCTTTTTTTGGGAAGATATGAAATGATGCTTCAGATGATCAAAATAGAGTCCTATAAAGAATGGCTCATGTCAGTCACAACAAGAGAATACAGGCTATAATTGAAATCGTTATTCGAAGGAAAATCTAATGGGTGTTTCTACATGCCTCAGAATGTTGAATGAACATACTTTTATACTAATAACACAGTGTAAGTTTGATGAGTTGACTTTGTCATAAATAATTCTCCACTGATCTTCCTCATTGTAAAAGACATAACTTTGTTTTAGCCGTTGAATGATGACTTTAAATCATCATTCAATGGCTAATGGCTCATCACACAGTTAACGTGATAGTTAATAAATAGTTTATATTAATCCAAAAATTACTACTATAACTTATATGTTTTTTTATATGTTTATGTAATAATTAATCAGATGGTATTTTAATGTCTTCGTTTCAAGAAAGTGATAGTGCTACCTCGCCATCTCACTCTGCTGTAGTACCATCATTCCACTTGCTAATTAGAGCGCTAATATGCAGTATATTTAAACTATTTTAATTTACCACACCCCACATCACAGTTGAATGTGGTCAGATGATGTTGCACTTTTGACCACATCTAACTGTGATGGAGTATTGCAGGGAGTATATTGCACAGGGAGTGGGCAGAGCATATAGTATCTGGTAGTTAGCAGAATATTTGAGGGAAAAAAAATCTTGCATACCGTAGTGAGCCATTGTAACTCCTGTGTATATATGTTTATGAGTAATCCAAGCAGACCTTGATGTCTGTTTTCAAGAGATTTGTACGTTCAGCTCAACCTAAACCTGAGCAGATGTTATTTGTCTCACATGCACATACTCATGTGCATGTGAGACAAGCTGAGCAACACTGCTATATGAACATTGTTATAAAGCAATTATAGTATGCACCTTAAATATACAGTTAGACCTCTTGATTGATACAATTGTCATATTAGACAAGGAATTTACACTCAAATCTTACAATTTTTTGAACATTTATTAAAAATCAGCATCTGATTATTCATTTTTCCTCATAGGGAACTTTGTAGATCTTTTATACAAAACTGATATCAGATCAGTCAAAACACTGGGTTCACCCTGTTAACCACAGATTGTAGCTGTTTAGATACCCATGAGTTATACAGAAAAACATCAAGTATAAAGGGATGAAAACTGTGTCAATAAGAAATCAAAACAACTTTTAAACAGAGAGATACATTTACCTAAACGTATATAAATGTGCTTATGGTCCTATGCAACAAAACATTTTTACGGAGATGAACCACATATGCAGCTGTGGTCACCTTTACCCATTTAATTTCATCACATGTTGTAGAGGCTGTGTCATACCACTAGAGGTAATGGCTGTCTTTTGGAAAATAATTTAGCTGTTTCCTTATATGAATACCAGCTGGAAATGAATGTAAAACGTGTTGATCTGATCATTAGCCGACAACGGCAAACTCCATGACTACAGATTGAACTGCTAGTTTTGCTTTTTTTTAATCTTGAGAGCACATGAAGGTCTACTTGATTTTTTTTTTTTTTTTTTAAAGGGGAGTGCTGTCACACAATTTGTTCTTTAAAGCACAGCACAGCTGTTGCTGATTCTTACCATTCTTTTGCATGTGACAGAGCACAAAGGCTTAGTCTGAACAAAAGCTTAGAGTCAATCTGCAAGATCAAAATGTTTGCATGCCAGTGTTACATGATGTGTGAACTAGATAGTGTCTCATCCTTCAGTTGTCTTTGTTGTCTTTTAACTTATGATAAACCACCTTCTGATTTCAGCCAACCTCTTTCCCCCACTTTCCCTCTTCTTCCCTTATTCCTGTATTGCCCAGATGTTTAACCATTATAGTGTTTCTTTATACAATGTAGGGCTACATTCCGAAAAGCAAATGGGAGATGGACACATCTGAGGCAAAACTCGGTGGGTATTTCCATTTGTTAGGCCTGTTTATAATATAGAAGCTTCTTTGCCAGTACATAGAATTTCATGTCTGATGATATTTGTTAGATTTCTTACAAATCGATTTCTGAATTATGTAAGTTTGAACTTTGTTCATCAGTCACATAGTCATTAGTGTTGCCAGATTGTACCCACTGTGTGCACACTGTATTACAACAAACTAAGCTATACAGTGTGCACAGAGTATACACACTGTATTACAACAAACTAAGCTATACATGTTGTGATGAGTGCTGCGGATTTACCACACACGAAAAAAGCACATTTTTTGACTAAAGAAAACTATCTGGGTAAAAAAAAAATTAAAAGCTCAGGTTCTGCAGATAAGACCAAAAATTGCAAATTACACTTCCTTTGATGTGTAATTATTATTCAACTCAATAAGCATGTAAATGCAAACTACGTCACAATCTCTACAAATTCCAAGCCTGACAAAGACACAGAATACTTTTTGGCAAAAGAAAAGGGAGAGTATATAAGCAAATCTCGCATCTCTCTACAGTGCTGATGTTGGGCAGTTGCCAGATGTTATTGTGAGTGTGAAGCAGAAACTACAGTTAATTTGTTAATTTGTTTATTCGTTTAGATCCCCACCTAGATAGTGACTACTCTTCCTGGGGTCCCCACAAGTAAATATTGCATATCACAATACAACTACAGTTCCTACAACAATAAAAACCTCAGCAATCAAATCATCATATCTCAGTTATCAGTGTATACCGATAATAATAAATCCTAAATTTAAAACTAAAAATAAAAACATTCACTAACAAAAAATAATAATAATAAATAAAAAGACAAATCCCAATCTGAGACTACACTATACCCAAGATTTATTCAAAATAGCAAGTCCCTCAACTATTTTCAGTATATTATGCCGTTAAGTATTCTTTCAAGGACTTTTTAAAACCAGTTTTACTTATTGAAAGAATATTCAATGGCAAATCACTCCATGTTTTCATTTCTCTATACAGTTTGCTGCTTTGCATTGGTTTTTGAAACGGGAAGTGAAAAAAATCCTTTTGATGCATGCCTGGTATTAAAATTGTGACTATTGCTACTGTACAAAAGCGGACTCCGTAGAGCATTTGGGACTCTAGAAACACAGACACAGAAATATTTATTATAAAACAAAGCTGGGAAACAACCATCCTGTCCTCCACCAACAGCCAAATCAGGGTTTTGTGCAAACTTATGATATTTAAAGTTTTTCTGTTGCAGTTTAGAGTAAGTGGTGCTGCTCTAATCTGGACTAATTGTACTTTTCCCAAATCTCTATTTGATGCACTCGGCCACACTGCTGAACAGTTACATAAATGAGTGAGAGCCGTTGCTTGGACAATTTGAGAAATGCAGTGTTGTGGTAAAAAATCTGACTTATTCAAAACTACAGTTTTGACTGAATTTGGCTCTTCATTGATTACTGAAGGTTAAGATGATGAGACTAGTTTTTTATGGGACAGTTTAGATGACCTGTAGTAATCTTGTATTTATACAGACAAGCTGGATGGTCTGGGGAGCGGTGGGAAGAGGAAACGTGAAGGTGAACACATGTCAGGCCTGGAGGACTACCTTCAGCTGCCAGACGACTATGCCACACGCATGTCGGAGCCAGGAAAGAAGAGGGTAATTTGACACGCGGTGCTAAAAAGCTGTGCTATGGTCATGCTTAGATATATTTCTTCAAAGATGAGGTAATACAGAAACACTGAAATATGTTTTAAAAAATCCAGGTAGAAGCAGACCATTATTATTCAATATACGTTAGATATGTAAACTGATTTACATGAAATCATGAAAATGTAGCAATTTCCTGCTCATAACACCACATCCTGGTTGTTTGCCTTGTTTAGGTTCGATGGGCTGATCTTGAAGAACAGAAAGATGCAGATCGCAAGCGCGCTATCGGCTTTGTGGTGGGTCAAACAGACTGGGAGAGAATAACAGATGAGAGTGGTCAGCTGGCCCAAAGAGCTCTCAACCGTACCAAGTATTTCTAAGAAGATAATCTTATCCCCTTTATATCCTTCATTGGAAGGTATGTATGTTACTCTTTTGTATTATATTTTTAGAGTGTCTGTAGATGATCGGTTAGAAGAGTAATCATGTCTCTGTTGAGCCAAGTGCTGATTGGTATCCTAATTCTACAATTTTACATAATTTCATAGTATTTTAATGAGGACATGTTTAAGGCATTTTCTTATTACATGTCCTCTTTATCTATCGACATGTTTTTTTTAATATGAAAGACAAAACAGAGTGAAAACATTTTGCAGAATAGTTGTTTAATCCAGTTTTATCCCACTATTGTTCAGCAAGCCATTTCATTAGAAAGACTTGTCTTTTACTAAATAGTGTTTTTTCTTTGTTTTTTATCCTTACTGGATTAAAAACAGTTATTTCTATGCTGATACAAATACAGTTGTCCTTTATTCTACATAAAGCCATAGTTTAAAGACTATACCAGAATTTACAAGATGGTAATTTCTCACAAATCTGGCTTTGGCCAAATTATCAATGTTTCTTTTTCTTTCTGCAGGTGTCCAGAATGTGAAATTCTTGGGGAAAACAAAGACCCATCAAGGTGGTATCACCAGTTCTTAGATATTTTTTTTGATAAGGATACAGTATTTTTTCTTATTATTAACAGGCACTCTGGCTATTCACCAGTTTGTTTATGATTCTGTATTATTTCTGGTCATGTATCCTGTATTAAGTCATGATTTTTGCTGTTTTATACTCTTCATGCTCCATGTACTGTATACCTGTAGCACTGTTTCTTGGTCCATTCATACTTGAAAACAGACAATAAAATATCACAAACTTAATAACTGAGAGTCTTACTGTTTTATTTACAAAAAGCTCTGTGTATTTGCTTGCACAACAGTGGAGGCAGAAAATGCAGATGATGCAGAGATTAGTTGTTGTCTAACTAAAGCAATTGATTCATTACTGTACTGTTTATGGTGAGGAGAATGAGAGAGTGTGAACTGGTAATTATGCTTCTGAAAGCTTTATAGAAGTGAATGTATGTGTGTTATGTTATGGGACATTTGTAAATGTGTTTCTGTTGGGCAACAAACATACATGTTCACTAGAGGCAGTTTTGCGTTTAGCAAACCACAATTTCAGTTTACTGAAGATGCAGAATAATCTGGAAACTTTGTTGTTTGTTATTTTTGTAATGTCGGTTGGGGGGGTTATGCAAATATTTTTGTTTTATAACCTTGTCTGCTAGCCGATCTTCTATCTGCTCCATCTTCTTTACTTTTTCTGCATCTTCTTTGCCCCTCTGTTTGATACAAGTTTCTGTCCCAACTTTTTGATGTCAACCAGTCAGCTTGGTTGACGCACAGATCCACCTAATGCATTGTTGAAATTTGGGAGGTGTGCCCATCAGCTCATCTGTTTCTCCTTATCCAGCAAACCAGTTGCAGGACTGGTTTGGAGCCAGTGCCTAATTTCAAACCAGTTATTTGCATTTTGACAGCCAAAGCACAGCCTCTCAGCAAGAAAAACTGGTTCCAGCCTGGGACCAACTCTTTGCTGGTCTAGACCTAAGAACCGTTTGCGTCAGGAGCTGGGGGCTGGACTCTAGTGACCAACAAGCTTAACTAAAGCTCAGTTTATCAGTTTAATCAGTTTAGCATTCATTAGATTTGTTTCACTGCAGTGTGATTGATAAAGCGTAGCAGAAGCTAATTAGCCATCTGACGGCTAAAGCTAACAAAGGCTAACATTATGTCCAACATTCAACATTCATGATCAAAATGTATCAAATGTAGTCACTGTACATAGCAATCGCAACGAGCAGCGCATGTGTTGGACCAGTAGTGTTTAGATGGCAGTGTAGGCTCTGTACTCTCTATCCCGTGGAAAACAAACCAATTCTTAAAAGGTTCCCAAGTTGAACCAACTTTGTACCAGCACTAGCACCAGTCCAGAACTAGCACCAAGTTTATGTTGGTTGAAAAGGTGTATTAGAACCTCTGCAACATATGAATACCCACCTAGACCTTTGGAGAAGCATAATTCCACCTTAAATGATATAATAAAATTTTTGTGATACACTAAAATTTGCCTTGGTGTAAGATACTACATCTACACCAAGGCAAATTTTAGTGTGAGACATCATTTTTCGCTTGACAGTATCAGGCCACGTTCACACAGACTTTGCATGAAAGAAAGCGATTTGAATGGGAAGGTGCACTCTTACAGTTGGGATTGTCACCACTTTGGCTCAGTCAAAATGACGTAGCACTGTGCAAAAAACTTGTTGGATCTGTTTGACACAACATGGTGTCATCTGGCAAGCATACATTCCTGATGAATTACTTTGTAATGTGAACACAGAATTTCTGCTGTTGACCTCAAAATTATCACAAGCAAAAAATCTAACACTTATTGATAGGACTTTATAAATTTGTAATGCTGTCTGTGAATATTACAAACCATTTTGCTGTGTTTTGGCATTTAATAAAATTATAAACACACTCTGTCCATCCAAATGAACTTCCTGAAGCATATGTCATTGGGCCCGTTTACATGACCTCAAAAATCCGATAACTGGGAGTAATCAGATATACTTAAGAAATGCGATAATCGAAAAAACCCTGGTTTAACATGTTTCAGTCCATCATCGGATTTCTTTCAGAGTACGTGCGCACGTACATAGCGACGTAAGACTCAAACGTTGTGTTATTTTCAAAACACCTGGTCTTGTCTTGTGGAACACGGCAACGTCTACGGTCTAATGTGGGAGTTAACCAGCTGTAAAATAAGCTACACGCTGCTGCTGTCCTTCATTTGTATTCCATGAGGAGAAAACAACAATCAGCTTTCATACAGCAAACATCTTCCCCCTTTTGTTGTCTTTTGTCTCCCGCAAACAATGTAACTACGCCACTTCCATTTTGTACGATTTTTTTTCTTTTTACACATGCGCAGATGTAAAAAAAACAACAATACATCCGATTAAAGTGTATACATGCATGAAGACATCGGAGTATTGGGGAGAAATCCAGGTGTCTTTATCCAATTTAAAAATCAAAGTTATCTGATAAAGCCAATCGGATAATGCTGTTTACATGATCACTTAATAATCTGATAATTCCAGAAATCGGATAATGATCAGATTTTTAGTGTGCATGTAACCAGGCCCATTGTCTCACTAGAGCTTGAAACAACACAACCCCTCGAAACCATTTAATGTTTTTACAAAGGGCAGATGTCTGTAAATACGGCTTAACCCTCAAACATGCTTCCTGCAGTGCACCCTGCACAAATGAGTGCACACTGTCCGCAACAATCAGTGCATTTATACATTCCACTCGAGGCCCGCTCTAAGACACATTTCTCTGCTGTTGAAGAAGTAAGTAGGCAAAGCCAAACATGCTTGTTTTGAGACAAAACTTTACAGATTTTTGTTATGTAAATATTGTACAGCAATACATAATCCACTTGCATCTATGTTAATTTTGGTATTTATAGTAAAAAGTAGATTAATGTTTCATTGTGTTGTGGAAGAAAAACAAACAAGAAGCATGTGCTAGGCATGGGGTTTTATGCAACTTTCTGCAGGAAGCATGAAGTTGCCCTCACACCTCTGGATTGTTCCCAGTTCTGTAATGAAGGGTTGTCAAAAAATTTTGTTTATTATTATTATTATAATGATTTTAAGTTTATTAGGAATCCATATTAGTTTAAAACCAGAATGTTGCATTGCTGCATTGTCTTTGCCTCAAAATGTGGCTTGAATGGGTTTTGAGTGTGTAGTGTAAGTGCAGGATTGCCGGACTAAAAAGCTGATATATAGTTATAGTGAATACAAAAGTTCCGATGCTACTTAGGCTCGTACTGTATGTAAGATCATAGGGTTGTCAAGAAACCAATTTCCAAAGATACCAAATGTAGTGAATCATAGGGAAGTATTGAAGGGGTCTTAGCCTGATTTTTCAGATCCCACAGCAGCTTTTTTTTATCACAGTGATGATCAAATGTTTAATTTTAATTACATTTCTGAATCTTGGCTTTTCACACATTACAAATGTCTTACGGGTCAGTTAAATGTTTAAGCAGACTGAAAACAACTAGCTGCAAACTTATCTGTAGGCTACAATTGGAAAAAAAGATTTAGTAGATTTAAAGTTTTATGCAGAAACACTACTATAACTGTTGAAAGTTAATTGAATAGAAAATATCACACATTTAACACACATGCTTGTATAAATATCGCATTGTCTTGCTGTAGTTGAATTTCATTACTGTTTTCAGTGCAAATGCTTATGTGCTCATTGCATATGCATATTAAAATGAATCATTCAGCCTAATTCAGAGTCATTGCCATTGTTAATACATGACAATATCAGTGTATCCATTTTAATAAACTTTTGATGTTTACAAACTTCATTTTGAAAGGAAGGATTAAGACTTTGCACACTTCAGAAATTTACATCTCAATTATCAACATTGATACTGGACTCGCTGAAGACAAAGCAAGGATCGACGCATTATGACCGAACACAAACTACTGATGAAGACCCTGTTTGGTTTTCCAATAGACTACTGTATATTAAATTGGGAAGTGGATGGATGGATCCAAAAGGTAAGTAAGGAAGAAACAAAACACAGCTATATTTAACGAATTTGTAGGACATGAGTGAGATAATACATAATTTACTGATTCACTTAATTTCATGTCGTTTCTATTTTAAATATTCTGTACAATAATGAGCTCTGATGAATATTAAAGATTGTTTTCTTATGTAGTGTGGATGATGTTTTTTGTTAAAGAAAATACTTCTCAAAAAGAAATGTTCTCTTTTGCACTTAATAAAACTGTTTCACAATCATACAAAATGTGTTATGGCTATACAGTGTGGCTCATACAATACATAAGTCAGGCTACCTCATGATGCAGCAATAACGGCAATTGATATTATAACTAAGTCATCAGTCTGCTGCATGTCTGGACATTACAGGCATGTAGTTAATAATAATAGATAATAGATGTGTGATTTACAATACAGTATAAAACAGAAAAAAGAGACTTTTCAAGGCATGAGCAAGTCCACATTGTGACAGTAACTGTTGTGGCACATGATGTCTTCTGGTTTTTTATCCAGAGTGATGACTTTTGAAATCAGCTGGCACATCACTGTCCAGTTTACAGATCACTTTGTAGATTGCTTTTTTCCATGATGGATCACAATCTTTTCCCAGTGAGATGGCGATGTAAAATTCTCTCAGTGTAATCTCTGTAACTTCAAGGAACCTGTCGGGGACCTGTGGGTCCATAGAATAAGGGGAAAAAAAGACAAAAAATCCTTTACACTTTATACGCCAATATTGCATTTCCAAAATTGGCAAATCATAGCAAATAACAAGCTCAAACTCAAACAAAGAGGCAGTGGTTAACTTAGATGATCAAAAGCAATCAGCAAAACCCTCACTAAAAGCACAAATGTCTGTTACAGTTATATTTAAACAGTGCGCAAGCTGGTACGCACTATTCTGTTGCCAGGTCATTGTTTCACTCAGCACTCAAAATTCAATCCAGTGTTGGAGATTTTCTGGTATATGAGAAGATTGTGCATGTGTGTGGCGTAGTCAGTGGAAAATTACACAACTGTCAAAAAGTCCTCATTTGGAATAATTTGTCTGTCCTCTGTACAAATGAGACCTAGGGGTCTTGTGTGGTTAGCCTGTATACTGTCCAAAAAGAAGTCAAACAAAATGCCTTCAGTGCTACCAGCCAGACTGCCAAGGAATTATGTATTGATACACTTTGTCCTAAGTTCGTCCTAATGTTGTTAGTGACTATATGACTTTATCCTTAAGTCTTTGTTGGAAAGGTGTACTTGTACGAGCGTCACGATTAATGATGTCTTTCCCCATGGGTATCTATCTATCTATCTATCTATCTATCTATCTATCTATCTATCTATCTAAAAGCTTTCCAACTTTTGCATTCATTCTCCTCAGAAGATGAACCCTTTCGTCTTTCTACTATAGCATGCTCAGACCAAAATGTCATTTTTTTACACAGAATATTGCTCACAATTTGCTGACACACATAAATACAATGGTAAACTTTTCATTCAACAGAAGAGTAAAAAATGATGGACTAAAAACTTGCATTTGTGGGGTTAACACCACAAACTGGCACATAATTCTCGGTTTCGTACCAAAGATAGAGTTGCCTTAGCAGCTATATAGTGTATGTAGCTCTAAGTATTTGCCCTTCACATGCATTATGTGGCCCTATTTTAGCTTTTGTTTCATCACAACCATGGTTTAAAATAATGGCAAATGCAAACAAACTGCCAGTGTAGCACCAACATGGACATTTTCAGAACATTTACTATTTAGGTTGTGCAAACATACAGGCACAAAGAGGGCAGCCCGTGTATTCATTTCGCGTGTGCATGTTTGATTTGAGCTCATGTTCCCAACACCACTGCTAGGTGTGATAGGTGTGTTCATGTGCGTAATCTGTTTGGTTTCGGGGTTAAGGACTCAAAATAAATAGGAAGAAGGTTGTAATGGAGTGCTCTGATAAACAAGAAAAAGAGAACATGGACTGGGCGGGGGTTTACTTAGTGCACTTATGCAGCTAACACCATTAATAGTGGGTTATGTGAAGGGACCCTGGATTTTCGAATAAAAATCTTAACTCTGCTGTCACACTGACAGCGCTTCACCTCAATCTTTCAACTCTCTGCCCTTTATTATTCCTGACCTGCTGTTTCTGTCTCTTGTTCTTTCTCTGTAAACGGGATGTTTGTAACATTGCACCATGCACAGTCCTTTTTTGTGGAAATCGGAAGCTCAGAAACCCCTCTGGAGTGTTTTTGTGTTATGTTGATTTTAGCAACTTGCATGCTTATACAAGTCAAAGTTAAACAATGAATAATTAGTTAATTGTATTTTTAAGAAATACTGTTTTAAATATTATATAACTGTCAACCAAATGTGAAACAGATATCACATTTTAATACTACATAATTTTATATATGTGGTATTAAAAGTGCCTAACTTGGTGAGCAAAGTGGAGAAACCTTGTTTTATGATTTTTTATTATTTTATTTTTTTGTCAGAATAGTATCTACAGAACTAAAATTCTAAATATTCAGAGTATGTATGTTTAAAGAAATTACATTTTTGCACTTTGCTTAATATCTTGACACTCAAAATAGTGTATACTCATTGTGGCATGAAGTGACAGTATGATAGCATTTGTTTTTAGAAGTTATGAAGTCCATAAATATTTAATAGTTTTTCATACTATAAATTTTTGCTGGAAATCTTTATTTAGAATTTTACTTAATTGTCAGTGTGAGTGCTTGTAATTCTTCTTATTATAAAAATCTTTCAATCACATTAGTCTCAACATGCTTTGACCCGATCATCAGTTCGGTAGGTCATAGGTGTGTTGTATTGGACAGCAATATATTGAGACTTGTTTTATTTCTTTGTTCCTCCTTATTTACTTAAATGAATGGGACCTTGGTGTTAAAAAATGCAATTGAATTAACACCTCTGACAGGCTTAAAAAAACTAAACATTGTAGGCATATTAACTGTTTGTAACTTGGGGTACACATGATAAATACAAATATTAACAGGAAAAGTCTAATAAACCTTTAATTACAGACAATAAAAATTTTCTGATTTGTCTGTTTTATGTTCTGCATGGCTTCATGCATAATATTAAATTATTGCCCAACACAACTGCATCATCATGGTTTATGCACCACTTTGGAATTACCTTATGTGTAAATGAAAGTTGTAAAGCCACTTTATTGATTTATTTTCAAATTTTTACCAATTATGAATGAGATACACATGCAGTGAAGTGGACACATTATAAAATTATTTGAAGCTTTTAGACTGTTAGACGCTGTAGACGCTTCCAACAAAATCACGTGTTGCACATGATTTGAAAATAAGATCTTACTGAAAGTTCCTAAAGCTAAAATTATTTCACAAATGCCTGAGCGACACCTCAATATTCATGCTTTTCATCAGACTATTAAAAGATACACTGCACATACAGGCCTACGATTTATCTTTAGGTACTTTGTACATTTAGTGAGGAGCAATAAAAAGTATCAGCTACCTGGAAGTCGTTGGCTTTGTTGAAGTGCATGTTGAGAGCTCTGAAAAGTTCTGATTCTCTCCCCACAGTCAGACCCCTCACATCAGCCACTCCTTCAATGAGAGCATGTCGTGCAAACTTCTCCATCTGGATATAATAAAACTCCCTGAAGTTACTGAACCACTTGATAAGCTGAGAGGTGATGCAGCGTGTGAACTGAGGACAAAACACAAATCAGGTAAGTGAGCTGATGAAATGTGATGAAAGTCACATTACCGTTATGTTATTTGATATACTGTAAGTAACTATGTGAGAGAGAAATATGTTTTACAGTGCACATTTTAAAATGTAAAGGAACTAAAATATGAAACTGTATTTTATCATTTTTGTGTTATACTTTTTTATACAATGTGTTTTACAGAAATGCAGTAGTGATATTAACTGTCAATGTTCATGATTTGATTGCTTGATTATAATGTGGTTTGCAAATAAAAAACAAAACTTTTAACTTGTCTGGACCTGATTCTTTATACTGTTGTGATAGTTATATTTTGAAAGTATAAAACTGTTTAGAAAACATTTTTATGGAATCATGAAACCTGCACACATATTTTGAGATTAAAATAATTTAGAGTGAGTGAGATTTAGACTGTTTTCTGTGTTTTTCTCAAAAATTGTATGAAATACACCATTTAAAAAGCAAAATACAGAGATTTTCCCAAAACTCAGATGAATGTTATAGACATATTACAGTTAAATTAAGTAATGTTTTGTAAACCTGTTAAAATGACACAAATGTGCAGAGGAACTGTAATGGTAAAAAAATATCTTTCTCACCAGCACATCATGGAAACACATCTTCAGTACCAGTGAGTTTGGGTAGCGAGTGTAGAAGAACATAAGTTTTGCTTTCTTCAGATGGTTTGTGGTCAGGCCCTCCTAAAATGCACCAGTGTTAAAGAGAAACACACACACACATCCGACATACAAAAACAGTTTTTTGTTTTTTTTTACCCTGCAAACATTTTCTCTCCAAAATCATTACAACTCAAGACAGCTAGAGAGACTGCAATTTTCTTCAAAGTTTGGAGGAACAAAGGGTGTGCTTATTGTATCCTGTAAGGTGCAAAGTTGCTGTCTTTCAAAAAACAACAACAAAAAAACGCTGTTCTGAACACTCATTTTACAGCATGTCTAGAGTGGGTTGTTATATGAACCTCAAAAAGGCAGAGGCAGAAATATTGTATTTAAAGGCAGCTGCTTCAAAAAGAAACGAAATAACTAAATAATAATAAATCATTGCCAATTTTCAAGATACAAGAGAATACAAAATGCACTACATCAATATTACCAACTTGCAAAGGATACATTTAGCATGTACAGGTTATTCTTCACCAGACTATCAGGCTCGACCTTGACATGAGGGAGATACAGGTTTTCTAAAAGCACCGGATCCACTGACACTGTATGAGGCTGTGGGCTTCTCACAGATCTGGAGTTGACCTTGGATCTCACTTTGACTGAATTCCAGTGTGTGCCATACTTTGCTTGGCATCTGAGGCCATGTTGACGGACAGTGTTTTGATTCTTCTCTGATGGCTCATCCTCATGCAGAGCGGAGTCAACGCTGAAGGGTAATGGAGGTTTTGGATGAGGGTGAGCTCCCGGGCTGGACTGGTGGATAAACTTGTCAGATGTCTCCAGTCGTGGCTTTTGTACAACCAGAGACAGAGCTTCGGTTTGAACATCTGGGTCTTGCACCTCTGGATTCCCATAGCATGAAAGTCTACATTTATTATCTTTATACACTGGTGACTGAAGAGATATGTCAGTCTCTACACTATCCTCATGGTTTGGTGATGTCTGCAGAAGTGGCATGCTTTTGAAAATATAGTCAACACTCCTGCTGACAGCTCTGGACAGCTCGTACTTCAGAACATCTGCCATTAGCTTTATTCTCTCAGGTCTGGTTTGATAGTAGTTCATCAGCTTCACCTTCTTCCGTCCCTGATATTTTCCATTAGAGCTGCTTTCACACTCGCTGTATGAATCTCTTAACGTGTTTCTTGGAGATGTGTCAGGAGAATCATTGCAGGTGTGACATTTTTCTTCTTTAATACTGTATGTAGTCTCAGTCGCTTCATCCACACTTTTAAACTTTGTTCTGAGCTGTCTGAGTTGCTGATACTGACTCTCAAGTTGCTCTCTTGTTGTCTGACTGTGATTCATGCTATCAGGTGCAGTTCTTTGCATGTGTTCCTGAAGTAAAGGCAGTTCTTGAATCCTTTCATTTTCCTGCACGCAGCCCATCTCCTCATACTGATTCGTTGTCACCTCTGTGCAGCGCACAGCAGGAGAGCTGGTCATGCCTTTGATGATATTTTCTACTCTAGCACGCTTTGCTTGATGGCCATTTTTTAAGTTCCAGTCATGGTGATCACAAGTTCTGGATTCAGGAGATGGGCGCCTTCTTGTGATGCTGTCTCTGCCTGGATTGAGCTCCCGCTGACCGGAACAGATCAAACTTGAACCATCTTCGCCGCTGCTGTGAAAGGCACTCTCCGGTAGCATGTAGTCATTGTCTTTGTGTGAAGTTACAGAAACATCTGATACATCTACAGTTGATGACACGTGGTCAGGTTGAAAAGAGGAGAGATGCTCTGCACGGCCAACAAGGCAAATGTTGCTGGAGGAAAACATGCCTTTGCTCCAGATGCTTCGACTCATGCTTGTTGGGTTAAAAAAGAAAAACATTAATATAAGAAAAATCATTAATTACATATGTAATGTAGGTGTTGTAAGGAATTAAAAAAGTTTAGCTACATTTTCCTCTGGAGTTAAACACAACGTGGCTGAAATATAAAATAGCTACAGCCTGAATATCTGATAACCTACCTGATGCCCTGGGAGAGAGACCAGAGGACGCTGCAGGTCTGGAGAGACTCTTGAGGAGACTGAATTATTTGTACTGGTCCCACTGAGAGAAACCAGGAGGTGTGGTTATAGCTGGCAACCTATCGCATCTCTACGTGCAACGTAATAGCATGTATTATATTGTGAGGAGAGCATGATTTGTTTTTAGAAGGGTATTTTAATTCTTTTCATTCATTCAATCATTTTTTTTACTTTTTATTTTATTTTTTGGGAAAAGTGTTGTGAAACCTGTTGGGAAAGTCATTTGAAGCTTATTTTAAAAGCATGTCTTGCAACCTAGTGCAGACAACAGTATATTCCGGATATTTTTTTTTATTAGCTCTATTGTTTTATACTTATTAGAAATGCTTTTTAATGCAAAATGTCTTTCTAGCTCTAGTTTACTGAGATTAGCGCGGTCCCACCTTGGCGAACGCCCCTCTGGGTAGTCGCAGTGGTTCCTCCCGGTCGGTGTCGGACCGCCTCCACCTGAGTGAGCTGCGAGCTGCGAGCTGCGGTGCAGCGCTTCTTCTATTACCTCTGTCAGAGAGACACAGCCGCTTGCTCACGCTATGTTATCACGATCCCGATGTGTGTACCGGACGCTCGGCCGGTCTTTGTCAGCGGTGAGCCGGGTAGGTTGGAAAAACGAGTGGAGTGAGTCTGTGTATTGACTGTAACATGGCTAGCTTTTAGCTAACGTTAGCTAATGCTATGAGATGTTAGCTTGTGAACCAGGGCCTCGCCTACCAAGAACAGAAACTGACAACTTCAGAGGCAGCTCAGGTTTTTCAAGAAGCTGAGAATTGTGTCCCTTCAACTTACTTAAATTAGATTTTTATGTCAACATAGTTTCACAAGCCAGACTTAATGTTGGCAAGTCACGATCAAACATCCAACGTTAGCTAACGAGCTAAGAAACGTTTGGCTAGCAACATTATTGTCTTATTCTTGCACTTTTCTTGGGTTTGGAACCACACTAAGCAGTCTTGACAGGCAGAAGTTGAGGTTTGTGCAGACGTCACAGAAAGCTCATGTCATGCTAGACACATAAAGTGGCTTTATAAAATAACGTTATTCAGACCCCCTCACTTCTGCACACTTTATTATATTGCAGCTTCCATTATAAATGGATTAAATTACCATCACTCTGCACTCAAGAACTCACAAGACATTTTAGACATTGAATTCTCTCATTCACAGACGTTGACTGATCTTTAATTCTTTTATTTAGAAGCCCTTTGCAGCAAATGCATCTTCAGCTCTTGGGTTATAAGTGGTTTGGAGGGTTCAGACTTGAATTGCACTTAGAAGAAGCATTTTTTTTAAACTACAGCTTTTCAGTGTTGTTCATGCTCATACATAATACACAATTGCATAAACAAAAAATACAGTCTAATTTAACTTTTTTACTTTTTTATATTTTCAGCCCAATAATGTGTTAGTCCGACAAAATGTATCAGGTAAGTGTGCTTCTAGCTACACTCACCCGTCCTACACCTGGATATGAGAACTTCAGCAGTAATGCATCATCTGAGACTTCTATCTTTATTTTATTGCTCATGAATAAAAAAAGATAATTGAGAGGTTATCCAGAGCAGAATCAGCAGTGCTTGTTAAATGGCTGAGATGCCTGAGGAGCCCTTAAGTACAGTCGTCCTGAGAGCACAATATAGTGCAGCTTGAAAGAGCAAATAAATAGTATAATATGCTTTATTATCAATTTGACAGCAAATGTGCTGCATTTCTGTGCTGTAAAGTGAGAATATGCAACCAGAAACAGAGAAATCACTTTCTAGTGTCCCCAGGAAGCATATCCATTGTAGTCAGTGCTATATTTCAGTATTTGGTTGTTTTCTCACAATGATGCACATTTGTTGTCAAATTGGCGAAAATTATTTGCTTGTGTTTTGTCCATTTGCATGTGTTTTCTTAACCTCCACTAAACAAGTGCTTGACTGCAACGTGCAGACCTCCACTCATACTCATCACCTAACTCATCATTACAGCTTTTGTTGATTTTCTTTCTTATTTCTCTCTTTGCTTTTTTTTTTACTAGAAGGCGTCTCAGTCTGTAGCCAGCTAACTTACAGGAATTCTCAGCTGTAAGTACTCTGTCCCATTCTCTGGTCTGTCACTGAAATGCCCTTCAATCATCTGTAGAAACCTTTCAGTACATTGAAGCATTGTTATTGTAAAATATAGCTTGCCTGTTTTTATTTATGTATTGTAAGCTCTACACTTCTACCATAGACCTGTAAAGAAAATATCTTTAAAGGATAAACCTAATAGTTGGGTGATTATTTAAATGTGAGGCATTCCTGGTTTCTCTGTTCTGTATAATTCAATCTTTTTGTGGGAGCCGAGGATTATTGTTACAGGCATTGTTCACTATTTTCTGAATTTCTTGACTAGACATAATCAGAAACTAAGACGAATGAATCATTGGTTGCTGCTCTGAAATAGTTATATAGCAACAGAATTGGGTCATGTTGCATTTCTTAACAAATATAAGTAATTGTATTTTTGTCTTGAGATTTAGATGTGAATTACCATCATCAGCAAATGTCTTCCATTTGAGATGTTTCAAGACGTCTGCTGTTCGCAGTATGTTCTGCAACACTTTTCAACATTATGCAACATTATGTACTGAAGTCAACTCTCCCTCCTTGTTTAACTTACACTAACGTTGTTTTACTTTGTACAGGAAATGAAGTAGTCACAGTTAAAACGCCTGCATTTGCAGAATCTGTTACAGAGGGAGATGTGAGGTGGGAGAAAGGTTGGTATTTGTTAATGTATGATGTTTAATATTGTCGATATTTAACAGGTGTCTGTCTCTCGTGTTGTATCATCATTGAGCTAAATGTTCTGCACATGAAAAACATGATCCTTCACTATTTATTTTAGCTGTGGGCGACTCAGTGACAGAAGATGAAGTGGTGTGTGAAATCGAGACTGACAAGGTGTGAACAAGAAAGAACATCTACCTAAAATAATTTATATGATTTATTTTTCCACTTAAAAGATTAAGAATAGATTATGCAAAACTTGTGTATTTTGTATTTTTCCAGACCTCAGTACAAGTTCCTGCTCCAGCAGCTGGTGTAATTGAGGAACTGCTGGTGCCTGATGGAGGGAAGGTAGAAGGAGGAACGCCCCTCTTCAAACTCCGGAAAGGAGGTGTGTTAGTTCAATATCACTTTAAATAATTATAATATTAATAATTTAACTGCAAGAACTGTGTAGAAAGAGTTTTATTTTACAAAAACATTTTTTAATGTACCATCTAAGCCAAACATCAGCTTTTCCTTAATACAGTGCACTATAAAACGAACGTCAGGATTCAAAATAGTACATAACAGATTTCATTTTCTAATGCTAAACACACTTAACACCTGCTTTTGGTGTTAGCAATGTAGCAATATTTTATCATTCAGAACAAAAAGCTGTTAATTCAGCGTGCACACACACACTAGTTACAACACAAATCCTGTTCAGCATCTGTTTAATGCAGTGCTTTGGTTATGAAGTGAAGGTGAGTCAGTAGCAGTTTAAAACTCTATTGTAATGGTGCCTTATGCTTCTTAGAGTCCCTCTTGTCACTCTTTGTTTCTGTTTCTTCAGCTGCTGCTGCCAAAGCTGCTCCCTCCCCAGCCCCAGAAGCACCAGCGGTAGCAGATACAGCCCCTCCTCCATCTTCAACACATCCAGCTGCAGCCCCCACTGCCATGCCTCCAGTGCCCCCAATACCACCACAGCCTGTTCAAGCCAAACCCAGTGGGTGTTTTTCCTCAACAATTTAAATCTATAGATATCAATAATATACTTTAATGTGTTTATACTTGTATATGCGTGGGTCAGTAGCAGTTGTTTTGCTCATCTGTTTTTCCTCCCTATTTTTTGTGTAGTTTCTGCTGTCAAGCCCACTGCTGCAGCTCCAGCACCAGCTCCTGCGACAGCAGGGGGCAGAGGAGAAAATAGGGTAACACACATGCTAACCCATCAAAATATTTACTGTATTCTTTAACATTAATATTGGAAATAACTTTTATGTTATGACCAATCAAAATGTAATACTTTCAACACTTGTCTTCTCCTGCTGTCCAGGTGAAGATGAACCGTATGAGGTTGAGGATCGCTCAGAGGCTGAAGGAGGCTCAGAATACCTGCGCCATGCTGACTACCTTCAATGAGGTGGACATGAGGTGAAATACAGCAGCTCCTGAAAATTTATTAACACCTTTCTTCATAGTTTGTACTCTAGTCAGTCAGTAGAAAAGAAGCCGATTTTTATTACATATTACATAATGGACGTACAGCAGCGTTTACAAACCAGTATCACTAGATGATTATAGTCATGACTTTTTGTTAAATGTTTTCCCCGTGCCAAACAATGTCTCTCCAATTTTGTTTCAGCAACATCCAGGAGATGAGAAAAATCCATAAGGATGCTTTCTTAAAGAAACACACCATCAAACTGGGTTTTATGTCAGCATTTGTAAAGGCTGCCGCCCATGCTCTGACTGACCAACCTGCAGTCAATGCTGGTAAGACAATGCAGATTTACCTCCGCATTTCTTTCTTCTGTATAAAGTGAAAACTTTGTGCCCTGTTGTCTCTGAAATGTTTATTTTTATCCTATGTTGTATATCCCCAAACTATTTTTTCCGGCAGTTATTGATGATACAACCAAAGAGATCGTCTACAGGGATTATGTAGACATTAGCGTTGCTGTGGCAACACCAAAGGTACAACTTTTGGCACTATAAAAATGTATTGGTAAAAAAAAAGCTGAATGATATGTAACACTGATTACTTCTGAATAATGTGTTTCTTTAGGGGCTTGTTGTACCAGTGATCCGTAATGTCGAGACCATGAACTTCACTGACATCGAAAAAGCCATTAACGCATTGGGAGAAAAGGTAAAAGCTTTGTACTACTGTATGAGTGAAAATACACACATCCTAAGATTATTGTATTGTTTACTTTTATCACAAAGATTAGAAAATCATTTGCTTTCTGTGGCTCAGGCTCGTAAAAATGAGCTTGCTGTTGAAGATATGGATGGAGGCACGTTCACCATCAGCAACGGTGGTGTGTTTGGCTCCTTGTTTGGCACACCGATCATCAACCCCCCGCAATCTGCCATTCTAGGCATGCATGGCATCTTTGACCGACCTGTGGCCATAGATGGCAAGGTGAGAATTATGTGACCATAGGTACACATGGCAAAACGTTTGTGCATTAAGCAATAACTGTGTGACTTCAGTTTATCTACTGCAGAAAGTTCAGATAATGTGATGCTTGCTTGATTTTATACACCATTACAAATTATTATTAAAATCAAAAATTGTGCAAGCTGATGAAGAAAACAAACTACAATAAAGTAAAAAAGTAAGGTCAGACCTGAACGACAAAAACAACCCGTTACCCAGGTTATTTCAGACCAGCCAACCTTGAATATAGTCTTCAGGATATCAAAGTGTCACCTTAAGATGAAAAATTATTAGCTCATGTACACACGTGTGGACAAAAACAAAATCTGAGTCTGAAATGTGTGCATACATAAAAACAAACGCTGAACTGAAAAAAAAAAAAAAATTCTGACTAAGTGTGCACCTGAAAGTATACGTAGGAAGAGACATAGAAACCCATCTATCTGTGGTTTAGATGGCATACTGTTGATCAGAATCACTTCTAGCATCATCAAAATTAAAAATGAAAGTTTAATGCCTGCCTATTAAGCTTTTCATTTTATTCTAGTTTTTAAATAAAAACAAAGTTCATTTTTGTTTACAACACAAGGTTGTGATCAAGTAAACATCAAAACTTGTATTTATTTTAGGCAATAATAAATAAATCAATATGGCTGCATAAGTAGTTTTTTCTGAAAATAACAGCTTCAATAAATGCACCATTACAATATATTTATATACACATCCATAACGTCTCATCAGTAGAGACTTGAAAAACACACACACCAGTGTAACTGACTGATTACTTTAAATTTTCGCTGACAGCATCTACAGCGCTGTTGTTGTTGAGTAGATCACTCATGACACAGCCACCTTTTTGTGTACTTTAGAGTGACAAATCATACCAGCGTTCTTTGATATCAAAATGCATACAGGGTGGAAGGTCTGTTATTTATATCTGCCTGGACAGAAAACAATTATACTATAACTGTTCTACTAGTTTTCCAAAGCTGATTCACTTGGACATAAGTCAAAATGAAACTACTTTCTGATTCGGCAGGTTGAGATCCGGCCCATGATGTACGTAGCACTGACATACGACCACCGACTCATTGACGGCAGAGAAGCTGTCACTTTCTTACGCAGGATCAAAGCCGTGGTCGAAGATCCACGAGTGCTGCTTTTGGACTTGTGATGTTTCTACCCCCATGTTAACCTTATTTTATAGCTCGGCTGCATACCAGGAATTCCATTTTACAAAAAACACGCACAAGTCACACAAAATCGCCTACACAACTGCTGTTGTCTTTTTAGCTGTTCACTCACACTCATACTGGGGAATACTGAGGTTGTGTTTCAACATATGGGGCTTAAAGTGTCAATATTATGCTTAATTTGGGGTTTATATTTTGTCCTGGGGCACCACTGATACAAAATTATACAATTTTCAAGTTCAATGCAGATACATGTTGTAATGCCTCTATGAAACAGCTCCTCTGGCCCTGTGACTTGTTTAAGCTATCACCCCACCCCTGATTGGCCAGCTTGCTGATTGGCAAGTTGTTCAGAACAGTTTGTTTACACCAAAGCTATGTTCCACACTATTTGGAAAACAGCCTAAACAAAACGTTTTTGTCAAACCTACTGCTCTAAAATAAAATGGAGTCTGCTGACAGTATAACTGTTACTATGCGACACAGAACAAATCAATAAAAACACAGTTGTTGCCCAATTTATTATGATGTGAAACAGAAATGAATTTGTGTTATATCTTACACATACAAAGCTCTTGTTCACAAAAATGAGTTATAGGAATATAGTTAGTGCTGCTTCATAGACCAAATGTCGGCTTTATGACGTAATTCATGAGCCATGTAATAATGCATGATACAAACAGTATCTCAGGTACATAATTTAGCTTACAGGCCCCACTCCAGATTCTTCCACCCACGCAGGTACAGTTGACCTACAGAAAACCTAGCTATAAAAAACCTTTTGCATACTGGGGCATGTGACAACAGTTGTCTGTGAAGCCGTGGCCAGCATAAATCAAGTCGCAGCTCACCTGGGAGGGTTGGCGGGACAGTGTCGGAGCCGTAAACGGATGGCCATTTACAGATTTCACCAAACCCTTGACTGAAACTTGGGAGTTTCACTAGTGGCCAGCATGTAGACACACATTCGCCTCAAGCTTTGGGCCTCTGACTGCATGTATCACAGGCACCCAACTTCACAAAAGTATATGTGTAACACTGACCATAGTTGGTGTTTCTGAGCCACTTTTTCCACGGCAGGGCCAAGCGAAGCTCACTCAAATTAGTTCAGGGTGTTTTAATGTTAACACAGGGCTGAAAATTTCCTTGGTTTTCTGTCAGCAACTATAATCTGGAAAAAAACAGTCACAAACCAGGAAAATGGTTTTTGAATGGAACACATGTATATCAGTGCTATACCTTTAAATCCATGTGCACTGTCATGTGCGCATGTGTTTGGAGGTGATTCAGTACAGTTATATTCCTGCTTCACATAATCACTCGTGTCTTTTGTATTTCAGATTTTGTTTTACCTGTCTCACTGTTGCCATCAAAATATAAAACTATTGCTTAACTATTACAAGCTTTTAGTTAAACGGACACCCATGAATTTACTGTTTATATGCACAAACTTTACAAAACACATACCAGACACTATTTGCTTTCAGTTGAAAGCTTTCAGACCACTTCACTCTTTGACAACTTTATTGTTTGTTGATGGGTTACTGAGTGTAGATTGATGGGACAATTTGGAATTTTTATCCACTTAAACTTACAGCACAATAAAAGGTGCTAAAGGTGATGGGGTCTGAATATTTCTTGAAGCCACTTTGTAAAATATTTTGTTACTTTTTGGGCAGTATGTTGGTATGAATGTTCAAAATGCACATTTTTCAGCTCCACTATTTTCATTGTGTTATCATATATATATATAAATACTTTGTATCTATTTAATGAAACAGTTTTAAACATTAAACATCTTAAGGGGTTGGGTACTGAAATTCATCTTGTACATTAACTTTACCAACTTTGTATATACTTCCTGCATTAGTCAACCAATATTTTAGCACTGAAACAATATAACTCAATAAATAAAGTCAATACTTTTTTGTCAATTGACAAATACATCTATTAATCACTTAAGCTTGGTTTCAAACCAAAAATGCCCTTGTGTTGCATTTAAAACTTTGAAGCATTTCTTCTTCAGTTTGTCTCAGGTTATGGTACATGTAATCCCTTTGTGTTTTTAATGTTTATTTTGTTGGTATAAAACCAAAGCCATCTGAAGATGTCATATCAGCCTTTGGGGATCTTGTGATGGGATCTTTCCCAGTTTCCTTAAGTTGTACAGATTTTTCAATTATCTGATCACATATTAGTCGATTATGAACATAACAGCTAGGTGCCATGATGGTTTTTACAATACCAAGCATCCACTGCACCAGAGAAACATAAAAACATTACAGTTTTCAGTTAAAAGAGAAGGCTGAGGCAGGGAACATCTTCATGGACAATCTTGACGGAAACATTTTATCTCATGCCAAATCTATTTTGCTCCTGAATTCTCTGGTGCAGATGAATTCTGTGCCAAAGACTGATCTTCAAAGCCTCATTAGTCAGCCTATCGCTCTGCTCTTGAGAAGCTCCAAATAATGGGATCATCTCTGACAAAGTCTTAAGGGTTGCTTGGCCCTTTCACCCACTTAACAAACACAGGCTGAAGTGTGTGCAGCTGTGTATGATACCCCTTCAATATTTCTGTTTACTTTAATAATCCCAGGGGACAATAGGTCCTGATGTACGTCTTTGTTTCTCTGCCAGCACCTACACAAATGTCTGAACAACATTGGAGGAAAAACACAGAATTCATTATGTGAACACAAAAAACCCAAACATTAGATTACCATGAGAATACTGGGGGTCCTAATGGGCCTGAATACAGCAAACAATGATACAAGGGTTCCTTTAATTTAATTATTTACTTTCATTACCGTTCAAGATTCCATTAGCGCTTTTGAGATCATGTTAATTGGAAACGTGTGCCAGTGGCTGCATAGATATCTGAAGGGTTTGTTGGCAGGTTTTTGTTTCGTCTTCAAAATTTGGCCAAATCTGTGAATTTCCAATTGGACTGCTAAATAAGATGTGGGTTTTAAGTCTTTGTGTCCATTCACATGAAAGATGGCCCATTAGAAATTGGCAGCTAGCTGTTTGTTTTCATTAAGCCACATCAGAGGGACAATTTACCTAAATTATTCTGTTATTTTTTTCTGTCTTTTAAATAAGGTAATTACATCAATATTATTGTATGAAGAATTGTTCTTTAGTCCAGTTTTAGAAATTGTGTTTTGGATTTAAGGTGATAACAGCCAAACTTGTCAATGTATATTTTTAAACAGCTGAATTTATACTTCAAAAAATTTAGTCTTAAGTATTAAATGCATTTAAGTGCTTCAGTGAAAGATTTTCACACATCATGCGCAGCTGTGGTAGGCGTTTACAAACTAATTGTAACTAACATACCATCAATTTATGGGTACACATCCCCTATTATATATATTAATCACGTTACAAGTTATGTTTCCAGCACAAAACCAATGCTTTTATTTCAACAGAGGCTAGTTGTTCAGAAATACACTACTCACAAAAAGTTAAGGATATTCTGCTTTCGGGTGAAATTTCAGGATGAACCTAAAATGCACTATAACCTTTACAGGTGAACTTAATGTGAC
>JAUMHL010000017.1:10230510-10271747 GCA_032362345.1 Sandelia bainsii
TGAGGAAATCACCATTGCATGCTTCTACTTAAATGCCCTACTTTCATGATATAATATCACTGTAGTGTGAACTTTTACGTAATGTTTTCCATAAATTTCACCCGATAGCCAAATATCCCTAACTTTTTGAGTAGTGTATTTCCAGTCCTAGACCAGTAACATTCAAATAAGGTAAGTCTGCAGAGCTAGACCTAGTATCATTTTTAACAATCTGCAGTATTAAAGTAATTGTGTTGTGTTGTTCACTTTACTTCAATTCACTTTAGACTCCTAATCTCAGTTACAATTGACTTTGATAATAATGTTATTATTATTATATTATTAATATAATTGATATTAGTAATGCATGTAAAATTATGATTAATGTTGCTTTATTTTCTTCTTTTTTTTTTATATTCAGTATTGTGCAGTTCATTTGTAAAAAAAAAAAAAATCTCATTTAGAGAATCTCTGCTGGCTAAATTTTAATGTACATTTGAAGGAATTTAGACAGTGGATTTTAGAATGCCAATTTTGTCTTTTTATTAAGATGCAGGAACAGGTAAGTTTAATAACCTATACAAAAACCAAAAGTTACAAAAGCTGTTCTAAGAAAACCAAAAAAAGATATTTCTAGTTTTCTTTCATGAGTTGTAACAGTGACTATGGTCTGAATTCATGTTGAAGAGCTTTTACCGTTTCACCCGAGGATTGATGGAAAGGGAGACACAGTCTTGGGACTTCCCCAGTCGTCTGTCTTGAATGAAAGTCTGCCATCCCACAACGAGGACATAGACAGTGACAATTTTGTAAGTGATGTTAACAAAGGTCATTATGTTAAGATGGTCCAGAAAGGAAGATGGAAAAACAAGAGAAGATGTGTATCTCTTAACAGCTATCACAACTCCTCGGAGATACATTAGTGCTGTAATGGGAGTCAAACACCATGTTGAAGAGAACAACCAACTACCTTGAAGATATGCAAAGAGGTGACAGAGATAAAGGCCATGAGTAAAATGTCTTTGTTAATCATTAAAGAACTTTAATTTGTAATAAACGTGTCAGGCTCAGAGGTGGACTTAAATGAATGTAACTGAACTGTTAATTTTAAAGGGTCAACTGAGGACCTGTAATATTATCATGTTAAGCTATTTACATGATGCAAAGAATATATGCAGGTGAGATGGTGCGTCATGTCATTGTCTCTTCTGTGTTACCACCTGAGGCACCTGACAAAAACAGATTGCATTGTTGGATATCACACCTTGAGACAATTCATGAGCACACCCTTAATAATCCTGCTCTGCAGGGCCTGCATAAGTAATGCTTTGCATACATATTCATAAGCCTTCTCTTACCTTTACAGACCAGTTTGTTCTAACAAAGCTAACCAATGTGGCGAAACAACTAGCTTGCATCTGGCCCTATTCGTTCTCTCCTCTCAGTCCTTTGATATGGATGCCAGCTGTCTTTTTCTTCCTCCTCTTGTTCTGTTGTCATACCAGAAGATTATTTTTGGATGGACAGAATGAGGTAAAGGACCTTGTGGCCCAGCAACAGACACAGCTGGCAACACTGAGGTGGGTGCAGCTGGTTGGGGTCAGAGGTTTAAGTATTCACACTGGACAGAATTGGGTTGAGCTAAGAACTACAGTAGGAAAGAGAAAAGAGGGGTGGGGGGGTCACTGACGTCACATGAAGCTGCTATTCAACTACACCTGTCAGTGTCTGTAATGTTAGTTTCTCCTCACAAGTATTACTGTATTTTGGAAATGTGCAATTATGAGATTTTTATACGAGAATGGATGACCTCCTGGTTTTCCAAAGTAATATTACCAGTATAAAAAGACAATATCAAAATAATGAATGTTTATTTTTATTTAGGATGTCTTGTGAGTTATCCTATCCTCCTCTTGGTGGTGCTGTATAGTTCATCTCTGTGTCTATGACAGCTGAGAAAACTGTCTGCAACAAAGAGAGACAGCTTATTGAAAAAACGGGACATCAATGTCATGTTTGATGCTCAAAGCAATGTTCAGAAGCTGTTAAAAGGCGATTTTCAGTCAAATCAATAGGTGATTAAAGTGGCAGTATGATCACAAAATCTCAAGGGTGGTGAAGAGAAAGGATCACCCAAAAATGAAAATTCAACAACATAACAATGCAACAGCTAAGCACAGACCACGAGATGCTGTTGTACGCTCTAGAAGAAGCTTGTAAGTGGACCTAAGGTTGAGACTATTTAACTATTTTTAGAGATTTAGAATAAACTTCCACTCTACAAAAACAATTCCCTCTTAGAACAAAACAGTGGTATTCAAAATTTATCCAGGTTCTCGAACCTCTGCAAATAAATCTGAAACAATCTGCATGGTTGGACATAACGTAGGGTAGGCATGTTTTCTTTTCAGTGTGACTTGGCTTTTTAAAACTAATACCTCTGTTCCACCACAAACCTTTGACTATCTTAACATCCAAATAAAGTGTCTCAACTGGCCTGATGTCTTATCTGTTATCCTGACAGAATGTCAAAATGCCTGGAAACTATATAATCGCCCTACATATACACCAGTTCACAGACCAACCTGTAGTTTATCGTGGCAGTGCACTTCTTGTCAAACTTCCTCATCAACCAGTCCAGCTGTCGCTGATCCAGAGGTATGTTAGCTGCCTGCAAACATGACAACTTTTTCTCCAGTCCCCATCCATACACACGAATGTCTGAATACTGAAGCTCACTTGAGTATATTTTATAATTTGATTTGTTTTGAGGTTTTCAGTGCAGTGTGGAAAGTTGTTAGCCTGACCTTTACAGCTTTCCTGAAGGCCGAGGTGGAGACCTTCATGGTTCGTTCTTTATCCAAAGCCTGGAAGAAATCCAAGATGCTCTCATTTCGCTCTTTGAGGAATTTCTTTAAAAAAAACATATTGGAAAGATTTTAGTTCTGTTTCTTAAAAACATTGCTGAAGTTTCAGTAGCGCAAAGTGCAAGTGGCACTGTCTTACGATCACACATTTCTGTAAGATCGTGGGCTTTAACATTTAATGTTTGGATACTAATTCCATCACCAAATTTGTCTCCCTCACTGCTGACCTGAAGGATGTGGAGAGCAGATACGTTCCTGATGACAGATCTCATGACACTGTACTGGACACACAGAGCAGGACTCCTCTGATGGGCTTCTTCAAGCAACTCCATAAAGGTCTCACACACAAACACTGTCTGCACTCACACACGCACATTCTTAGCATGAAAATACAGCAGTACTGCAGGCAAATGTAATCATAACATATAGACAAGATTCACATTTCTACTTAATGCTCAGGTAAAATTAGTTTGCTGCACTTACAGAAATATCCATCTCCTCCAATGCTGATTTTGTGTTGTTTATAACAGTTCTGAGCAGCATCAGAGCTCCAGTATTTGTTATCGGGTTGTGGGAGAGCTGAACAAAATCACAAAAAAATTCACTTCAACGTGAAGTGTAAAAAACTGTGCTAATCCTTTTGTCTGCTCACCTTGAGGATCCTCAGGGCGTCATTGATGGCCAGACCGTGGCAGAGCACCGTCACAGCCTGATCGTCGATCCGGTTACTGCTGAGGTCCAGCAACACCAGTGTGCTATTTTGTTTCAGTGCTTGACCCAGTGACTCTGCTTCAGTGTGGCCAAAACCGTTCCATGACAGCTGAAGGTGTTTCAGAGTGGAGTTTACCTGAGATAAAAAAAAGAAAAATGTGAGTGACAAACCACCATGATAGGAAACCTTGTTTTTATGTATATTACTGTATGTTTGTCACCTTCAACCCAGCACTCAAAGCCAATGCACCACACACACGAATGTGATTCCAGCTCAGATTTAGGACTTCAATTCCTACATTTGTGGCTTTAAGAAAGTGGAAACAAATTTAAAAGGTCAAAAATCAATTATACATGACATTTTTTAAAGTCAAACTAAAATGACATTAATTTTTTTTATCTGACAAATCATACATACAGAATATATTTACATAATCCTTCATGATTTTTACTTGTCCTTTTTTAGTCCATATTTATAGACAGTTAACAGATATAGTAAATGAAAATACATTTTCCATGTTCTAATCCCATGCTATGCTCTTGATACAGTGAAACCTTCACATTCATATTTTCACATTGTACAGGAACACTTGGACATAACAATCAAATAACATAGTATTGTGTTGAAAGCAAAAATGTATATGTCACATAATTTAGATTCCTCACAGCATTTTCTGTTGCCTCATGAGGCAGTCACCTGGAATGATTTTCAATTACCAGAATAAAATAGCATCTCACCATCAACTGTTCAGAGGAGGCTGCATGAATCAGGTCTTCATGTTCAAATTGTTACAAATACACTCTGGGACAGTATTATTTGTGCCAAGAAGCACAAGGAAAGGACATTTGACCAGTGGGAACCATTATGTGGGCTTGTTAAAAAGGAAAAAATGGTCTGATGTGATATTCGCCAGGTGAAGCGAGAAAATAAACTATTTTACCTAACATATAACCAAGGTGTTCTCCTCCTTTATCACAGATCTTGTTGTGACTAAGGTCCAGCTCTTTGACCACATAATCACCCTGTTAGATAAGAAACAAAATGTTAAAATAAAATAGAGAAATGTCTAGGTGTTCAAATACGTTCATCACATGGATTCAACATTAAACTAACCTTTAAAGCACTGGCAAAATATTTAGCAGCAGAATCATCATAATTATTTCCTACAGGAATAAGGGAAAATTTATTTAATTACTAATTCAACAAAAGCTAACTTTCATGTTCTGCTATATCATATAAGCAAACACCTTCGTTGAGCACCTGAGAGTTTGATGGATTTTATGTAATAATTGTCTGACAGCATTTTGGAGATGATGTGTGCCCCTTCAAGGTGCAAATGGTTGCTGGACAGATTCTGAAGTAAAGACATTCAGTCACTTTTGAAACAAAAGATTAATTAGTGTAACAGAATTATTTTACCACAAATTGATAGTTTTAAAATAGTTACTAGGCTCTGTATAGTGATGTTTATTTGAAGCATCTCCATCAGATAGTGTGCCCCTTGTGCCTGAAGTGCACTGTCCTCCAGCTCGAGGTTGGTGATGTTTTTGTCACTCTAAGCAGAAAAGAAATAATTAAATAAATGACAACTTCTAAGAAGTAAACATCTAATTTTCTACTAAATTTCACAAAATTTCTATGGTCCACTTCCCCGGAAATTATAACAACCTATCCTTAGTTCAACCCTCTCCTTAATCTTAATTTATAAATATTATGATCACTGAATTTTGGTGAATATTGAACACATTTTTTCATTAAAGTGAATGGCAGCACAAAAACCCCTACTCGCAGAACTATGGCCAGAGCCTTTGCCCCCAGAGGTCCCACACCATAATGGTTCAAGTTGAGATTAGCTTCACCCAAGTGACAGAGGAAGGAGGAGACGGGAACGATCCCTGTCCGCTGGCAAGCCTGATGGTACAAACTCTGTTTGTTATTTGTGGTATCTGAAAGGAAGAAGGGGGACAAAAAAGAGGAGGAACACAGCAAGAGCGGCGATGTTTTTGCACAATAATATGATTAAACATGGGCTGGGCCAGGATAAACTGCAGAAAATTGATTGAAAATAAATAACCTATTTATATTGTATAACCTATTTTATACAAAAAAACGTTTAGATAGCTGCCTACAGCCTACAGGCCAACAAAAATATTTAAGATTGGAGAGCATGCACCCATCATTTAGATATGGTTATTTTGACCTACCTTCTGTTTCCAGATTGCTGTCCCATTCTTCAACACTGTCCTGCTCTTGACCTTGGGTGAGCTCCTCCTGGGTCTCCACCATCTCCTGGCTTTCTGTGGACAAGACTGACTGATCACATGGCTGAACTGCACCGCCCTCCATCACAGAAGATCCTGGGACCTCACCTGGACAAACCCTTTAAGAGGAGAGAGGTGAGCTGTTAAAGTTGTCCTTGGAAACACGAGCTTCAAATAGAAATACAGTTTGAAGCATCTTCTCTTGACAGTTAGCTCAATGTATACTTAGCTAAAAGGTTAGTTAGCTTTGTTATAAGAATTTGTGTTTTTCTTTTCAGTCTAACAATAAAGTAAAATATTCTTTATTGTTCAGAGCAGAGGAAACATTAGCTGACTTCGTGAAGTTTGAAAAAGATGACCGTTGCTATGGAAACTCAACACTAACCAGAAAATCCGGCGCTGTAAAAACACTAACTACTCAACCTCACTGCGCAGGCGCATATACAACCCGCGTTATTTTTCGCTGCCTTGGAGGCATGCTTATAAATCCGTACAACTACTGTCATCGATTTATTTTTAACTATCATTATGTACAGCTATTGATAATTCTGATAAGTTAAGACAAATACTGAGAAAATTAACTAAAGCTGGTAAATATACAAAAACATATCGATTAAGTTTGTAAGTTAGGCTTGTCTCACTTTATCAACCAGTATTGGGTTTAATGTGTGATGTAGCATGCAGTTCACAAAATTAACCAGTAGATGGACGTATTGACCGCAACACAACTGCACAATAAACTAGGTGCATTTTAGTATAATAACAGCTTCACAAAGTTTTAACTTCATGGGTATCTCAGTTATAGATTATTAGTATAAACATTTGTTGTAGCATTGCTGTAGAATGTTATTTTTTATATTGTCCACCACCTGTAGTTGTGAGATGAGGGACATTGTGGTAGCAGTCTTCTAACTATGTTCAACTAAGGTGGATTAATCTATTTACTTTATTTTGTTTGTTTTGTTTTTGGCTCATGCCAGCAAGGTTTAGGATGGACCATACGTCATATATCAAAATCACAAAAGCCTCAAGGGGCTTTAAAATGTGGACAACAGAAAACATCCTCTGTCCATAGACCCTCAAATCAGATTTTAAAAAAAATATGTGTACATAAATCTACTAATAGTAATTAAATACTTTTATTAGACTGTCATTGTGACCCTGCAGGTGTGTGTTTTTCTTAATCCAAGTTTTAAGTGTGACTGTTAAGGACATGACTAATATTTCTAGTAACTTAGTCTTTCTGTGCAAAAGCAAATGTCAGCGTAGTGAATGGGAGTTTTGTTGTTCCTCTTCAAGCGAGAATTTGACAAGTGTACCTCTCACACAACCTAACAACAACGGTACAAAGTGTTCTTAACATAAAGGTGTAAAAGAATTAAAGTAGAAAATATATCTCATAACAATTAGTAAAAGTCTTCAGGCAGCATTAATGAAACTAGTCAAATCTTAAGCATATTAGATTTAAAAAAAATAAACGTATTCCATCAAAAGCTTGGTGGCTGTTCCAACTGAAGATTGGAGATATTTCTCCTGATCTGTGAACAAACAGAGCTGTAGTAATCAAGCTGGGAAGAAAGAAAAGCATAAAATGAAAGTAAAACACTGACTTTGGCTGTAAAAAAAAAAAAAAAAACATGATTGTACAACTTGTGTCACTTGACACTTCTAGTGTCATGACCAAGAGGAACAAATTAGATTAATTTCACTGGAGAAAACACAGATGTGAAATACTGCACGTATGAGTGAGACAAGTTGTTTCTTGTAGTTAGAAAATAAATTTTAATCTATGCAGGGTAACAGTCATACATAGCAGATACAGGTCCAGAACAGACATTGAAATACTGCTCAGCTGCAAAGTTTCTGCTTGTTTTCACAGCTGTTTGACAGCGCAACATGACAGAGACAGACTGAAAAGATTCAAAAGACAAATCACATCAAGTGATTAACAAGCATTTCATATATGTCTATGTATACAAAGCAGTATAAAACAAGTACAATAATGGACAGACAAGTCTGAAAAACAAAGGTGTAAACATTTTGTATATATATGTGCTTCTCATGACGCCAGCGTCACCACAAATCGGATCAACCGGTAACTGCCATCGTCAAGGCAGGGTATAGATATAAACAAAAACAAACAAAAAAACTCTACTTCGTCTGGTGTACTTTTATTGAGTATTGTATCCTAAAAATTCTACACCTGTATATGTCGGCTAGCATACAAAGGAAAACTGCAGAACAGTAAGCCTTGCGACCCTCTGCACTAAAACAATGCCACGCAGTCTACCTAGGGCTTTTGTAACAGCACCATATTGACATTAGTGTGTTTCCTCAGTGTTGTTTCCAGTCGTACTCTACTGTTTCCATTGGTCCCTTTATGTAGAGATGGTTAAAGTAACAACTAGGCACAGTGGGTGTCAACAACAGCAACACTTAATGCAGATATGAAACTGTATTTCCAGTCTTCCAATCGACTGAGCCAGCTCATGTAGTAGTTGTGAGGAACCCCTACAACCTCAGGTCTTTGGGCAGAGTCTCCAAAAGTCTCCAGTTTAGAGCTCAAGTGCTTCTTTAGAAATTTATTGCCAGTTATGTTTTTATTTTAATGGCAGCCACAGTGGTGCTTCAGGGACTCCACATCCCTGGTTTCCTGGTTTCACTTGGTGTCAGTGGACAGCTGCTCCAGCAAAGGATTGGCCTCACTCTCAGGTGTTTTGACGCTGTCGGTCCTCACAATGCAGGTGGGCCGATGGAGATTGAGCATCACCATTAGCTGCTGCCTCTCAAGACGTAGCTCCTCGATCTGGGCCTTAAGCTCTGAGTTTACCATCTCCAGACGTTCTGATTCCTGGACAGAGATGTTGATTTATTAGGTACTACTGAAGCCATAGTTCAGACTACTTCAAGCTTGTACATCTTATACCTGTCAGTTCTGAGACCTATTTAAAGTGTGCATTTTTACTATTAAACCATTAGGTGTGTTCGCTCAGTGTTGGGTTGAATGGCTTTAAATCGTGTTAACTAAAGTCAGACTATTCTTAGCTACCACCCTTAGCGGCTTCTCTTCTGCTCATCAGTATGCAGTGCTGTGTAATGAACTTACCCTTTGAAGGAAGTCAGTCCGTTCCTTCTTTTTGTTTCGGCACCGTGCTGCTGCCACCTTGTTTTTCTCTCGCCTCCGTTTCCTCCTTTCTTCATCTTCATCCATCTGTTAATATAAGAAACAAGCGTCACATGACTGGATCTTATGTGAAAAAACATCATAATTGTGTTTTAAATTCTGCTGAATGAATGCCCTCATTCTTGTTTCTGCCCGCTGACCCTCAAATTTTGCACACACCCTACTTCTGCAGTTTCCTCTTTTCTCTTCCATCTCACCTCAGTCTTGATGGCCAGTGGCCTCTTCCCCAGCCTCCCCAGGAAATGCAGCGGGGACAGCATGGTGCCCAGCTGGCGGAAATCAGCCAGCTTGAGTTGATCAGTGAGTGTGGTGGCCGAGATGCCCGCCAGTGGGCCGAGACTGGGCAAGGAGCCCGGTGCCAGAGAAGGGTCAGGGATCTGTCCCGGCATCATGTCCGACTCGGCCACCACCGCCGCTGTGGGGAGAGAGAAAGAGAAACAGAAAAGAGGAAGAGAAGGAACCATTAGAATAAATCAAGATGATAAGGAGAATAAAGCCTAAAACAAACTTGCTGACTATGAAAATTTATTGCAACATTTTTAGAACATCCGATAGAAAGTGTACACACCTCTTGTAATACTACAGTTGTTATTTTCCAGCCAAAACAACAAGCAGTTTCATTAATTTCGTATTTTTACTGAACAGTCACGTTTCAGTTCGTTTTACTCATGGATGGTAACATGAACCATATGTTTATGCATAAATGTATGTATTATGTGGTATCCTTTACCTGTGTGATCTTATACTACTGGCATTCCTCCACAAAAAGATTCATTTACTGCTGTCTGTCTTTGTCATCAAACATCTTTCTAAATACACGCTGCCGTTTCCAAGAATGCATTTTAAACGTTGACAGCTTTGACAGCTGTGTTATCTTCTTAGTCAGCAGTCGGTGAAAAAAAACAGACTTCACACTGTCAGCAGCTACACACTCATCTCTGTAGCTTCACATGCAAAGACAAGCCATGAATCCCTTTGGTCTGATCACATAAACAGAGGGCGGTCTTCTACACTTACACTTCTGATAGTTTACCGAGTCACTTTCCTCTTAAATGTTCATTCCGTTCTTGTGAAAGGATTCAAAGAATATCAAAAGCATTTGTGTCTAAACTGAGCAGGTAACAGTCATGCATTCCACCGCCACCCTCTTTCAACAATTTTGGGTAGTTTAGGGGGCTTGATTTGACCACAGCACTTTTTAATGTAATCAAGGAGGAATGAGAGCCAGAGAGGAGAAAAAAAGGGAAAACTCATGCAGGCCTAAAGGAAGTGGCTGGAGAATTAAGACGTCTCTCTAATTGTTGTAAGACCAAGAGTTGGAAAAGTTCTGATGACCAAATAAAAAACAAATGTTACAGATGGGACCAGCGTAACATGAGCTGACTCTACACTGCCCAACCGTGCAATCACTAAGAAAGGCAGGAAAAAAGCAAGGAAAAATTAATACATAAAAAAAAAGTCCAGTATGTACAGTAAATGGGTAGTAGATGCAAACAATTACCTGCATTTCATATTTTCTTTTGGTGAAATGTTACACTGAATAGAAATAATCATTGGGTGGATCAAATTTATTTTTGACACTGACTAAAACAAGTGAACAACTGATATTTGTTCACTCGTAACTTGGGCTCGCTGGCAGAACACCAGCCAAACCCGGAGCTATGAGGAGTTTTAAAAAGATTGATTATATCACTGCGACTTCTACGTTAACAGCTTAATTCACATTTGCCTCCTGATGCTGAACCTCTGCAGGTTGGGCACAAGCCGAACAAAGACCCTCTCATATGGAACCAACAAAGATGTGTATTGTGAGCTGCTGCGAAAAACAGCTGACTTTCCTGGTGGGTGACTAGCTGACAGGCCAACTGTAATATAAATTATACCAGGTTTTACTTTCTTTGCTGCTTTTTTTGCAGGGCTAAAAACTCTAGTACAAAAGCCAAAGAGGAGGTAATAAAAAAAAGTGGGGTTATGTAACTCTATTCTAATGTACTCCACCCCGCTTATGGGCTGGTCTCAGAGTTTGTTTTTTTTATAGTCGGACTAGCGTCTTCTGTCGTGAAGACCAGATCAGCTCACTTTTAACAAGAAAAAATCACTTATAAGCAGCAGTAGTGTTCTCTGCTGTATTTGTCTCATGTGGCTCAACATAATTTTTTCACTGTCTACATTATAAATCATCAGTTTAACAATCAGTAGCTCTAACTAACAAGTATGGTGCAAAACAGAAAAGCTTGGTCTAAAGCAGTTATACAACCACAATCACTTCTTCTTACAGAAAACTGCATGTAGCATGTGATGTTCCTATAATTACTTTATGTATTAATTATAGGTTTAGATATTAAATAACATTTAAAAGAAACAATCTGTACATCTACTGTCTTTCAGTTCATCTCCAAATACTACTCTGGACCTGTGCTCTAACACCTTCAGTCTGCTGGACTTGTTCACTCCAAGGACATGTTGGTGTGTGGAGCCAGTGTCCAATGAGGCATTTTATTATTTAAATTCTGCTCTCTGCCTTTTTCTCTCCTTCTCCCTTCCTTCCTTTCTCGCTCCCTCCCTCTCTCCCACTGTATGTATACTCTCATTTACACTGCACTTGGCAGCAGCCAGTTGTTTTTGCTGGAGAGGAAAAGAACAAGACAGCCCTGGTAAAAAAGAAAAATCTCTCAGACAAAATTCCCTCTCTTTGAATGTCCTGAGAAAGGTAGAGAAATAGAAGGTGCCAGAGCTTTCTCATTCTGCACAGAGGATGTATAACAACGAGGCAAGCCATATGGCAAATAATCCAAGAGTGAATAAGAACAAGAACTATTAATAAATACTCAGACATTAGTATAAATCATTGGACTAAAATGACTGAACCAGTACATTAACTATAACACCTGACAGAGCAATGAAATCTTTAGGTTTAAATAAAAATCCACACATCTGAGATTAATCAACAGCGTAGACTAAAATGTCAGTTTGAGATTCAAGTTTCACATCACATCTGAAGAGATGTTTTACCACATCTACTCAGATCAAAATAAGCAGACCTCGACGGGTGACTAAAGAGTATATTGTGTTTTTTCCTTATATTGCTCCTTTCCGACCAATAATGTGCTGGAATTCAAAAGATGCAATCCAAACTAACCCCCAGGCCCAAAAAAACAGCCACAGGAACTGAATCGCCCATTAGGAATGACTGAGCTAGTAGCTTTCAGAGCCAAAATGGAATCCAATATCCAAGCTGGCCAGACACTCACACCAGTTTACAGTCTCAGATTAGGCTCCATGCTGGACAAACATCATTTTTCAATGGAAAGTGAAACTGAAAAAAAAGTAAATTCAGGTATAATCTTTTTTTATGTCTATTACACTGGCTCACAGACAATACATTGTAACTGAACACTGCTTAATCAGACATATTGCAAGGAAAGCCCACATTTCATACAATGGCTTGTTGAAACATGCAACTGAAGCAAGACCTTGCCACACACACACACACACACAGACATACACCTTTAGTATATAAACTTACATAAACCTCACATTTTGTCTGCATGACATCAGATTGAAATCACAAAAAACCCACAGAGCAGTTTTGCCAGAGGCCTCCAAAATATAGGTGAAATTATAGGTGAGATTTATGTATGCAAAGTGAGATGTCTATCAATTATGAGACATGAAAGTGAGTTACATGTCATTCCAAACTATTTAGAGTGCTGTTGTATTCTACCACACATAAAGGCTTCTTGACGTGCCTCGCTTTTGCATTATATGTGACTTTTATGTTGAGTAGAAAGTTTATTTTATGTTTAATTTGTTCCCCTGCCACACAACTATCTGAAAATCCCCCTTGCAAATTCAACACCCTGTCAAGCACTGAGACATGAAACCCTAAAAAGTCTCATCTGTACAACACAAGGAAAGTTTTCTGATGCATGTTCCGCACAGTGTAATTATACACAGTAGCATGAGTCAAAGTGAATTTTCAAAAGATGGGTATTTTTCTCTTCTTTTTTTTTCTATCAGTAGCAGCCTGCAGCCGAGGATTAGTGGTCAGTGTTTGATGATGCAACACGGTTACTGTGCTTTTGAAGTCAGGCAGAAAAGCCAGTGCCACAGTTTTTAGGCCCACACTAGCCCCAGACAAAGACACCTACACAGCCTAGCAGCACAGTGGGCACCGCTGAGAGCAGACGAGCTGAAGCCAAGGGCGGGGAGCGGAAATGTCATGTATTAGTTATGACATATAGGACCGCACTCAACACTGGCTCTGGCTCCAGGCCAAAACAAATGTAACTGCATGTGAACCAGGGATAGCTGGAGAATATACTTTATATATATATGTAAATACATTCTACATATTCTATATTTACATACATATATATAATCTCTGTCCTCAGCCTGACCAAATGTGTCCATTTCCTGATTCATTCCTGAGAGCAATTAGCAGCACTGAGGAATTCAGCCTCTTACCAAACACCAGCAGCACGACTGGAGGCCCTATTATCCTCCTCATCCCCTATAGAGATGGTGAAAGAGAAGCACAGAGGGTGACAGAGGGGTTTCAAAGGCTACTCATTAGGTTTATATAGTGTTGCTTTTTAAAAAGCTTCCCACTAACAGCTAAATTCCAGCGCTGTAATTTTGGCGACAGAAAGCAGGAGTCAAAACTATTTGCTGGCTAATTTTGCTTTGCTGTAGACCTAAAGTTAAATTTTGCGCTGCTAGACTACTTAATTTTAAATCATAGGATCATGACATTATGGGAAATACATGCCCTATTGCCAAGATACAATCTGACCACTTTGTCAGTGTGCTTTATTAAATTCTAATTTTGAATTAATAATGTACTGTATGGCCCACACACCAGCATCTTGCAAAAGCTCTAACTCCACACAAGTCCTGGAAATGAACAATGAATGCAGTGGCTCAGGCCAAGGCACACTCTCTCAGTCTCTGGCCAAGGTCTCAGTGATCATCATTATCGTCTGCACTCAGTCAGGCTGTGTGTTGAGTTACAGCCTTTCGCAATCCTCTGAGGAAACCAGGGAATTTGGCACAGACTTTCCTCGAGGACAGGACAATCCAAATATACAGTATCTACATGCCTGCAACCACTCATTATATTTTCATTGGTGGGAGAAGACAAGATCCAGACACAGAAACAGAGGAGAGTGTATTAATGGCTGTTGTTCTGATCATGTTGCAATCATCTCTGGCCATTAAACTCAAGGGTGATGTGTGGGAGTGGAAGTGATTATCACAACAGAAAAAAGGATCTCTTTTTATTTCAGCTTTCATTTCTCTTTTGGCCGTTCTTATGGGCTAAACAGCTGGCATAGGTAAAAGAAACATTTAAAAATTCCTCTTGTGAAGATGACTAAGTCTTCCCAAAGCAGTTCAACGCAATTATGAAAATTGAACCTTGCAATACTGTCAATAATGATGAGCCCGTCAGCGGCAGCAGTAATGGCCTAGCTTAATTTTTCCTCACAAGTAGTTTGAATGTCTCATCTGTGAGCAAGCTGGAGTCCAGTGCATGCAGAGGTTATCTTTTGTTCATAATGAAATTACACAAGAAAGCAGGAAGTTTAACTAATGCATTTTATTGTAGCCAGAGAATGAAACATTTTTCAGGCAAATCCAAACACAAAACACCTGCAGATATGCACAAAGCATGAGGACTGTGGCTGCTTTCATTCAAAGATTACTATGTTACCATTGGCTGGATTCCTGCTTGGCCTGTTTCATGCCATTCAAACAGTCACATCTATATTCTGCATCCGGGTGGTCCCGCTTGAATTATTATAATGTTACTATTTTTCTCCACGTTGCAAGTCAGGATTAGACTCTGCATTGCATGGGGCTTTGGCCTAGCTCAGACATGGATTACATGAATCAAAATACAAAATGCAGACAAAAGCCATTTGAAACGTATGGAGTTCACATCTATGACTGCACCATGCCAAGTTGCTACAATCTCTGACAAAAAGATATTAGCAAACCAAGTCCAGAAAATTTGATTTAATGCTGCCTGTTGAAGCAATCACCATTGTTATGTAACATGTGGTTGTCACTGAAATGCTGTTTCATACTTTGTCCTTTGGTATTTCCTCATCTGCCCCACGTCAAGCAGATGCTTTCTCTGATTAAACAAATTGATCAGTTCTTTTGTTGCTCTACATGGCTGTGAGCTGAAGACCACAGTTTAGGTTAACATTTACTGATACTTAAGACTGTTTTTTATGCAAACAGAGAAAACTGGCTTTATGTCAGAAAGAATTACAGTGAATCTGGAAGTCATAATGTAGTACTTTTAGTGTGCTCTTTTTTTTATAAAAACGCAGGCTTTCATACCCATCTCAGTTACACCTTTGGACATTTGCGTGTTTGCTTCCATAACATCTGTCTAGTCAGTCTTGACACACTGTTTTTACAAACCATGTGGAAAGCATTTTGGGGACTACAATGCGATACTCATAATGTGATACTCCTAGCTGCTCCCCCACCATTAGTATTACTCTCATTGAGCCTAGTTGTTGCATAGTTGGCTCACTTGCCTGCAATGCGTCTGCTGTCTACTCAGTGTACTGGGGTGCTGCTTGGCAATTCCAGCTCTCCAGAGATGCACTCGAAGGCATTTCTACTTAAAATAAACCCTGTGCGCCCACGTCCAGCCTTTCAGCCCTGTCGGCCCTGCGCTGCTTGTCGGCTGGCCAACCCTTCCCCATTAATCCACTGCAATGTTCCATTTATGCAGTAACCATCCTACGGATGTGCCTTGGCAGGCGCTGGGGCATTTAAACCCTCTGCAGCACACGCTTGTTTACTTAGACACACACAAAACACAAATCAAGACACAAAGAAAATACATATATAAAGAAGACACAAATAGTTTCCCCTGTGTGACATGAAGCTGTACAAGCAAGCACTGTACCAGCTGGAAAGCATGCACTCAATATATAGGAAAACACTGACCCTATGAACTTGCAAGTCACAAACCCACACACACATGCACATGATCCAAGCCTACCAATCATATTTCCAATTCCATGACTGGCCTTTGACCTTCAGGCCAGCAAGGGCAGATAACTGAAGCTACCTCTGGCCTATGTAGAGTTTACTGTTACACAGTCAAGTGTAAATCTTTGAAAGATGCTGAAGTGGAAAAGAGGTTGATATTAACTGGTTCCTCACAATAGCACAGGGAAAACAAACTTGCTGTAGTGATAAAGAACGAGTGTAATGCTGGAATCTGTCTGTGTGGTAATATGCAAACTCAGATGTCCTACACACACACACACAATGTGTCCCCTCACCCAGTATCCAGAAAAATTGAATGTACTGTGCTTGTGCACTATGGTGGGTCAAAACAAAGATTACAAATATAATCCAATCTGAGTGCACATTCTTGGCTTAACTCACATGCTCTTCAAATAAAATTTCACTTCATTTGCATCATTTATGTTTCAAGGTGAACTAGCTATGCCAAGTGAAGCTGTCTTAGTGCAGCAGAATGTGATACTGGAGTGAACATCTCTGATTAATTCAGTCTAAATCTGTTGTAAATGCACAATACTTACTCAGAGAAAACTTGTCAGTCGTCTTCTGTCAATGATGCAACTGTGTCTGGACGCTGTAGAAAGGTTTGTAATAAAAATATTTTATTTTATTATTTAGTGGAAGCATGCCTATGAGACTTGAAATTATTTATCAACAGTAATCAATTTTGAAAATCTATTAACTGTTTAAGTGAATTATCAAAAAGAAGAACCTGGTACTCCATGGTTCCTGTTTCTCAAATGTTAAGAGTTTCTGCTTTTCTCTATTTTGTTGTTTGAATATTTTTGCGGCTGAACAACTGTAGGGTGTGTTTGTAGTTTAACGGCTATATGCTCAACATTTAAGTGGTTAATCAAAAAATAATAATAGATAGGTACACTGATTCATAATACATGTAAGATAAAAAAAACAAAACAAACAAACACAGAAATGGTTATTATTTATTAATGCACACTAACAGGAATAATTGCTAATTGTATATCATTTGGTAAATCTGGTATTCCTATCTGTCTTGCAGCTGCATGCAAAGTAAGTAAAGATTTGAATTGAGGCCGATTAAATGGGTGAATTAGCCGATAATAATGTTCCATCACTGTCTAGATAAATGGAATCACTGCACAGCTGTAGCACAGTTTTATTCCCGTTTCTTTGGTGTTAAATTATAACAGCTTGCAGACTCGTAGTTTGGTGCAGCAGACTAACGTTAGCTTAGCCAACAGTTACTCAGAAACCCACAACGTGTGGTGTGTGTATAGCGTTACATAACTGTCTTCAACACGGCTAACCGACACTTCTCATGTTTAGCAATACTAAGATGAAGAATCCCGAGATGAAAATACCTCCAGTCCGACACAGGCTTGTGTGTAATTTAGCTAACGGGTCCGTAAATAACGAGCTGTAAACCGACAGTTGCTACAACAGTTGTAACAACAACGGAACGTTACTTAACGGCTGAGGCAGCAATAAACTGACATGCACGGAAAACTTAAAAACTAACAACCTTTACTTTTTTACATCAATTAAATTAAAATACATCGACTTATATTAATAGACACACGCCGCATAAAAAATGTGTATTCGGTCTTTACAACGTGCTGAGAAAAGTGCAAAAAATGTGCAAATATGTAAAGCTAAAACCAACATTAAGCTAACTACTAGCATAAAATAAACACACAAAAGCTCAGGGGCAGACTTACCTGTTGTGCGTCCAAAAATCCGCAGTAATAATGAGACGCTGCGTGCTTCGGGACTCGGTTGTAGGTTTTGGGGACTAGCTGAAGTCGTTGCATCAGCCCGTTTAAGTACTGATCACGTCTGTGAGCGCAGAAGAATGCGGAACTGCTGCCCCAGACGTAAGCGTGGATGAAAATAATGTCAGAGACATTATGGGCTGAAGCGAAGACGCCGAGGTGTGTGTGTGTCTGTGTGTGTGTGTGCGTGTGCGTGCTCCACCCATAGCAACCAAAAAACAACACACACAGAGCGGAGAGGAAAGTTTCAGCTGCGGGACAGAGAGAGAGAGAGAGACACACACACAGGGAAACACACGCCCACAGACATCAGCGAGTCGGCAAATAAAAGTAGGACTATAAACACTGCACAGCAGGGGTTTTTTTTATTTGACAGAAGGTGAGAGTGAAAAGATTAAACTATTGCCACACTGCAAAATAGAAATTAAAAATTAGTAACCTGCCTTAAAATGTATTGTTCTTCTAACACTACTCTTGTCTTACATTGGTTGATTTAGATTTGCTAATTAACTGAGGTGCTTTGGTAGTTTTTTAACTTACAAGTCTAGCTTTAATTAAATGTTCTGTTGGTTTTATTAAATTAAAAAATGTAATTTATTGAACATTTAGATACATAGTAGTATTAATATTAATGTCCTACATACACTGCATATTGATCTGCAGCATAAGCAGCAGCAGTTTATTTAGTTTAACGTATTAAAGACACACAGCACGTTTTCACCATTAAATTTTTTTTTTAATACAACTAAAATAATCCATACAGAGCTTTAGCTCTCAATAATGCATTGTGAGAAGTCTGATAATTTAGTTTGAAAACTTGATTTTTTGCGAAATCTCAAAAATCATCATTGTTAGTGAAAATACTTGTCAGACCAACTCGTGTTTAATTTGCTAAAAAAAAAAGTTAAACTTATATACTCATGTTAAGTTAATGAAAGAATATTAGTAGACGACATAAATGCCTGTATTATGATTTAAATGCAAATAACATGCTTTCAGTTCAGGTGGGGACTTATTTATAACCAGTGAAAAGTAAATTAATTTACACAAAGATTATACTGAAGTACAATTTTGAGTATTTCCATTGTTACTTTTATTCAATTTTCTTCTAAATAGATTTTCTTACAAATAACACAGTATAATATCATATCTGTTTTATGTGATGATATTTATTTTGTTCAACATTGTTACAATTATTAACATTGTTGTTACTGTGCTGCTTTTAGATATAGTATCTGTAGAAGACTGGAAGAGACAACCAGCATTGCTTTGCTGAGACAATTTCACACACAGCTATAAAATCTTATTATTCTTATTATAGGAAGTGTGATGCCTCTGTAATGCAATAAAACTTGCAGGACATTCGCACATGCACTGTAGATTTATTCTTTATTAAGATGTTACTTGATTCATAAGCTGTACTAAGTAAAACACACAGGTATAAAATAATGTCTAAATATTTCTTAAGGTGATTTCTGGAAAGTTTGATTGAAAGAAAACTTAATCTGAAAGTCTTTTCCTGCTGCTTCCCTCTAGTGTGGACAGACGTAACTACGTCCAAGTGGACAACTCTTGGAATGTGTGTTTTAAGAGGCATTTCATAGGCATGCTAGAAAACAATCCTTGACTGTCTCTTTACAATTTTTATTTTTACATTTAAAGTTATGAATGACCACAATGCATGGATTGGTTTTGATGCAGCCATATAAGTGGTGCTAAAATCTGCAATATATTTGCAATATGCAGTCTGCTGTAAAATGTAATGCGTTTTAGCATCATTTTAACTTAATTTGAGCAAGAATGTGCAATTGTGCACACTTAATAAGTCTCAGGTTTTTCAGGTTTATCATAGATTTTACACAATGCCATCTCAATTGTTCCACCTGGAACAAGCAGCCGAGTTATTAAAGGCTCACCAAAATACCCCTCACTGTTCCTTTTTTTAGATTCTAATTTGGTTCTGCTGTGATTTATGTCTCGCATCTGAGTGGAGGTTGCAGGAGACTGTGCGTCACAGTCGCTCTGAACATAGATGACAAATGGGGAGGGTGGAGGGGGGTATTTCGGTTTAATAAAGCAGAACTAAATCAAGTAGCAGACAGATTTTATGAAACAAGAGGTTCCTGGACATCCGTGCTTAAGACAGGATAGAGGTTTTCCTTTTATAGGTGTGAGCTTTCAACTGAATTTCTTTGTGCTTGCAAGAACTCAGCCAGAGATGTCACTCAATGCACATGGTGCAGGCCCATTGGCACTTTAAGCCTTTAAGGTGGAATTGTCAATAAGCCCTAATAATGATGTGTGTGAAACTCATATCAGTGCAGATATGCAGTGCATGTTAATTTTTTTCCTTGACACTGTCTTTAAAGACAGTTTTGAACAAGTAATATTACACAGTGTTATTTATAAAAAAAAATCAGGATCTGGTTTGTATGTTATTAAAACTTACAGTTTAGAAATGTATCTCAACATACAGCATCTCAGGATGTTTTTCGACTAGTTAAAATTTCCAGTCTTTGCATTGAAACATAATCTTGGGTACACTTTCCAACAGCTGCTTAAATGGTGAGTGGAGATGTAGTGCCGTTTGTGGTTTTTCAGCTAATGCTGAGCTTTGCTGTGTGGGTGTCAGAAGACAAGCTAAAACAATGTATCTACAGTTGCATTGTTGTCTAATTCGTTACAGAGACTAATATTGGTTCATGATAAGATTTGGTAGTCATATCTTCTCATCCGCTTGAAAAGATCAATCTGATAAATGTAGGTTAAAAGTTTAAAAATGATGTTGCAATATTATCCAACACCATATCTTTGGGAAATACCCACAGAACCAGACATCTCCAGACACAATCCTGACTCATCATCCGCCACAGTGCAGATATTATAGAGAAACATTATTTTTACTAACGCTCCATTTAATTTCCTTCCTTTTGTCTGCTTTCCAAATAACCTCAGACAGTTATAGAGTATGTCAAAAATATGTCTAGTACACGTCAAAATGCAAATTTGAAGTCAGGTTATTTAAAACTATGATAGCTGCTGTATCATTTTGCCACTTTGGGAATCAAATTTGGAACTGTTGTATTACTACAGAATAATACTTCCCATTTTATGACTACAGGGAAATTCTTACTTTTGTCGTAGTGAACTCCAATTATGTACTATACTTTTTGCTGATCTATGAATGTATGCATTATACAGTATCACACTAAAATAATAACATGCATAAAACCAGTGTAAACACTTAATGTTTTGGCGAAAACATACATAAATTACTGTAAAATGTTCTGTTTTGCAGACTACCATCCCCAGAAGTCAAATCAATTACTTAGTTCATCAACTGCATGCTTACTCTGACTTTAAACCCTCATACTCTTCATTTTCATCTCACAACAACAGGCTGTCAGCCACGTATCACGCCACAATTCCTCTCCCCCTCCCACTGATCCAGTTTCCATTTGAGAAAAAGTGCCCAGTGTTACTGTGTTAGTGATCTGAGACATGGATTCACCATTTGATGTTCATCTACATTATCATGTAGTGTTTATAAAAAATATGTTTTCATTAATGAAAAAGCAGGCGAGTCACTTCAAAATAAAACAACTAATCAGCACAGCAATGTTTTTCCTCCTGTGGCATCACTGAAGGTGCCATCTCAAGTTCAAACCAGTCACTGTTGTTTGAAGTCACGTACATATCAACACCATCTTTGGCACTGGTACAAGCTGGTTCTCTCATCTGATTACTCACGGCAGGTGATCCAGCCGTCCCAAAACCATTTGACATTCATTTATCTGTGTAAATATAGCACTTCCTTGGGAATATTATAGCAAGCAGGAAACAGTGGTCAGGAGGTGTATAAGGATGAGATAACAGAGGTGGAAAATGTGAGCACACAACAAATAATAGAAAGATAGAGATCTGTAACCAGGCTATGTGAGACATATCACAGCATGCTGATGCTGCTGGGAATAATGTCAATCTGGAATGTTACTGTAGCGAGCAGAGAGGTCGCCCTTCAAACCTCTCCATGTTTTGGATTTTAGCTAATCAGGTCAAGTCAGTGGTTTACAAAGCACAACTCATATTAATTCAAGGAGCCTTTATAGTTATTACTATTCTTACAGCAGTCTGAATATGTCCACACAGTCCTGGGTTCAGTAATCAGGCAAATCAATATTATCCACGTTTCACCTGCACATTAGAGTCCAATTTGACGATACTTTACTTCAGTATTTTGCTCAAGAAGGTACATTTTATTTCACAAAATTTTCTAAATATTTCTTCCTGTAGTGTAGTATTATGGTTTTTTATGGTTATGGTTAATACTTTTTCTTTAAATTAAGGCATTTCCTGCACTGCCGTCTCCGAGTCTTCCCCCTGAGCTCACATTTCATACAGTGAGGCTGTATCTTGATGGTTGGTTGTGAACATTTCTCACTATGTGATATTTTACAACTCTAAAACAGGCTGTGGAGGCGAGAAGCATCACTCTGCTGGACACACAGAGTTTTTGACGGAACAAGTGCAGTGGACAAAGAGTGAGTCAGAAGACATCAGAGCTGTTGACAGACCCATCCATCATCACTCTAAAATAGCCAGACACTGAAACAGCACGCACACAGAATGGTTTGATATTGGTTTGTAACATGGCCAGCACATATTATCATAGGTGGCTTTAATAAGCCACACACCACCAACATATATAACCTGATATGAAAGTCATTTCAAGTATCAATACTCTATTAATAAATTTACTTTATAATGTATTTAATATATAAAATTAGGATGCTTGTAATTTACAGTTTTAGTATTAACCTTTTTCTACAAACACATTACTGTTGCAAATACACCTTAGGCAATTTAAGAGAGGTGTGACAACTTAATTTTACGCCTACTCTGTGAAAAGACATGTCGGTCAGTATGATATCCGTGGTAACTGCTTCTCAGATTGTGTTTTCATGTTTAATAAACTCAACATTAAAGGATGATCCAGATAAATTCGCACTAACCTTTTATAATGTATTTATAAATGTATTGACGGTTGATTCTTTTCAAGGGAAGTCAGCGTCAGACTCACATCCCACACCTAATATCAATGAATAATCTAATCTATTATCACTTCACACAGGTGCATGGGTTAATCACAATATCTGAAAATAGCTAAACACATGAGAACAACTCACATTCATTCTGTCCTATATATCCTCCACAAATCACCAAACAATAAACCATAACATTCACATGCTTTTTTTTTTTAAGTTGTTGTCTTTGTGATGTATTATTTTGGTATTTTGTGCAGAGTATGGGCTATGCCAGAGGGACATCAGTTGTTTTCATGTCTTTTCCTACAAATGCATGTATTGAGATTCAGATACAAACGCTGCTACAGATGTGTGTAGTTGTTGATTATTATTTGTGCAGACGTGACAATGAATATATCAAATAGAAATACGCCCCACTTAGACCACATTAGTAGGCTACAGGACGTTTTTGTCCAACTCCATTGCATGGCGAGAGGAGAAACTTGTGTGCTTCTGCTCGTTATGTAGCTCCCTCCACTGGTGGCAATAAACACTACCCGTACTCGGCCATTGAGAGATATCCTGTACAGCGTAAATTACATAAAAGCATGTCTGTCCTTTGCAAATGAATAAAATGCAATCGTGTGGGCTGGACGTGGTTACATTAAGTGCATCCTCTCGGGTGTTATTGCTGCATGCCTGGAAACATTATTTCCCCGTTGGAAACCAGACAGGCTGTGGCCATTAAATGCCCTGTTTACTGTTTGGAGAAAGGCTTTGGCACTGTACAATTACTTATTAGATCAATTATTATCATGCACGTGATGCAGGCTCTCTAACTCATGAGAGTTTACGGTCAGCGGCACTCCTGCTCGCTCCTGCCTCGGCTTTTTCCGGTAACACGCTCTGCTGTAGCGCCGAAACATGACACCCGTCACCATAGAAACAAAACAACTGCAGTTACCCAAACATGGTCAAGGGAAGTGAAACGAAACGGCAATCGCGTGTGACGTCACGCCAAGCACGCACGACGCTGCTGTAGAATCGGATTCCCTTGAAAACAGTGGAACCGAGAAAAAAAAAAGCTATGAATAAATAATTAACCTGCTGTTTGTGCTGCTCCCACTCCTCTTAAACACGATTCAGTCCACGACGGCTTCACTTATGTAATGATGAGTCCGAAAATAGGCACAAGGACATCTGCATGCACTGAAACAGCTGAAAATATACCAGACGTCCAAAGTTCGTTCTTGACCCTCTTATTTTTTTCCAAAGCATATCTGATGATAATCTTTATCATCATAAGAAGACGGAACTGTTGTCATGGAATTACAGATTTAAAAAAAATCAGTATATGATCGGTTTAGTAGCTGTTTGGTGGCTTTTAATCACATTACATGATCTTTATCACCACATGATGAGACAAAATGAGACACGTTGAGCATGAGAAAATTAGAAGTGCTCAGACTATAATGTCTCTTTAGCGACTGTTACGGAGCTTTCAAACATTGCATGATCTTCACTGGTAGATGCAGGTTTTCATCTCTTTTGGCTTCAAGTCTTAAGTTCAAAGTGTGTTTTCAACCATGGAAAACTGCTTATCATAATGTTTATTCTAGCCTGACCATTCTGGAGCTGTCAGTCCTTTCATATAGTCTTCTTCATATGTTTGCCTTGTTGCCATGGAATGTTTTTCCCAGATCATTTTAAGGATTTCTCATGTAGTCTTTTGATTGGCCACCAACATCTCCCCTCATCTGCTCAGGAAGGTCATTTAATCTAAACAGCTACTGAATGTACAGTCATTGTCAGCGGTGTGATAAAATAATTAGTATTCCTGACTGAATGACAACAAGAAGTTGTTTGTGGGTGTCTTATTTTATTTCCAGCATTTTTTCTTTTTTGCATCTGATATTTCTTTTAAGTAAAAAAATAAACTATGTCATAAAATACATCTTGATAAAATACATGGCATGATATTCTTCATGGTAAACTTGAAAGGAAATGTCAAGTCAGGTCAGGGGACACCTTACAACAAGATGTTACACCTATACACTAACATTAGTAATCCTTCTATGTTCACTTGTTACAACACAACTTTGTCAACAGTATTACACATACAGTATATAAGGTCACTGAGCATGAGCTATAACTTCACATCACATTTAGGGATTTTAAAAACACAACATACCATCTCTTGTTGTATTATGGATGACTTGTATTTGCATGCATTTTTGATACCAGCACAAAGTCTCATCTCTGGCAAAATGCACCAGCAGTATGGAAGAAGTCAACTCTGTTACTGTGACAGAAAATATGTTGTCTACATAACCTCTGATGTTTAGGTTTACACAACATCAAAACTCACACTACAAAAAAATATTTCAGAGAGATCATAGCTTGCTATCTGGTTAGAATAAAATTACAGTATCATTGCATAACTTATTCGCATTCACAAGACAAGAAGTGTTGGAGAGTTAAGATTATCTTTCGTTAACTCTGATGCACCAAGGTTGCCTTTCAGGCTCTCACAGCCCTCAGCTAAGGAATCAATCTCAGAGTAATTAAAGGAAAACACTGTGCGGTAATTGCTACAAGTGGGACTGGAAGACATGTCTGGTGTGCTCAAAGATTCAAGGTCGTTCGCCACAGACTTGTACAGGGTTTCCCAGTCTGAGAGGCAGAAGGGGCTGCTCAGGTCTATGTCAGGGACTGATGCAGGCATCTCAGAGGTCAATGCCATCTCTAGGCTGGGCACCAAGTCATCCAGATCATCTCCTTTTAAGTCCTCCAGAACCTCCTCTTCTGCGCTTGAACACAGGAGGATGTTGGAGTTCCCCAAAATGGCTGCAGCAGGAATGCAAGGGATACTGTCAATGTCTTGACCACTAGGGGCTTCTCCAATTGTCGTGTTGCTCTCTGGGGTTTTTTCATTCTCCAAGATGGACAGCAGTTGCGGGGAGGCCGGAGGATCCTGCAGCATTGTGCTAACATCATCTTCGTTACTCCCCTCTTCATCTTCATCAATGTCAGGGAGTTTGCACACTGGTTTGTGGGAGGCTAATACCTTCTCCAGTCTCTCCTTCTCCTTCAGAAGGTCGGTTATCTCCGTCTGGAGGGCAGACTTCTCTTCTTCAAGCTTGTCAGTTTCCTGAGGTGAGGAGGGAGAGAATTTAAAAAAAGAGGACTTAGCTTGAGGAAATCATGACAACACTGCTTTCGAGTGGTGCTGTGCAGAGACATGCCATAAAGCACACTATGCCCTCTGGTTTTGAGCAGTGGATATGCTGTGTGAATGTTCTCTATATGATAATGTAAAACGTGATACTTACAGCTTGTAGAGTGTCTATCAGCTCCCTCCGTCTGTTACGACACTTTGCTGCAGCAATTTTGTTTCGCTCCCTCCTGATCCTCCTCCTTTCCTCTTCCTCTTTGGAAGGCTAAAATCAATCAGAAATATTCACTATAAACACGCGTCCTGCTCAGTCTTGCCATATCAGCAGTTGGCTCTTCAACACCTTTTCACTTGCCAAAAATGAATTTTTTTTTTGGTGGTGGTGGGGGGCATCGTTGCAGTGAATGCTGGGAATACTGGTCGCGTCGGCGCAGGCTCTTTTTCAGTTGAAGCGTTAAAATGCTGCACCAGCGGCACGGTCTAGTCAGGCACGTGCACGCGCATTTTATTCAGTGTCTCACCCCATTCATAAACAGTGCTGTTCACGTTACTCCAAAAGTAATTACTCGCTGCACCAATTAGACATAATCCCATCACCTTGTGTGTATCTCCCTGTAGTAATTTATTTACACCACTCACTACGTTAATTTTATTTCAACATTAAAGACAACTGTGCCCTCTTTTAAACCATGTTCAAAATATCGCGATGAGAATTTTCATATTAACCTCTACAACGAAGCGATATGATTTCACTGATTGATTGATTGATTTATCATCTATAAAATTATTTCTGAAGCATTTTTGACACTTAACCCCCCTCCCCGTCCTCGCATACCTGCTCTCTCTGCCCTTTCCTGTTGGAGGGCTTCGCCTTGGTTGCATCTGCTGGAGAAGACGACTGAGTCGCGCCGCGAGCTTTGCTCTTGGCACGGCCGGACGACGGAGGGACAGACGTGATAACTGTCGGTTGCACCATCCACCTTAGGTCCGGCGAGGTTGAGATTGCAGTCACAGTCGGAACAAAGGGGTCTGCTGCACTGGTCTCAATACCCTGGAAAACCCACATCACAGAGGCATGCCATGCACGCAGTCAAACACTAATTTAGCTTGTCTGATGAATGAACAACCACGTCCATGGCTGACCTTTAGATGTGCGTAGATGGTGCATCAGTCATTTGACTGAAACTGAGAAATGCCAGAGAAGGAATACAATAACATCAGCTGCCTATCATATCATCTAATCCTTGTCACCCATTGTTGTCATCACCATGACTTAAAATGAAAGGTCACGATCAAGACATGTTTGTGTAAATAATATCCCTGAAGTAAGATGTATATCTATACAAACATATGAGAGACACACACATTACTGTGCAGATGCACATCACATATGTGTTTGCATAGATTCATTTACAACAAGGGACAGTAATCATGTTAAGCAAACGCTGTCTATGAAATTTACTTGGATATGTGTGAAGAATTTGAAGAATGCAGCCTATATTACTCTTATGCATCAATTGTCCTGCAGATTTTCGTGTTGTGAGGATTTTTTTTCGGATGATGAGCTCCACTTCTACCTTGGCGCTGTCCACTGATGATGAAAGCGAGTCAGAAGGATGCTGGCTGCACCCAGGGGTGTCCCCGCCAGGCGATGCTGTGCTACAGCTGGACGATGAGTCGAACTCAGTGCAGGAGTCTGGATGCATGTTGTCATCTAAAAGCACTCAGACGAAGAAGTCTGTCTATTCTAAATACAAAACTGTCTCCTAAATGCCGACTTATATTCCATTTGCCAGGTTCATAAATGGTAACTGTGCAGATAGTGGAGAGGCCCGCCTTTTATAGTGAGCTGGAATTTTATGAATGAAATCTGTGTGGTGAGACCGAACCATTTGACAAAGAGATAGGTGAGAGAAGAAAAGAAACCAGATGTTTCACAATTTAACAATGACATCCACGAAATGTCTGAGCAAAAACATTGAACACATTTAATTTTTAACTCATTTTATTTGTTCAAATATGAAAAAAGAGCGAACATGTGTTAGGAGACACCCCCGCTTGCACAAGGTGTCCCTCGCCATGAATGAACTACGTCATGTCATTTATGCAGCATCTGCATCACAGCCTATGCATTATGTTCCCTTTATGTCCATATATGTTCACAAGGCGTATCTTAATTACATAGGCGACAATATTAATATATTCATTACACAGTTTAAAACATTGGGCTTGTGCAGCCTCTTCCATGCTCCCTTCAAATAGACTTAGAACAATTCTTGTGTATTTAGTAAGCACTGCAATGTAATATTATACAAACAGCTGCCTCAACTTATCATTTGGATTGTGATCCCCAGCATTAGTTAATTAATGCACAAAGCTTCCAGCACACTGGCTCATTACTTATGGGCTGCTAAATTAAGTGTTAACCATATATCACTGCCTTTTCCCCTGTCTCTGCATAAGAATAGAGCTCCAGCAACAGAACTGTCGCTGTAGTAAGCAGCCAATCGCCGAATGGACCGGTCGAGCCATATATGGTGTTTCCGGGGAAAACAGGGGCGCGCTGTGGCGCACAGAGAGCGCGCAGACGGACGTGTGACTGTGTGTGTGTGGCCCACTCACTCACAATCACAAAAGAAAGTGAAACATGCACTAAAAGGCTCGCTCGTCACGCATTGTACCTGTTAACAGCGTCATTAGCTGGCCCTGACTGACCACAGAGACCCCACTCACTGGACACGAAGAGGAGGGACCCCTGCACTTGACATAGCTTTTCAATAAATCAATGGGTTTATCACTGTTTTTAAAGGCCACATGTGTATATTCATATATGGACTTATAGTTTAGCTACTAACCACAGTGACATCACACCAATAGACCTGATGTGGATACGTATTGATTTGTTTAATGGTTAATCATGGATAACACAACACCATTTTGGTTCTCGCAAACAAACAGATATGTTGTTGCATCTTACTGGCACCAATTAGCCAAATGTTATTCCCGTCTAATTCAGCTTCTATAAGAAAATAGCTGGATGTGCTATATTTAGGGTTCAGATGACCTCACAGATTCACTGGAGTGAAAAGGATAAATGGTGAGCAGAGTGGGCCTCTCCACATTCAGAGAGGCTGTGCTAACGGGTGCTTCCCAGCAGTCACAGCCCCCTCTGGGCTCATTTACCAGCACAGCATTAGGTGGTCGGCTTGATCCTATTCAGTCGCCACTGGCTCAAGACCTGAAGAGTTCAAAGGTCGTGCATAACTGCAGACGCCCCTCGCTACTCCTCAAAGACTTGTTTTCATCAAAGCAATTGAGCGAGAATGTGCACAGATTATTTTTAGACTCAGTGACATCAGTGTTGAAAGTTCATGTAAATTTCGGGCATATTGTCATTTTTCACACACGCTTCCTCAGATACCTCAGTGCAACATTGAACAGACCTACAAACACTGTTTTATAAAAATGCAATTTAAAGTGCCGGTATAACTCACCCAAATGACAATTGGCCTTGCAAAATAAATACCTTTTCACTTTTAATAATAATAATAATAATAAATAATAATTTCCACAAATCTGAATATAAATGCGAAAAACATCCATCCATAATATTATTATTGTTGTTGTTGTTGCATATATGCTAATTAATAACCCATCTTTTATTTTTGTCTGTTGAGAACAAATATTCTTGGTCAGCATGTCTGACTGTGAAACTGCTGCTCCTGCCAACCGGTCAAATAAAATACTCAAACAAGCCACAAGGTAAATGGGTTGTCTGGTGTCCTGTTTCATTCCACTGCCCCGCAGACACCAGAGGAGTGCCTTCAGAGAGCAGCAAAACAGACAGAGCTCTCACTCTGCCGCTGTTTCCTACACTCGAGTCGTTGCATGGGTCCCGTCCATAGGCGACGCTGAGGAGCCTGTTTTATTTTACGTGGTTGAGTGTGTCGTCTGTATAACATAAATTATCTTTGTTGCTATGCAAAAAAATAAAGACGTCACTGACGCGAAGGGGTGGAGTGTTGCTGTGGCAACCAGGAATGTTCAACAAAACACTGACGCGGGAAACAAAGCACAGATCCTTTAACCTATATTGATGCACTTTGACACAATGACGCCATTATTAACAATTTCTAACTTTATTAACTGCATATCAATGCATGTAATACATATAGTATATAATAATTTAATTTTAAAGATAATATTTTAACAACGGTGCTGGCTGTAGCCTGCAGACTGTTTTAGAAAAGAGAAGCATTACTAAGGACCCCTGGATGCAAAGAAAAGAAGGAAAATTTAACAACTATTGTAAATTATAAGTTATTATATTATGGACATAGTTTTGCTTTTCCAAATGTTCTTAGCTCATTTAAAGTGATTTTATTCATGCTAAATCACGAAAAAGTACTACCTGCAAAATGTTGCTGACACTACCAAAATCATCATAAAGTTCTTCTGCTTGTTAATATCTTTTTACTTTCTATTAACAGAAACAAAAGTGATGGATAATCTTGATTAGGGTGTAAATATGTAGCTGAACAAATTGGAATTCCGTTTACAGTTATTTAAAGTCTGAAGTCTGGCTCAGTTTCAGTAAACCATAAAGCTCATTATGCAAATCACAAAAGCAGTGACATGAGGATTCCCTCTACCACAGCTGTAGGGAAAGACCTTTACAATAAATTAAGACGCCCTTGAGAAACACAAAGTGCTGCCGTGGAGAAGTACACACATAAGAAACCTGTTATCAGCTTGCTCAGCAACTTTACACACCCTTGCTTGGATTGCACACAGAATGTACAAGTAGGCGTAACACTCACGTAACAGCTTCTGCTCTGACATGCACTGATGGTGTTCCTGGTATATATGTTTACATAGAACTGATCGCAGGTACAAAATAAGGCACATTCCTTTATCTCCTGCCAACACAATAAACACAGTATTTCAATTGTTGTTCTTACATATAGCCTTACATTTACACTTATATGGTTATGTATTTTTAATCCATGTTTCTTTATCTATTTATTATTTTTAATCTATAATTCTAATTATCATTTATCTCAGTCTCAAGAGTACAGACTAGGCTACTACTGCTTTTCACTGCATATAATGCATGAGCATGTGTTAAATCAAACATTTAAAATGTTTCTAAAAATCGACAAGACTTTTGACACATCATCAACTCTGCAAAAGTTTCCCAAACCACAGCTTGTTAAAGTGTAAATGTGTTTTGGTTTTAATGTGTATACCTGGGTAGCTTAATAGCTCTGTCAGACAGCTCTAAAATGCATTAAAGCCTAAGAAGTAAGAAGGGAAAAACTAGGACTGCATTACACGTGTTTTCATGTTCTTGGTATAATAATAATAATAATGATAATAATAATAATAATAATAATAATGAACTTGTTCAGTGGACAGTGGTAAACTTTCTCCTGCAGTTTTAATGTGTTTGTGTGATACACTTAGTTCAGGACAGAAAAATTAGCATGTCCAAGTTTATCTCTGATGCACTTTAATGTGTAGGATGTTCATTTGCTAACTATTATCATAGTTGCTCAGTTTTCACAACAGCCTGTGTGTTTGTTGTCTTACAGAACGTCATGTCGCTGTTCACCAGTCTCGGATGGAGTATTTCCCAGCAAGCTCGGCCCCTTTCACAGGATGCACCATATTAGGAAAATTACGTATTGGGGATCCCGTTTCTGGAATATTCCATTTCTTGAGCTTCAGTTTAAAAAATATTTCTAAATGTTATTTTCACATTTAAACAACACAGTCAGACATTGCATGATCATCATTTGTCGTATTCAAACTATGCACATTAAATATTTGACGTGATAGCAGCGTCGTTAAGTTCGTGTTTTGGTGTTTTTCTCCCCTCGGCGTCGCGTAACGAGCACTGCCCCTCTGCGACGTCATTGGGCCGGCTGGCTATAAAAGTGCTCCGAGCTCGCAGAGTTGGCAGTCAAACTTTCAGTAGCGGAGCAACGATTAGAGGAAACACATCGGCAGCAGCACATTAGAGTTTCTCACAAACCCTGTAAAGGGCTTGTCTCGTCTCAAGTTTACATTTCCCTTCAGCCGAGTTTGTTTGAATCTTCCGACCTTTTCTATTTTTTTGGGAACGATGATGTTCACCGGATTCAACGCGGAGTGCGATTCTTCCTCCCGCTGCAGCACAGCTTCCCCGTCCGGGGACAATCTGGGATACTACCCGTCACCAGCGGGATCTTACTGCAGCATGGGATCTCCCCAGTCTCAGGTATGTCCAGTAAAATATTCTTACTTACAACATAGGCTAAATGGTATTCTTTATATAATATAATTCGGAAAGATAAAGAACATTTTAACGTGAATCCTCACCGAGGTTAAATGTAAGTAGCTTGTAAATGTAATATAGGCTGACTGACAGATGATAATTTCATGTAAAGCAGAGGTGTGCTTGAATTAGCCTGTTGATCTGTGCTGCACACAGTGCAAGGCAATCTTCATTCATTCACCTGAAAACTCCAGAGAGAGAGAGTTTAACGTCATAGTTGACATCATATGGATATTTTTAAACCATCCAGCTTTTTATAAGATCCACTGCTTCATTCATAGACATCCTGAAAATTTGCAACCCCTCCTGAAAGTATATGTACTGATGAACCTCTTGCTTCATTCCCTCCAGGATTTCACTGATCTGACAACATCAAGTTCCTCCTTCATCCCCACCGTCACAGCTATTTCGACAAGCCCAGATCTGCAGTGGATGGTTCAGCCTTTGATCTCCTCTGTGGCCCCTTCTCACAGAGCTCATCCTTACACCTCCAGCCCCAGCCCTGCCTACTCCAGGCCAGCCATGAGGTCTGCAGCATCCAAGGCTCACAGCTCTACCAAGAGGGGCAGAGTGGAACAGGTAATTATCATCTGACCATTTACTTCACACAACAAACAGTAACTTCATTGTGTCACAGGGCTTGACTCTTAACTTTTCCTTCTATTTATGTGCAGATTTCACCTGAAGAGGAAGAGAAGAGAAGAGTCCGCAGAGAGAGAAATAAGCAGGCAGCAGCAAAATGCCGCAACAGGAGGCGAGAGCTGACAGACACTCTGCAAGCTGTAAGTATCCCACAGATTTAGTGTAATCAACCACAATGTATTCCTCATCACGTCTTGTAGCAGTGTTATCCAACACCCCAGTTAATCACTTCCTCTATTTCTCTCTCCCTAACAGGAAACTGATATGTTGGAGGATGAGAAGTCCAGCCTCCAGAATGATATTGCCAATCTTCTGAAGGAGAAAGAGAGGCTTGAGTTCATTCTGGCTGCCCACCAACCTATCTGCAAAATCCCCTCAGAGCTGGACACAGACTTCCCCATGGCCTCCATCTCTCATGCCCACTCCTGCCTCTCCACTGAGGTGTCTTCCCAGCTACAGACCACCGTCTCCAAGAGAGCCACTATCACTTCCAGCCAGCCAACCTTCACCTCAGCCTCAAACTCGATCTTCTCCAGCAGTAGCTCTGTCCTCTCCACTGCTACCATCTCCGACAGCACGGTCAAGATGACAGATCTTGAGGCCTCCGTCCTGGAGGAGTCTCTGGACCTGCTGACGAAGACGGAGATGGAGACAGCACGATCAGTGCCGGAGGTCGACCTGTCCAACACCCTCTACACAACTCAGGACTGGGAGCTCCTCCACAACTCAACCAATAACAATGACTTTGAGCCCCTGTGCACACCAGTGGTGACCTGCACCCCTACCTGCAGCACGTACACGTCTTCGTTTGTGTTCTTCCCAGAGGCAGAGACCGTCCCCACTTGTGGCGTCGCCCACAGGAGAGGAAGCAGCAGCAACGAACAGTCCTCTGACTCCCTGAGCTCACCAACCCTGCTGGCCCTTTAAAGACTCTTCCAGTATCATAATACTTCCTATTAAGCACATTTTCTTTATGTATGAGATAATTGTGCAGACCACAGGGCTATGGAATGGAATCAAATTATTATTTTATTTGCCTTTATCTATACTTGTCTATTTACACCAATGTAGCAAGTTTAAAAGCATGTTTCAACTAATACCACCTAGTCGTTTCATTAGTTCATATATGATTTTAAGGTGCTAGATAACAAAACTTGTTGTAGTATTGATATGTGTTAAGAGCAATAGTTATTATTGATCCAGTTTGTTTTCTGATTGATGGAATGTGAGAATAATTGAACTTTTTTTTGGTGAAACTTTAAAAAAAAAAAGAAGAAAAAACAGACGTGCTATGTCTTAACCATGGTCTGAGTGGTCTATTATGAAGTTTTCTGTGAAAACATTAGTGGTTTTAATTTATGAAATTTCAATTTATTTTTTTACAGAGAAAGTAAAGATGATTGTTGTTTGTAAAAGATGTAAATAAACTAGTGATATTCAAATTCAGTTAACTACGTGTGGGTGATTCTCTGGCTCTATTCTCACTGTATGTGCACACTACACACATACACATTTTCTCTGTAGATGTTTAGCTAGTACTCCGATAAAACAGCAACTCCAGTGGTATTCAATAAACAATTATAATAATGCCTAAATTTAGTCTCTATGAGGAATAGCAGTATTTTTCCTGCACCTCCACTGGTTCTATTTATTGTTCCGTCTGTTGCCAAGGTTAACTCTACGTCAGGCTTCTTACGTCAGTGCGTTCTTTCCATTTTTTTAAACTTGCAAGCCCAGCGCGATGACGTTGTACTTCCGTGCCCAAATATTGAGCGCTACGAGAACTCGCCGCTGCCAGCAGAGAGAAGCAGACGAGCGGCTGGATAACACACCCTTTTCCGCTAAATCGCATTAATCCAAGACTCTGTCTTTGGGTTTTCTCCACGGAGAAGCTTTGAGTATTGGCATGTCTGTAGGAGAAAGCGTAAAGCATTGTTTCCATAATCGAGCCGATTGTTTTCTTATAGGCTGAATGTCGTCGTTGCAGGAGAACCGCTGTACACATGGTTACGCAAGGGAAATCGCAAGAGGATCCGAAAGCTACGCGCTAACCACGATTTACGTTAGTTTGATTTATTCTCTCCGAACTTTTGGATTCGCCAAAATGTAATCTCTTTGCAGTCAAAGACGCACATGTAAAATAGAGTCATCATAAATGATGTACAGAGGCGCAGCAGTTTGGACATTACCCACTTAAGCTGTTCTTAGTGTAAATGGCGAGGAACTTCTCAAAGCATATCACCTTCTTCTTCTAGATTAACACTTCTGTCCCAACATCCAATTAAAATATCTTATTTAATGAATAGGCCACATTTAACTATATAAATTAGAATATGGTGATTTAGAAACACCTTTGACAAATCTCTGCAATTTTCGACTTGTTGTTTGTGCAGTATAAATAGACACTGACATTCTGCAAGCAAACAATTTTATATACAACACAGCCAGATAATTCCTTCCACTACTGAGTGGTATTTTTTCTTCAGAAACACACAACTAATACAAGTTGTGCAGTGTTAGGCAAGATGATACAACATATATGTATATATATATATATATATATACACATTTTGTGGGACATTTGACCAGTTTTTTTTTCACTGTCACTGATATAATTTTTAAAAATAGCATTTTGTTAAGCATCTCTCTCAAGTAATGTCTTTCTGGTTCAGGTGTGTATTCTTTAAGAATAAAAAACAGTTACAAACGTCTGTCTCACTCTTGTGCTTCTTCTTTGTTGAAGTTAAATAACAGATTTCCCTTTATCATATGAAGTAATCTGTTGATTTCAATATTTTGGTAGTAAAGGTTTTGCAACATTTGGTAGCTTTGTCAAAAATTACATACGTTGTGCACCACCTTATTGCCATGCTGTCCGTCATCACATTTTTGCAAACTCTCCCTAGTACTTGTCATTCTTTCACCTCACTTTGCTCATTTCACCATTGATTAATATTTTACCAAGTAAAAACACATCGTCAGTCAGATTGCTTAATGGCTTTAGACAGGAAATGTGTAGTGTGTGCACTTGTGAGACATGCTGGGTGGACTGCCATCGCACAATAACTGACTTGCACTGATGTTTGAGCCCTTCCACGGTGGACACACCCTTTTGTGCAACATGCCCCAGATTTTAATTATTACTCTGCTTCCTGTATGGATCTATCCCTGATCCATCTACATAAAACCTGAAATAAACCAAAGGATTAAAACTGAAATAGTTTGAAGAATGAAAGTTGCAGGAACGCGTCTTAGGTTCTTGCAGTACACATTAAGTGTGGACTAAAGCTGTGTTTTTACAAAGCTCCTTCCTTTGTCAGCACTGTGCTGTTGCATAACAGCTGAATTCTGAGAACCTACATATCTGTTTTCCTTTGCACTTAGGCAGAGCCTCCTTTTCCTCCATAAAGCCTGTTTGTGTGAACATGCAGCACCTAATAATGTCTATTAATATCTCCTTGCCGGCCCCAGGGAGATGGGGTAGCAGCAGAAATAGCAGGTGCCTATTGCTTCTTTTAACATCAGCATCAACAGCAGCAAAATTAGACCACTATGACGCCAACCTGCGTCGGTACTGCGACCCAGGGGAGGAACCAGGCAGCATACGCCTGATAGAAAGAGAGGGGGCAAGTAAGAGTGAGGCAAGGGTGGGAGGAGGAAAATGAGGAGTGTATGAGGATAGCAGGGAGGGAGACAGACAGAGATCCCTGCCTGGGTGTAATTGTGAGCACAGTGATGATGAAACAGTCGAGTTCGCCTTCATGCCACGATGATGAGAGCTCAGTTTGGCTTCACTCCCTATTTACAGAAACGTATCCCCTGATACCTTGTTGAAAGAAGATACGAAAGCTTTAAGAAACCATGAATACTTCATTGTTATTCCCCTGAAGCTGGGCATCTGTCTGAAATTACATGTTTACTGAAGCAAAAGACAAAGCATTCTCAACCTTACACCTGTTTCTGACAGATCCCTTTCTTATTTTTACTGTCAACAGAATGAATCCATCTGACACAAACTGTGTTCATCTGTGACAAATCAAAATTAGGTTTGCACTTGGTCTGGTTTCTGTGCCTTTATCAGCGGAAGTCTGGATTTTGTATCTGCACTATCTAGAAGTGATAAGTACAACTCAAACAATGACAGCAATTACTCGGAGGGTGTGTAGACACTTGCGTCAGCATGCATGTTCATTTAAGGAAGCATTATACTTTGTAACGTTGGGCATTCATAGTGACATGCAATGATGAACCAGTGCCCAGGGGTGGACAAAAAGTTTGATTAATAAGATTGTTGAAATATATTTGGGGTCTTAGATGAGGACTGATAATCAACAGATGTGGTTATGAACCAAGTACAATTTAATGGAAATGTGCGATATTCACATTTGAACTAAAACATAAAAGTTTTGTGAATTTCATTTTTAGTCTAAAAGCTCTGTAGCACGAAGGAGTGTGTGACAGGCAATACCGGAGGGATTTCTCTATCCAATAATTACTGTTCACTTAGTGCCTGACTCCCCACACAGCAGTGTGTCCGCGTCTCATCTCGTGGGATCGGTAACAAGGATGTTTCCCTGGAAACTGGACCACTCTATCATATGTAATTGGGTAATCCCTGTGCTGCTGACAGAAAAATAATAGCTTTTGGGATTTTCAAAATACCCCAGCCAACACTGAGTATGATATGTCTGTGTCATAATCTGGATCTACCAGTAAGAAATAAGATATACCAAATACCAAATAAGAAGTTTGTGAGAGAAAATCTATAGATTAGTTACAATCTGAAAAGTTAAAGAACTGAAACATCAAAATAAAAAGAGGTGCTGATATTATAACTGTATCATCCTCAATATCCTTTTATGGGCACAGCTTTAAACTATGTACAGTAATACACAGGTATCCAAATGATTGTTTATTGAGCTTTGGTAAATTGCTACAGTGGTACTGGTATGAAACAGGGTCACAGTTTCATTCTCAATATAGAGATCAACTCAAACTAAATTTCATGCTGAGTACTGTAACACCACAAAACAGCAAACGAACAAACAAAAAAGAAAATGAAAACACAAACACTCATCAGTCTCAAGAACATGGTCATCTAGGCCCACTAGAGGTCCCCAGGTTACAAATGTTCTGGAGTCTATTATTAGGGCCTAGTTGAGGCTGCTCTTGATTCGAAAGTCTGAGGTTTGTAATTTTCCAGTATTTTTTTTTCTAAAATGTATTGGTAGGAGAGTCTGTGTCCACAAGGGCTTTGCAAGGTCTCTCTTGGCAGTTCAGCTGTGCTCAGGAACCATGTCAATTTTGGAAAAATCACAAACAAACACATTAATAATACCACACAAATTAATAATTCCACCACCACTTCATGATGATGACAGGATGCATCTGTACACTGTTGTATGTATTATACTGTCCCCTCACAGTATCTTCTTTAGTCTATCCTCCTTAATGACGTGAAATTGCTTACAGCTGAGTAAGCATATGCACCAATAAAGAAGTGGTTGAAACATTTGTTTTCTGGTTTAAAAGAAAATACTTCCATGCTTCTATCGCTAATTTCATAGATGTCTCTAATATCTATATTTTTCAAATGATTCAAGACTGGATTAGCAAGAAGGCAGAGTGGACAACTGCCCAAACATCCAGGGAGCCCAGAAAGGTTTATTGACCCATGTCGTAAATATATTAGGGAGAATATATTAAAGCTAAAATATGCAACCCACTGGACTCTGCCCAGTCCTCTCTCTCTCAGCTCTGCTTCGGTCTGTTCAGCCCTTCAGGTATTACTCTTATGAAACTACAAAAAAATAAGTAGCTACAAAATTTACCAGTGAAGTGGAAATAATTTACCTTCTCTGATTGGTTAGAAGATTCAAGATAAAAACAAAACAAAACACTTTTTTAATCCCAGAGGGAAATTATTTTGGCATGTTACAGCAGCTCTCCGTTCAAACAGAAAGAAAGAAAGAAAAGAAAGAACCATAACCAGAACCAGAACCAGAAAAGGGCGAGCCTCTCTCAAAAACCTTGCTGAGTTTGGGGTCACAGAAGCCTGTCCATATTAAGGTTTATTTAGGAGCATGTTACTGGTAAAATGTTCATAAAAGCTATCTAAATACATCCATGTACCATGCGCACACAGTTTGACCTCACTTGAGAGAGTCACTAGCGGGAGTGTAGTTCTCCCTCCGTGTCAGCGGCGGCGCTGGAGTGCTCAGTGAGGCCGGATGTGTGAGCTGGAACTCGGTGTTAAGCTGGTGGGCTGGCAAGGGCTGGTTGGTCGTTTGGTAGCCATGGCTCGAATCGCTGCGCTACTGCTGTTACCGGTCCTTATTGAATCGGTATTTTCCATTTCCTTCTTTTTGCCGGTTAATTCAAGAAAGTGTTTACGAGAGGAGATCCACAAAGACGTCCTGGTTACGGGGGAGTATGAAATAAGCGAGCAGGCGAACACCAAAACTAATCTGAAGGTAAGCGCAGGACTGCGGCTAGCTTCAGCTAACAGGTTGTGTTAAGGCCGAAACGGCATCGGGCTGTTAATATATGTGTATAAGCTAATGGTTACACAAGAGGTGTGCTAATATCTGTTGTTAAATATAGTTTTAACTGTCAGTGGAGTGGGAAACGGCTGTTAGCACAGTATCCAACCAAGGCCCCGAAAACCCGTCTTCCTGGTTTGACTTAGCTAGCGTCAGTAGCTAGCTTATTAGCTAGCTAGGCTTGCTAAAATTTGTCTCTGTTTAAATTTGCATTTTGAACTCATATTACTCTCACTGAATTAACCACACGATGTAACACACAGTGTGAATGTTTATTCGGCGGATATTGTGTGTTTTGTTGTTAAATGTTCCCGGCTGGGTCATCGGTTCGGCTCCGCTGCTGTTACACGTCAGTCTAATCGTCCATTCAGCTGGCACATTAGCCACATGTCGGTGACAGTTTTTTTGTTACTAATGCTTGTTTTAATGTCAAATAATGTTGAGATTTACTCCAGACATTATATATCCTCCCAGTTTAACAGAGACATTTTATCCTCATGACAAATATTCCTAATAAGGCTTTGTAAATCATCCTCCTCTTCTAACAGCTGCTACATGAACACCAACACTAATAATTAGCTGTTGCTAAAAAGGTAATTATTAGTTTTGATGAAACAGATACACCCATTTAACAGTCAATTTATATTTTTACAACAGAAAATTTATTGTGTAGTTTGTTGTTTGTTTGTTGGGTGGTTTAATCCTGAATATGACAAATTACTGAAATCCCCTTCACAATTCTCCATTTCCCAAGATGGAGTCTTTAATGTTTTTGCTTTGTATAAGATGCAAATTTATAACACAGCAGATCTTCATCATTTGAGATGCTGGAATCAGTGACCTAAAATTATTGATTTACAAAATTGTTGGGAAATAGTTTTCAATTCATTACTTAAGTTAAAATTTGATATTATTCCCTTAACTTTGCAGATCACAGATTCCTCCAGCCACACTCTTTACTCTAAGGAAGATGCAACAAAAGGAAAGTTTGCATTCACCACAGAGGACTATGACATGTTTGAGGTGTGCTTTGAGAGCAAGTCACCCATGGGTAAGTGTGTTAACTAACTAAACCAGGCAGGTAATACTGTGAAACTGATATTTTTGCTTAAGGTTATCATGTCATCACAATCTCACACTGGCTCATGACTAGTCACTTTATTACTATTTTAGCACAAAACCTTGCTGTGTATCAACTCTAAAATGGATTGACTTCATTTTTGCAGAGTGTGCGTTTCATTAAGGAATTGAAAGCTATTACTTTAGATTATGTGACTGTGATTTTAAATTCATTTTCAAATAGCAAAAATGTGAATCGAACTTTGTGGGAGGAATTTGCTGATTGTTATCTACAATTTACAGTTTACCCAAGCTTACTGAACTGCCATATGTGGACTGAGAAACACCGTTCAAACTGTAAACAACTTTAATATCTTTCAACTATAACAATATGTGTTCATTTTAGCCCAAAACTGAAGGTGGTAGCAGCAAATTTTAATAGTTTGTGTGAGACTTGGTGAGTGCAGAGAGCTACTTTGTTTTGATAAAAAACAGGTTTGTAGTCTGCTCTTGTGCCTTGAATTTGTTACTCTACAGGCACAAAAAATACTTTAAATCTTAGTCACATCGTCCTTCTTTCTGTATATTCTGTTCAATTCAATTCAGTTTTATTTATATAGCGCCAAATCACAACAAAAGTCATCTCGAGGCACTTTACATTGTAAG
>JAUMHL010000017.1:10271847-10282255 GCA_032362345.1 Sandelia bainsii
AATGTGATTAGATAACGTGTCTCTATGGTTTTGAGGCCCAAATAGAATAACCTCTGTCTTGTCTGAATTAAGGAGTATATGATGGCAAATATTCCAGAGCAGGTTTACATTTGACGAGGTGAAGCCTAATTGGCAGGTAGGTATGCCTTCTAATGGAAAAAAAATTAACTGTATTAGGACAGGTCCACAACAAGAGACACAGCTGTTTCAGTGAAACAGCGCCTCCACGCCAGCAGCAGGCATCTTAAGAAATAGCACCTTTACCCTGTCATAAGATTTCAGTGTGAAACAATGATCAGTTCAGTTATTCTGTGTTTTATTTAACAGTTTTGTTACATTTTATTATTAAATGACAATGTTAATCTTATGTATTGTGGACGCACAGTGATATTATGTTGATAATTACTTAAAACTGCTTATGATGATACAAAGTCCTATGAACGTACTAGTCTAAAGTACTATTTATATAGTTAATCCCACTACTTTGACTTCACATATCTTCATTCCTTTGATTATGAAATATCAAATGAATGGTTGGAGGGATTTTTTCAAATTCAAACATCCACTTGATCTCAAAAAACAAATGAACAAATTTTGACTGTCAGAGGTCAAGGCCACTATATACCATACCTGTGATCATGATATCTGTGGAAAGTTCTGAGGGGATTTTTGAGCAGTCGTCTTCAAACCCAAGGGTGAGCAGTTTGATTCCCAGTCCCTGCAGGCTACATGTCGAGGTGTCCTTGGACAAGACACTGATACCCTGACCCTTGGCGCCTCACAGGGGCAGCCTGTCCACAAAGAATTTCCCCAAGGGGGTCAATAAAGTATTAGTTATTGTTTGTTAGTTATTGATCATGCACGTCCTTTATTGTGGACATGATATCAGAGGAACAGCTCGAGTTATTCTTTCTCAAATTTACCAGAAATTTCCACTTGGTATCAGAGATTAAATTATTCTATTTTGGTTGTCAAAGATCAAGGTCACTAACAATATATATGCACCATTTTTGTGAATGAAGTATCACAGGAATTGTGTTGGGATTAACAATGAACTGATTAGATTTTGGGGCTCACTGGTCAAACATCAAGGCCACTCAACCCGTATCCGTCACATTCTTGTGAATGTGATATCACCTATTGAGTGTGTGAGCAACACAGTGAAGCGCGGTAAAAATCTTAATGTTAAATTAAAGGGTTGATCTGCTGTGAGTAAGTCATGAACCAGCTGTACCAGCACCCAGCACTAACGCATTTTCTTCAGGAGATCCAGATACATCTAGTTATTTTTCTTTCACTAAGAAAGATACATAAATATTATATTGCAGCCGTCATCCCACACACACATAATTAGTTTGTGTTCAGTGTCAGATTTTTTGATAAATATTTTGCTCCACTTGTTTCTAAGTAAAATGGCAGTGGCATTTAACTTTTGGAGATATTGTGTTATGTACGGGTACAAAATGGAAATATGTATATGTGGAAATAAGTCTTTTTATGTGTTGACATCTTCACAGTAGTTTTTACATTCAGACTTTACATTATTACGTCAAGAGAATGTAGACATAATGTGAGGAAACTAATGATTCATACAGAAATAATAATGGGATAACAGTGAAACATCCCAAATGGCAAGTTAATAAAGGTTTTGCAGTTCTGTAAATATTATTTAAATTAATTGAATACAGGGGGTGAATACTCATGCAATCACTTATTTTCAGTAATATTTGTAATTTATGTTTACAATTTTTTTTAGTTTTGTCAAAAATCCAAATTAAATCAACCATGATTCAAAAACAAAAGTTAAAACTTCCATGTGAGGTGAATATTTTTATAGGCACAGTATGATGCTAAAATCTCTTCTTTTTAACCAGGAACTGGAAGAGTGCCTGACCAGCTGGTCAATCTGGACATGAAGCATGGTGTGGAAGCCAAAAACTATGAAGAGGTAAATGCTGGACCCTTTTTTTGCTTTTGTAGAATGATACAGATCCTGTAGATAGAGAAAGTCTGTCTGTTGCTTGTAGACTGGCTCAGTGGATGTAGGACGTTGGTCTTGTAGCAGGAAAGAAAATTTGGGTTGAAGTTCTCCTTTGAGTAGCAGGTTTGCAACAGTTGGTGTACTGGCCCTCGTTCATCAGACAGTACAAGTTTGATAAAGTGACTCATATAAAACAAAGTGAGTGCAGATTCAAGAGATGCGTGAGAAATAAGCAGTGACTTCAGCAGACTAATAAATCAACATGAGCTGTGGAAACAAGATTTACTGCTCTAGTACTTTGATATTCATGCCATGTTAAGTAATTGTTCTTGATGGCAGCAATGCAGATGCCTTTTGTTGTATTATATGGTTTTGTAAAGCATCCAGTGTAGGAAAATCAGTGGACATATTTCCTTGTTCTATACAGGAGCCTATTGCTGTTCATCATCACTTACATTCTTTAGTATTCAGTCTAAGAATGGACTAGCACTTTGCACTGTGGCTGCCTCAGGCAACACTTCATAATAAGCATAGAAATGATAAAAGCGCGTAAGCTGAGAGTCACCCTTGCTCCCACAGAAGGTGCATAAACATGCTGTTCTGTGTGTGTGTGTGTGTTGGTGCATGTTCATGGAGAGCTGAAGTGGGCATTCCCTTTGGTGGCAGGTGTGGCTCAAAAGTACACATTCACTTAAGATGGGTGTGTTACTTTGAACAAATTCACAAGTTGTTCAGATGAGGATGTTATGGTATTTGGTAATTCTTCTGGAAGGAGTTCCTGTCTGTTGCACAATGTTTGAGAATTTGTACTTGGCCAAGTACAATGGTAAGATGTAACATCCAGTGTTTCCTAATTCTGTTTATCTGCTGTATGTTGCATCTCAGGCAGAGTATAAGGCTTAAACACACAAAGACAGGACTATTGTTGAGTTGTTTGTATGTTTAGGGTTCACTCAGACTTACTACGAACAAACTGCAAATTTCTAAATGCAAGTTAACATGGAGTGAGCTGTAAACTATATATTGGAAAGTTTTAGTGACCTATCCTGCCCTGCTACACACAGTTCATAGTTGTAGTGAGCATTATTTGTTAAGACACTTTCAGTGCAATAAAATAACAGTGCTGCAGGTAAAGGGGCATGTGATGAGGTGATAATAAATCATCTATGTAATATTTGTAAATGTCTTTATCTGTTAAATTTGAACTCACCGTGCTTTCATCACAAACCAACTGCAACTTAGTTCTGTTAAAAACCGTTGAGCCTGCCTTCTCAAGTGGTGCAGCTGTTTGGTTCACACCAGTGTTCAAATGGTCTTGTTCCCACCAGCCTGAATGAACACTAGTAAATGGTCAGTTTGTTTAATCATTGGAGACGTATACGCAGCCTAGGAGTGACACCTGGTGGACAAAGTATATAACACTGCTCATACAGCAGGGGAAGAATTCTTTCCACAGACTACTCTGCATATATTTTTGGTGGTGTTAGTAGCCTGTGTCTTGTTCCTGTAGATTGCCAAGGTGGAGAAGCTGAAGCCTCTTGAGGTCGAGCTGAGGCGGCTGGAGGACCTGTCAGAATCCATTGTCAATGACTTTGCTTACATGAAGAAGAGAGAGGAGGAAATGCGGGACACCAATGGTAAGAAGAGAACACAGTTTATCTTTGCTTTAGCACATAAATAAGCACATGGAGTGTACAATTGATTGAACTGTTTGTCTCCACTCTCCAGAGTCCACCAACACACGTGTGCTGTACTTCAGCATATTCTCCATGTGCTGTCTCATTGGACTGGCTACATGGCAGGTCTTCTACTTGCGGCGCTTCTTCAAGGCAAAGAAGCTGATCGAGTAGAGCAGCCCCTAGTTGTTAACCTCAGGGGAAGCTGCCTGCCAGTCAGCCAACACATCCCAACATCCACCCTCCTTGGACTATCTTCAGTAAACAACAGCAAGTGGGGTTGAGGGGCTCAAATTCTAGTTTTCACAGCTGTGAGAGAAAGCGTACCAAGGTTGACCTGGAAAAATGATTCACCTGCTTATTTAGTGGTTTAAAACATGAAAAGCACTGTAGGGAGAAATGCACTGTGAGACATGGAAGGTGTATGTCACTGCATTAGTGAGATATGTCCTTCTCCATGATACTTCACCTTTCTGTCTGCACTGTTTTGAATGTTACAGCTCACTGAATAAGAACTTGTTCCTTCAATCAGTTGAACAGTGATGTTTGATTTTGAGCTCTGTTTGAATGGATGTGCCATGAGCTAATGTCTTTTACCCATCTGTTTGATGTACACATTCTTTGCCACGCCAAGCAAACTAGACCCTTGGTGCCCCTTCATCAAGTGAAGGCTATCTGAAGAAGTGGTTTATTACTTTGATGAGAAAATTGGCAACCACTGAATTGTGTGTTTTGTCACTTAATTTGCATACATGTTCAGTAGCTAAAATTAACCATGTCTTTTTAGTTTGTTTTCTTATTGTATATGCTATTTAGTTGCTTCTGCGGGTATATTTTTTGGGAGGGTTGTGAGTTGTCAGAGTAATATTCTCTTAATTATAAATAAGGTCACTTTTTATTAGCTCTTGCACGTTCTAGTTTTGTTTTTGGGACAACTGAACATAAATTTGTCACCAATCAAAAGTAGCCAGAAACCTAAAACCTGGACTTTATGAAGAAGTTTGCAGTGTCGTGACTGAGAAATTCAACCACCAAATGTTGTGATACAGTTAATATAAACCTGTGCAAACCTCTCATGTCAGAGTGCAGCAGATGGAGGGTTTGATGACAAATGTAATGCAGGCAATCTAAACAATCCCTGAAGTTTACTTTGAGTCTATTTTCTTTACACACTGACCCATTTAATTAGTCTTGTGAATTTTTCAAAATATCACGTCCCAATTACAGTTCTTGCAGGTCCATCCGGAGTGCTTCTTTTCTCTAGAAATACTTATGAGGCTTGGGTTACATGAAAATATGGGTGGTTGCTAATATTTTGTTTGTGTTTGACTGGGAAAAATTCAGGCATCTGTCATGGGTACATTTTTATCAATGAACATGCGCCTTGTGTGCACTCAATGATTTTTATGTTGACTGATAAATTTTGTAAAATTGTGTTGGGCTTTTATTCAATAAAATATTGGATGGATTTACATTAGTTATGGCGTAGTCTACCATTTTCCTACATGCAGTGCCAATGTATGGACCCCAAAAGACAGTTTTGGACTTTGAAAAGCATTTATTAACAGATATAAACCATAATCATATCTGTATTGTGACTGTTAGATTCAAATAGAAGAAAATGGCAATATGACACTGCAGGATAATAAGTATAAAATATAACAAATATTAATATTTACACAATGATGTGTATATTTAATGGCACAAGGTTTTGGTTCTGCTTGTTACAATAAAAAAAATCAATCTGAAAATAGAAATTTACTTTCTTCTTATTTAAGTGCATTGTTCATGTGTAATTCATAATGAACTTTGATTTGACTAGTTTTTCACATCTTTGGTTCACTCTGAAGTCTGTCTTGTCCAAGGACGTTTGACATGTGGTCAGGAGGAGCAGGAGATCAAACCACTCAACCTTCATTATGTTGACACAAGATGCTTTTACGTAAAGTAATTTTCAAAGCCCATAACTGTGATTATTGTGATATGACACATCTTTTTGATAAGGGGGGGACATTGCAAAATGATCCACGATACACACATGCAGAGGTGGTAGACGTACAAGTAACCTATTCTTGTACTTACTTATTCTTTACTCAAGTTGACATACTAAGTACATGCTCTAAAATTAACCAACAGACTACAAAAGTATTGGTATTGATAACAAATGAGCAAGTCTAATGCAGATTTGTTCAACAAACTTTCAATTATGAAAATATGGCAAAGAAAAGTGACAGTAACTTTAAAAAAAACTATGGATCAAAGATCTGTTACTTTAGAGACTTGGTGTGACTGTGGCACAAAAACTGAAGGTAGTATCTCTTTGGGGTAATTGTGATTTTTAAATTTAACAGATGGTTAATCCATACTATAGTACATCACAATTTATTAGTTGATAATAGTTTTATTAAGAATCTCCATTTGCAAAAAGTATCTTGTAACTACAGCTGTCAAATAAATGTGGAGTAAATACTTATTTACTACCTCTGCTAACTATTTGTTGATGAAACTGCCCAGGAAGTATCATTAACATACTTATGGATTAAGGTTTCACTCAATTAAACAACCTTTACCAAATTAAAATATGAAGATGATTTGTCAGGCTGCGCTATACACGCAAAATCAGCCGACACGTGAAAGTCATACCAAAACCATACTTGGATGATGATTTGAGAGACAATCTTATTAAAATCAAAGAGGTTCATAAAACGGTTAAGCTAATAGTTTTCTTGTTTTTAACCATGATGCAACGTGTCGCAGAGTGATCCACCAATCAGATGAAGGCACAGCCGTAGTGACCCGGATGTGCTGCTGACGTATTTCCTGGTCAACATATTTACATGGTAGACCGAGTTTGCTCGTTTCTGCTCTGACAGCACGTCGTTTTTATAACAGCTATGCCGGGTCCAGACAAAGAAACAGATCTGACGGAGAGAATTGAAGCGTTTCTGTCCGACCTGAAGCGTGGAGGGAGCGGGACAGGACCGCTGCGGGGCTCGGCGGAAACAGCCCGAGAAACGACAGCCCTGCTCCGCAGAATCACAGCCCAGGCCCGGTGGAACAGCGCAGGTGCTTCACGCTAATGTTTCTTAATTTACGAGTTAACAAACACATAGGAGCAGTGCAGCCAACTAGTATGAAAGCTTATACTGCAGCTGGAAAGTGTGGTCTTCACTTAAATCTGCTATAACAGCTGCCAGAGGTGTGGTAATATATTTTACAGATACAGATACAGAAGAATTTGTTCTGATAAAGCCAATAGTTTAACTACTGTGTGAGCAAGTAGACCTGTCAGACTTTTGGTTTATGTCTGAGACAGGTTAGAAAAAGAAAGAAATAATGGTGTTTAGTCTTCCCAAAGGTGGGACAAGCACCTGTGAATTGAGTTGCTGATTCAGTTTGTCACGATCTTTTTAACAGATTACCACTCAAATGTTCTGTTTCAGGTGATCTGATGGAAATAATCCGTAAAGAGGGGAGGAGAATGACTGCAGCCCAGCCTTCAGAGACCACTGTGGGTAACATGATCAGACGGGTCCTGAAGATCATCAGAGAGGAATATGCCAGGTGACTAAAAACAATAACAAAGGTTATAGGTTAAGGTAATTGGTTATAACGTAGCCCATGAATATTATGGATGCACAGTAAATAAAGTAAAGAATGAGCTGCATGTTGAATCTTAATATTTGGAGCGAGTTTGGCCCATATTCAGCCTTCATCTTTACTGGAGTTATTTGTAAAGGGGCAGAGTTAAAATTAAACCCTTTCATTTGACTTATGCACCAGTTACCAGTATTTACAGGAAACCTGAATTTAGAGACTCCCACCCTCTAAATTGCCATGTTTATGAAAACAAATTTAATGTTGCTTCTGTGCACTGTATCTCTTTTGTATGATTCATGTTTGTTTTCTGTAGATCCCGGGGTAGCAGTGAAGAGACTGACCAGCAGGAGTCCCTCCACAAGCTGCTGACTTCAGGAGGACTCAGTGAGGAGAACTTCAGACAACATTTCACCGCCCTTAAAGCCAATGTCATAGAGGCCATCAATGAGTTGCTGACAGAGCTGGGTACATTGGTTTATTTATTTTAAACAAGCAGTTCATTCATATTCATCAGCTGGTATTATATTTATTATTTAAGCTCAACCCAAATCTGTATTTATTGCATTAAAAAGTTTTGTTTTCACTGACCTGAGTGTTTTATATTTCAGAGGGAACCACTGACAACATTGCCATGCAGGCCCTGGAGCACATACACTCCAATGAGGTCATTATGACTATTGGCCGCTCTCGCACCGTGGAGGCCTTCCTCAAAGACGCCGCACGCAAGCGCAAGTTCCATGTCATCGTGGCAGAGTGCGCTCCCTTCTGCCAGGTAGCCCAAGAGAATTTGTCTTTTCTGAGATAAAACTTTGTTTTAAGATTGCTATGATCAGTTTCTTATTTGTGCATCTCCCACCAGGGACATGAAATGGCAACGAGTCTCTCCAAAGCTGACATAGAAACAACCGTGATTGCAGACGCTGCCATATTTGCAGTCATGTCTCGAGTTAATAAGGTATTTAACACCACAGACGTCTTTGAAACAGTCGTGTCAGAACACACAGAAGTTACCCTGTTTTGATGGTCTCTTTTCAGGTCATCATTGGAACGCAGACAGTTCTAGCTAATGGGGGGCTGAGGGCTGTCAATGGGACACACACTCTGGCCCTCGCAGCCAAGCACCACTCAACACCTCTGATTGTTTGTGCACCCATGTTCAAGCTCTCGCCTCAGGTAAGAAGACAGTGCAGAGTTTTGTTTTTGTATAATTTGTGCTGACAGCTGACAGTGGTGATGAAACTGCTGTGTGTCCTCAGTTCCCAAATGAAGAAGATACTTTCCATAAGTTTGTCTCTCCACATGAGGTGCTTCCTTTCACTGAAGGTAACTCTCAACAATATCAACTTTTAAGCTTTTAAAATAAATGTTTCTCTCTTGTGGAACTATAGCTTAAAGTTAATTTCCTGATGTATTCACAACATCCGTGTTATTTTTACATTTGTAGGTGAAATTCTCTCAAAGGTGAACGTGCACTGTCCGGTGTTCGACTACGTCCCACCTGAGCTCATCACACTTTTCATCTCTAACATTGGAGGACACGCGCCATCGTACATCTACCGATTGATGAGTGAACTTTACCACCCAGAAGACCATGAGCTTTAATGAGTGTCACTAACAAATAAATTAAATTTAATGGTTGTTGTAGTGTTGTTTCAGTCTCCTTTGATGACACCCTCTGACCAATTTGTGGACGATCCAGAGGAATTTATTACTATGCATTTGTGCCAAGTTTACATAACGTACATAAGGACAGCAATTATTATTGATGCACAACAGGCAACAGTAAAATTAAATTCATAGAAAGTAATAATAAATATAGAAGTAATCTATCAAAGAGTAACGATATAACACAAAGTACAGGTGTGTGTAAGTAAGGTGCACGTTAAAGCATTTATAAAATATACATGGCGTCTAAGAGAAAAATGTCTAATAACTGTCAATAATATTTTAAATGTGCGAATTGATCGGTTAAGGAATCTTGTGGCCCTAGGCTGCTCACATTTGTCACTTTAAAACAAGTAAAATCAGCTGCTACTGATTAACAAACTAAAAGAATTGTGATCACTTTATCACTGTAGTAATATGATGCTCTGGTTTTTGTAATGGTTATGAATCATATAAAGTATATATATAGTAAATCTTTCTAAAAGAATGACAGAATTTGGCATGAAATTAATCATTTTTTCTTTGTGGATATGAAATTTTCTCAATATAACAAATTAAATCGGAAATGACATTCGTTTATCATTCTTCTTTCTTCCAGAATTAACCAAACATTGAGAAGTTTCACATTTTTAACAGTGTCAGGAGTGACACAGATTGTTTATTCTAACATATGATGTTATCATGGAGATAATATTAAACTTCTGAGAGCTCACTGATTATGTCATGTGTGACATCACAGATCTTGGTTCCAACTCAGAAATCAGAGTTTGTAAATAGAGGCTGACAGGCCAATATCGACTGAGCTCAGGTCGACATGGGTTCCCTTAGATGGAATGCCCTGGACCTACCCCACACCTTCAGAGGTGAACCAGTTGAGTCGCTGACCGTCTCCAGACGCCGTCCCACTCTGGGGATGAAATGTGTGTGTAGTCAGCGTGCAAAAACCGAGCCCTGGGAAGCCGTGCTCAACTCGTTTGTCCCCCCACCTCTGTGGCTGTGTGGTGTCGGATCCAGCTGGACTAAATTCCATCTTCGTAACTAACTTCAGTTAAAAACAGTCTTAAAAGCTGATGACTCCTTTTACTTTTAACATCTCATAAAAACTAATGCAGTGCTGGCAATAGCGCGTTTTGCTTTACGCATTTAATCTTTGTAAGTATTCTGGTGCTAAAATTAAAGCAATGAATCATTTAGCTTCATACTTTTGAATTCATCTCTCAACTAAAATGTCAATAAGTATTTATTGGGTGATGTGGACATTTAAACTAGGCTGTATTTAGTTGACATCCTAAACTGTATTCTAGGTTGTGTTTAATATTTTTCTCATTGGCTTTTGATATTTGAACTTCTTTCATTTTCCTCTTTCGTGATCAATTCTCTTGCTTTAAGCGTATCATGTTGCAGGACATGATGAGAAGTGCTGCGTGTGGTTGGTGTAGTTGGTGCTGTCCTCCAGGTGGAGGTGGTGTAGGACAATGAGAGCAGC
>JAUMHL010000017.1:10282355-10302690 GCA_032362345.1 Sandelia bainsii
GATTACAGGCGCGCGCCACCGCACCCGGCGAGGAGCGCACGAGCTCACCGGGCTTTTGACTCTGACAAACGTGACGTCATCACGCAGGACGCTGCAGCGGTGAAGACTAAAACTGCAGAAGACAGTGCACATGAATATTGTCAGCACTGCCAAGAAAAAGTTATTATTTGTTTACTTGTTGTTGTAAAGTAGGAATATTTAATGATTTATTTATGTTGAATTCAACTGTTCTGTCAGATTGGTGTGAAAAGCAACAACACATCAGTGTTCAGATAGATAGATAGATAGATAGATAGATAGATAGATAGATAGATAGATAGATAGGGTGTAATTGTCTGATATTACCACAAGGTGACTCCATGTCCTTCTAACTTAAAAGACACTGGTAGATTTTGTGTCCAGAGTGTAATGTTGTGTTGCATGGCTCGATGTGAAGGCTCAGGGTCAGAGGGCAGCATGTGAAGGGTTTTGGCACCATGCTATGGTCTAACAGAGAAGGAGCATTGTTCTCTGACCCAGATTTCTTGACCTGGAACTGCAGAAAAAAATAAAGGTCACAGTGAATGGGACGCAGCAACATGTCTTCACTCTCCACCGCTTCACACTTGCTGACATCATCCAACTGACAGTTAGCTCTTCTTAAAATGTGTGCATTAGGCAAGATCAAGACCTAGACCTGCAATCTGCAGTGTATTATATCTGGGCTTAGTTTTCACAAAACACTAGAACATCATAATTCTCCATCTAACATGTGTTAAATAGGTTGTAACAGCTCAAACAGCACAAAATCTGGCACATTCATATGTACCATCTTTCCGGACCTCATTTATGGAAAAAAGCAGCTTGTTAAAGTCCAAGTATTGAACAATGATGATGTTTTTCAAGAAGCAAATATTTATTTAAAAGTCCTACAGTATACACTTAATAAAGGGGCAAAACAGGAGAAGTGAAACACATTTTTAAATAAAATAAAAAATATTATATTTGATTATTTGATTATATGGCATCTTGTTGAGCCATTTTTTCTGTTTAAAAAAACACTTAATAAATAAATAAAAAATAAGGAAAAAATAACTGTCCTGTCAGGCAAAGTGAATTTTAATTCCTTTATTAGCTTATTACCTGTGTCATGAAAATATAGTGCTGTGAAAAAGTATTTGCCCCCTTCCCAATTTCCCTTTTTTTCCATATTTGTCACACACAAATGATTTAGATCATCAAACAAATTTTAATACTACACAAAGATAACTCTAGTAAATACAAAATGTGGTTTTAGAATGATGACTTAATTAAGGGTAATAAGCTGTTCAAACCTTCCTGGCCCTGTGTGAACAAGTAATTGCCCCGCCTTGCTAAATCATGAACGAACTGTGATTAACCACATTTTTTAGAAAGCTAAGTTCAATTTCACTTGCCACACCCAGGCCTGATTACTGCCAGATTTGTCGGCTCACATTTGCCAAAAACATCTTCATTATCCTCAAAGCTTAAAAGCCTTTATGCTCTATCTATATGTTCCTGTTCTCACTGCCTGCTTAGTCCTTGTAAACTTGTTCTCAGGTAAACCTCACTGTTATTATTCCTGCTCTGCCGTTATGTTTCTGCTATTGGATCCACATCTTACTCACTGGAACCACATTCAGATGGGACACAACGACAGTAATGTCACTTTCTTTAGGCTCATCGTCATCTCAAACACTTCCAGAAGCATCATTGCATTTATGGGCGTGTCTCGGTGGAGTCCCACTTCTCATTTCTCTGCAATGAGTCTGTCTTGGTGTTTAAAAGAAGAGGAGGAGGAGCGAGCAGATGAATCTCGTTCTCTTTCTCATCACACTGACTTCATTCTTCACAGCCCTGTGAGGAGACAGGGGAGCAAACCTGGGTGGAGTCTGGAGATTAATAGCTGACAGAAGTGTGCAGGCCATTAAAGCCCAGCAGCCTGCTAATGAACAGTCACTGCAATCACACATAGAGGAGTACAGTATGTGTAAAGCTCATTGATTCACTGTCATCCATAGAGACATGGATGCTTTAATCTGACTCTGTTAAAAGGACAAGATTCACCTTTATTTTCTGATAAAAACTTATGTTGGATTATACAGTGTTGCATATCGGACTTCAGACAACATGTTATTCTCTGTTTATCCACGTGTACCACGTGTAAAGCAGACAGATTAAACATAGCTGAGTGACAATTACTAGAGCTTATTTTGGGAGGTGTCTGCAAAATGCCAACAAAACTACCTTTGAATGATGTGAATGAATGCATCGGCTACCACCCCCACAGCATCATCATTACACCCTTTGCTCCCTTGGTATTGACGTGCAGCTGTTGCCCCAAACTGTGGCGTGTTGTCATCAGTGTGCTGGTGTCTCGTGGGAGAGAGACGAGTGCTGTAATTAGCAGGGAACGCAGCCAGTGGCAAGCGGAGTGTTCCTCTGGGGCTCTAAGAGGCCTTAGGGGACATCTAAGACACGTGGCTAACCTGTGGGGCACTACCTGTGGCTCTGAGTCAAAATGTAACATATAACAAATAGAGTTGTTTTTTTTAAACAAGTGTGTTTTGACTTGTCTGCGTCATGCAGATGGTGATAACTTCAATAACCAGTAAGAGCTAATTCATAATTTATGTCAAGCCCTTAATTTAAAATAGTAATAGTAGGCCACACACATAGAGCTGCCAGGGGAAAACAAACAGAGGGCCACATTAGTGTACTTTTTGAGCAGGTTTGTGGCTGTGTCAAACAGCTCTGCCTCAAATCTTACTTCATATCATTTGACATATAAATATAAAGTAAATGTAGGCATGTATATTTTCCCTATAATTATTTTCTTACAATTTATACTCCTTAGCTGTAGCTCTAAAATAAAACAAATCCATATATTCATCTATGTAAAGTGTAGTCAGTCAGGCCCAGGCTCACCAAATGTCTTCCACTCTGTTAGCATCTACAATAAGAAATTATTTGTGCGTGCAAGTGTGTGTGTGTGTGTGTGTGTGCACGTGTGTGTGACAATCCCCGTCTTTGTCTGTGACTGCGTGCGCTGGTGTGTGCAGGTGTATGACGGCTGCTTGTGCTCCATCTGCGTCTGCTGCTGATGAGTAAAGCCATGAAATAGATCCAGCTCGAGATGTGCAGTGGAAACCAAGGCCTCCTGGGAAATCATCCACACCTCCACCGCAGGCACCGTGTCCACTTGTGCAGCACCCTAGAGAGCTATCAGTAAGTGGGTAATTGAATTTTAAGCACAAACACTGTCGTCATGTTTGTGTGTGAGACAGGGGATTTTTCTCTGTGTGAACATGGTGAGGCTGTCACTCGACCCTCTGGGGGTTTTCACAGGAAGGATGAATGTTTAATCCATTAAATAACAATTACAGCCTGTAATGGTGCAGAGTAGCTGGTGTAAGGAGGGAGGGGGAAACGTGGCTGAGCTCACATGCCAACGAGACACAAAGCATCCTCATTTGAAAGAAATTTAAATTTTTAAAGCTTCAACATTGTGTCAAAAATACCAGTAAGTAAAATCACTTCTCAGTTATTTTGTGAAGCATGTAAGAATCAGTAATTTGTCAATTAACACACATACTTTTCAGACTATTGAAAACACTGCAGATAGGGACATGAAGACATTCCCTAAAGTAGGATTTTAAAGTTTTGGCTCTCCAGACTTTATTAAAAAAGTAGAAGTAAGTGTAAATATGTTTTAGATCCTCACAATAACCTCTACACTTAGTGGCTAAATAAAATGATAATGCTTTATGTTAGGAGCCTGCAGTTCCTGTGAATTTTCTTGGATTACGGATTGAATTACGTGAAAGAAAAATGCAGGCAGATATTTTGAGTTAATCAAATGAGTTTATAAGCAGATGTTGATTTTATTTGAAAGCAAGTTCAACTCAACAAATTAAATATGAAAAATACAAAAAAAATAATAAGATAATTTTAAATTCATTCATCGCTACGTCTTTGATGGATTTTTGCTCTTGATCCAGTATTTTTTTTTTCTTTTAATATTTTACTAATTGATTTATCACCACACTGTTCAGGTCACGTCTCAGTGATGTGCAGGATGTTTAATGGATACTGTGACTGATCTTTTGAAACACCACAACAGGTTTTCTTTATCCCTTCATATTCGTCATCTCATGTGTTTGTGTGAGCGTTAAATAGCTTGTGAAGCCTCTTGTCTCAGCTTCCTCATTCATGTTCTTCTCTGAGCAAAAATGGAAGATTAATATGAATAAGCAACATTTAAATAACTTCTTAGCTAATTTGTAAGCAAACAATGTTCAGAAAGTTAACTTCACTTAAATCTAATATGTGACGGCAAAACTTTATTCAGTCAAACCTTCACTTGAAAAACAGCTTGAATAAAAATTAGCTTTTTTTCTTGAGTCAGAAGTGAACAGATGTTTGTAGAGAGATTACATTTCCACTCCACTGTAAATGAAGTATGTGGACTGCATGACAAATTATTTTCTGCAGGTGGCAAGTGACAGAACAGAGTGAAACACACAGAGTATTGATCTCTGGGAAATCATACAAATTAGTAAAGTGAAACTTAAATTACATCAAAATTGTGTCAATGTAAATAATAACAATAACTGACAAGTATGAATAAAAAAGATGTGAAATAAAGAAGAAAAGAAGTGAAAAAAAAGATGCCCAACTTGAAAAGAGAAAGCCACCGTAATATTTCAGATCATCCAGAAAGACAGCAGCCTTGAGTGGTGTGCAAACAGCAACTAAGAGATGTGAGTGGGATTAGAAGATTAAAAACATTTAAGGCCTAAATGGAAACCTAAGTGCTTATGTCAGGCCGTGTTTGTACATTATGCGTGTGCAGCTCTGTACAAACACGCACACACAGGTCCCTGAACACAGTGTGTCAGTGATTGTTAAGTTGCACTCGTGATCCAAAACAAGTTTGCTAGCTGTGGTTTTCTCATGCTGCTCACACAATAGCCCGTATATGGGAGCTGCCTGGTGGCATTGCTTAATTAGGCGAAGAGTTGATTCACTTGCACTAATTGACAGCTAATTAAAGGAGTGAGGACACATTGAATTGACGTTCCTCAGAGCTGTGAGGCCTTGACTGCAGGGGATGTTACAGCGAGCAAATTATGAAATATTGAATTTTTTGAGCACCACCTGCCATTAGATGTGGTCTCAGACATATGGCCCAGTGTGTGTGTGTGTGTGTGTAGTTAAACAGGCTTATCCTACAGTGTTGAAATGCAGCCTGTAGAGTCCAGTTGGTTGTTCTCCATAGTGAATCCCACAAATATATTCAGATTACCAGATACCAGTAAAACACTGTTTTTAGAAAATGGTTACAGTCAAGTTGAGTGTCTGATGCCATGCATGTTGTAATTGTGTGCACATATTTTAACAGAAAAAAAAGCTATTAGTTTTGTTTTAGAGAGACTGTTTCAAATTATTATTTTGTAGCTAGACAGGTGCAACCTGACAAAACTACTTTAACAGCAAAGCATCTCCTTCTACAATAAATAACTTTTTTTTAACCAAACTCCAAAACGAACATTCTAATGTTAATTTTATGGCAAAAATAATTAAATTCATAGTTAGTTTCCAGCAGCAGGCAGATGTTTTCACTAAAAAACATCTGTATGTTACCTGTGTGAAACCTAAACAGACATTTTTTTGTGAATAAAAATGGAACCAACAAAAACAAATGATAATGCAAGGCAGGCAACGAGGTTTACTATATTATTGCTCTATTATTTATCCAAAGTGATTTCACACTAGTATCAGGTGTGATCTTAGACCATAAGTTAACTTGGCATCCATGAAGTCAGGTCAGTTTTTGATGTACCTGTTGACATCAGAAACATGGCTGCTGCAGCGTCTCTGTTTCCAGTACATCTGCAGCCTTCCGGGTTTGAGACGCTGTCACAGGATGTTAAGCACAAGTTGTCTGGAGTTTTGGGGTCTGAAACAGTAAAGGTCCCAAGTGAGCCAACTCAAATTTCTCCTTTTCCTCGGGACGGGGCCCATGCTCTCTGCAGGAGACCAGGAATAGGCTGTCTTCGTGTCTGCTGGTGCTGCCCATGTGAATCAAAAAAAGACAATTAGGGGCTTATTAGGGTCTCGGGGAGATGTAACTCACAGGGCGTCCCCTCGTCTGCACAGCCCCAGCTCTGAGCCAGCGCCACGGCTCAAAACAGTCAGGGGCATTGTCTCACCTAATTACACTGAAACCAGGGGCCCCTTTTTGTGTTGCCATTGCCATGCCTGTCCGATTCCCTTCTCCTGCCTAACTGCTAGTCCCTGTCCACTGTGGAAGTGTGCTAATTAGACAAGAAATGGGCCCAAGCAATTATGTCAATTCTTGTTACATGCCACCACAGTGAGGAATAGAATTTGTCAAGAAAGTTTTGATGTTGTGGAACCACTCTCCCGAGTATCTTCCTCATTACACATGTGCACATGCAACAGGGGAATATGGCACACTCAGTCCCCGACAAACTTCAGAGCATAAATAGATGCACTCATACAGAAATGGAAACTATAGAATGGCAGTGGCATGAAGTTATTGCCCTAATTAATGCTTTGTGCCCACAGAGCAAACTGTTGAATCACCAGTTGCATATTGTGAGGACTGTGAGAGCCTTTTGTTTCTTCACCTTAATAGGATGTTTTGATCAACGGCTGTTTGGTGACCCAGCTCTTCGTTTTACATGCCAAGCTCTGGGAAACGGCAATTAGCTGGATTTGAAGAGCAATTTGTGGAGCCTCAAACAAAGACAAAGATAGATCAGACAGAAAGAGCTAAGCATGGTTCATAAACTCTCCCAGAATATGACGGATTTATAGATCCACATGTTTATAATGTACCATATTGAATGAACCAATCATTTTAACTGGTGATGTGTTCTATAATACGGTGACAGAAAAATGCCTGTGGACAAATTGTTGAGTATTAGATGTATTATCTCTATAAAGCCAGAGGTCATGTAGAGTTCGTAGGCTCATTCGGTAATCCACATCCAACTTCAGCTCCTGTTGTTTCACTTTACTTGTTATGTCTCTTTGCTGCAGACAGTGAGCTGAACAGCAGTTTGTGATGTTCACTTCATGGACAGAAATTCTTGTCCTTTTTATTGTGGTTTAAAGATTTTTATCTAATCCAGTAGAACTAAAACAGAACTAAACATTTTTTTAAATGTCTTTATTGCTTGTAGAACCAATAGAATCGCGCCACATTTAGTGGGAACAAACCTTTTTATAGGATTGCTCAAATCATACTATACTACATATACTAAAAGTATAAAAGGTTATATAAATATAATTGCTGCACTCCATAATACAGAGCCATCATTTATTTTAACCCACATTAAACTTTTTCAACCTGCTGATACATAGGATGTATCTGTTTTGGCAAATGCATTGTAACTAATTGTCAGGTAAATCAGGTGCAAGCTGAAATTATGTTAAATTTAGTGCTGGGCAGTGATTAAAAATTTTAATCACGATTAATCGCATGAATTTCCTGTGATTAATCATGATTAATTGCATTGTTATGGGCAAAATTTAATAGTGAATTCACTTTTTTTTTTGTCTGCAAACACTTTAAACAAGATGGTTTTTAACAGCAGTATTCCTATTTCACAGTAGCAGTTAAATATTTCTTGTAAATCTCAACATAAACATTAGTCCAGAACCACCTGTGTTTACCCTACCAACACCCTCCGCCCCCCCTAAAAGGTCAGTTAATTTTATCTATACATCAGATCCCACCAGAAGTCATTTAAGGTTCAGTTTCCTATAGAACAGGTCTGTACCTTGTTCCTTTATTAAACAAACTAAACAGCCTCATGTTATTTATCTTATGTCATTTCTGTCTCTACATGGTCACGTTTACTATTCTCCTCTGATCTCTGTATCGCGCACAGACACACACACACACACTTACACATTTGTGTGTGCGGGCATGCACTGTAGTCCTCATTAGGACATTAGCATAACTTCTGGCATGGCATTGATCTCTTCATTCACCTCTAATGAAATGTCTTTAATAGCTTCTCATACATATCTCCTTTGGGTTTACGCTATAACATATTTAATATAATAACTGTATTCCTGACAGGATTTTTACTTTAGACTTAGTGCATAGTCTATTTTTCTACAGCGCATCCTGACGCGTAGAAACAACAGAGCCTAGTGATTGACTTGACCAGGGTGACGCCACATGTCCTGATCATATCTCAGATTACGCTCTACATTTTCTGAGGGTTTGACCGTCACTGACAGCCCGACGCACGGGTGCCAAACAGTCCCGCAGGAACCACCTATGTGTTTATTTATTCATCACCACATGCCCCATTCATCCCACTGAATCTCCGCATTCATCGCGCGCGTCCACTCATCTCCATAAACTCCTCTGCGTAATTGTGTGTCCAGATGTCCAAAAGTGTGCCGCAAATTATGTCAGAGCGATCGAAACTCGGGTAATAATTGAAAAATAGCTGATTAGAGAGGATTAGGTTTGTGAAGACACGGAGAAAATGAGAGTATTTTCGCCTCATTTCACAATTCAGTGGGTTTGAATTTGAGCTGAGGTCTATATTCTGTTAAATGTGTATGACGAGAAACTGAAGAGGAGATTTCCCCAGACATCATAACTGTATTTGCTCTCGCTTTTCCAATTGAGCTTTATGCGCTGAAGCACCACAGTGTAACATTTCAGACAGGTGTCACTGCTTTTTGTATTTGATATCAGAACCCAAGAAAAAAACACTTTAACTACAGGAGGTAAAAAATCTGTTGTTGTATTGTACTCTGGCATTTGCGCCACTGTTTGTCTCACATTTAATTGCCGCTCTGGTGTGTCCTAAATACCCTGAAATAGGACATTGTTTTCTTTATGCTGTGACCCGTCAAAGAATAAAAAAGCCTCATAATCTATCAACAGATGCGCAGACTGCCACCAAAGACAAAACGTTTAGTGCGCAAACCTAATTAGAATATGCAAATCACAGTGTGGGTTATAGGGGACGTCGTGCGTCCAGCTCGAGTCTAGTGGATCAGTTAGTTTGTGTCCTGATAATAAGAAACGAATTGATTAATTGGCTGGTGTGAGTTTATTTTGTTTTCTTGCTTGTGTTTTAGTGATGTGACATCGTGCCTTGCGTTTTTTTCTTCTTTTTTTTTTTGTAGACTGGCCTTGTCATCGCCTGGAAAGAAATAACACGCAGAGAGCAGAATTATGAAAAATTGCTACGTTTGTAGTAATGTACAAGATGCATTTAATTTTTATTGCACACGTATTCAGTTGCCTTGTTTAACTGTAATACATGCATTTTGGTAAATTACATAATGCTTTATTTTGAAAGGGCAGAGATCACAAGTGCACCAATGTTTTTAGCGGTATGGGCTGTAGGACCAATCAAAGAAAACGTGTGGTGTATTTATCAAAGCAGCCTCAGATTTAGTTTAGTGTGTGTCAGTGTTTTTATCAATGTAACACTGCACACTAATGCTGCGAGTAAAGCTGATGTCTCTCAGCCTGAGCGACGAATCCTACTGATTGAACCAGAAAACGGTTAAAAGTGAAAGTAAAATAATCTGTCGCAAGTTTTTTTTTGTGAATAATGAGACTATAACTTAACTTAAAAAACACTAACCAAATTTGATGTCAAACTGAACATCAAACTTTTTTCTGCATGCTTTGCTGAAAATGGAATGACAGTGGTGAACGGTCGCCAGTTGATTCTTCACCAGTTTCAACAACTTTGTTAATTAATATTTTGTCTTATTTCTCTGACTGACTGTCTTCTTTCTTAATCTACTTTAACACAGCGCGTTTGGCCTGATGGAAACTTCAGTCCTCTCCTCTCTTGTGATTGGCTGACGCCTGTTGTCTGTTGGATAAAAAGCAGAGCGGAGGGATGAAGCACAGCATCACTCTGCTCAGTGCATCAGGGACTCATCAGGGTTTTTGGAGTAAGTGTGGAACAAAAAGTGGAATCTCGTCGTCATGACAGGGAAGGAGGGAATTGTGCTTTCAGACACTGAGAATAAACAGAAATCAGCTTCACAAACCAGCGTGAACCACGGGGGACCCCAGCAGCCGCCTCCAATCTGGAAGATAGCCCCCGTGGTGCACCGGCGCACCGGCTTTGGGATCCAGGAGCTTCTCGGCCTCAACAAGGATCCGCCGGCGGCACCGAGGCGGCCGCTGGAGGCTCTGCCGCACAGGGCGCACCTCTTGCCCACCAGGTCGGCCATCGGACACGGTGGTCTCGGGGTCGGCATGGGTTTGCTGGGACCTGAAGGACTACACTCGTTTTACAGTCAACCTGCTTTTCTGGAGGTGCTGTCAGAGGCGCAAAATGTGCACATGCAGCCGCTGCACAGAGCGGCGCACATGGAGGCACAGATGGAGGCGCAGCACTCCGCCAGCTCCGGTGAGAGTTCGGCCTCTTGACTCTGAATCAACTATTTTAACATTTGTTCAGATTTATTTGACTGATCATCTCAGTTTAAACGAGGTCAAATTTGTGGATAGCAGAAATGACAAGAGTCCAACTAAAAAAAAAAAAATCTTAAATACGCTAATAATGATAGAGTGAAAGTTAAATTCGTTTTTAAACATGGGTGGAATATAAATTATGCCTTTACATCCATTTTAAAGCGAAACCTTTATTAAAATAAGACGCATTAGTCTTGGTAAAATAATCCTTTAAATTTAACGTGTGCACTCTATAATCACGACTTTCTCATTGGCGTTTGTTTATTATTTGGGACAAATTACTATTATTATTATTATTATTTTTATTGTTATTATTATTATATAATATATGTTTGTTTATTATTTTTTGTTATTTACTGACTGTTTCCTCTCAGATTCCGATGATATGAGCCTTTCCTCCGGTGATCACAAATTCTCAAAATCCTCGATGAGTCAGAACAAGAAAAGAAAGAAAAGACGACACAGGTAAAACACACGACGAACGAATAAAAACGAGATTATCATTGATAACAGGCTAATTGTTAATATAATAAATAAAATGCCTCAAAATAAAACCTCGAACAAAAGATGACACGATTGTGTTATGTGTGATGTTGTGTGTTGAGATTAAAGACGTCGTATGGTATTGTTGCTGTAGTCTTTTCATTATTATAGTGAATATGTGTGAAAATACGTGTAATTTTCTTTCTTTGCGCATGTGGTAAACTCAGATTGTTTTTGTACATTTAAAATAACATTTATTCATACAATTAAAAAATAATTTTCATTTTAAAATAGCACAGTCTTAGAGTCACAGTCAATTTATTGTCAGACTAAATTGTACAAAGATCAATACTGTAATTAAATTAAGACATTATTAAACAAATCAGAATTATCTGGCATTTTATTCAGACAGATTTAAAATGCTAATTGCTGACCAGACCAAAGTGTAATTTTACACTGACATTCACAATGCAAAGATTAAAGTGAAAATAATTTTTACTGTAACTAACAAAAATAAAGAAATCATTGAGTCAATTTACATACATTTGCTTTTAAGGATTTAAAAGCAGGTGTGAAAATATTTTTAAAGTGGTGATGGAGGATAAAAAATGTTCTGTATTCCTTTGTCTGCAGAACCATTTTCACTTCCTATCAGCTGGAGGAGCTGGAGAAAGCTTTTAATGAAGCTCACTATCCAGACGTGTACGCCCGAGAAATGCTCTCCATGAAGACCGAGCTACCAGAGGACAGAATACAGGTGTGTGTGCAGAAAAGAGGATATCCAGGCTCTGTTAAACCCTGAAGATGCTTCAATCATCATAGTTAGAAAAAGATCAAATAAGACAAAAGTCACCTTATTAAAAATAATTATTTTTACACAAATAATTCAGATATTTCCTTCTATAAGTTTCTTTAACATCATCTTATTGTTTTTTGTAATTGCACAAATTTAGTTCATACAAAGTGATGAAGACACACAAGAAAGGAATTATTGAGGCAGACAGGTAGAGCCACCAGTCACCTGCTACATCACCATCCTCACAAGGCCTCCTGTTTCCACATTAGAAGCCAATTCATCCTCTCAGTGTGATTGGTTAACTGAGGAGAATTTATCACCTCCTTCCCTGCGAGAGGCAGGCCGCAACCCTGAAATGAAATGATAACTACATAGGAATTAATTAGCAGAGGTCAGCAACTGAGCAGAGGGCTCCGCCCGGCTGCTATGAGCATTTTAATTTCCCGTGATATTTGAGCGCCTGTCTTCCATCGACCGGGCCGGGAAATTAACTTATTTTTCAATCAGCCTCCTCGCCCCCAGGGTCACCTCTAGCAGGAAGCACTTCACACACAAAGTGAAGACACACACACACACTTCATGCACGCTCACACTGTTGCTGTCAAAAAGCTTGATTGCTCATCTGAGGCCCATCTTTTTTATGAGATGGAGGTTATCATCAGATCTACCTGAATAGCTTTCCAGGCTCAGCTTTGATCATTTTTAATTCCAGGTCTGCAAAACACACACATACACACACACACACACACTCTCTCTCCACATCATTCCTTACAATCTCATCCTGCCTCCTCGGCCATGTTAGGATGCTCATTTTTTCCCTGCTTTCCTCATCCATATTCACAAGCTGCAGGGGCTATTACAAGGTCTGGCTTGGTAGAAATCAATCAAGGCACTTGAGGAGCCAGAAGGAGAATAATGTGCGCACACACATACACACACACACACACACAAGCCAAAGAATAAACAGAGAAATTTTATACACTGAATTTTAAGGCACATGTGAAAAAAACACATTTGGAGTCATACAGTATTGAATGTATACACACAAGCAAACACTCAAATGTGACTTAAGATTACTGGAAATGAAAGAAACATGAAGGAAACAGGTTGACTGTAATGAAATGTCTTCAAAACCAACCACCAGCAGATATTATTCTATTGATACTGATCACTAAATAAAAATAAAGAGCTTTAAGCAACATGGAATTAAAGAAGCTAAAAATTCTTCATAGTGGCTTTTATGTATTAAATATCCCCTGGCCTCACATCACAAGACATATACTCTAACTTCTCATAGGGTCAAAGCTCAATTACGGTATGTAACATTCTTCAAATTACATCTACATCTTCTTCCTCATTGAAAAATCCAGCTCCTACTTTCCTACTAAGTCTGTCCTCTGTGTTTGTGCACTGGAGGCCTCAAGTGTCCACATTTCACTTGTGTAAGTTACATGCTCAACCATGACAAATTGTGATATCACAAAGCAGAGATCAGATTAAAGGGGAGCACATGACGTTTCCAATTTCAGCAGATGATTGTGGAAACAGTCTTTGAGCGTCAGACTCATTGTGCATCATTCTGCATATTTTGGCAGGGTCAGAATATTAAATGTTTACTGTACATATACTTAATGCAAACCTTATCCTTCGTCTCCAGGTGTGGTTTCAGAACCGCAGAGCCAAGTGGAGGAAAAGAGAGAAGTGCTGGGGCCGCAGCAGCGTGATGGCAGAATATGGCCTGTACGGAGCCATGGTTCGTCACTCCATCCCACTGCCCGAGTCAATCCTCAAGTCCGCCAAGGACGGCGTCACGGACTCGTACGCTCCGTGGTTGCTTGGTGAGTTGATGCAGACTTACAAGTCTTTTTTTTCACAGAAGACGTTTTGTCACAACAGGAAAAGCACAGGTGTAATGATGGAATTTCATTGACCTGCTTCAGTTTTGGGCTCCTGGTGTTGTTCATGCTGCTTTTATTGACCCATTAGAGCAAACATTATCAACAGCAACCATATACTGCATGTTGATTTGTAACTGGCATGTCTAACAACCAAGATGAGTTAGCTTGTATATCTGTTTGATATTAATACAAGAACTAAAGAGCTGTTGAACAGTTGACAGCACAGATTGAAATGTATTCCAACAATAGGAAACAGGAGCTAAGACCTGCTCATGTTAGGAGCCAATAAAAGTATCAGCATGTCAATGAAAGGTGACAGTCGATAATGTTGATAATCCTACTTCATCAGGGGAGATTAGACCAGATCTCCTCTATCGCCTCATGTCAATTGATTAGTTGAAATCAATTAGGTGAATCTAATTGAATAAGAGATTCTATCCCCCATTGTATCCACTTATCTATCAGGTTTATTTCAGTGTCAAAAACCTCTGCACGTACTCACAATTACACATCTGTGAACAATAGTTTTGTAAATTACTTAAATGCACCGAAACCTCAAATTGTGAAAACCACTCTGACAGTGACATTATTTAATGTTGTACATGGTTAGGCAGAAATAATAATTGAAAATGCTGTCTCTTCCCTTTAGGTATGCACAAGAAGTCAGCTGAAAGCTCAGACACCTCTCCAGGCAAACCCAGCGGTACCGCTCCAACAGCAGCGGAGGAAAAATCAGCGGATGAAGTGATGGAGAATAATAAGGAGAAACAGAGGAAAGACACTAACTCTGTGATTTCTAAAGAGGAACTGAGGGAGAACAGTATTGCTAAACTGCGAGCGAAGGCTCAGGAGCACAGGGCTATGATGCTTGGGACAGCTTCAGACAAACCAAACAGCCACATAACACATAAAGAAGAAGCTGAGGACAAGCAGGAAACAGTGGGAGGAGGAGACGCGTAGCTGGAAAAGGTTGCAGAACACGGACTGATGGTGAAACACCAGCAGAGTGGAACAGAAACATTTCAGAGCTTATTCCTGCGTCTCTGCCCTGACAAATATTTGTATGGTTCACCAAAACTACACATTAGCTTTTGTTGTCCGATTTGAAGCACTGAAATGTTGTTTCAAATATATTTATTTTCTCTAAAATGGATTAACCTTACAGTTGCACAACATGGCAACTCCCTCCTGTCAGTGAGCATGTTGAGGAAGACTCCGAGTCTCTACCTGCCCCAGATGTGCTCATTAGGAGCTGACTGTGACCTTTGACCTCTCTCCTCTGACTGATTTCAAACTACGTGGTCCTACAGTCTGTTTTCTTTCAGCAGTTCCAATAATAATGATGTAAATACCTCAAATAATGTCCATTAGTTTAAACCTGAATAATTGTTTAAAGTTGACGTCCGTTATCTGTGTTTGTCTTTGTATAAATGTAATTGTAGCATAATTAAAAGTTGCTATTTAAAGCCTCCCTCCACTCAGATGTTTTCTGCTGACTATTGATTCTGTTTGATTTTTGCTGTGCACAGTAATTTTATGCTATTTTTACATTATTTTCCTTAAGGAGGCCACCTTAATTTTATATGGCCTATACATACAGAACAAACGTGATTTGGTGACATTACAACTAATTTGGAAACTTACAGGAGATTGATCTGTTTCTCTTAATTAGGAAGAAGTAGCTGAAAATTTTTAACAAAACTAATCTTTATTGTGAAAACAACAACAAATCCCTTATGCACAAATATGATTTATGATCTGATTATTAAGTATTCGTTTGTTTGTGCCCTGCTAATCCTGCTGTAAATTAAAAAATTCACAGTTGGCACATTGTCATTAAACGCATCACTCATCCAGCCCCACCTCTCCAACACCTAAAATGGATTAAACATTGTCACCGGTTGCAGAAATGCTTCGCAAACTTAATTTCGTGTCATGTTGCACTGTGTGTCACTGTCACTTGAAAACCGAATCGTGTTCAAACGCGTTCCAGTTCCACGCGTCCGGTAAGGTTTGCGTCACAGTTCATTAAAATAAAACGTATTTAAGACAAATAATTGACATTTGGAAATATGTGGTTTAATTAGAAGTGTTGTTGACTGTTTTGATTAAACGCCCAGAGATCAGTCTCTGTGTAACAAACCATGTTGTCATGAGCAGCACTGAGCTGGTGGTCTGGAAATGGGAGATAGATGAACCATCAGTGTCACCTCCAGGTCAACAAGTTGGACTAGTGTTGATGCTGGCATGACGTCCTCTTTAGACTGTGCAGATTAATGATATTTCTCTGTGGCTGCATCACTGAATGAATCTACCTGTATTGGCAGTATTTGCACAAATGACCACAAATATTTGCAAAATTATTTTAAAAAGATGCCAAATGATCCCAATGGGACAGAAAAATCACTCAACTCTGTAATTTCCCTCAGCTCTTTGTAGCATTTTATTCAGTTTTATCTCATTATTTAGATTTTTCCAGTCATCAGTGTTTGGTTCAGTCTCACCAACACTGTTTCCAGCCTTCAGGAGGCTGCTGTTTTCAGTGAAAAAGCTCTGATATAGCCACCAAGCCTACTATCTGCTGAACACATGTTATTAAAACACTGAACTAAAATACACTGAAAAGCACTGCAAAACTGAGGTGGAGGGCAGAGTTGGTCAGTTTGTCACTATGAGAGACTTCTTTCAAATAATGTATAGTTTTAGACAATTTTCCATCAAACCTGTGTTAAATTTAGTTGGTCTCAGTTCAGAGCTGACCGAGGTTTGGTGATATGAGAACCAAGGATCTGGTCTCAATCACAGCTAGCAACGTTAAAAAAAAAATTGTGTGATTGTTTGGTATTTTTGCTTCCTAAACAACTTTATAAATTAATCAATTAAACAAACTGTTAATTTGGAGTTGATGCAGTTTTTGTTAATTGTTGTTAATTCATTCTTGATGTTGAAAATAAATAGCAAGTAACAGCAGTAGCTATTATGAAGTTTTGGGTTAACAGCCTAATTTATTTCACTCAAGAGGACGAACAGTCTATTTCTTCTCGATGCTGAAGAGGATCCTGTGATATGACTGAAAGCTCCAGAACGGTGATTGAACTTTATTCATAAATGCCTCCTAAATTCCTGTGGTGAACATCTGGTGGCAAACAGGTAACTGTGAAAACACACAAATATTTGAAATAAGAACGGATCAGCAAAATGCCACTTCCGGATGCCAAATTAGGTGTTATATCATAACATATAAATTAATAGAGCTACAATATTCTTTTCCACCTTGAAGACAATACAGCTGCGCCACTGTTAACTAGAAACTAGATCAGTTCTTCAGTCTACTGTCCACTGTTTATAAAAAACAGATGTTTTCCTCTCAGAGTTGAGCATCTGAGCAGAACATTTAACCTTTTTTTCTTACTCAATAATAATAATAACAGTCAATATTAACACCAGTAAAACATCAGGCAGCAGTAAACAAACTGTTCTTTTTGTTTGTTTCTCAGATGTTCACATTAGTCAGTTGAAATCTGCATGCAGCTGTTTGGACATACTCATCATATGTGTCTCTGTAGTGCAGTATACACGCTGACGACCTCTTAGATCAGTGCAAAATGTACTTCTGGTGTCTGATTTGTCTCAGTATGAAACATAGAGGAAAGAGAAAATTAGATTATTTGTAAAAATGTTTTACTCTAGGGTGCAAAAAAGATAAGATAGTGTAATTTCATCACAATATGTGATAGCGATAGTATAATTGCAGCCACTTAAAGGGGAGCACATAACGTGAGGGAGCCCTGGGTATGACTTCCAGCAAAATTGTCCTTCACCGAAATATAACGATATAACTCATCCAGTAGTGCTCTGCAAAAGTAGCCTGTGATGATGAATATCAGCATGTTTGAGATCAGCTGATTTCGCTAATAAAATTAATTTTGTGGATGAACACAGGACCCGGCTGACTCTATGTTTCTTCCTCAGTCCCTTAATTAGATTGAGTAATGACCAAATGTAGCAAAGCTGTGTTAATTACCAGACAAATGGCAAAAATCTATAATTAATTGATGATAATTAAACATCAGAGCATCATGAGCTTTAGAATTACAGACACAGATATGACCTAAATACCCTACTTCAGTAAAAAGGATTATGTTGGTATGTTATTTGTTTCCAATTAGGACTAAGTGGCATTATTCATAAATGCCATTTGGTTGATCTGGGAACAAGTAGCCTGTTTAGAGAGAAAACTCAGTTTTGATCTGCTCATGCCTGCACGTTGGATCATACAGGACTATGGAGGTGAGAGGATGTGTGAGGACAGGAAGTGGAAAGACTTTGTAGCATGCAGAAAGAATGACCTTCTACTTTTTACATTTTATTTAAAGGAGTATTTTGCCTTTTTTTTTTTTAAATATACCTTTGCCCTCTGTAGCTAAATATGCTAAATATGAAGCTACAGTAAACATTTGGTTAGTTTAGCTCAAAAACTGAAATCATAATGAAAAATAGTTAGACTGACTCTGTCCAGAGGTCAAATCTGAGCTACGAGTTAGTTTCCACTTTGTATCGTCGCTTCCAGCAAGACAGTTAACAAATCAGTTTTCTAAATCTTAATCTATTCCTCTATGAATTTTAAAATATTGAAGATTTACAGCCTTCACTGACTTTGGACGAGGTTGCTCTATAAAGTGATGTTTTTAGGGAGATTTTACTCCAGAAGTCTCCCAGTTGTAGCCGATTTAAACGGGATGCCAGTTTCTAATGCTATTGTGGGATCATCTGTTGTGTCCTACTTTATAATGGTTCCCCTCTGCTGCTTCTGACACTGTTGCCACCAACACCACCCGGTGGATTTACTACAGTCTGAGGTCGAGGCAAACCTAATTGCATTTGATTTAGTATGGCTGTAATTCCAAAATCTACATCTGTAGTATTGAGAGGAGCTATGCTTGATGTACTGTTAGTTGGCTCTGTCATTTATGTTTACTACACTCTTGTTTTCATTTCTTATTTCACCTTTTTCCTTCACTGTATAGTCTCACATTAAAAAAATATGGTGTTTACTATTTTAATTAATACAGCTTACTCTAAATAAGTACTCTTAACTGTATTAAAAGACACTATTTGTCTTTGTGGATTGTTTAACTAAATTTTACTAAAAAATAAATACATTGCAGTTTATAAGAAGCTATTTGGTCTCTTCTTTAAAATGAAACTATTCTGAAATATTTATGTATTCAGGATGAGCACGATTGGTTTTGTTGACAGTAAAATATAGAATAAAACCAGATTTGTCCTTTAGTGAAAAGTGCACATGCTCATAATCCGCCTTTTTTTGTGTGTTCTCAGCAAGAGATGACATCTGCATCGCCCTAAGGCCACCAGACCCAGACTCAGAGATTGTCCCATGACTATGAGACTGTTTTTTTTGGCATGAAACCAGGTCTCTTCAACACTGAGGTGCATATGTGTGCATGTGTGTGCGGCGTGCCACCCTGCAAATGTTGGATGGCTGTGAACGGCCAGGAGGAGAAGATCAGATTAGGATTATAAAATGGTCACCAGCTGTGTCACTTTTGATACGATCCTGCTCCCACTCGTCAGTCGCACTCTGTGCATGCCAAACCCCCCATGAAAAATCTGTCACACTATTTTGTTGTATTGCAGTTGCTTTAGAAATGCACAGATTGTGCAGACAGTTGGAGTTGTGCAGACAGTTGCACAAAGATCAATGCAGCATTTAGAGAGCTGCAGCATTCATACGGCTTAATGTGGGATTCACTGCTCCTCTTCTGTCATTTGTAGAGAAGTTCCAGTGGTACACAGCCTATAATATCTACAGCGTGTACTTAAGTGAGTTGTTGACCTGCTGTCAGCCTGATCCTGGTACAGCAGAAGTGTGTTCTCTGCTTTTCTGTTGCTTTTACCATGAGGCCATCGTTAGCGGACAGCAGAGATACAGGATGTAGTGGTGAGGTCAGTGATAAGGAAATTATTACTAGATGACAAATAGTTTTTGGCTGCTGACTTTGACAGTTAAGTATGGTACAGTGAAATAATGTTCATTGATGTAAAAAGACATTAAAAGATCATACTAGCTTCAGCATTCAATTTTAAAGGTGTTCTGTTAGGACCTCAAGCGTGCAAGTGAACATGTTCAGTAAGATAGCTCTACCTGAAGGCATGTTCCATTATTTAATTTCATGTCAATCCAGCTGATATCTAATCAAAATGTTTTATACTTTAGCAAAGTGTAACAAACACTCTTAGCGCAGCTTAAATATTAGAAAACATTTTCTCAGTATGACTAAATATCTACACACATTGAACAGGGTTAAAACCGCCTTTCAAGGTCCTACGCCTGATGATTAACCAAATAAACACATTTTTGAAGTAAAAAATAAAATTAATGCAGTTAAAGCATAATGTGAACTGATGTCTGTGAAGATTCTGTTATCTAGGTCATGGTTATCCCCAAAAAAGTTTTTCATTGCAATGGGTTCACCTGTGTCCCCTATTGTGGCTAATCTCTACATGGAAGAAGTAGAGGGCAGAGCCCTGAGCTCGTTCCCAAGGATTACAGGGATGAAGTGTACAGGAAACCCACACATACTGACCAGTATTTGCTCTTTGACTCTCACCACCCTCTGGAACACAAACTGG
>JAUMHL010000017.1:10302790-10326441 GCA_032362345.1 Sandelia bainsii
ATTGAGAAAGCCCTCTGGAATGGAGGGCGAAACGTCTTCAAGGAACTAAAACAAGTCCAGTTGCCACTGAAAAACCTTTTTTTGGGTAATGTGAACTGATGATCCTGATTTTGAGTCCTGTTACAGAATATGTTTTGCAGCGGCTGAATCTGGTGTCATTATAGTCATATAACATCAAAAGACGAGGTGAGCTCCACTTTATCCAGTCTGTCTCTGTGCTGACGCCTTTTTTATGATGAAAAACAAAACAAAAGGTGCGAGTTGGAACAGGTGGCATCAGAAAACTGGTCACTGATCTCTTAAGTAAGCAAACACAATGACGTATTTTCTAAAAACATTCCAGTCTAAAGAAAAATATAAAAATGAAACATTCACGTTAGTTAGAAGTGGTTGCACTTAACCAGACTTGTCCCTCTATATAAAAACAAGATTTTTTTATTGAACACATTAACATTGTATGAAATCAGGTACAGAATCTACAGATGACCTGGTAACCAGATGCTTGGTAACGAAAATTAAGAGCTAAGAATACATATTAGCAATTAATACAAAATTAATTTACACAGTTTACACAGTAATAATATCCTGGAAATATCAGTGTCTTCTGAATTCACTTTGACAAAGTTATCCCATCCATTCATTTTCCAAGTCTTGACGTCCTGAACATTTTAGTTGGTTCCAAACCATCATCCTGTTTAGAAAAAAGCTGTGCTCCCATTTTCTTCTTTTTTCTCAACCGAGGAAGCTACAGATAGAATGTTATTCTCTTAAAATAACTGTGGACATGAAAATATACACACTGGATGTGTACTTTGTCTTCAATTGGAGCCTCTGCACCTTATTGAAGAGCAGTTAGTTATGTCAGTAACTGAGTAATTACGTGTTTGTTTTTTGTTCTTGTTTGTTCCCCACACTGATGCATGTCCAGGATTTTAGAGAAAATGTTTTGTGGTCACATGGTTTCGTGTCTGTGATTGAGGCTCCCACTGCCGCCTTTTAACTTGGTCAACTCCCATCGGCCTCCTCCACACAGTTTCAGCTGGACGTCATGATACTGTTAGAAACAGGCAGAATTAATATCTTCATACATTTATATATAATTATGAACAAACAGCATGTATGTTTCAAAGAAAAGACCAAATAACAAGCTGAACTTTATTCATGTTTAAAAGGAGATTTTAGAGATAAAGCACTTCTCTTTTTGAAGTTAATTTCTTAGCATTTTCTTGAAACCATTCTTTTAATTGCATTTTGTCCTTGTGTGTTCGGTCTACCTTCTCCAAGCTGCTGCGGTGTCCCAGACTGATCAAAGTCATGCCGAGCTGTTTACAGGTTCGGTACAGCTGTGCCTCCGCCTCCTCGGTCAAAGCACTGGTAGCCTCATCCAACACTGCAAAAAAAAGACAAAGAACAATAAAAAAAAAAAAAAAATTCACCTCTATTATGGTGGACAGACCACAGACACTCAAATATCTACATCCACAATTATGTTTAATTATTTTTAATTCAACAGTGGGCAGGAAGTGAAAGATGCTTTAAAAAACACTTAACAGAGATCGAAAACAACACACCAGCATATTTAGGCTGCAGGTAGAAAAGTCGTGCAAAGCAGAGGCGCTGCATTTCGCCTGGAGACAGAACATCATACCTGCAGAGCAAAAAACAGATCAAAGTCTATATTGCTCCACAAAACATTTAAAATGACAAATTCTGAATTTGACAACAGTACTTAGGCAGTGACAGTTACCAGTTCCAGTCCACCTTTTCATCCAGCCCGCCTGTTCGCTTCAGGAGACTTGACTGGAGAAAAAATAAAAGTTTGGTTAAGAATCAGAATAAAAATTCAGAATAGTTTATTAAAATATTCAAAGTGAACAAACAATTTATCAAACCAAATTGAAGATTTTACTTTAAAGGACTATACTGCAGAATAAAGTCTCTCACCACTCCGGCTAGTTCCAGGAATTGTATAATTCTGTCATCATCCACTGATCCTGAAAAATGAAATTCACATTGAGAACATAAAAACACTTAATGAAATTACCAGTTATTTCAGTAAATCTGCTGAAAGTTACATGTGAAAACCAAAACCAAAGCTTTTGGCTCATTTAATCTTGTGTCTAATGTTGTGTCTACTGTATATACATGTATCCTCTTTTTTATTGTATTATTAATGTAGTATTTAATGAGCTAACGAGATGTCACTAGTTGTGATGCAGTTCAGAGTGAAGTCTGATACCTGATGCAGGGTAAATATCCTTCAATGGATAGATCACCTGTTAGAGAATAAAGTTCCAGTAAATTCCCATTCAGTATTTATTTTTTTATTTTGGTATATTTCTGCACAAGCACAGCACCTTTACAGATGTTTCAGTTATTGGCCAATTTTAATGGTTTGAAGAAAGAAAGACAGACCTGTTCACGCAGCGTGCCATCAGTCAGGTACGGTTTCTGTGGCAGAAAGAGAGTTCCTCTGGGTCCAAAACATGTGGTCATTTGGACAAAGCCTGTAGAAAAGAAATACAAAATGGATCATAACAGTGATATATGCAGATATTGGATACTGCAATGTTTATTTATGTGCACTGTTAAATTATTTTAATCTTGATTGTAAAAATACTATCTTAGCAGAAACACAGGTCCAGGATGTGTAGAAACTTGTTACATTAGGAGCCACATGTTCTGCTGTCATAGTCCTCTATAAACCATATAGTACTTTAATGGACAACTTTTATGTTTTTGAACATACATTTTGGCTGTATATGTCAGAAGTGCACTCTTGTCAACTTTAATTTAAGGGTTTTGGCAAAAAAAATATTCTAATGTCTAGGAATTAGAAGCATTTTTATAGACAGACATCCAATTTTAGGGGCTCAAAGAAGTGAGTCTGTTTTAAAACTAGGTTGCAAATTCATTGCCTGAAATCTGGGACCCACCACTAGATGCTCAGCAACGTCTCTGTCTCTCATGAGTATGACTGTTTGCTTCACTGGCAGCTCTATGGACTTCATATTGACTATTACCAACAACAGATTCCACCTGAAATCAGCTGCAGACCTTAAATCTGCATCTTGCAAATCCATAATGAGGGAATAACACATCTGACAATGGAAGAGCTATGCAGCCAATTTTTGCAAATACTGCTCTCATTGCTTAGACGGGCTCAAAAACCTTTAGAAGGTACAGAATATCTCTGTACTGCAGCCTGGCTGTTCAGTGAGTCTGGGCCACAGAAGGCTTTGGCAGCACATCTCTGCATTAAGATGTTTGGAGCAAAAAAAAAAGTAAATTACATAATATAGCTTTAATGTTATACAAACCTTTCCCCTACTTCTATCTTTAGAACAATTATTCCAGTAAGGAGTTTTCAGACTGGTCAGGAGTCACTACACCTTTTCCTTAAGCCCCACCTGGTATAGTATGTCCCCTCACATTAACTCAGAGTAAATGAATTGTCCTTTTCTTTCCCTCATTTGACAGTCTTCTCAATCTCGCTGCTCTCTCACCACTATCTGCCTCCCAGAGTCGATTGAGGACCCTCAGTAGCGATGTCTTTCCAGTGCCTGTGTTCCCCACCACCAGTAGATGAGTTCTCTCTGTAATTTTCAGGCTCAGATCCTCCACCAGGAGCTGGTCTGAGTAAGGAGATTTGTATGAAAGTTGGTCCAGTATGAAGGCAGTGTCCAATGGGCCTGCATGGACATTGAAGTCACTGTGTGGAGAAATGAAATTAAAAAAAGGAAATGTGGAGGCTGGAAAGCTTTGCTGTAGGCACCTTATTTTTTTCATCCTTTCTCTTTGTCTTCTTTTTTATTGTAATTTTAGCCAGGAGCATTTTCTTTACACACAGTGTGTTGCTTAAATCACTTTGACTGTCCTTTTTTTCCTGCAGCAGAAATAATTCACACAAACCTGTCAAAGTCATAACCTTCCCCTGACGCAGGGTCATAGTCACACTGCTTGCGTAAGATGTCATCCATCACCTCCCTCAGCTCGCCAATCCTTACCACAACACACATACACAGATTCAGTGTTAAGAGGTGGTTGGCATGCACAATCATTGCTGTCATCATCTATCCTCCCTCTATGCTAAGTATGCTGTGTGATACCTGTGGGTGTATCCAGCCACGTCTGACAGAGTAGTTGACAGGTCTATTAGCTGCGTGAAGCCATTTATCAAGTAGATGCACACAAAGGCGTTCTGAATAGAAACAAGGAGAGAGAGAAGCAGAATTAAGTGTAAATAAGACACAAGATTATTAAAGAGTGAACACAGAACAAATGGGAGGAACAAGGCACATTGGGGGAACTGAAGGAAAGAGATTTAATACTGACTGATGGTGAGGGCTTACTTACATTTGGTGAGAGCTCTGTAACACCAAAACTTCTCATTCGTGAGATAATAAAGGTTATTCTATTCTATTTGTCTATGTGTGTTTGTGACAGTTATGAAGCTATTATGATGCTTCTTTAGACTATCAGAACTGCAGGTTTATCAAGGGAGATCTTTTGCTGCCACCTAGTGGTTAAATTAGCAACACAGTCACACAGCTGTACTAGAATGAGAACTGGGACTATGAAAAATACTCAAACCTCTGTTATCTTTATGTAAATGAAGTAGTAATAGTTGTACCTCTTCATTATAATTTTATATAACTTCTTATTTAAGGTGTGATACTAATAGCCTCGTCTGTTTCCTTAAAACATTTCATCACTGATCACATGATTTAATTTCTCAGCATTTTAGTTCCTATTTTTTAGTATTTCTCAATGTCAGTGTACATCCTGGTTAATGGAAAAAAGTGCAGAACTTCACTATTTCAACCGTGTTGTCAAGAAACCAAACTATACTAGAGTGTTGTTTTTGTATGTCAAGAGAGCTGTATTGAAGCTATACAGAAAAAAAGCCCACCTTACTGATGAGTGCGCTGAGCTCTCCGGGACTGAGGCCATCATAGATACCGGAGAAGATGGGAATAGCGATTACAATATAGCTGAGGAAACCTCCGAGGTAGTCAAAGGTGTTCACCCCAACTGACAGAGGAGAAGTCATTAACTCTACAAGTTTAGACAATGCAGTGACAGATATGAGTGAGGATGATCTTACTGTAGAGCCAGAGTTCTTTGTTTATTAGACTCTTTTGAGTTTGTAACAGAGCCTGCAGTCTGTGGTTGGTCCTCATGTGTTCCACTTTACCAGCTCTAAAAACACAGACAGCAGCATTTGTTTTAACCTGCTTTAGCCACATAATCAGTGTGATTTAGTGTGTCAAGACCCACATAATACTTTCTCTCCTTAGTCTAGAAGTTCTAGAAATGTGTACATCTTCTTTTGGAGCAAACACGGTCTGCTTTAGACCCGTACACAACACTGTAAACTGTAAAGATTCTCACCTGTAAAAGGCTGCAGACTCTGCATTGACACGGATTTGCATGTGCTTGAATCTGGGCATACAAAAAAACACAACATTTCTTTTCACTTTCAAACAATTTAGGATTTAAACACAAAATTCTATTTCTGCATCAACACAAAACCACTTTGTTTCAACTTGAGACAGATTAAGTTACGATTCCCCTCCAGGAAAAGACAACATTGCAAGCTGATACATATCCTGTTCTTTCCTAACCAGTCTTGAGGCAAAAGGCCAAAGACTACAGATACTTCCTCTTTACTAAAGACTGGTTTCCTTGGTAATAAAAACTAGCAAGAATAGCATGAAATAAAGTTAAAAAAAGAAAAAATACCCCAACCACTCAGTTAAAGTTCAGGCAAAACACTCATTAGATCAATCCGAATTGCATAAATTCTTATTTACACAGACACTAGTGTGTTTTTGTCACTTTTTTAAGACATTACAGAATTATATAGAAAACCCTACAAATCCCCAGTGAGCAAGCACTAGACCAAAATGGAGAGGAAATAATACAATACAACATTATAAACTTTACCTGAAGTCTCCCTCCAGTTTTTCTTGCTCAAACAGAGTCGACACAATCGGCCCCATGAGGATTTTATTTGCGATGGTTCCGATCACAAAATAGCTGAAGATGCTCACAGGACCAAACCAGCCGGTGCTGCAAAACGAGGAAACGTTATTTGAAGAGCACATTTAAAAAAGGCCCAAATTGATGTACATGGGTCATTACAACATTTTTTAAAAGATAATAAGAGGAAAATAAGGATACAGTTGAATAAAAATAGTTTAAATTAAATAGACAAAGACATTAAATTTGCAGTGTCTTCTGTACCAGTGCAGAAGATAAACAACACCAAATTTAACAAAAAGCAATGGTCAATTTTTCACCTCTATTTAAATGGGTTTACTGTAGTGATGCACATAAAAATGTGTATCTTTCACTACTTGTAAATACAGAAAAACAGTATATGATATGGAAAAAGAGAAGGTACCTGCATGTAGAAAGTGACGCTCCATATTTGACAACTTTCTCAATTTCCCTTTCACTACATGACCCTTTCATAAGCAAAGTTGTCCTTTGTGTGTATGATGATAATATTTCTTCAGAGTAGGTGCTAAATGCTAGTAGGTGAAGGTAAATGTAAATGCAGCGCTCTGAAAACCCACCTGTAAAAGCAGTGATAGGTGTAGTAAGCCAGTGTGAACGGCGATACAATCAAACGACTAGCCATAGTGCTCATCTGTTTACACAACCTCTCTGCATCCTGACTGATTCGCTGGTCTCTGGAAGTCAGTAAGACATGAATATGAGGACAATATGAACTGTTTTCCACTGTAGGATCATGTTTAATATTTAAATATGCAACCCAACAGTAAAACAGATTTCACATTGATTTTCATGTGTACAGGTTTGTATTTTTAAACTTATAACCACTCAACAGTTGTAATAACATACATATTTATTGTTAGTGCTCATAATCAAAGTAAAAATAGACACTTACGGGTTATCTATGTCCTCTCTGAGCACGTTGAGTGTGTAATAGACTCTGCCTTGAAAGTAGGCTGAATGGAGGCTCTCGGTTAGCGTCTTCCTCCAGCTAACATACATCTGATTGCAAATGTACTGGTCCAGACTTTTCAACTTGAGAAGACATTAATACAGTGTGGTGAATTATGTATCAGAGAGAAAAGATAACAGTGTCAGAATAAACAGTGAGTATATACCAACCTCTGTGACACCAGTATATACAAACATTATTTCTTATACATTTGAAGAGACCTGTTAAAAAGCGATGTTGTTAAACAAATTGTATGTAGAATTAGAATCAGTATTGTGATAGGTGTTTGCTGATTCTAAGGTTCAAAATCCAAGTAAACACAACTAAGATTGAGTTTGTGGTCATATCATGGACATGTCAGACTGTCCTGACCTGATAAAGGTGCAAGTGTCTGTGATGTGTATCAGACTTGTTTAGTTTCAGTGCAAATTTGCCTCTAGGTACATAATTTTTGATTGATTGAGATATGACCAAAAATAAACATTTTGTTAAATAACAAACTGCAGTTATTACACCAGGAGTTGTGAGTAAAACTCTGTTTGAAACAATAATTGTATTATTTAATCACTGATCAAGATGAAGGTCTGCATGTATTTTTTGTTTTATTTGGTCAGTAGGTAGGTCAACTCCTGTAAACAATCACAGCTTATAGCAACTTACTGTGGAGTTTAGTACAATTAGTACTATAGCCGTGCCCACCAGACTGCTGAAGCCTGAGTAGTCTTTATTTGCCAGCACACTGTAGAAGTGGCTGGGGAGGACACCAACTTGGTAAATGATCAGCTGCTCTTATGACAGTAAAAAAAAAAAAGACGTGTTAGCACATTGTTGGGACACTTGTAAACATACAAAGGAAAATTTGAGCATTGAGCTAAAGGTCAACAGAGAAACAACACAGTATGGAGCTGGCTGCTATCAAAAGTGCAGCATTATTCAACAGGCTGAGGATGTGTCACATGATGAGTGACATTTTTTGTTTACATGTCATTCACAGTCTTGCTTGCTTGATCTAAATACTTGATCTGAACAGTGCGACAGACAAAAGGGGAAAAGCTGGTTCCCGTTGTGTCTGTCACACGACTCTTGCACAAAAAGCTTTTGTAACTCCAACAGTTACCTGTCAAAGTGACACAGAGCAGCGTCCCAAACATCAGGACACTCTGACTGGTCCATGATGGGAACAGGACTTTCTGGATGCTGCAGAACCTCTGAACAAACCTCCAGTCTAATTTTGGTCTGAGAGACATGACGGCGTGTTAGAAAATTACAATTTGAATAGTATTAACTTACATGATGTGGTTACATGCATGCAAAATGATGCATGTAATTTTATAACGAGAACATGAGTTTGCTTGAACAGTTTCTCTTTATAATGTAATATGAACAGACGGCTCATAAACACAGAGACTCACCTGCCAGAACATTGTTGTATAGCTACTTGAGAATAGTGTAACGTTTGGACATTATATCTAAAATAAGAGAGAAAGCGCTCAGCTTTCTCAGTTTTCTCAGTTTCTCTGCAGGTGTAGCTTCAGTCTTACCTTTTTGTCCTTCTGTCATTTGATTTTTCCAGACGAGACATCTGCAAAATAACTTCACACACGTTTTTCGGACGTGTTGAAAGCAAACATTAACCGGCAGGTCGAGCTAACTTCAGACCAACAGTTAACAGCGAGTTAGAGACGCACGACGAAATTATCTGACATAAATACCTTCTTTATCACTTCCGCAGCTACATTAATTAACTTGCAGACTAAAAAATGCGAACTAAATTTAGTATAATTTAACCTAAACTTATTACCTTGCTGCTTCAGTGTGAAATGACATAAAGGTGGATGTTTTGTTTTGTAAAAGTAAAAGCCCGGACTTCCGGTATACCGATGACACACCCTTTCAAAATAAAAGTTGGCTACTGTCATTTCCTGTGATTGTACTTAAATAATGTAAAAGTACTGTGCTAAGTAAAATTATGAAATACGTTCACTTTGAGCATTGTCATATTATATTAAGTTTATTTTTACTCCACTACAGTCCAGAGGGAAATTGTACTGAACATACTCTGCTAAATTTATTTGGCAGCATTACATTAATTACTAGTTACTTTGTAGATGCACTTTCTTAATACAAAATATAATCAAATAATAAATGATGCTATAATATTATAGATTAATTACCTGGTAATACAAAGTGGTTAGAATGAGCTCATCTGCTGCCTGCTGCAGCTTTAGTGATTTTACACATTAATGCATCATTATCCTCCAAAATGATCACCAGTTTTCTGTGACAGTGACTATCACTCTAATATGCAAAAGAAATTTGTTTAATTTCAAAGGTAAAATGAACCACATGTAGACAACCACAGAGCTTAGACCAAAAAGACATAGAAATTAGCTTTTTTAAGGAAGCTCTTAATGATTGTGGGTGTTGTCCCGCATGGAGACCCTACTTGAAAAGATTAAAAATGGTACCTGCATAATAACAATTCATCCTTTATTAATCCCATTGGGGAAAGTCTTGTAGACAGACAGACACATTTAAAGCACCAAGTGTTCGGGGTTCAGTGTTTTGTTCAGGGACACACAACATGTGGGCAGGAATCCAGGGGAACTGGGAGTCAAGCCACCAACCCTGAGGTTCATAGAAAACTGCCCTTCCAACTTATCTTTTCTTAATATCTCATGATAGAAAAAAACTGTCAGAAGAGCAAAAATTGTCTTTCATATTCATAATTAGTTGTATTGTTGTTCAGTGTTGACACTTGATAAATCTATACTGGTACATTTGTGAAGTTAAAAACAGGCCATCAACCAAAGTTCAACAGTGAATAGAAAACCCTTAGATTTGGTAACACGTTAGTGTCAACTTGTTAATGGGATTCAGTACTTTTTCAGTACTTTTAGTACAATTAGTTCTAATAAGTGACTGTTTGCTGATGGCGCTAACTGTTCCAAACTACATAAAATAGAACAGCCACAAAGCAGACTAATGTGACAATGTGAATACAAATCTTACATTTATTCAGTGTGTTCCCTGTGACAGACTGGTGACCTGTCCAGGTTGTAGCCCGCCTCTCACCCTATGACAGCTGGGATAGGCTCCAGCACTTCCTTAACACTTAGGAGGACAAGCAATTAGGAAAAAGGATGGATGGAAGTCAAAGATGCAAGAAAAATAAAATTAGATGCAATTGAAATGTTTTCTTCTTTGGAATATTTTATTTTTCATTGTTTCCATATTTATATGGATACAGTTTTACATAACAGGAAAAACATGAGTAGATGATAATTTTAGACCAATAAATATTTTGTTAGTACTCATCGTATGAGAGCTCTGACATTTGAGAAGAAAAGAAAAGAATAAAGAATATTAGACTTAACCAATACTGGAATATTACAACAGATAAAAACGATTACTACATTTAAACATTTAAAGTGCTAAGGGTCAGTGTTTTTAATATTCTGTTAAAGTGGACAGTTAAAATGTCTCTGAAATCAACAGTATTAATATATTTAATTTTCTTTTTCTAGAGTAACAATTCAGCAAGATCGTTAAGATGATAAAATAATTGATCAAAAATATGTTTTTTTTTTAATTCTATACTTTGAAAAGATTATTTCACACAGCACTGGGTTTAATTTTGGGCTAAAAGAAAACAGACAATATTGTGGCACAAGAAAAGTACAAAAAGTAGGCAACAAAATAGTGCTGACTATGGTCATGTAGAATAATAGTGATGCCACAACAGAGCAGTAAAAATCTAGATTTAAGCCGAGATCATTTACTATCCTGACAGCTTAAATACTTACAGTATTTTATTGCTTCCAGGCTGTTTTGTACTGTTTTGTTTGTACTATGACAAAGGAGAAGTGAGAGCAACATTAATGAATACAAACATCATTACAGTACATCTGAAAAAAAGATTGTGTCTTTGCAAAGTTCCACTTAACACTTAAATGTGTCAACCACAGGAGATCTTAAAGGATGATGCACATGATATTCAATATTTTTGATACCGTCAACGATTTAAAAAAACAAAACCAACCATGTATTACTCATCTCTCAATGCTTTCTGACTTCCTCCAGTTTTTCTCTCGGCCCCACGCCCATTGGTTCCTACTCACGATATAATCTTTAAAAACAAGTCAGAGAAATATACTTTCTAAGCAGTTTCCTAAAACAGCTGGGCACATAGTTTTTAACCAACAACACTTGAACTGGAGTAAACTGTGCACTAGCATCAGCTGCAGTGCAGATGGATATACGTCTTTACAGAAGCACGATATAGGCAGGAATAAGTAATCTTAATGGGACAACAGATGAGCTCTGTGGCTAGTGAGATCAATTCACTGTTGATTGTGGTCTTTCCATGCTGTTTGCTGACAATAATAAAACTATACAATATCATCAGACCTTTCGTTTAAATCAAGTTCTGTCATGCAGAAGCAGAGTCTCTATCATGTGTCAAACAAACAAGCAGCATATAACTATGTGCTGTTTTCCTTCATCAAGTAGGTGAACATGTCAGCAGAACATGCACACAACACTTAGGCAAGGTTAAAGATCATAAAGAGGAGAGGCACAAAACAGACACAACTAAAACCCACAACACTGTAGACTATGTAACGGTACGGCAACTCTACTTTCATGTGCTGCCGTGCCTGTCTCACGTTATCCGATGGCAGCCCGAACACTCGACATAAGAAGGGAACAGTCACCGCTTTCATAACCATTCTTGTAAGGAGGAGGACAGCGACTCCGATTAGGAAGCGCAGCAGGGAGCGAACCACCACGCCAGTGCTGAGCGGTGGTAAAGTGAGAGGAAGTGAGGACAGCGGTGGATCCTGCAGCAGCCCCAGCTGATAGTTCACATGGGTGGCCAAAGCAGCTCCTGCCCCGGTGCCCAGGGCTTGAGCTGTATCACCCCGAGAGGTGCTCCAGGAATCCAGCGTGAAAGCCACAAGTCCCAAACCCACATGTGAGACGATAATGACAAGTGGAGCGTAGTGACCCATCATGTAGAAGTTATCGATCTTGTCCAAAATTGGCTGGAAGAAGGCCAGAACAAGAAGGCTGTACAGGAAGCCAGTGATTACCTCCTGTAACACAGGTAAATTATTGTAAATCAGAAGTACGCATTATAATAAACTGTCACACTCATATTTGTCTTATGAAACATATTTATGATTCATGAGCTATGTTTTAATAACAAACTTGGTATGAGAAGTTAAAATCAAAGCATAGCTGGTTCTTTCAGCATCTGTTTCTACATCATCAAATTAACAATGTTTGCTGCTTCCTTCCCTGTAGGTGGAGCTGTAGTCATAAAATCAGGTGAGCTGCTCACTGAAATATCTACTAACATCAGTGGCCGCAAAATCTAATCTTACCTTATCTACTGGCTTCAATTTGTTTATTGGCTCTGTTTGCTGATAATTCTCCACAGATCATGTTATCTTCCTGTGTATGTTATCAATATGAAAATGCAGCAGGAAGGATATTTATGCTAAAATTTGTAATGTCATCTTTTCAGTCCTTGGGTTTTGTCCTGTTTATTTATTCTTTACAGAAACCTAATTTTAAAAACTCATTAACCAGCTCCTCTCACAGAAATATAAAATATGCACTTGTGAGTTAAAAGACAGAGCGACTATAAAACTTGTGCTAGGATTGTTGATTGAAGACAATGCCTTCTGCTTTCCTAAACTTTCCTAGAGAAAGTTTTGACCAATCTGAAGTACACATGGTCGTTACCATTCTGAGCTGAGACTGTAGGTGGCACTAGAGGCAAAACACTCACTCAAACACACACTCTTATCTTGATTTAATTCAAATATCTGTGAGGGATCATTTATTATATATATTTTAATATGCTTACCAGAATAGAGTGCATCCCCATGTAGACTCTGCTCACACAGACCAGGACACTCCAGCTGAGAGCCACACACAAGCCCAAGAGGAACGGATACTAGCAGAAACAGCATAAATACATGACATTTAAAAATTAATACAGGCATTAGAAAAGTGAAGATGAGGCTTTAAAAGATTTGTGACAAAACCTTTTTTTCTAAAATGACTGGATTATAAAACAAGCAACTGCTAACACTTCTAATACTCCTCCTGTCCTGACGCCGTTTATTATCTTCTGCTTATCTTCTGTAACTTTCTTTAGTTTCTCAACTGTCTCAAGTTATCACACTAGAGGAAACTTGATGACACCAAGGGAGTTCAACCCGTTCAGAGAGCTGCCTGTATTCAGCTCAAAGCACATACTCAGGTGTACAACAGGAAAAAACATCTGCTTAGGAGAGTAGCTTTTCCTTCCTGGCAGTGAATTCCTGGTTCGTCTCTTTCTACGTCCTCTCTCCCAGTTACTTCTTTTAGTTGTCTAAAGGGCCAATATATCTTACTGAAGATGTATCATATCAGTGTATATATTGCAGTTATACATATAGATAACTGTAATCAGGATTTAGTAAGTAAATGTAAGGGATCCTTATTAGATACTGTTGACGCCTAGTTTTTTTATTGAGAATTTATTATCATCCAAAATGTTGGTAATCTGTAGCCAACAGCTACATGTCAAATCCATATGTGAAAGTTTCACTGCCTGGAGCTCTCTGATACTACATTACAACCTCCCGACCCTATCTTTCCAGACGCAGAAATGACATTCACTCACAGGGAATCAACCTTACAAGAAAGAAGTCCAGTTGCCATGACTCAACTTCCAGACAACTTCACCTGGATGACTAAGAATCTTCACAGACACTCACAGGGAATGTTTCCATTCTCTCATCCTCCATCTTATTTTGTTCGCTGGCACTTCTGTCAATGGTTACTTCATAATGAAACATTGTCTGAAAGCTTGATTTGATACTTCCTCTTGGTCTAAATCACATTCACTAGTTTCTCCTGAAAGCAGTATATATTATAGCTTTCATGTATTTAATGTCTTATTTTTCACCAAGAGCTGTAGAGCTTCATAGAAGAATGGGCAACAGGGATTAAGAAGAATTTCACTTTTCATTCCTTTGGCCTGAGTGACCCTTGAGAAAAATGTCATGTGGGCTTTTCATATTCTGTTAGGTCAGGTAACCTGTGTCGGTCCTGACATCTGGCCTTTTTATTTACATTTTACCACAGCAAGCATGTACAGTAAATGATGAACAGATGCTGAATGTGGAAAGAAACTGTTATTTGTTAATTTAGATGTATAGGATTGTGTAATAACACATTTCCTGTTTCACACTGTTTACTGGGGCTACATTATGTCGCTGATGGAGCCCCTGGGAATAAATGAGCTGTGGCTAGTGCCCACCTCCCATCAGTTTCATTGTGTATGTATCCTGTTGTGCTTCGACCCCATCAGGTGAGCTGGAGCACTCCCCTGGTGTGTAGGTTACTCTGTGCAACTAAACACAAACATGCACTTTGTAAGAATAATAAAAAAGATGGTAGACCTACATTTTTACACAGGGTCATACAAGACAGAACATCACTGTTTACAAGCAGGAGACATTTGTCATTTGAGTTCAGGGTTGAGCTGGCTGTATACCACCTCCACTATAATACAAATAATCAATTTTTAGAAAATGAAACACTTGCCTTCAGGAAAAAGGATCAGAGAAGATATTTCACACATAAACAGCCACACGCCTCATAGGAGGAAACATGAATCAGAACCTCTGTGTTTTATCGCCTTGGCTCAACAGTTTCCTGAGGAAAATGCTGCAGTTTACTTTGTGCTTTAGTGCTTAAGTAAACCAGTCTGGAATTGATTATCATTTGCATTTTATCTGTTAATTACTTAATCAGTTAATATTTTGGTCTGTAAAAATGGAATAACATATTATAAAATGTCTATCCCAATTTCTCTAAATCTGACATGAGTTGACTTATTCAGTTTGTTTTGTTCAAGCAAAAGTCAAAAGCATTTAGCAAACATTTAGATGAACTGACGCCAGGCAATTTCACATTTGAGAAGCTGGAACTTTTAAGACATTTAACGTAAGACGTTACTGGTTATTGACAAATAATCAACTGTCCCAGCTGCAAAGCAAACCATTATCAAACAAATTGTCAATTTCACAAATTACTATAACTTGTCAAAGTGTGAACCTGGAGGCTTTGGGGCCCCTGAGGTTCCTGGGGCCCTGATCTATTAACTTTTGTCCTGCAGCAACTGTATTAAATGTTTTGTTTGACATTTTGAGGTCTGTGCTCACCTGCCACCGTCCACAGGTCAGCATGAAGACACAGAAAGGTATGGCTGTCCCTGTCATTGCGTGTGTGGACGGCATGCTGTACTCGGAGTTGTAGAAGACCTCCACCTTCACCACAGGAGGGGAGGCGGGCCGGGACCAGCGGACCATGTCCTTGGTGGACTGTCCCACGAACAGGTTCCAGGCCCAGACCACGATGAGTCTCCGGCTGACCAGGGCATCGATGTTCCAGAAGAGGAAGGGAAAGAAGACGATGAAGAACATCTCGTTGCCCAACTCAGTCCCAAACGTGAACAGGTAGAAAAGAAACTTGTTGTGGATCAGGAACTCCTGACCCGTATCTCCGGTCAGGGAGTTTCTCCGGAGCGGTTTTGCTCTGGTGGTGTCTGCAGCTGATGGTGATGCACCGTCAGACCCGACAGTAATGTCTCCCTGCATCCCGTTAGCCTGCGGCACGATGGCATCCCCGGCTGCTCCATTCCCCACACTAACATCTGGGCTTCGCCCCCCCTGCTGGACCCTCTTCCTCGGGCCGGGACAGTCCAGCTGCGACTCGCCGCGGTCCGGCTTGTTCAGTTTATCCGGGAACGTCCCTTGAACGCCGCAGAATTTTTGAAACCTCGCTACATGGCAGGGGTCTTGAAGATAATTACACACCTGCACAAACTTCTTCACGAAATCGTTCGCCATGACTTAAAACAGCAGTAACTTCAAAATACACGACACTGTTCCGGTGTAAAGACGGAGTTCATGTTCACGAACGGAGCTTTAAGTGCAGTTCGGCGGACGCTGCATTTCGTCAGGGCAATAAAACGAGATTCAGCTGACAGCACGGACCTGTTACAGTTGACTCCTGTTGGATTTCTGCATTCAAACAGCGACCTTAAACTCCGGCGTGGATACTCGGATGACAACATCCAAAGTCCGCTACAGTTAACCATTACTTCTCCATAATATTCACACAGATACAACGAACTGCGTCAGGCCGCCACACTTTCCGTTTCACTCTTCTTCGTCGGTTAAGTTTCTTCTTCGTTTCTGTTATTTATCTTCGTTATTGTAGGTCGGTCACAATGCGAGAGGCTCGATTAGCGCCACCTGCTGTACATGTTGTACATTATACACGGTATTTTAACTTGCCTCCTATGGTTCTACTTTGAGGAGTACATGTATGTACATGTACTCCTCAAAGTATTAAACGTCCCTCTTCCTTCCCTGTATTAAAATATCTCTCTACATCTAGATGAGAAACTCCTCTTGATTACATCATCTGGAGGAGTTTTTCAGTACAGATGATGGCATCTGAAGGAGTTCTGGAGGCAGGTCCACTTCCGTAGTATATGTAACTAAATTACACTACGAGAACTGAAAATTTCCTTCATATAATGTCATCTGAAGGAGTTTTCCAGAAAGAATCAGAGGGATATTTGAATAAATGGAAGCCAGAGGTTTAAGTAGTTAAGAAGTTTAATACCATTCATGTACATGACAAGAAAAGTTTGGAAACAGCTGCACACTTATATTGTTATTATGGTTTGTTGGTTTTATTCAGTCAAATGGTTTTAAATGGATAAAAAAAACACAAAAAATGAACTACATTTCATTTTTAAACATACACAGAATAATGATTTGCATGTTACATTTTACTCTCATAAAAAAAAAAAAACACGCATTGCTGCCTGACAAAGCTGAGGCATCAGATCTGGTCAGTTTTTGCCGATATTCAGGTGTGAATTTGTCCCAGGCCTTTTGCAGCACTTCAACAAGGTCTGCTGTGTTAGTTAGACAGTGTTCCTGAACTCTTCAGTCCAGCTTCTCCCAGTAGCAGTTGATATTACACAGAAAATACACAAGATAATAAAGTTCCCACTGTAGACACATTCATTATTGTTAAATTAAAATTTATCTTTCACTCAGACTTGTAGTGAAGCAAAGTACCAAATACTGTACCTAAAATGTGTACTTGATACAGTAGCTGGTCGGTAATTGAATATTTACTTGAAATGTCCACTGACAGCATACATACATACAATCATGCAATACTTAAATTACATCTTAGAAAGTCAAAGTGGCACAGATGGAAGTTATGTTTTTTTCTTACATTTTAATAAAATTACGTTGCATGGGGCATTAGCTATTTTAAATGTATGTACAGAAACATCCCTTTACAAGCTATACAAAATAAATGCAAATAAATATCCTAGTAAAAAGCTCATTTTAGTTTAATAAAGTAATATAACACAAATTCCAAGACAAGCCTGAGACAAAAATACCAGAATTACATCTGGAAACCAACGGGGGTTCTTTCAAAATAAAAGTATCATATTTATTTTTTATAATGTAGTCTGAAGGGGCTCTTATGTAGGCCTTATACCACCCACCTAATTAAACATAGCATTTCTACAAACGCATCTTTACCCATCCAAGTTGTCTCTTACATTGTTTGTAACTCAGCTTACAGAGATAAAGGTCTTTGGTGTAGACTAGTGTTGTTTTAAATGTAATCCGAAAATGAAAATATAAGGATCATAATTATTATTTACCTCAGATTCTTCGTTAAATAGTTTTCACATGAAAACATCTCACATTCGACTCTTAGGTTTTATTTTTTAGTCCGGATATGACGCTTTTAATTCTGGCTGACTTGACATGAAAAGTCTGCGCTCCGGTCTGCAGCGGACCTCTGAGGGCAGCACAGCACGACTACCGAGCAGCACTGATGGTCTCTGTGCTGAAGCCTCATAATGCATGGGGGCAAGAGAGGACTGGTAGCTCCACAGAACACTTTTCTGGAAAATATTGTCCGGCGCTCCAGCGGTGAGTTTTAATCTGAAAGGAAATCAAGACTTAATGGATGTTGATGTGACTTGTCAGTCAAGGCTGATTGTAGACAGGGCTGCTAAAGTAACCACATAATGTTATTTATATGGCATTTAATAATGGGAAGAAGCATCAACTAATATTTTATTTTATTTTACACAGTTGTTGTTTTTTTACTACAACCAACAATGTCTTGTGTGTTCTGATGGATTATGCAGTGAGTGTCATGACCAAATTCCCTGGATTAATAAAATAAAATCAGTAAATCCTTGAAGACACTTTCAGGTTTCCTCATTTCAGTTTACTTATAGAAACAGGATGGTTACTGGTCTTTATTGTGTGATTTTAGGGGCTGAGGAGAAGGAGGAGGAGAAGTCCATTCCATGTTTTACTGCTCACTGTACTGTATGTGTTGAATTAAGAAGCCACATTTCTAGTGAAATATCCCTTAATATTAATAATTAATAATAATTCCAAGAAATTTGTGTTTTTGTTTGCTGATTTTATTTATGTAGGTTGACATAGAGGACAATGTTCTGAAATACAGTATAATATAAGAAGTTATGTATGTGTCTGAGACATATTTCACCTTGTATGGTCATGACAAATAAGTAAAAATAACAGTAGCCTATAGCAAATGTTGCAGAGTTGCTGGTGAATTTGTCAATAAGATGTAATATCATAATATAATTTGCTAAATCTGATGTGTTATGTTAGTAAGTATTGAGTAGTGTATTGTTGGTGTAGTGTTTTCAGTGAAAGCAGAGCAATCAAAAGTTGAATACTGTAATTATGACAGTGACAGTGAATATGTGAGATTTGGAGGTTTTTATTACAAATATAGATCCAGTACATATTTTGAATCACTCTGTCTCTGAAATTCTGCAAAAGCATGCAGAGTAACATAAACTCATCTAAACGTCAAGGATTCAGTTGAAGATGGATCAAACTTTATATTTTGACAATTTAATGGTGTCTGTGCAATTTAATATGTGAAAACATCTCCAGTCATTTCTCTAGCGAAAGCGGGTTTCTCCAAACGGTGGTAAAACTGTAAAACGTTGTAGCTTCTTGTCAATACTTAGTTTGCATTAAGAGTAGAACATAAACATGTATCAGGAATCGTTTCTGTAATCTCACCTGTCTGATTACTGTCCATGATTTTTATTTCTTCATTAGATGATATGGTTACTAACATTGCAGATAAAAATATGCATGTTTGTTGAAGCTTTGGCTCATTCATGATACTGGTAAACATGATTTATAGAAATCTGTTTAAAAAAAAAAGACACAAAATGTGAAATTAAATGCACAATTAGTTTGTCTGAAGGTGCATCACATTTGAGAAAAGTTTCAGTGGCAACACAGAAACTCCAGCCTCAGTTGAAAAACTCCATTTGCGATGACAATACAGATGGTTTGACATCCAAGGACAAAACCCTCAGAGGTTTTTTAACAGGTGCAAAAGTTTTATTTTTTTTTCAATTTGGTTTCAGAGACCAGTTTCCTTTTGGGAAATGCTCAGATTGTGCAGTGGCCGGTTGTGTACAGTAACGATGGATTCTGCAAGCTGTCTGGTTACCACAGAGCTGAGGTCATGCACAAGAGCAGCACATGCAAGTAAGATGTAGTAGTTTTGTAGTATGATAACCTGGGTTAAATCCTGCTACAAAAATGTGACCACTTATATGTAACATCTATAATATTCATTTAAAGAAATTTGAGAAAATATTATACATAATTTTTGATTCCACTTCTGTATTTAGTCAACTTTGTTGTTGCCCTTGTTCTCTGTTTGCAGTTTCATGTATGGTGACCTGACTGATAAGAAGACTATAGAAAAAGTCAGACAAACCTTTGACAACTATGAGTCTAATTTCTATGAGGTGCTGCTCTATACGAAGAACAGTGAGTATCACTGTAGACTGTAACATTGTGCTAAAATCATTATATGCATGACAAACAATATGTTGACAGGTCAACTAATTATCACAACACTTGTTTAGGTTTTCTTTTCCATTTTTACTCTCAAACAAATCCCACCAATTATTTAATCATTTCCTGCAGGAACACCAATATGGCTTTACATGCAGGTGGCTCCAATCAGAAATGAAAATGACAAAGTGGTGCTTTTCCTCTGTACGTTCAGAGACATTACACTTTTCAAACAGCCCATTGAGGATGAATCGACAAGAGGTGAGAAAGTTCATAATCTACTTTCAGTGTTCCACTGTATTTACCGCATTTTGTTCTGAAACTTCAGGATTTGCATTTATATCAAAAGGTTCAACAGTTACAGTGCAGTGCAGCAAAAAGTCTCAAGCGCACGCAAGTGGCTGTGACTTAACAGATGTTTGTTTCGTGGTATGTAACATACAGTGCAGCTGTCCAGGTGTTGTGTGTGCGGGTCAGTGAACGCTGGTATCTGTGGGTCTGCACTGTGCCATGTCTGTGGGGATTAAGTGTGCCATTAAGTCTTTACCATACATGAAGCAGAAACAAAGGACACTCAGACCACATGAGGAAGGTACATGTATAAAAATACTGAATATACACAGAGGAAATAAATGTCTGTGTCTTTTTAACATAAGCATTTTCAAGTATAGTTCACAACATCCTTATCATGCCTAATATGCATCTCTGTGCAAAATACACACATAGTACCTTACTGTGGCTTTCTGGTATTTATTGTATTTTACAGAGGTACATACTTCAGTGTTTATTTACATATAATATATTTTGCACATTGTTCTGAATTGTTTACTGCAACTAAAAACATTATTTCTGGCATTAAAATGTTGGGAAATTGTATAAAAATTCATATTTGGATTAAAAGAGGGTGTGGATGTCCTGCTGTGCTGTATAACTTGATCTTCCTTTTTGTCCCTGAGCAGGATGGACGAAGTTTGCCAGGCTCACACGTGCACTTACCAATAACCGCAACCTGGTGCAGCAGTTAGCACCACTGAGCAAGACTGAGGTCAGCCACAAGCCGTCAAGACTGGCTGAGGTGAGCAGGTCCAAATGAGAATCTATGGATTTAAATGGTTAAATCATTAACAAAACAATAACATTAGCAAACTTAAAAAAAAATGAATTAAATGCAGTAAGACAACAAGTTTGAATTGAGAGGCTTGTCGACTTGCTTCAGTCTTTAGAAACGGCCATACATTACTTTAAATATGAATAAAAAAATCTTTAAACTGCCACAGTAGAAAGATTTCTGAGGGTGACGTTCTTTGATGCATTTTACATATGTTCCCTCTCCATGAAAGGCTCTGCAGCTGGGGTCAGACATTCTCCCTCAGTACAAACAAGAGGCTCCAAAGACCCCCCCACACATTATCCTTCACTACTGCACCTTCAAGACCACCTGGGACTGGATCATCCTCATCCTCACCTTCTATACCGCCATCATGGTGCCCTATAACGTCTCCTTTAGGACCAAGCAGAACAACTTGGCTTGGCTGGTGCTGGACAGCGTCGTGGACGTCATCTTCCTGATTGACATTGTGCTCAACTTCCACACAACATTTGTGGGGCCTGCCGGGGAGGTGATTTCGGACGCGAAGCTGATACGAATGAACTACCTGAAGACGTGGTTTGTTATTGATCTGCTGTCCTGTCTGCCCTATGATATCATCAATGCCTTTGAAAATGTAGATGAGGTGAGTGAATTTCAAACTTCTTTAAATGGATTTTAATGATTTTATGACATTTGTTTTTATTTGGCATTGATCTATAACTGAAATAGTTTAGGCTTCTGTGTCTGACACTGGAAATAAATATTAAAATATTTCTGCTTTTCATGAAGGATGTTATCGCTTCTGCTTCTCCAACAAGTCATCTCCGAGAATCTTTCCACAGAAACACCACGCGGACAGAAGACTATCTACTGCCAGTAAATGAGTTCTTTTTTTCTTTTTTTAAACTGCTATAAGCATTTTTTTAAAGTATCAGATTAGATCATGTTGCTACTTGTAATATATTTAAAAAAAGGTCATGTCAGCAGGACATTGTTTTCAGTAAAATCGGCCCACCTGTGGATGTGTAACTAGGTAGGTGTTTGTTAACATATGCAGGTTCTGATTATAGTTTGTTTTTACAACCCCCAAGTTGCCAAAAATTCTGTTAATTTGGATTGAACAATTTGTGATTTTTGGTAGAACATTATTTTAATGTGTCTACCATCTGCAAAAATCAGTCAATGCTGTATGAATATTTTAAATAAAAATCCATACAGCATGTTCATCAGGTCTTTGGCAAACAGGTGGATGTACTGTACTACTGTAGTGTTTTTAATTTAAAGAGTGAAAAAAGTCTTTGTTTATGGAGCATTCTCAGTTGCACCTACTCAATACATCATTTTAAAGATTTAAAATAACGAATTAAAATATGTTATCTGCTTTATCTATTAATCTGTCAATGGTTTTCTTAATGCATCATTTGGTCCATGAAATTAAAAAATACTGTATACAAAAAAATTCAAAATAGTTGTCTGTGTCACCTTCATAAACCAGTACTGTGTGTATCTTTAAACTGCCTCTTCCTCCTTCCTCATCCTACAGGGCCTCAGCAGCCTTTTCAGCTCCCTGAAGGTGATCCGTCTGCTCCGTTTGGGCCGAGTGGCCCGGAAGTTGGACCACTACCTGGAGTACGGAGCAGCTGTCCTGGTTCTGCTGGTGTGTGTGTTTGGCCTGGTGGCCCACTGGCTGGCTTGCATCTGGTACAGCATCGGGGATTACGAGGTCATCGATGAGACCACCAACTCCATTAAAACAGACAGCTGGCTCTACCAGCTGGCCCTGAGTATAGGAACTCCTTACCGCTACAACGCCAGTGGCACGGGCCAGTGGGAAGGAGGCCCCAACAAGGACACTCTGTACATTTCTTCTCTCTACTTCACCATGACAAGTCTCACCACCATAGGATTTGGCAACATTGCTCCAACTACAGATGGTGAGAAGATTTTCTCCGTGGCGATGATGATGGTGGGCTGTAAGTAATCTCAGTAATCTTCTTTAAAAGTTTAAATACATTTTCCCTTTTTTGTGCATCAGCTGAAGCAGTAACTGATCTAAAAGGTCTGATATTACATAAAAAATAGTTTCATCCTGTTATTACTGTTCTTGGTGTGAGTGTAGGCTAATGGAGCAATGCGTAAATGGAGATGACATTATAAAGACAATGTCACACAGTTCACAGTCTAATACAGATACACACAGGCTTTTTATATCACTGACAATATAGTACAAACTCTATATTTATCAGTTTGCTAGTGTCAGCTAGTTCAGTATGTCAACTGCAAATAAAGAGACGCTATCCAAAACAGTTTAAATCATAGTGTTTTTCTTCTGCAGTGGACAAAGAGTACAACCTTGACAGTTCAAATAAATCTGAGCAGAGGACAAAAAAACAGAAGCTTCATACTGCAGAAGCATGCAGTATTTTGTTTTATTTTATTAGTTTATTTGTGACGGACAAAGCCCCAGAATTAGCTTATAAAGCTAAATTTCATTTGTAGTCCCTGGGCAGGCAACCCTGTCTCCCAAAAATTACGTTCATATACAACTAAACTGCATTCCCGATTACGTTTTCCTAGAGAACGTATTTGCGACCCGATTACGTTTTTG
>JAUMHL010000017.1:10330775-10359626 GCA_032362345.1 Sandelia bainsii
AGTGTGAACGTTTTACATTTTCCATAAATTTCACCCGAAAGCCAAATATCCCTAACTTTTTGTGAGTAGTGTATGTTACAATCCATTGATTTATCCATTAATTATGTATATAATCAGGGTGAAATTAAGTGAAAATTGAAAATCACTTTGATTAAGTAATATTACTTACTAAAACTCTTTAAAACACCACCTTTCGTTTCAGCACTGCTGTATGCAACCATCTTTGGAAATGTTACCACCATCTTCCAACAGATGTACACAAACACAAACCGCTACCACGAGATGCTCAACAACGTGCGTGACTTCCTCAAACTTTATCAGGTTCCCAAAGGCCTGAGTGAGAGGGTCATGGACTTCATCGTCTCCACCTGGGCCATGTCTAAAGGCATTGACACAGATAAGGTATTAGAATTAATATGACTGGTATTTCATTAAATGTGATAGTGTAATATACAGTTCTTCAAATTGTTTCATCAATATTTTATTATAAATATTGTTGTACAGGTTACTTTAGTTACAGTTCTCACTATTCTCTGATGGTTAGAGGTTTTTAGTGCACCCATGTGTTTTAAGTCCAAAGTATTGAGGTAAAAACTGACAGTATTATAAAAAATGTATGGGCTGACTGAAAGGTGGACGTGCTGATGTGAACAATAACTCACAAACAAATGCATGTTCCCTGAATGCCAAATCAACTGTTCTGCTTTTTCTCAGGTTCTCGCAATTTGTCCCAAAGACATGCGTGCGGATATCTGTGTGCACCTGAACAGACAGGTGTTCAACGACCACCCGGCGTTTCGTCTGGCCAGTGACGGCTGCCTGCGCTCTCTCGCCGTGGAGTTCCAGACCACACACTGTGCACCCGGAGACCTCATCTTCCATATCGGAGAGAGCGTCGACACCCTCTGTTTTGTAGTCTCCGGGTCACTCGAGGTCATCCAGGATGATGAGGTCATTGCTATACTAGGTAATTCAACACAGTTTTACGAAATTATAAAGTCTTATTTGTGCCTGTTGGTATTTGTAAATCCAGAGCAAAGACTTTGATCTGATTGTTTTTTTAAACAATCATTATCCACCACTCCTATCTCCTCTGGCTCTAATTGTTATTTCCCTGAAAATCTTCCTCTTAAAAAGAAAATGTAACTTTAATCACACACATCAGATTGTGTGGCTACAAGAATCAGACTGACACCATCTGGTTCCATGCAGGTAAAGGTGATGTGTTTGGAGATGCGTTCTGGAAAGAGACCACACCTGCCCGAGCTTGTGCAAATGTCCGAGCTCTGACCTACTGTGATCTGCATGTCATCAGGAGAGAGGCTCTGATGAAGGTGCTGGAGTTTTACACAGCATTCGCCAACTCATTCTCCCGTCACCTCATCCTCACCTGCAACCTGCGAAAACGGGTACAGATATACTCAAATTACAGCTTCTTACGTCCTGCTACCTTTCTTTTACTCATTTCTGACTCCAGGTTAGTTTTCAGTGTATGTGAAACAGTTTCTTATTATTTAACTCTTGCTGTGTAGCCAGATTTGTTAAAACACACAGAACTTAATTTTACGGTCTTGTTGAAGTTTCCAAATTTATTAAATTTTGCAGGGCTCAGATTGTGGCAATAACAAATAAAATGATTAATCCAAACTAAGGCTCTTATTAGCACTTTTCCAGGTTATACATATCCCAGTAAGGCATTTGTGGTAGGTGTATTGTTTTCCAGCCTATATATCATTGCAATATTGGATCAACATGATAGATATTCCCTTTAATGTCTGGTACATATTGTTTGTTGTTGTCTCTGTAGGAGCGGCTTATATGAAATGTTTTACAGGTACAGTAGGTTTGAAACAAGAAGCTTTTATCTATTAAAATGTGCATTTTTATGAGGAAATGTACAGACTTAACCTTAGGTCAACAAAGCAAACTCTGACACACCATGTAGTGTGTTTACAGAGACATGGAGGGTTTGTCTATGCTTTAAAATAATTGTATAACTTAAGAATGTTTTAAGTAACTATCTTCTTCTAATTTCCTCTGTGACTTTTCTAGTTTGTTGCAGCTCCATTATACAAGCTCTTATGTAATCATATATACTGAAATCACGCAGCCTTCAGCAATTTCAATAGAAAGGAAATTTGTGGCTACACGTTGAAAGATTTATGTCTTTTACTTAAAATGTATTAAAAGAAAATAAAGTCTTCTATTAATAATTTGTGCAGCCTTGCAAACTGTTCATGCCTTCATACTGTAGGTTTAAGATTTACCCTCTTAACTGTTATGTAATTATTTGACCAGGTTGTGTGCATCTAAACTTTACATGAACACAAGCTGTAAATCTTTTACTTTGTATTAGTTCAGCTTTACGTGTGCCGATAAAAGCCCCTTAGAGCCTGTGGGGAGGAAAGGTTTTGCTCATGGACACATCAGCAAGACATAACATCTAACTGTATGTTAGTGAGTTTCAGATGAACCCACATATGATTTAAGTGTTCATATATATTTTTTAAGATATGTGATAAAAGAAGCTGAGCACTGGTTATTTGTTAATGGATACTGAAAATTATTATCACAGGTCCTGTCACAACATACAGTACATCAAGTACACGTCAAAGAAAGTGAGACACATAAGTGAAATGCTGAAAATGCAGGTAATCTAAGGGCATACAGAAACTCTCGATACTGCTCAATCATCACATTGCTGCTCCATTAATGGTTTCCTTTGTGCATTGCTGCTTTCAAGTCATAAATATTTTAAGTTATACAGCAGCTCTGGATGCTTATCCTTTAAAGCTGCTTTACATACTGTACATATGTTCAGTCAAAATAGGGCACAATGTGCATCACATGCACTACTTCTGTACTACTACTAATTACTACTGTAAGTATCACAGAAACATCACAGTTTTAATGCATGGATAGTTTTTCTTGCAGATTATCTTCAGAAAGATTGCTGATGTGAAGAGGGAGCAGGAGCGCCAGAAGAGTGAGGTGACTCTCTCCATTCCTGATGACCACCCAGTCCGCAAGCTGTTCCAAAGGTTCAGACAGCAGAGAGACGTCCAAACACCAGGAGAGGCACGCTCTTATTGTGATCATAACTGTGTGCAAGTGGAGCCGCAGCACCACCACCACCACAGCGACTCAAACTCTTACCCACAGTGTCAGTCTGTATCTCCTCAGCAGCAGGATTACAGCTCCGCTGTTCGGAATAATGCACCGTGCTCAAGAGGGGGGAACACAGGGAGTGGATGTAACATGGCGGCCCCTGCACAAGCATTTGTCCAAACTAAAAAGTCAGAGAAAAACTGCACACAAGAGGCTGGGGATTCTGTATCAAGGCTTTGTGCAGAGACTCAACTTTGCCAGAGGGTTAACAACCTTGCTCAGGGTGGTGGCAGTGGTGCAAGTGGAGAGGGAGCTGTAGGTGGTGTTACCAGCAGCAGAGGTGCTCGAGGCTGGGCAAAGTTCAGAAACGCCACTTCTGCTGCGCCCCCCCCTCCTGCCGTTGAGCAAGAAAAGCTGACACAGAAAGCAGAGGAGTGGCCGAAAGAGTCTCAGTCCTCCGAACAGTTAGCAGCTGTCAACAATTCAGAGGAAGGTGGGGACATGGGTGGAAACAGTGCAGGAGAAGCAGGTGAAGAAACAAGCGCCCTACACAAAACTGACTCCTGTGACAGTGGTATTACAAAGAGTGATCTACGTATTGACAGAGCTGGAGATTCAAGAAGCTCCTTCGAGCGAAGCCCAATGGAAAAGAGCCCGATTGACAGAAACCCATTCGAGCACACTCTTGGTGTTGACAGCGAGGTCTCCCTCAAACACTCTTTTGTGCAGCCGGTGTCTGAACAAACGCTCCTTCAAGCGACGCTGCATGAAGCCAAACTGGAGCTGAAGGGGGACATTCAGATCCTGAGCGGCCGGTTGTCGGTCCTTGAGTCTCAGGTGAGCGAGATCCTCAGGCTGCTGTCGATTAAAAGAAGACTCTCGTTGCCACCTACGACTTCTCCAAAGGCAAAAGTCAAAGACTCAGTCACTGCTTCCAGGCCTGACGATGGGCCTTTCTGATTCAACAGCTGAAAACCCCTGCTCTGGTTAATATGATCATCGTGCATGTCCAGCTGGACTCTGACCAAAGAACTTTCTTGCATTAAACACTGCATGCAGTTGCCGTACCACTAAAATCCCAAGTTATTTTTCTAATAGTCTTTGACTTATGAGGCACGTTTATGATGTTGTATGTAGTAAATTATAAAATACAAAGAAGGAACAGGAATATTTAAACAGTGGTACATATTTAAAAGAACTAAATATATGTGACAAATTAAAGGAAAAACCTGAATGAATGAATGGAGAAACATAACTAATACAGATGCTTCTACACAGGTGCAATGCATGGTACTGCAGTATAAAAATGCTGAGCAGGCCGACTTTATTCTGATTTTGAATCAAGATGGGAAGAGGATAAGATCTAAGCGACCCTGAAAAGAGGTTTCATCGTTGGGGCACGAATGGCAGGAGCTTCAGTCACAAAGACTCCTCAGCTGACTAGTGTTTCAGTAGGTACAGTGACTTAAGTGACATTTAGATCTACAGGAAAGATTTCAATTCAATTCCATTTAGTTTATTTATATCACAACGCAGAGTAATCTCAAGGCACTTTACAGTGTAATGTTTAAGACCTTAAGTAATATAACCATGTATAGAATTATACGGGAAACCAAACAGTCTCACTTGAGCAAGTAATAGGCGTTGTGGCCCAACACCTTCTTAAAACACTTTCTGTTAGTTTTTCCTTTAATCTCTCACCCACCTGTATCTTACGTTTGATATTCTGATGAAGGCTTTTGTTGAAACATGTCAGCCTGATAAAAATATGGGCGAGATGAGGTCAAGTCACATTTCATAACATATTTAGAATTTTTTAAAGCTGTTGTTTTCACGATTTTCCTGACGTTTTCTTCTGGATGTTAATTTGCAGTTTTTGCTAGAACACCTGACCGAAGGGAAGCAAAAAGATTAATCTGTCATAACTTGATTCTCTGGACAAATGCCACAGTTTTTCAATGGAGTAATAGCAGTGACTTTATAGTCAGTAAAGTCAGGTAATAATATGTGCCTTACAATAATAAAGCCTCACTTTGACATGTTTTAGTGAGACATAATCACCTGTTTATAGCATGTTTTATAATATACAGCAAAAGTTAAAACTTGTGATTTATCACTTCTTCCCCCCAAAGCTCTTTTATTCACAGGATAAAAACATATAAACACACAAATAAAAAATGAAAAATATGAAATGATAGCTCTGGATGCCAATGAAAACAATTTTTTCCCCACTTGAACATGTTAATACACTATACATTGATTTTATGGACTGTTCAGAAATTCTCCTGTGCATGTAAAACAAAAAGATAAGAAAGCAATAATGGCAGTTTAGTAATATAACTGTGTTTAATTTTTGATGTTATTATTTTAAAGGTAATTGCAGCAAACATACTGTATTTTTATTCATGTAAATTTGCCTCTTTCTCAGGTGTATTTGTTCTAATGTTGAGTTTCAGTATTTATTTCAGCATTTTATATTCGTCCACTTGTAAGACAGAATAATATTACAGTAAGAGCACAGTAGATTTGAGCTGTTGGGGTGCTTCACACTGCCAAGCAAATCTGAATGAATTGTGCTGCACTTTTTTTGTTTATTCTGTTTGATAAAAACTTTTTAGTTAATGATGTTTTTAAACTGCAGATGTATGTACAGTATGAACTGTAAACATGTGAGCATGTGACTGTTACCTGATGCTGTATTTTACAGTATATTATACTATATAAACAACCTTGCATGCAGCCAAGGAAACCTGTCAACAGTGAAATGAATAATGAAACTGATGCCTGTTCACCACCTGTTCAGTCTCGTTTGTCTTTATGCCTCGACAACATGCAAACAGCGTTTATCGTTCATGTGTATGTTTGTGATTGTGAGCAGCAGGTCAACGCTCGGCCTGTTGTGCACTGTAAGCTGTTTTCTTCTGAGGCAGAGTTCTGAGCCTGACCTTCATATGGTCACTTATTTATTTATTTTTAATTTATATAATACATCCATAATCCAACCAGGATTACTGCAGTGACATTCTACCTGGTAATCATGTAAAGAAAAAAAAACTTCTGGCATTATCATTGTTAACATCTTCATATTACAATAATTTAATCTGGACTTTTATTTCTCAAACAAAAAGCTAATCACACACTGTGATGAACGTCTGACACATGCAGTCCTCCACAACACACGGTGGCACCATAAAGCCTTGTTTTTAGTGTCTCTGCAAACTGAACCACCGCAGCAAACACGGGACACAGAAAAAGCTGAAATCTGCAGAAGTTTGAGCCCAAAGAAAACTGAAAGAAGGTAAATGTAAGTTGTGCGAATTGAAATATCGCTGGACGCTCGCAGCATTTTACTGTTGTGCTGCGTCAGTGTCATTTGTAAAAGCGCGAATCTGATCAGTTTTTCATTCAGGTTAATTGGTTCTTGTTTAACTCAAGTTAAACGGCTCGGGAATAGAAACCACTCCACTTTGTTGACCTGTTTTTGTGAATGAATCTTTTTTCCACTGACAGTAGGCTAAAATGGAGTTTACCATACAGACATTTTTCTTTAACTTAAGTGCCAGACGTTTCTTTCAAAAGTATTCACACTACCATCCATTTTATTGAGAAATTTAAGAAGAATCTCTCTTAGCCTCTGATTGACATTAAGATGATGATCTTGAAGTGGATCTTGAGCTGGGACCTGCTTGACCATAAGGTCCTCTGACTGTGCCAAAATCTAATTCATTTGTGTCTTTCTATGTTGTATATCCCCATATTAGTGCGTAATTCCCAAATTACCACATTAAAACTGGAGTCAGGCAGAATCCCAGTACAGAGGGTGTGATGATGGAGGCCCAGGGTCTGGTTATTGTGACTATGTCGGTGCTAAGCCCAAGTTCTTCAAGTTTGACTCAAAGTCAGACTGATGCACATGAGATTAGTTTAATTGAAAAATGTTGTTGTTCGTATTATAATATTTATAGTATTGTATTAAAATATGTAATTTTGATATTTAAATGTATAAATATAAAATATTATTGATTTAGTTCTTAAATTTATAGAGCAATATTATAATAATAGCTTAAACCGGTAATACCTGCTGCAGAGTGTGAAAATATTTTGACTTAGATTTTTTTTTTTTTTTTTTGACTTAATGCTTTTTTTAACAATATTTTTTAGCACTGAGATGGACATGCAACTTCCTCCTCACGAGGGACACGACATCTCTGTGGTAGACATGCACACAGGCGGAGAGCCTTTACGCATCATCCTCGGCGGCTACCCAGAGGTCAGAGGTGAAAGTGTGCTGTCCAAACGCCGTTATGTGCGGGAACATCTGGACCACCTCAGGAGGGTGCTGATGTACGAACCACGGGGCCACTACGACATGTACGGAGCTCTGGTTGTGGACAGCGAGATACCTGATGCAGACCTGGGGGTGCTGTTCATGCACAACGAGGGCTACAGCACCATGTGTGGACACGCTGTCATCGCGCTCGGACGCTTCGCTGTGGACTATAAACTGGTGAAAGAACCACATTCGCCAGAGACACAGGTGAACATTCACTGCCCCTGTGGTCTGGTTAAGGCGTTTGTTGAGTATTCTGATGGTAAAACAGGAGGCGTGAGGTTTCACAGCGTGCCAGCGTTTGCATTTGCTACAGGTACGGCACTCACCTTTAATTTTGTCCTCACAAGAAACCAAACTGTTTCCAGGTGTGGCGCAGGATTAACTTGGCGGTTTTTCACCAGATGTGACGGTGACAGTGGAGGGGTTTGGTGATGTAACAGTTGATGTCAGCTACGGAGGAGCCTTCTATGCCTTCGTAAATGCCCAGAGGTTCGGTCTGGATGTGAACAAGTCCAGGACTCGAGATCTGGTAGATGCTGCCACAGCAGTGACTAAAGCTGTCAAATCTCAGGTAAGAAGTTCATAACGTACAGTTGACAGGAAATAAGAAAATCTGTGTTGAATTACTACAAACAGTGTTTTTTGTATTTAATCTGAAATAAGGATGTTTGCATGGGAAGCATTTGTTTACAATTACAGTGCTGTGACACACACAAATGATGCAGATCATCAAACGAATTTTAATATTGCACAAAGATAACACGAGTAAATCCAAAATGCAGTTTTAAAATGATTATTTCATTTATGAAGGGGAAAAAAGCTGTCCAAACCTGCCAGGACTTATGTGAAAAAGTAGTCTAGAGGCCTCTATGCATTTAAGGTGTGTGTGTGTGTGTCACATCAAGGACAATATCTGGTAATATAGTGTTACCCAAAAGTAGGTAGACATTATTAGTGTTGCACTGGAAAAAACACAAGTGCTTATACAGTATATGACTTTAACAGCCACACTTCTGCTCGAAAGACTTTCCACAAGATTTTGGAGTCTGTTTTTTTTTCTCCTTTTTGGTCGTAATAGCATCAGTAATGTTTTTTTTTAATGCCACTGATGTTGGGTGATGGGGTTTAGCTAATAGTTGGTGCTGCAGTTTGTTCAGTGAGGCTGAGGTCGGGCTCTGTGCAAGTTTTTCCACACTTTTACCACATTTTTGTCTTCTTCTCTGCTAGGTAAAGTTGCACCATCCAACCAGTGATGATTTGGCTTTCCTTTACGGCACCATCCTCACAGATGGCAAAGACGATTTTTCCTCTGATGCCACGGCCAACATCTGTGTGTTCGCTGAAGCTCAGGTATGGACCTGAGAAAATACTACGTTGTCATTTACACTTTTGTGTATTAAAATGATCTAAGCATTAAGTTAGGACACTGCATGAATCAATACTAAAGTATGGACGGGCCTCCACATGCAGTCTGGTTTATTAGTACTTGGACTTAGTTTAAACGCTGTGTTCTCAGGTGGACAGAAGTCCCACTGGTTCTGGTGTTACTGCTCGAGTGGCTCTTCAGTATCACAAAGGTCTCATCCAGCTGAACCAGACCAGGACCTTTCAGAGTGGAGCCACTGGATCCCAGTTTACAGGAAAAGCTGTTGAGGTACCTGAGTATTCTTCTGTGATATCAAAGGCGTGTCCTCTGTTTTAATGTTTACAGGTCCAGAGTAGGACCAAACCAACAGGTTTAGAAACTTTTACCTAGAGCACAAACTCAGAGAAGAGGGAAACTGTGTTAAATGCAAACCTCTCATTGAAAATAATAAACTGTACATTTTTTACATTGTTTATTTAGTGTAATAAATTATTGCAGAATGCTAAAACAATGTGGCATAAATAAATAGCTGCAAAGCCATGAACAGATAAAGCATTTTGTTTTATTCAGTTTTCTTTTAATTTTTTTGTTTTACATCTCTGTGATTGTGTTAAATCTCTCTGTAGCATTATCAGTTACTTTGCATCTCTTTGTTGTTATTTTCTATCTTTTGTGGTTGTATTGTGTCTGTTTGTAGTTGCTTTGCCTATGTGTCATTTTTTGTGCATTCGTGGTTGTTTTCCATCACTTTGTGGCTGGTTTTTGTCTTTGTGGTCATTTTTCGTCTCTATAGTGGTTTTGCATCACTTTATGGTTGTTTTTTGTCTCTGTGGTTGTTTTTCATTTCTGTGCACTTGTTTTGCATGTCTTTGTAGTCATTTTGCAGCTCTGTGGTTGTTCCTCATGTCTGTTGTGTTGTGTTTTTGTAGTTGTTTTGTGGACGTGTTTGTGGTTACTTACTTTGTCTTGATGGTCGTTCAATTGACTTTCCAATGTTTGAGAAATGTTCAGGTCTTTGAGCCTCCGCACTCTCTGCACACGTGCTGATAAGATGATCATAAGTGACAGTTTTCACGGTCATGGTCCAAATTTGTCGTTAACTAAAGGTCAGGAGCAGTTTGAGATAATGTCACAGTTTTCGTCTCCTCAGGTGGAATCTGTTGCTGCTGTGCTAAACTGACAAGATCCTGTTAAAAATGTGTAGGAAAGGTTTTTATTACTGCATGAAAACGAATTCTCTGAACACTAATATTTATAGGACCTAAATAAATCAGATTTTCTTTGTGCCGTTTAATTTTTTGGATGGTAAAATCAATACAACACTTTCAACGTCCACTTATCATCAAAACTTAAATTGACAAATGGAATTGTGGAATATTTGTTTGACAAATTACAATATTTTCTAGAACTCATCAGTTAGTCATATCCCAACAAAGTCGCTCATATTCTCCTTGTTCTACATGTATTTATCTTTAGCAGTTTACATAATGATAACATTTATGTGATTCATCCAACTGAAATATTTTACCTGAGATCCAAAAACCCTCAAATAGATGGAAGTGAACAAAATAATTTTGTACATTTTAAAAGTACAACTTTGTTTTCACTGAGATACGTTTGTGATTCTCTCTTTTTGTGCTTCTGTTCAGGAGACTAAATGTGGAGACTTCAGAGCTGTAGTGGTGGAAGTTGCTGGCAGAGCTTTTTACACCGGAGTTTCGCGCTTTGTGCAGGAACCAGATGACAAGCTGAAACGCGGTTTTCTGCTTAAGTGAGGCACAATTACAGGTTTTGTTTTTAAACATGGTTATTTAAAAAAATATTTTAAACATTAAAGCTATTAAGTGATTTTGTATCTGTAAAAACTCAAGTTGCACCAACAGGAAATCCCTGAGCTCTTCAAGAAAAGAATAACTAACAAATAATTTGTGTTTCCTTTGTAATAGTTATGAGTAGTGAATTTTAAAACATGTATTTGTTTTAATTTCACTTTGGTTGAAATTATTGATTCATGAGCACTAATCTTATCTAAGAAATAGATCAAATATTTTGTTTATAACTAAAACATTAGCAAACAATTACGTGGAAACTAGAATAATTTTACACTGCATTGTCACATTTTACTTTAAGTAAATACTATCAGCTACACAGTAAAACCTCTACCGATGAAGTTGATTTTTATTGAGAATTTAAAGAGCAATTTAGGTTGTGACGTCTTTTTGTTGTTATTTTTTTGGGGTACATTTTAAGATTTTAAGCTGTGATGACAGGTTGAGGTGCCCTGTTCAGTAGCAGTTGCTGACCACTAGATGGTGCTATGAACTTAACTGCTGTCAGTCTTTAAAGTTAGAAACACAAAAAATTGTCCCAGTATCTGTTTGTACCCCTTTTTATTCAGGGTTGTAGTGGTGATACATGTCTTTTTGACCCAAAGTAAGTGCAAAAGAATTAAAATGTTCTTATTAACTACATATGCAAAACTGTTTTCTCCCATTTATTTTCTGATCCTTGTACAACGGAAGGCGATAAATTATAAAAGTTCAGTGAAGGTGTTTGACACTGGATGGATTCACACAGCTGACGTCCGCGTGTGATGTTTTCTACCATAATGAAAACATCACATGTAGTTAAAATCGGGGTTCTGCTGCTGCTTTATTTTGGCAGTGTAAATCCAGCCAGCGTGCAGAAAAGATATTTCCTCTGTTCAAATAAAAACATTACAGGAGGGCACTCCCTTCACAGGGGAAAACAGGTGTATTGCATTGACTGGGTATGGTTTTAATGGCATTTAGCATAGTAAGTATGAATTCATATGTGCATGTGTAACAAACACAGAACCTTATATATAGATATATGTAATCTATGATGAGTGTCCACACTTGTTGAGAAATTGCAGATTAGGCCCAGGCCTTTCAGAGTACCCACTCAACAATTAAAATCAACAGAGTTAAGGCCAGCTCTTAAGTTCAAATAAAACATACAGTGATCAGATACATAAATGCTGCATGTCGATGATAGAATAGAAGAAAAAAAAAAACTCGGCTTCTCAGCTGCGTCGCCTGCCGTTAAAACCACTCTGTTTAACAATGCGGCGTCTCAGTCCTACGATGGTTCTGACTGCAGGGAGGAGCAGCAGCATTAAGAGGAAGTTCAGGTTTAGTGTCTCCAAAAATTTTCTCTTGAACAATCCAGGTCGCCTAAAAGCAGCTCCTCATTCTATGAAATCAGTCCGTACAAAATGGCCCCTTGTGTTTTTAATGGAATCATCTTCCTTTTGGGTTGAGCATCAAGCTCTGAAGGAGATTCAGATGTACAAAAACTGCAGAACAGTTCCTATCAAACAGCCGTGAACCTCCCCTTTCATTCAGAAGGAGGAAAAACATCCTGGTCCTGCCCCGACAAATTTGTGAAATACACTTAATTTGGCCAAACTCGTTCTCCAGCAGGAATTACTGATCTGGTCAATCAGTTTTTGCCTTCTGCTCCTTTTATCATCAAAAACATGTTGCTGTGTGCGGCTCTGCAACCATGATGTGAGGCTATGGTTTATTCAAGCCGAGCTGGGTGGCAGCGGAGGAGGTGCTGAGGAATGTGCATGTCAGTTCGACCCAGAGAGAAAGCTGGAGGGGTGTGGAAGTGGGCGAGCACGTCAAGGATGCTGACCTCAACCTCCGTTCAGAAGTTGAGCTTTGTGACCGGTCGCTCTCTGCTCGAGTCTGTGGTCTGGCTGTTGATGCGTTTGCGGTTCCGTTTCATCTTGGACAAGTCCTTGTCGAAGACCTCGCCTGATCGCAGCGCTGACACCAAGTCATCAAACTCGCCACCATCATCCTCCCCGTTTGCCTTCGCTTTCCGGGCCTTTCGCTCTTTCTCCCTCTGTTCTTTCAGCTGGTGACAGAATCAAAGTTACAGTATTAACAAAAAAATGTCCCGCTAAACATATTAAGCTGTTTGACCGTTAGTCAAGACGATTGAGACGATCAATAACACGCTTTAGTCTGGACTGGCCATCAGCTGGTTAGTTTAGTTTAGCATGAAGACTAAAAATGTGGAAACAGCTCTGGCTCTGTCCAAAGGTAACAAAATCCATCTATAAGCATCTCTAAAGCTATTTGTGGCTCAGCTCACTTAATTCCTGGTGTTGTGTTGATGCTGAGGGGTTGCTTGGCAACTAGCAGAGAAATAACCGACTAATCACAACTTGTTGTTTTTGTATGGATGTAACAATTATACATATACAGTATAACATGTAAATTAGTGAGCTTTAGAGACACTTCTAAGTGGCTTTTGCTGTGTTTAACAGAGTCAGTCTAGCTGTGTGACACGGTAGTGACATCAGTTGTCTCATCTAACGCTTGTAACTATAGAAAATAAGTGTATTACCAAAACAGCAACGCCTTCCTTTTCAAGAAGTATGTTATATTATAAAACGTTCCTGTACCCAAGCATTTTATTACAGCAGTGGCTCTTTTAGTCAGCAATCATATGGAAACAGGAGCTGATGATATACCTGAGCCTCCATCTTGGCCCTGCGCTCCTCCTCTTCTTTACGTTTCCGCATGTTCTCGTTCTCCTGCTGAGCCTCAGTGAACGACTGCAGGAACTGGTCAAAGATGCCAAAGAACTCATCTGGCTGCATCTTAATGGCATCCTCACCAAAGTGCTTTACTGCCCTCTGGAACTGTGGGACCAAAGAGAAGGGGGCACACAGGGAGGGGAAAGTAGCATTAGATTTACAGCAGGACACAGTACAGACATGCTTTAGTTTGTCTTTGACTGTTTTACAGGGACTCATTAGGTTTGAGCTCTTTGAAATCAGAGCATGGTACCAGTAGTGGAGCTTTGAAGCCCTTGTTAACCCAGGTCTGACCAGCTACTGATTATAGCAGAGGCCAGGCTGGAGCCAGGGCCCAAATTAAGGCAACATGTTTGTTGGGTATTTTTCACAGTAAGTTAAAAAGGAGAACATCCAGATGTGAGACCATGCTGAGAACATATACCTTCAAACATCTGTATGTTAACAGCAGCTCTGTCTGTGACATGCACACTCTTATCAGGTGGAGCGAAGATGCATGGCAGGTTTTTCATGAACGTACAGTGTATTCAAATGTTTAAACAGGTTTGTGCTTGCTCACAACAGGGATTGACAAATGTATTTTATGACACGTGATAAAAATGCCTAAAATGTCACTTTTATCCTTTGAATCCTGCAGAAATATTATAATATAGCAATAAGCTAATTTGAGGGTCAGCAGGTTGCCAGTCATGAGTATAGATGACCTTTCCAAACACCCAAATATGTAACTGTGGGACACTGTAAATGATTCACAGAAACTAAGGGTTGCCATGTGACCAGCTGAGCACATGGGTCAATGCAGCACAAACGGTGGGGTGGAAAACATGCTCAAGATAAAAACTCTTCCTGCTTTGCACCAGTTAATGTGAACAGACACATAAATCTAACTTTACAGTGTCAAGCTCTCCCTAAAAAGGTTAATGTGCTCAGATTTCTAGTTGGGAAAAATCAGTTTCCCATAAAGATAAATTTGTTTCCTCATGTGTGCTAACACAGTGATTGCTTTTCTTACCACACATTAGTGATGAGTAATGTGGACTCCAACAGTAGATTGTGGTTAATAAAAGCATTCACTCAACTACTATGACACAATGAGACACATATTGTCCAAACAATGCTGAACACAGTTGTGCAAAACAATATCTGATCTCTCTCTCTCTCTCTCTTTCTCTCTTGAGCTGCACACAGGGCAACGTGCAGGTTGACAAAGAGTCTACTGCTCTGCAGCAGGAAGCTGAAACACTCCACTCCTGCTGCTAGCTTTCCTAGAGAGGTGACTGATGGGGTCAATAAGGTGTGTAAAAACAGCTGTACAGAGAGGAAATGGGATTCAGGCTTTCTGTGTCTCTGCCTACAAGTGACGGTGGTGCTGTCCATTCAGCTCAAACAAACACAATCCACACACTTACCAGTTCTTTTGCCTCGGTGAGAGAGTCCTCCACATCGGAGAAGCTGAAACTTGCCACAGTGATGAACTGACTCACCACAGACACAAACTTGTCACCATGTTCCTGTGGACGCTGTTTCTGGTAATCAAGCTCCTGTGAAGACGGGAGAGAAATACGGAAAATGAAATTAAAAATAAGTTATATTATACCTGACCAAAACATTTTATAGCAGTTTGCCCCCAAAAAAAGACAACATGTATTGTCTAATAAATCTTTGTGACTCACGCTCTCGACGCTTTTCAAGCCACTGCGCAGGTTGCAGATATCTTTTTCCAGCTCAGTCATGCTGCAAAAAAAGGTTGCGTAATGAAAGAAGCAATAAGTTTTAATGAAAGGAGAAACATTTGGCAGCTTTCTAGCCATATTGGCTTAACCATATGGCAAACCATATGTTTATCATCTTATTTTTAATTGATCATCTAGAGACCCTTTATGGGGTCCTAACCCCATATTGGGAGCAGACTGGGAACCAGTGCTCCACCTACTTGACTTTGGCAGCCTCTGGGATACTCTGCAGGTCCTCCTGGAACATCAGGACTTTAGGGTATTTCTTCTCGAGGATGGTGATCAGGTAGTGCAGGAGAGTTATGTTTCTGCAAACACAGAAGCACAGACACACTGAGCTGGACCAGCCTTCAAGCGCAGCGAATGTGTCAAATGTGTATTGTTTTTATTTCATAGGGTTACATACAGAATGAATATGAGTTTCAGCAGTTTCACATTGCCAGCTCCATGTGTAACTTTTTTATTCCATACATTCTTTATGTTACTGCCTGCAAAGTTTTAACGTGACAACTGAAAAGTGTTCTTACTTGTCGATGCTGGATTTGGTGTCAGCGATCTTGTTGAGTGAGGAAACTTTGAAGCCGTAAGCGTTCCCCCTCTGACCCTTGTTCATGTAGTTTCCAAAGGCCAGCACCACCTCCAGCAGCTGCTTCAGGTTTTTACTGTGTAAAATGTCTTTAGAAGCCTTGGTCAGAGCTGAAACAAAGAACACCACATTTATTTTTTGACATTTTTCTTTAGTTGCTTGTTAATGGCAAATGTCAAAAGGTAAAAATATAAGAATTTTACAAGCTTTAGAAGACAATACTTTCCAATACTAAATACTGTATAAGGGTTTTGTTGTTAGAGATAAATTAAATATAATACTTCAGTCTTTCATGTCGTGGGTGTTTTAGATTTTTCTCACCTTCAACTTTGGGTTTGATCTCAGCTATCCTCTCTGTGAACTTCTTCTTGAAGTATAGTGACTGCAGCCTCTGCTGGTAGTGGTTTATTCTGGACAGTAGTTGAAAAATGTGTGCAAAATGAGAACAAAAATAGACAGAAACAATCAATTATGAACAGGGAAATCTACGGATTTAGAGAAAAACCACAAACATGGGCACTGTGTTTAAGCAAAATAATGCAAGTTGCCTGTTTGCTTACTAAACGGCACATATAAAACTTCCACTGTGGTAATGAAGCTTATTTTTGGCAGAGTTAGGATTTCAGCCTATAAACCACTGACTCTGCAGCTAATGAATGCCAGTGACACATCTGTCCTCCACTCTGTTCTGTTATTTAAATAAACTTGAATGGCAAGAATCTGCAAACTATAGTAAATTATTAAAACAAACAAAAAAAAATGTATTGTATAATTCTGCATTTAACTATCACACATTTTATTTCATTATACTGTAAGAATGTCACTTGCTTTACTTTCTAATCTCTGGTATGCAATTAGTGGCTGAGTTGTGGCTTTGTTCCTTTAATCTTACAAGAGTTTGTTTACAAAACTCTAATGCAAATACTGTTATTATATTACAGATCCTATTTACTCACCAACACGAATTTAGAAAATGTGAATCACACAGACAACCATTGTTCCCTGCTAAGTAGAAAACCATGTGTCATTTCATTTATCTGCTGTGAGTAAGAGAAGAGTAACAATGGCTATTGTTTGTCAGATCTGTGATGCAGAGTGCTGCAGTCAGGTCTGAGATAAGTCCCTAGTGCTTAATCAAAAAGCTAACACTTGAGAGAAAAAAACCCACTATGGGTAAAGTACCTGCTCATCTCATAGAGAAAACGGTCAGGTTTTGCCATACGATCAAGCTCATGTTTGTGCTCTTCCAGAAGATCCACATCGCTCTTTTCTGGAACAAACTTCAGCAGCTGATAGAGGAAGGAAAGAAAAACAGGAAAACACATTTTCATTTGTCTGTCCGTGTCTCAGTTAAAGACGGTAGAAGGATTTATCCTGCTGTCACAATGTTTCATTCACTGGCTGATCAACCTCTGTTAACGTGACTTTGCATCTCATTGGCTCTTCAGTGACTTGTGTTTCCATGCACCTAAGTAACCAGGTTACTCAGAGATCAGGTAATGTGGGTAACATGAGGAGGCATCGCTCCGAGTTATGATTCCTCTTAACATTCAGCCTTTCCACCCAACAACTGTCTGTAGTCTCTTGTAAAAAGACAATTAGAAACCTGGTTACACATACATATGGCAGAGAAATCAGCATTCTCCAGATTTCTCCGAAATCTACCTGGGGAAATTAGATTACTTGAGAAAGCCGACTGTGAGTTACTTCAAAGTTAACGCACTGCAAAATGTTTTTATTCCATGAACAAAATATACTACTATTCTATACAGCTCACTGTGGAAAGCAGACTGTATCCAGGTGTATGCAAACACACTGCATGAGTGGAAGGACTGTTGCATGAAGGAAACTTGATGATACCTGCTCCAGCATGTCTTTGGGAAGGTCCTCCTGTTCATCCATGGTTAGAATGGCTCTCTTGATCTCTTCATTGGAAAGCTTCAGCCTGCAGCACAAGAGATGAGCGCATTAAATATTTTTTACAACATGTTTTTGACAGGGTTATAATGACGTACTAAACTTACCGCGATAGAAGGATGTTGCAGTTTTGAGCTCGGCGGCCATCAATGACTGACAGCTCCCTGACTTTTTTAGAGCTCAGTGTGTCGTCTTCTGCCTCTTTCTGTGAGCAAAATGATAGAGGTTAGACAGCAGGTTTTAACAGGTACACATATATTATGGTTTATTTTGTTACAAACAACAATGACATATCTTAAAATCCCACACAAGAGATGACAACACACAAAAATGCTCAAACACCATCAAACGAGAAGGTTATCACATTCATGAACGCAAGCAAACATGACACACAAATTCTGTATATATATGTTAAATAGATGCAACAAAACATGTAGCTGCAAGTACAACAGGACATCAAGTCTAACATATGGACAAATTCACAAGGAGCGACAAAAATAACTACTGGTAAATGCACTCACCTGTTTGCTGTTATTGATCATAAAGAAGTCCTAAAATGCAGGCAAGAGGCAGGGAAGATGTAAGCACTCATTAGGATAAGTAAAGCAGTTATGTGATTGCAGCCCACAAAAACAAACAGCAAATTAATCAACACACTCAGATGAAAATGGCTTCATCAGTAATGAAGTGAGCAGCAGTGAGGCGGGAGGATCGATACGTGCTTATAGTTCACATGCTGTGCACATAACAAATCAATCTGTCAAGTTTTGTCATCTTTGTGTTTAAACTGAGACTCTACATTTACTTTTATTTGTGTGTCTATATGTCATCAAAATTTAAACTACAGATCAATTTTAAATCATATTTCTAACATTATGTGTATTTGACATGCTTAAGCTCATGTTTGAGGTAATAAAACAAGGACTGATCTTGGACTTTGAAAAGACATGCTCATTCTGTTCTGTGCAGCTAATGCAGATACTACTGATGATGATCATCTAGTAACTAAATCAATTGCAAACTGAAGCCACAGGAAGTAAAGAGCTGATTCTCAGCAGTTCACACATGCATTTTCAATCACATATGGAAAAATGATCAAAACCACAAAGAAATTGCATCCTATTCAAATATAAGAAGGCATTTAAGAAAGAAAGGAAATGTATCTGTCAATTTCACCCTTCTATGTTTTGACTTAAAGGTAACTTTTTTGTAAATTATCTGATCGCTGCTTCTCTCCTTTGTCTAACTGTGCTTGAAAAATCAATTAGTAAATCTAAATAAAGTCTAAATAAAAAAAACACAAGCCAGCTGAGCTACCAGTCACTCATCCAACACAATCCGTCAATCCCCAGTCCTCTCTGACACCAGATGGTGAGATGGAGGGAGGAACAACCTCTTCTTCAGTACCTGCTGTCTCTGATAGGCTGAGAAGGTTTTTTCAATGTCCTCCAGATCCAGGATTTTGAAAACCTTGGCATCATCCACCTCCATCCATACGGTGCCTTCCAGTTTGTTCTGAGCAAAGAACAATAAGACGTTCATATCATGTTTGAAATAAAACACGTTCAGTTCTTTTGCACTTCGACTGTTCTCACCTCTGCTAACTTTGACCAGTTGAAGGACTTGAGCGGATTGCATGGCTGAGGAATGTTTTTCTTCTTCAGGGACAGTCCCAGGGGTGCTCCTGGTGGTGGAGGGGCACCTATGATGGGTGGGTGTCCCGGAGGAGGCGGGGGACCGCCTGGAGGAGGGGGTGGGGGAGGTGGAGGAGGCATCATACCACCAGGAGGTGGTGGGCAAATACCAGCGAAAGCTGGCACAGGTGGAGGAGGCAGAGGGCCACCAGGGGGACCAGGTGGGAGGGGAGGGCCTCCTGGAACAACAGCTGCCTGTCTCTGAAGAGAGAGAGTGTAGCACCAGGAGAGTTTAAGTGTTACCACTAAGATTATAGTCACAGCTTCAGCACTAAGAGATGCATTTCATAGTCTGTTGACCAAACAAAAATCAAGTTTATAAAAGAATTCAATATTTGTTTGTTTCTGTATAAATTCCTTAAGATGATTTATGTCCTGAACAGTGGTCCCAGCCTGAGGGGACAGAAGATGATAAAAGAGAGATAAAAAGAAAAATATTTATAGATTTCTTTTTTGTTTGTACGAAACAAGCTTCTAAAAATCCTTCAAGTGAGACAAGGGAAGGGTTTTTGGATTAGAGTACTTTAATTACTCTTTATGGTGGCTTTTTTAAATGCATTTCCTTTTTTAAATTATATAGCTGCTTATTATTTTCTTTGATGCACACGCATTAAGTTAATCCTTGCTGTACATACATCTTTCTTAATGCAGTATACTGACTGGGTGTCAAATGTTACACAATAATATCCACATTTTTTTCTATTCATTCATGGTCAATTAACCACCACCACTACTACTACTACTAATAACAAGCAATAATTATTATATAATGTCATAATTCATGTTCCAATCATTTTCACATGTAACATCTGAATGATCTCTCCTAACAGGGGGGATGATTACACATTAAGCTTAAGCTTATTACGTAGTGACTTTGTGAATAGTAAGGACAACGTACGGTGCTGAGTTCGTGCAGTCGGGCTGTGAGTTCAGCCACTTGCTGTTTGACATTCTTGTGCTCGGTGCTCTCTTTCTCCAGCTTCTCTTTCATCTTGTTCAGGGTCTGCATCATGTCCTCTTTTTCCTGGGTCTTTGCGTCACATTCACGCTCCTTCTTCTCGAACTTCTGCTGCAACTCATGGTGCTCTGATAGGAAGTGACAGCAATATCTTCATCATATTGAGTTTACTAAAACAATGATTTTAAGTAGCCACCAATGTTTACTAATTCATTGTATTTCAGGCAAATAGTTCATAATCACACACACCTTTTCTCATTTTCTCTGCCTGCTCTTTCCACTGTTTGACCTCATTTTCATTGACCAGCCTGCAGAGAGGATGACACACATTATTAACATCAGTGTCTACATGAACTAGAGTGATTGTTTTTCTGAACTTAAAAGGGAAACTATTTGGAGCCAACACAGCTTTCAACAAACTTAACACTGTTTCTTTGTTTTCACAAAGTGATCTGTGCCACGGACTCATTCATGTGTCTGTTTGGGGAAAGTCGAGGACTCACATCCGGACAACGTTCTTCACGTTAAAGTTCTCCAGTGGTGTGACATCGGGGTCGTGACCTTTGTCATTCTGTAAGACCATCTGCTGGACGATACGGTCCAACAGCAGCCAGTACTGCACTGTGTTACCACTCCTCTTGTCTGAGGAGAGAAAGAGGCACATTCAGAAAAAGATTAGCCTCCTGGCTCAAGTTATTTTGTCTCCCCTCAGCAAATTAATCTCATTAATATCTCAGAAACTACTGACTGATGTTGGATCTACAGTGGCTGTTTCATTATGATGACACAAAAAAGAATGATGGGTAAAGGTATTTTAGAAATATTACACTGATAAGCCAAAGAGTGGCACTATAATTACAGGTTACAACAAGATGACATGTAATTATAAACAGGCTGGTGAGACCACATCTGCCAAAGGGGAAAACATGTTTACTGTTGTCCTCAAAACCTTGTATTAAAAAAAACACACACAGAGATATGTTACTGTTGTGAGAAAACCAGTTATTTCTTTTTACAAGGGTATGTGCAACTGTTCAATACACTACATCATATTCAGTGATGATATTTTTGATTCCTCTTTCTATTTAATCACAAACTTGCTCTTTATTAACACTTGTGTTTAACCATGACACTCATATTCACGGTGTTAATTATATCTTAATGCCTCTAAAGAGCGAGTGGAGTCTCATAAAAACAGCAGTTTGTTGGGAAAGCAAATGTAATCAGGCTTTTGCATTTATCAAAAAATAAATATAACCCAACAACAACCACAGACACTGAGCTTTAAGAATTCAGTTTGGGTGGGAATGTGCTTATACAATTTCTGCCCTGTCTAATCTGAAATAAACAATTATTTAGTACTTATCTTTTGGCCAGAAACCAGCCTTTTAGACACATCTGTTTTATAGATTGCAGCCCGGTAATGAATAATTTAAAGAAACACTTACGTGGCATGAGGAGACAGTGATGCAGGACAGACATAAAGTGCGGGTATGCATCAGTGAGGTTCATCTTCTTGCGGATGAGATCAAAAACTTGAGTGGCACTTTTGGTGTCTATATGTACCTGGTGAAGGAGTATAGAAACAGATGAGGCTCCATCTACTTCAATGTACTGAATAAACAGTCACAACAAATCAAGAGTAAGGGAATGATTTATCTTTACCGATTCAAAACGTTTGGACAAAGCCAGCTCATCCTCGTTCCGCAGCATCTCAAAGTAGTCTAAATGCCTGAAGTGTCAGAGGGAAAAGAGTGGATTAGAAAGCAGACCACAAATGTGATGCAGTCATATAGAGGGACTAGACTTTATGGGTTTGTAAGTCGAGTTTGTGAATTTCAGTCAATCCTAAGGTGTGAACTGTCTCATGACGTCCTCTCTGGTTTCGAATCTTTCAGCTCATGATCAAATATTTATTGGCACCACTTTGAAGCGGGTGAATTCTTCAGATATTTTTAGGCTACATGTACATCTCACCTGTCTAACGTTGAGTTTTCATGAGAACGCAGCTTATCGATCACAGGTTGGATCCCCAGCATAAGAAACTCATATCGTAGGTGGATACGGAATTCCAAACTTTCCTATATGAAAGAAATGACAGTAAAAGTGAAGCAAAGAATGTTTAAAATGCTCTTGAGTCATTAGGCAAAGGACATGATGACTTTCTAGTGTTAAAGGAAGCATAAAAACCATGTAAGGAATATAATTCACCTCTCCAGCCCCTTGACTCAGCACAGCATTAATAAAGGACATGATGGCTGTTTTCAGGTTGACCTCGTCTCTGTATCGCCCTGTACTCCGGTCCAGATCATTTATAAGTGTCTGAGGGATGACACATCATTAAAGGGTGTTCAACATCTTCACGCAATGTTGCTTTTAAATGGCTTTACCTATTGGCAAAAGATTTAAAACTACAACTGTGAACCTGGCTTGTTCCCACTCACCTGAAACCGTGTCCTCTCACAGGCAAAGCGCTGGTAGTGCAGCATAGCTTGCAGGATTTTTTTGTGCCCGCCAGGCACCAGACACACAGCGCCCATGATCTCCAGCACTGCCACCTTGGTCTTCATGTTCTCCGTGGCCAGGCTCTGAGCAATGATGTTGATGCTCTCGGAGTGAGAAAGGACGTGGGCGCGGCCCTGCGAGTTGTTCATCAGAGCTTTGATGCAGCCGATCAGAGACGTGTGGATCTGTGACTCAGTGGTTTCATAGTCCATGCTCTTCAAGAAGTTCAAGATACATGTGAGGCCATCCAGGTCAATGAATCGAGTCACAAACCTGAGAGGAGAGCAGACATAGAGAATTGGAACCGTGAAATTAAAATGCACTGATGTCCTGGAGAAATGCTGCAGTAGTGCATGTCACAAATGTTGAAAAGTCTGTTTCCGTAGTTTGTCCAGATTATACACTGTAACTGAATCATCTTCACTCATAAAATGTCAATGAAATATCGGAAATGTCTCTTTAACCAACACTGCAATGACTTTTACAGGTGTTCAGTCCATAAAGGACTCATTTACATACTGCTGTGAGGAACTGAAAAGAGTGACAGACAAGGTGAAGGAGGTTAAATTAAAGGAGATGCTGTAATATTTGAATTTTTAATGTAAAGGAAAAGGAGAGAAACATGTCCTCAACCTCATAGGTTGTGTCCGCAGAGCTGTCTTCAAGCTCTCTATGGTTTTGTTCCTCTCCTCCTCATCTTCCTTCTCCAGAGCAAGGAGCGTCTTTCTCTGTTCAACAAACAATTCAACAACAAAAATCTGAGCCAAAAGTTGCACAAAGCTGCTTCTTATTTATTATGAGAGCACCATATGACAATGTAATAATAAAAGTGCTGAAAGATTAAGTTTGTTTAGGTGTATTCTTGTTAGAATGGAAGAAAATGTGAATTAGAAAGTGTCTAATTTGTCGGCTCACTAGAAGCTACAGTTAGATGAAAATTGCCAAGTCAGTTTTTCAGATTTGTCTCGAAGGGATTTGCAATCTTCGACCTTTGACTTGGATAATGAAAAACTATTTCATAAGGAAACTCTGAGGGAGAAATTTCTGGAAGAGCAACAGAGGACAGATCCTTTTTATAGCCATTTTTATATCCAAGAAAGAATAAATAAATTGTATGTTATTACTTACAGCTGCCATTGAATTGAGCTGATCAATGTAGTATTCTGGCCAACTAGTTGCACTTTTGTTTTCTTCTTGTTCCTGAAACAGAGTAACAGAGAGGCATTGAAGCAACATCACACAATTATCGGGGAAGAAAGAACATGAGAAAAGTTTATTTTAAAATATAAAGTTGGCTTATGAGTATTGATTTAATAGAAATTGTAAGAAGTTGCATTAGATTGTGGTCTTCAAGGAAATATTACAGAAGTAAAATCAGGTTATTTGGTTCATGTCACATTTGAATATATTGAGGCTGAACTACAAAACAGACAGAGAATTTCATTCCATCATTTTTTAAGTGATTGGCTTTAAAAGACATAATAAATAAACACATAAGGAAGAGAAGATCTGGGGCATAAATAGCCAAAAGCCAAAAATGGAGCAAGAACTCAAAGTAGAGCGACACAGATATCCAGCCCATTTTATCCTCCAGTGCTTCACTGAGTTTCAAGATGTGGTGAGAAGTGCTGAAAAGAGAGCACAGCTGCTGGAGAAAATCTTCAGATTAGTAAATGAATGTTAAAACTGCAGATTAAGGTCATGGTCTGACTTATGTTTAGATTAATCTCCAGACAGGCACGTTTGTATTACAAGTGAAAAATAACGGAAAGATATTTCTTGGATAATTTAATTTTCTAAATAAATAGAAAAACACTGAGGAGAAAATGACTTGACCCTGAACTTGGCTTGTACATAAAAGGCCCCAAGGCTTTCATTTTAACTCTTGCCCCATTAAGCACAAGCGAGCCGACCATGAGAAACTAATTGGGCGTCAGTTAATAAAGCAGCCTACAGAGTCTTGGCGGCTCTGGCAGAGACTGCAGGCTTTGGCTGGTCTGCAGGGATCATGCAGTGACAGTAAGGCCTGATCTTGCTGCTCCATCCACCACCGGTGCCAGGTTGACCAGGCGGGCGCTGGAAGAATTTCAGTCCATTAGTGGAGCAGAAACAGAGGTGGGACCACTTCCTTTTAAGTCTTAAAAGAGTCCATCTCTCTGAACTGTCCAAGCTGTACCCTGCCTCTCCCCCAGTGACAACTGGGACTGACTCCAGCACCCCTGCGACCCTTAACAGGAAAGGCGGCTGAGATAATGGATGAATGGATGGAGTTCATCTTTCAACTCGGAAATCAGCAGTCTTCAAACGCTGGCAGTTTATTTAAGGTCACGATAAGAGAGAAAAGTGGACTGTATTTCTTTGTGACCGTAATATATTTCAAAAAGTAAAAGATCAAAGACACTTTAGGAAACAGGAATCAATCTCAGCTACAGCATTTGGGGGTAATGGGACAGCCTGCATGAAAGAGACGATACAGCTCTGTCCTCTTAGAAGTTTTTCTTAATGAAATTTGAAACCAAACTGCAAAGTCTCTGCTAACAACCAGTAAATCTGCTTCTTGGCAGATGATGTAGCCTAGAGGAGAACTGACAAGGAGCAGGATGAAGATTGATTCTCTGCAGCATGATTTCATCAGCTTAGGTGTCCAGCCAAACCAAACAGCTAAAGGCTTTGACTGACTTTTCAAGGCCTTGCCCGTCTTCTGAAGGATTTAATCGCCGAGAAACAACTGGTGAAAAAGAGCACCATCATCACTCCTGAGCTTGGAGCGCCATGATAATGACCCCGCCCTCCTCCTTATGATCCCTCCTGACTCGCATACAAAAGCTGCACCTGTGGAAGTGAAGCCTTCCTGTTTGCCTTGGACAACTGATCCTTCCTTTGCCTCTTTTCGCCACACATTCACTCACACCCTTCCTTTCTGGGCTCAGATGGTCAGAGTCAGCAATATTGATGCCTTTCTGTCTCTCGTCCCCCCTTCTGCAGGTCGATGCCGCAGCTGTCAATATGGCAAAGCCTCCTCGACATTTGCACCAATACTAAAACATCCCTGTACATTCTGCTGAAGCTGAACAGAGGCAGAGCCATATTTTGGAGTTTATTATTAGGTTACTTTGGGCCCTGGGACTTTTCTATAATGAGGTCACTAAGTCGGACACAGCAGAAACAGGAGCATGAATGTAATGTTTCCATTCACACTATGGTACCTCATAAGTGCATCGATACTTACATTAGTGCCTGAAAGCTTGTTAACCCTTTAGAAATTTCTTTATTAATGCATAAATATGACTAAAATGCAAACAGTAAAAGAATAAAGAAGAAGAATATATTTACTGTGGAAAATGACCCAACCTTTTGTGCATGGCAGAAATAGAGAAAAGACTGAAGGGTTCACAGACTTTAAAGCACCACAGCAAACCAGGTGAGTGATCAGCAGACAGACAATACAGATAAATATAATGGCTGAAGGTGATGTGGGTCCTCAGAACTCTTATCATATTCATCAACTCAGCACTGAATGAGCTTTTAGGATACAAGATTAAACTTTATTAATCCCTGCTTTGTATAAACACACACTATTGGCTAGTACACACATCTTTAATACTTACTTTTTTAACAAAAGTTATATAAGATAATTGATCCCGCTCCACTACCACATCCGAGCATTAAATAGCAGACAACAATCAGCAGCAGGTTATCTTATTTTAGCATAAAGGCATGAGTATAATCTGTACAAAGACACGTATAAAATCTGAAATGCAGATTTACAGGGACCGTACAGGATTGGATGACATATTTCTGCAGCTGTGTTTTCTCTAGATATGTACTGTACACTTAAAAAACTATCTATCTATCCATCAGACCAAATCCCAATACTCCTCACCGGATGTAGGAAAAGACTTAGAAATCCGTGTGCCCTGTCTGCATATTAGTCAGGACAGGATATCCTACACACTCATACCTATGGCCTTGAGAAACACTGCTGAAAAAAATGTGATGACACATTCAGCGGTCGTTGGGAAGCTGGACTCGAGTTGATCTAAACTAGAACAGGCATCTGTGTTTTCCTGCATGCTGAGGATGAATTCATACACAGGGAAAGGAGGAACAGCTGACAGTCCTTTCATCAGGGAGAAAAGGCACAATGAAATATGACACTGTCACAAAATGGTAGAGTATGTTATGGCTACGTGAACGCTTTGATGGGAAAGGTATATTATTAATGTGTTTTTCAATTAAACAAAGAGAACCCAGGGTGCACAAAAACTCTTTGGAGTTACAGTAAATAAGATACTACTTCTTCAGTCCTACAACTTATTTCAGTACTTTATCATTCCTGACACTTTTAGTAGATTATCTAATGGTACACACTGGATCTAGCTCTCGTCTTATTCCCTCCACGCCTCACTATTTTTACATCCACCTTGTGTAACATCTACTCAAGTCAAGTGAGCGAGTTATTCACAGTGGAGCGTTGATCAGGAAACAAAGACTTCTTATGAAGTGGTGGGGAAAGTGACAGTAATAGCTCCATTAAAGACTGGCGTATAAAGTTATTAGAAACAGGAGTGGTATGTGTCTGGGTGCAGTTTAATAGTGGCTTCTAATAAATTATTGGCAGTTTATGCTGTTTTGTGAGCATGATAACCGCTTATGGTTTCCTATAAATATGACAGATTGATGGACAGACAGCAATGGTTAAGTCAAGGACTTTATATAAATGAATGTTGTCAATAAATGAAAAAAGTAAATGAACTTTTAAATGTACTAATAAACTAGTAAATGTACTAAACAAACCTTTTGACCTTTAGGGCAAAGTGCTAACTCCAGTGCCTTAGAAACACTAGTTAATATTTACTAGCTCTAAACAAAAGCATGAACAACATTATGTTCTGGATGTTCTGAAGGAGTGACAATATGTGAGCAGTTGACATACACCTGACATCAAGACATCAGAAAATAACTGTCTGCATTCCTGAGACACATTATGTGAGAAAACACGCACATGCTAGGGCCTGTCGCTAGCAAAGGGACACAGTGACGCAAGGCTTTGTGGTCTGTGTTTTAGAAAACACACAGCTTCAGGTATCAACAAATCAATGAGGGAGGCGATTACACAAACTTTGGCAGCTGGGATTTCTGCAGATATTATTCAGCAAAAGCAGCCAGCTGGCAGCGGGTGTGTGGAGGCTGATGTGGAGTGACATAATGCACAGTGAGAGTCTTTTACCTTCTTTTTGCTGCAGTAGATTTGCCATTTCTTCTCGGCAGGCAGGGCGAACATGGCTTCCCTGTGTTTCTCTGTGAGGTCAAGTTCATCCTACAAAGCGAGAAAAAAAATGCAGAAAAGGTTAAAAAATGCTTGAGAAAAAGAAAAAACTAGATATCATATCTTCGTAATCTATCACTGGTGGACAAGTATTCGCTGCTTAAAAACCATTCTCAAAACAAACTGCAGAGTATAGACAAGCTGCACAAGCTATCAAACCATCATGCTGCTAATTTAGAAATATCTACATAAATCACATTTGTTTTATTCCCTGAAACAAAAGGATGTGCTATGACTAGTTGCATCTGAGCTCTGTTTTCACTTAGAGATTCAGTTTGTGCTAAATCTTTTCATGATCAGCAGGATATCACCAGGTGCTCTCATCGTAAATTCAATACAACTCTGAATCAGATCGGTTGTCTTGCAGATTTTACACGTGTGAGTAATAGAGGAAAAGATGAGGCGTGGTCTGCCTGCTCGACATGTGGTAACAAACATCTGGAAACAACATGCGTCACTATGTCTAACAGAGGCACACAAAGGGAGCTGTCGGGGAATGTTTGAATAAATACCTGAGAGAATTTGAACAACTGAGACATTTAAGTTGGAGTCAGGACATCAGATACTTCAACATCACTCAAGTTCACACATTTCGAAAGAAAATTTCTAATGATAGTTTTAAATTAAATGAAAGTTCTCTGAGCTTTAACCCATCTGTGTTTTGGTAGGGACTCTAAAATTGTCCATAGGTGTGAATGTGAGTGTGCATGGTTGTTTGTCTCTATGTGTCAGCCCTGCGATGGATT
>JAUMHL010000017.1:10359726-10370263 GCA_032362345.1 Sandelia bainsii
GCTGGGATAGGCTCCAGCACCCCCCGTGACCCTTACGAGGACAAGCGGTTAAGAAAATGGATGGATGGATGAATGTTTTGGTAGGCTAGACAATTAGAGCTAAATAAGTTTCATGTGAAAGATGGCGAAAGTCACGAGTTTGTCTCAGGGAGGGACAACACTGAAGATAATGGGAACTTGAGTCTAAACACGGGTCAATTCATTCTCAGAGGTTGTTTACATAACAAACGGAGATTAAGTTAAAGTTATTTATCCGACAGACTGATTGTTAGATGTTTTCTGAAACTACGCGTTATGGAAATTATCTTTGGGGATGTTCTTTCCTAAAGCCATCCCGTCTTGTGAATCAATACATGCAATGGTGCCATGTTCTAAAATGTCTGTGTGCACAATTGATTGAATCATGTCCATACACTCACGAGTAGGCACTGAATAAGTTAAATGCAACTGTATGTTTTATTGACCCTTTACATTATACACTGCAGGTACTGTATGTGCTTTACAGCATGTCTAAATAATGCTGAGAGTAACTCTGTTCTCTCTCAGGACGGGCAAAAAAGCTTCATTTTGACTTTTACCATTTGTAAAACTAAACTAATCAAGTAAATCTCAAGTTTGCAGGTTTTAACAGATCGTTACAGAGCAGATGAACTTCTTCCACAACAAAAGTATTTTTTCCCCCTCATCAAACCTGTTCTGATTACACACCACACGGTGGCTCAAACTGGGGGAAAAGAAAAGCATGTGGCCGTTTCCTTTGGTAAACAGAGCAACTGAAAGCCTTCTTGTTGTCACACTCAACTTACTCAATTATGTCTTCATGAAGGGTGGAAGACAAAAACAAGCAATTAGCAGATGGAGGAGGCCGAGACATTAAGAGTTCCTGAATGAAGTCTATTGATGTGCAAAAATGTCACACTTAGATTACTGTGGCAACCATGGGAAAGGAAAATGGGGCCAGGAGAGAGAGGGTAGGACGACAAATTAGAAGTGACAATAAAGCAGAGAAAGAATAGCACCCTGGCCTCGTTACTCACAAGATAGTGTAAACTGGGAGGAAGTGACAGTTCGTTTGTGAATGTCTTAAAATGTTGCAGACAGTGTAAACAATGAGCTTAGATTATATTTTTAAACATCCTCTGAGTTTATTAAAATGTAGCAATGGAATTCAGGAAAATATACAATGAATTTCAGGGTTAATTTGTATCTTCTTTGTGTGGCAGGTTGGTTTTCAGATGTCACAGGGTTTTGAATTGTTCCTAGATTATTATACAAACCAACAGTTGTCTTTTAGATCAAGATAGAAAATTATTGTGATAATCTTTATTTTTAACATCTTTCGCATGTGTTCGGCCTCTTTTTTATTTCTAGGCTGATGTTATTTTATCAATGTGGTTGTCCATCTCTCTATTTTACAACTTCACTTCTCTGTATGATGCAATGCGTATATGAAATAATTTGTATTTTCATGACATATGCTAAAAGTTGAAGTGCTCATGATGAGTTTTTTTGATGTTTTGTAGAAAATATGTGGATACAGTGTGGGTTGTTGTTGTGTGGTGGTCGATGTGAGATATGAGTGCATAAAATTCAGTCCGACACTAGCATTGAACTAGCCTTGAAAAAGATCATTTGTGGTTGAAACATATAGTTATATCAATAAGTTAGGGAAATTCAGTGTGCATTCATCTGTTTGAAATTTTTATAGCATGAACAGCACCTACATTTGAGTGTGGTTTGAACAGCTGGGCACTGTAGTTGTTGGCAAATACTACAGTGGTCATGTTCATGGTATTGGGATTCAAAAAGTGCAGCTTTATTGGACAACACTGGTGCTTTGTGGCACAGAAAAATAAGATATTTCAGATTTTTAAGGGACTTGCTGACATTAAACCAAACCTTTACTGAAAGATGATCTGAACAGTTCTGATGGACAAGAAAAAGCAGAATAATGTCTCACCACCAACTCTGAGAACATGCCATCCAGCTCATCGTATCCTGGCATCGGCAGTGATGGCTCCATGGACTGCAGGGCAAAGTCCTCCCGAAGCCTGTAGGTGATCTCCGGGTGATCGCTGCTGTTAAAACAGCAGAAGATGAAAGAGAGGCCACCGCGGCCACCGCCACCACGTTTCCGAGGAGCCATGGCTGTCCAATGTGTTCAGCTGGTCAGGTAGGGAGGGTTGGAGGCTCCTTCAGGGCCTCTTTACAGCCTCCTCCACCTCAGAGTTTGGCCTCCGTCAGAGAGTACTGTGGACACAGAAAGGGGACACAATGAGTTTAGAAATATAGACACAACTCAATTTTCACACAGAGGAGTGAGGTCTTAACCATTTAAGTTTAATATTCATTAAAATCAATTACAGAGCCTGTTTCTCAGAGACAAGCGTACTCATTTAAATTGACTAAATACAAAGACCAACACTTTCTGTTCTCTTATAAAGTCTAAGCCCCACAGCAACACTACACAGTAAACACAGTAAATTAGCTCAGCTCATGTTGTCATCAGTACAACTGTTGTTTATTAGTAGCTCAACAATTTAAAACCTATTAAGGCTATGAGTTTTACACACTTACAACCTGAACCCACAATAATGGTTAAGAACACTGCATCAGAGTGAGGAACAGTGAGGGCAGGACCTGAAATACTTTATATATTGACTGCACAATAGTGTCCCATGAGAGAGTGATGTATGAAATGGAAACCATAATTTTCCAGGATTAGTGTATTTAGACCTTTTCATCTCCCCTTTCTTCCTATTCAACTCTGGCTTCCCTCTAAAGACCTAATGAGGAATGATTAAAGGGGTGTGTTTACAATGACTGTGGTGAGAGCTGTGTGAGGCATGAGCATAAACAGGCCTTTATGTAAACCCCAAGATGAGTTATTATATTGTTTGTAATTCAGCCTGTGTGTTGCTCAAATTACAGGTGAGATTTACAACATCAGATTACAATATACTGAGCTATTCCTGCTAATAGTCACTCCTCACCAGGCTCTTCTAAGGTCACATGATTACACATTTGGTTTCTAGCAGCTGCAATTTCACCAGTAATGTAGGAAATGTGTGCAATCCCATTGGACTATTGCCCCATCTGCCTTGCCTCTATATGACAGATAAAAATACACAAGAGATCAGCTGTCATAAATGAACTACATTGCTGAGCAGGGCTGAGCATATCACAGAAATCTATGTCCTGAAGAAGATCAGCCCGCTATTACCTTCAGAGTTGTTTTGTTTTTGTGGTTTTAGCCATGCTACAATTGTGGCTCAAGGAATAACAAAGTCAGAGTAGCAGTCGGTCCAGACTAAAATATCTCAACATTTACTGGAATGATAGAAATGAAACATGGTGTACAGAGGATTAATCACAATGACTTCATCCATCATGAATTTGACATTTGTAGTTCTGAGTGAAATGTCTCAACAGCTATTTAAATTAAATTTGGTTCAGACATTCATGTTCCCCTCAGGATAATTTCCAATAAGAGCTGGTGATCACTTAACTTTTCATCTAGTAAAGACTTTTATTTTATCAATATTTTATAATCAAACTGAAGAGAATCCCATGAACCACAGCTGTACTTTGTGTTTAGTTGAAACTCAAACATGTCAGTAAAGTAACAAGTGGTGCACATTGTAAACATTATGTCTACTAAACATCAGTTTACACCTGTTTCCATGCTAGCTTAAAGCACCACTGTACAAGTACAGCTTTACAGAACTGTTATCATGGCTCTAGACTCTTAGTCCCGGCTAATGTTACAGCCCCTCTGTCATCTCCTCAGGGGGTGTTTTGACCTGAGATCAGATTAAACTGTACATGGAGCATTTGGTTCTCTCCTTTCAGCTATGCAAACACCAACAGTGACAGCTTAGTTAGTTGCTAAAGCTAAAATCTGATATCAAAGGCAAGATTTTGACACAAGAAAGATGTTGGACCTCACTATTGAATTCAAACAGGTTTGATTTGAAACAAACAACTAAGAGAGGAGGCATCTGCTGTCTGTGCTCTCAGGCCTGCTGGAATAACTCCAGGCAGGAATAATGGACAAGATAATAGTGCACAAGACTTCTCTGCTGTCTGGCAACTAAAAACATGGTATCCAGATATCCCTGAGGAAAATGTCTCTACAGTCTGGTTCCCTGCGGTGACCAGTGCTGTGACGCCAAGTATCATAAACCACAGAGGCTCTGCTGATCTGCAGGAATTTCTGGATGTCTTTTCTTTGTGACTGGCAGCCCACTGAACATAGCCACATTCACTTGACCTTCACCAGTGATTTTCTATAAGTCAAATGTTTTGCCCAGACAGAATGCATCATATGCAGTGTGATGCATTTCTAAATTTACCTTCCTCAGCTCATGTCCCTCACTGTAAACTAAGATTGCAGGTCACTAAGCTCAGTGGACTGAGGCAACAGACAACAGCTCTTCCAAAATGGAAAGTGAGGGCATTTCCTATGGCACAGTTAAGTTATAAAAGTAAAGTTTTTGGTCTACCTAAATAAAGCCTGATGCCATCACTATCCCATTTTAGTTGCTTTGGTGGTTCATCTGTGTTTCTGCTATCCAGCAGCTGTACTTCTGACATTAGGAGCAGTCACTTGAGTGGTCAACAACTATTCCCAACCACCAGAAAATCTGTCATATTATTTTCATTTGCTCTTTAATCTTTGTTTTAATATTTCTCCTTGAATATGCTGACACTGACAAAAACAAAAGGCAGACCACAGAAAGGAACATAATCTCAATATTTTTTAATTACAAATACCATTTTAGTCCCAAGACAAACTGTGATGACGAATTATTGCAATGACCAATCAGACACACATTAAAAATGACCACTTCTGCCTCTTGGTGGCCAACAAACTAGTAACAACTGGGAAAACTGTCAAACAAAACTAACAATAGCTAAATTTATTAAAGTACTAGGATAATCATTCTTTTCTAAATAAAGACTGCTAATGCACTGATATATACAATGTTCAGTGAATGAAAAAGGTTACACTGTGCTATGTAGACTAAGGTGGCTGAGGCCACATGGCCACACGTGGGATAAAGTACACAGCAGCTCACTCTATGAACACACTGAATAGTGTATTTATTTTGACACATCCTTGACTTTTCCAAATAGACTACCAGAGGTCTCAGCAGCAGCTGCTCAGCTTCATGCTCACCAGCTATTCTAGCATGAAGGGATGAAACAAATCAAAGCCCTCCTTGACCATATTAGTCCACAAAACTGTCCATCTTTTCCATTAACTAAAGCGAGCTGTAAACTTTGTATAAACCTGTGAACTGGAGTGGGACAGTGCTGGTCCCCATCCAACTACAGGAACCTGTGGATGTGCCACAGCTCGGCCACGTGTGAAGGGTACGACAGGGAAGGCCTGAACACGCAAGCTGTGTCAATGTGGAGACTTTGTGTTTGAACTGTAATTGTTAACCTGTGGGACCTGAAGGCTCCAACTTTAGCCTCCAGAGGTTGTCTGTCAGACGGTCAAGGTTCCCAACATAACAGAGGCCTGTTAGAACAAGAGGACATTCCTCTCATATCCAGGTGAGCCTTGTGACCCTGAACAACACCCATACGATAAACACTGTCACCTGCTCTAACTGAGGGGAAAACATATTGCCTCAAATCACAGTCCATGCATGTACAACTTAACCCGTCACACTGACACTAACTGTATCTTTCCAAGCAGTAAAGCTGAGCAGACTTAATGGTTATTTCCAGGAATTATCATTGTAGTAGTGATGTTAACAGTCTGTCAGTTAAAGATGATAATTCTCTGTAACAGTTGCACTTTCCATATTATCAAGAAGAATGGTGTTTATATCAACACGGATCGACTCTTGTACTGTTCAAGAGAAACATCAGGACTTTTGTAGGCTGCTGCTTACAGTACAAAGCAGATTCCTTTGTACTCCATTCATACACATCAAGTAATTAAACCCGCCCACCCATAATCACACAAACACTAATTTCTTTGTCTGTAGGAGATTTCTGTCCTTGCGTACCCTTGTTGTTTTCTTGACCATGTGGTTTGGTGGGTAACCTGGCGGGAGTCCAGACTGTAAAAAGAATCCCAGTGTTTGTAAAGTGAGTGAGAGCCTGTGCGTTGGCGCCTGCACAAAACCTCTCCGTTAAAACCTGCACAACTGTCGGGGTCAGCTGGAGAAAAGGCAGAAGTCAAGAAGAGCATCTTAAGCTAAACACAGAGAGACACTCACGTTACTTAAACATGTGCGAAGAGGAATGAAGAACAGACAGTAAGAATTCAAAGATGACCCGAAGGTCTGTTTCTCGCTTTGCCAAAGCCCCTTCCTTTTCCTTCCCTTTGACTTAGTTGTGTCCATTGTACTAATTTCTACACAGATTTGTGCTCAATGGCATCAACATTGTGTTGTGGAAATATGAAAATAATGTTGGCTGGATGTTGGTGCTACATGGGCCTCAATTACAAAAGTCAATCTCAGTTAGTTTCCTTACAGCGCACCTATAAAGAAACCTATAATTTCACAGTAGTTTTACTGTATGAAAATGTAGGTGTTGGTGTCTAAAGACTAGTTCGCAAAGGACAAGCTGAAGCCAAACGTGAATATGTTCACAATAAAACTGCTAAATAAACTACTCATTTAGACAAAACAAATCGTCTAATAGCAGTTATGTAATATGTTTTTAATTGCTCTTAGACATAAGTAACTATATGTATAATTTCTAAATTCTAACAGGTCAACAAGCTGATGCTAATAACCCAACATGTGTCTGCCTTGGAGCAGGAATTCAACCTTGGAGAGAGAACACAGTGGACAGTAGAGTATTGAAAACAGATGTGTGAAATACCTTCTTCTGCAACAGCTGGCATCTCTCAGCAGTTTCTGGCTCTGAGATGCACTTTTAATTTTTGAAATCTAAAGGTACTAATGGCTGCCTATATCACTGGCTGCACTAATGATGGTTGGGACACAATGCAGCTGCCCAGCTCTCTCATCTTGGGAAAAGTAGCTCTGCAGCCAAAAGCAATGAGAGGAACCTTGAGTTATAATGTGATTATCATGACAGTAACGACAACCAATATAAGACCTTCATATTAGGTGACAGGGTTGCTTCATTGTCGATTCTTGATTTGCTTTGTAAAGGGTTATAATATGTCTCTTTGGAGCTCAAATGCTAATATCAGGAAGAGCCTACATTTGTGAAATGTCCTTGAGCAGCACACTGAATCTCTCTCTGCTCCAGGGACCCTAACCTCTGTGTGCAGGGTGCAAAAAAAAAATTTAATTTCTCCTAGAAAATTAAATCAATATAGTCTAACCCAAGACAGTGTATTCCACCATATAAGCTAAACTGTGGAAATCAGGAAAAACATTATTATAACTGCTGTCAACTGACTGCTTAAGGATAGAGAATGGCTGCAGCTGTGTTATAAAGCATTTGGTGCACACAAGTTTAATCTTCTTTTCTGATTTAGGATTTGGGATGGATCAGACTTGCAATTTGATGATCATCTCATTGCAACATTATCTATGCACAGCAACTCAACATTATAGCTACAGACGTCTCATTTTGTTTCACTATAGTGCTTTACAGTGTCTTCCACACAGCATAAAAATATCTATTAAGCATAATTTAAATATGGGCCTATACTGCATGTTAAATTCATACTAGAGAACAGGTCCTGTTTTGGCAAGTGTACTATCTGTAGCATTCATTCTCACAAGAGGCTTATAGACTTTTAGAAACCCCCTGGATTGTTATGCACTGCACTTGATCATTTATTTTGGATCAAATCAGACAGCTGCAAATAAAAGGCTCAGAAATCACAGAGTGAAAGCTACTGGTAGTCCTTTCATCAAAACACACAGCCTGAGCCTGGAGCTGCCCAGCTGAAAAACATTTAGCAACCCAGTGCTTGCTTAACCTGTGAAACTCAAAACTATTTTGACTTGAGAACAGCATTAGTTCACAACCGCAAAATGTGCGGCAATAATAACAATCACAAGTAATAAAACAATCTCTATTGCTAAATGTTTCAGGTCAGAGAGAACATTTGTAACTCTCGGCAGCAAGCAGACTGATTGATAACTCATGGTAATCCCAAAAACTGGTAGCTATTTGGTTATTATGTTAAACATATTTATATTGTCTAATTGTCTCCGATTGAGCTTTGGTACAGACAGCACAGTGGTACCCAAATGTCTTGCACAGCTGGAGAGCATACACAGTGCTCATTCTGACAATTACTTAATTGCACTCTACATAAACACAGAGGAAACACACACACACACAGACACACTTCGACACACGTCAGAAAATGACTGGGCCATGATAGAAATGCTGACTGGCAGGTTAAGAGGAGATTACAATCAATCACTTAATAGTGGCAGCCAGTCGGACAACAGACAGCCTTCAAAACTGAGTGAGTATTACAGTAGCAGAGCAGTTTGGCTCTGACGTGCGTGCTCATGTGCATTTACATCACAGGATTGTGTGTCAAGATATGAGAAAGGTTCAGTCTCTGGAGCAATAATGTCACATGGCTGAAGGAGCAGCACTCTCAGATTACAGGATTAACACACAGGGATACAGAGATAGTGTAGAGAAAGGGATAACAGCACAAAAACACACAAAAGAAGTATTTCTTCCACCAGATCTTACACTTCCACATGGCTGTGAGTTTAAAAGTTCACATTTATTAGGACTTTGAACTAGTGACAATAAAGTCAGTCTGAGCAGTGACTGTTATGCAAATCATTGCAGGAACGTAACGTGATTCTTGTAGTTTTTCTAGTTTTTATGATGACATACTGTACGTCTATCTGTGTGTGTTTTTGATTTGGAATAACAAGGCACTGCTACGGTGTTTCTACTGCGTCTTTGTTAGTATTATTCTTGGCTGTGCAATTAAACACAGCAAATGATAAGCTAAAATAATAAACATGAACTATTTCAACGGTATCAACTCCAAAAATAACTGTTACAGCTTTAATGTGGTTACAACTCACAAACCCTTCACACTAAACACAGTATTCTAGTTTTCTATTTAAATGATTACAAAAGTCCAAAATTCACTAATCCATTATCACAACTGTAATATTCAACAACATCTAATGTTACACAACAAAGCTAATTAGTACTGTACACACGCAGAGGCTGTAGTATCTGCTGTGGCTAAAATTAGGTAACTATTAGCCATATAATAGTTCCCTGTAATAAACACAAAAGATCTTTGCATGTTTGATCTGGAGACACCATGATCGTAGTCTGTGATACTCACATTAGTTCGTCATGACCAGCCTGTGTACAGTATCTCTGGCCAAACCTGTTTTCAACGGTCAAATTAAATATGGTCAAAAATGATCATCACATGCTGTTTGTTCATCATGCTACAGCTAAATGTTTGACCAGCTGATCCTGTCATCTGAACTGTTTTTATCTGAGACCACAGCATTATTTTATGAACAAAAGGCTGTGAAAACCCACTGCTGGTTGACAGATGTTTTTCAGTAAGGTTGTTTGGGAAAGATTCAATCCAATTTGAGCTTTTTACAACTTTTTCCCCTTAAGAGATGATTTCAGTGGTGAATTAGATTCACCAGTGATTGAAGCAATGATCTAAACACCATTTCTTTATTTTTACTGAAACACTTCAATGAGCTGCATATTAGAGTAGCATGTTTTGCACAGAACTAGACCTAGAGGTATAGCTTACCTCTGGTCCAGAAGATACATCCTGATGTTTTTGAACAAACAATATTTTTTCTAAGAGATACAGCTGGGTGTAATCTATAACACACTGAGCTGTTGCACGCCTTACAAAGTGGTATTTCCCTGTTATTTCAATGAATAATAGTACCAAAAAAAAGTACATTTAGATTGGGGAGTATGCAACTGAAATGTGGGGAGGACAGAGATTAAAAAGCAGGTTAAAAGGCTGTTGCTCTTTCCACAGACAGACAGACAGACTCTCCAATCCCCCCAGTCTTAGCATGTTAGCATTCTTCCTCGGGTCAAACCATTAATTGGAGGTTGGACTTGGGGCAACAAAGGAAACTACTCAAACACGCGACAATATCCTTGCCAGGGTTTCAGCTTATTCATCTGGGCTCTGTTTACTGGATATGTTCCAAAAAACACAAAAACAGAAGTTTAGTTTAAAAATAGCACATAAAACACAGAAAGCCCCTCTCATGCTGCTTCCTCATTATGAAAAATCGAAACAAAAAAAAAAGGTCATGTTTAATATATAGCATAGATGTTGACACTACTTCTACTACAGCTTAAATTTTATGATCAGTATATGATGAATATTGATGAATATTACAGCTTTTCTCTTGCACATTCACCCCAAAGTTAAACCTACAGAAAAACAAATTTTTCTAAGCTGTATTAATTTGCAATTCTGTAAATTTGCAGCAGTTATTGTATATTTTAAATATGCAGATATCCCCGAAGTTCTCACTGTGGAAATATTTATATGGAACCTTTTACACGATGTCTCCAAACGCACAAGAAATAATTCTACATA
>JAUMHL010000017.1:10370376-10384312 GCA_032362345.1 Sandelia bainsii
AACCTGAAATGACTTCTAATGTGATCTGGCGCTGTACAGAAAATCTAATTAAATAAAATTAACTTGACCGTCTTGGGAGGGCGGGTGGTGCCGTTGGGGGTCGAGGCACCCCCCTTGTATCATGGTAGGGGAAACACTGAGTAAGCTGTGGATTTAAAGCGTGAATAGCAGTCATCTTGCTCTCAGTGTGTCAGTGAGCATGTGCATCACAGCTGGGCTCAGTCCCATATTAGTAATGAACGTATTTCTGAGCAGTAAAACAGACAATCTCTCATATCGTCAATAACGGGGCGTGGACAGCATTGTAATCTCTTCTAGGATATCCTTAGCTGCAGCCTGTCCTTTTAAAATCCCTACCTCTTCCTCAGTTGCTATGGTAACTGGAGCAGTGGGTGACGGGTGCAAGCTGGGTGGGTGGGTGATTTAATGTAAGCCCCTTCCACCGCACATTACCCTCCTTTTTAATCTGCTCTGGATGTTTATAAGGGAGAAAACAGGATTGACCTTCTAATTCAGCGGCGGACTAAAACAAATAAAACAATTATGGATTACAGGGTGAAATCTAGCTTGCCATCACTCAGAGGCACCATGAAATCCTGCAGAATTAAAAAGAGTAGCTGTCAGTGCGGTGCAGTACATCGTAGAGTATTTACATGAGATTCATGGCTTCTCAAGAGTAGCTGAGGAAGTGATAGTGGAACCTGAGAAGGATGGGCAGCGACAGGAAATGAGCAAGGACAACGAGCAGACCCTCTCAAGGTGACTTTCCTTTTCATTGACCTGATTATCTGCACTCCAGGCCCATCATGGAAAAAAGTATGCCACCCCCTCTCTCACACTCATTTGACACCGATAACAGGCTGCGCGCACCAAAGCTCAGAGAGGAGCTGGTGGGAGGTAGCAGCCTGTAGCCTGTGCCTGTGTGAATACATATTTCTACCACAACCTCACCCTACCTCCAGACAAGCATTGTCATTACAGGGCATTCCCCACATACAGAGAACAGCTCTCTGACCACGGAATCAGCCCCAGGGCCCGGTTGGGACGCCCTGTCATCCTCCCCTCCCCCCAGTTACTACAGCAACACCATTTTCCGCACCAACACCTCCTAATTAGACATGAGACATGACACAATCACCTACGTCTTGGTGAGAGGAATCCAGTGTGTATCCCGGGGAGTGATAAAGCAAACCAGCAGCCCCAACTCCCCTCATGCACACAGACACACAGTGACTGATATGATAGCCTTGGACTATCTGCCAGTCACATGAAGTCCACACACACACACACACATTCCAGTCAGCAGATAGCCGGCTTCAGCTCCTGCACTCCTTTTCCCTCCGCTCATTTGATTACAGGGTAGAATAGACAGATTCATTGAGCTCTTCTTACCCCGTCCAGCAGTGAGCTCGCCTCTGTTGTGCTCTGAGCATTCCCCTTATATCCTCGACTCACTGCAGTATCAAGCTTTCTGCACTGTCGACAGAACATAGCACGCTGCACAGCATTTCCTCCACAAGGTATTGTGGTATATAATCCACGCAGGTTCAAAGTCGTCTGTTCGGGGTTGGAGCAGCTAATAAGCCCCTTGAATCTCAGAGCCTGTCAAAATCATCCGGGAGGAAAATCCCAGTTAGATGGAGGCTGTTTTCTTCTGATGACAGGGGGAAAGCAAGGGATACATACATATATGCAGCATGTGCTGCTGCTGTTTGAGGTCTTGCAAACAGCCAGCTGGGCGGCGAGAACTTCTCCTCAGCGTATCCTCTCCCTTCCTGACCTCCTTCTGCCTTTCTCTGCAGAATGCCGTGGGGGCAGAGGGGACAGCCACAGATGTTACTGGCTCCAGGCCACTCCCCTTTTCAACACTCCCAGTCCTAATATGATGCAGCCGAGCCCATGGCCACCGCCCAGCTCATACCCTCCCCCCGATGATATACTTGCTTTGGACAACTTGTTTAGGGTTTGTTTGAAGAGGGCTTGTTCAGAGGACTGCAGCAGGCAAACAAAGCTAAGGTGTAAAACTCATGTAGTGTCAGTGTGGGTGTGGGAGGGAAGAAAGATGAAAGGCAGTGAAAGTGTGACAGGGATACTGAGGAAAAGCAGTAATTTGTGAAACATAAATTATTGTATAAAAAATAAATCCTATAATCTACACTGAACTCCTCCTGCATGTACTAAAACACTTTCAAGCAATTTAAAATACTGCACACAAAGCGTCTTTAGAGTGGCAACAATGAGATAACTCACAAAATATCTAGAGGATTTTAATCTAAACAATACCAGACACTCCCACATGATTTACAGCACAAGCATCACTCCTGCATCTCCTCCTAATTACTGACTCCCAACACTCAGCATCTATAAACATCCCTACATTACAACATAGTGACATTTTTTGGACTGAACACCAACATCATGAAAATATGGAAGGAAATTGTTTTCATATGGAACATGCTCATCAGTCTCACTTGAAATAAACATACCCAGCATTGCAGTAATTTGGCCTTTCACATAAGAAAACCAGTAATATAGAAATGTAATAACTGTGTAAGTGAGGTCACATCGAATATGAGTAGCTTTATGTGACAGAAAATCTTTACAGTCTTGACAGAAAATCCCACTACACAACTGCTGATAAAACTTTGTGATTCATTTCAACATGAACAGACTTTTTATTCTTCTCTTTCTCAAAACATGTGTGAAGCAACTCAAAAGTGAGGCCAAAATTGATGATTTCATCTAACACAGCGGCACTCGAAAACTAACTTTAAGAATAATGTTACTGTATGCATATAACACATACAATAAAGAGACAATATGAAAATGGTGTTGATCCAACTTTAAACCTATTCGTTAGGGCATGTCATCCATACTAATTGCTATTTAGTCCATCTGAGTTCATACATGAGGTAAGAAAATCAGACATGTTCTCATAAGAGAACAGGAGTCATCTACATCAACCAGGCCCTGCAGGTTTCAGTGCAGGTCTTGACAAAGTAGTTGTCATCTATCACTCATTCACTTTTTGTTCCTCATAAGTGAGTCAAGCATTACTAAAGAATATCACCGTAGCAAACCTCGTCATGTTGTATATTTTGTTATTCAATACTGTTTTGTCCAATCAGCAAAATCAGTGAATGTGGCAGAAACACAGTATCACATGACTGTAACTGAGACTGGATTTACTCTACAACACTAAGACAATTCAAGACTCAAGACTTTTGTCTGCCAAAAGGTTGTCACAAATCAACCCCCAGAAGAGAAATTCAAACAGCTGTGAGCAAGCACTCGCTGTATTTAGCATTATTGAAACGTTAAAATCTAGCAGCACAAACTTTCCTTAAAGCGCTGTTCAGAAGTCAGTAACTTCACCATTATGATTTCTATGTTAGTGAAGTCTTGCAACAGCTGCCACTTGGAGGATTTCCTCTTAGATTTTACATTTCCGTATTAGATGCTACACCGGGCTTATGTGAAACAGTTTATCTCTACAGGACTGGTGTTGCCAGACATCAGTGGCGAGCCATGCCGATGCAGTCACGAATGGATAACAGTGGAAGCAGTACAGTCCCGGGTAGCTGCCTCTGAAAAAGAATGCAGCTGGAATAACAGACAGGTCCTGTTCCCATGGAGGGCTTCTGTTCTGGTGGGACGGTTCAACCGTGTTGACAAAAGCCAGGAAGGATGTTTTGGTGAGCTCGAGGTCACCAAGTACATACAACACAAAATGTACAGGATAGTTTTTATGGACAGTGATACAGTGTCTTACATTTCTGTTCTGCGTTGGAGGATATAAAGACATTTAGCGTCTCTTTGGTTATTCGTGAATCTTTGGGGTTTTGTGTGTGTTATCAGGATCTGACAACGATCAAAGTGTCTCTTCCAAGTTATGAAGACTGGTGCGTTTATCTCTAACACGGCTCTAATGTAATGTGAAAGAAAGTGATTATTAACACATATCAGCCTGCAACACAAGATAAAGACAGACAACTTTATGAAACTGAATTTTGGTTTTCTAACCTCTCTGTTTCTGTCTGGAAGCTTTTTGCAGATGCAGTTTTTAACAACAAAAGTCAAACAAAGTCACCACCAGTGCTTGTTTTGCATGAGGGATCAAATCAAAAGGAGTTTCTCTGCACAAAATACTGATTAACACTGAGTATGTGGAAAATAATTCCATACAACACTCACTTACATTTTAAGTGAGTTTCAGACTGTTAAGTTCAAGCTTTAGTCACACAATACATGACAGTGTCTTTACTCCAGCATTTCATTGAGGCTTTTCAATCTTCACGACACTAAGAAGAAAACACTGTCTACTACGACTGCTTTGACAGAAACCTGAGCCTAAAAAATGTGTTTACGTGAACCTTTTCCCTCTTTACTGAACCTTTCTGTTAATTATTAAACATCTAAGTGCAGACAAAACATTACCTCTGTCTTTCTGGTTTTCAACAGGCAGCAATATACCTTTCTGTTGCTTTGCCATTACCTTTTAAAAGCCAGAACATATAACATACATATGCCAAAACAAATAAACCTTAACAAACAAGGCAAAACATAAGCAGCAACAATAGAATATAAGATTTAAAGGCACAGTACAACATAATAATAAATGAACAGCACACCATAAAGACCAGTGATACATTCAATCACTGTCCAAACATTACTGAAGATGATATTTAAAAGACAAGAATAAAATGAAAAGTTGAAAGCATGGAAATCAATTTGTAACACATCAGCAGTGAACCAAAGAAATGCAGAAATCTGACTGGCTACAGTTTGTAGAAGACCCTGAAAGTTCAGCTGTGATTACAAGCCTGTTGACCGAGTTTCTCTGGTCTCTGGAAATAGAAGCGCTTTGGTAAAGTGTGGGGTCAGTCAAAAGCCACAATCACAAGCTGATAATAATAATGGTGGAGATTAAATGTGTCCAGGAAGGCCTGACCTGAAGTATCTCAGAGTGACGAGCTTTAGGAAATGCACATTAACTATCAGCATATTCTCAGCTGTGTCACAACTGACAGAATCGAAATAAAAATATCTTTTTGAGACTGCTGGGAAGAAAATGTGTGAAAGAGAAATGTTATATTGTGGTATGGTGGAAGGCGACAGTGCCACAACATACATATGTTTCATTCAGGGTGGGGCTATATCCATAAATTCCACCCTTGCAGCCCTTCCCTTGTAGGAGACCCCAACAATCACAAATTAAATGCCAGGGTCCAACAGGGTTCTACCCACGCTCTGGAAAGTTTGTAATTAACCCCTGGAATAGAAAGGTTCATCCCAGAAAGGGTGAACAACTTTTTGCACCCACTTATCTCCAGAATACAGCCAAGGAATTACAAACATGACAAGGAAGTCCAAGTAAGGAATAAAAGACTAGTGTTTGAGAAGGAAAACATCAAAAGAAGGTGTTTTTAAGAGAGGATGCATGTGAGAATGACGTGCCATTAAGCCCTGGCTGGAAAATCAACGTGTGCTCTCATCTTATGTAATCAGAAAGTGTGACCCTCCATTACCTGTAGTAAAATTAAAGAGCTAACATGATGAAGAATGAAAATTTTTCAGTAATGCTGGTTGTAGCCTTCGTTCACATTTCAGTGAGTTTTTGTTGAATATCTGTTTAACAGACATTTCGATAAAAGATCTTTCTAGGATAGAAGTCGAAGAGACACTGCTGCAAAAATATTACAAAGTGAATGGCTGCAGCTGCAGCAAACGTGCTTTTAACGGACTGACAGAATTTGAGGGTTAAAAGCTTTGGCTTAACTTGTTGATCCCTCCAGATGTAGGACAAGCTCGCTGCACTGACAAATCAGTGGTTAAGGTTTCAAGCACAGAGATAAGAAAGAGGAGGCAGCACAATGCAGGGCTACAGTAGAGGTAGCATATCAACAAACAAACAAATCAAATAGAGTAACGTTAATCCAGCGTAATCCAATCAGTATTCAGTCTGCTCTGACAGTGAAGACAGCTTCAAAGCACTGTCTGCCTATTACCGGATGTCACATATGGATGTTTTAAGATTCAATCCATGTGAAAAGGTCTGAGGTCTCAGCTTCATCTTCGACTGCCAACACGGATATAAGACTGGCCTATGGCCAGGTGGACACATGGCTTACACAAAGGCAAAGTCTAAGGTGAAACCAAGCCAGCGTGCAGCATGCAGCCATCTTTAGTGGCTGGATGGCTGAACTGAAAGCTGCTTATCTCAAAGTGTGTCATAATCCAAAGCGGAGAATAAACAACCTGTGACCAGAGAAGTCCAAACTACTTTTTCAAAGCTAGGAAAATCAGGAGCTGAGCAATGCAATGAAAAAACTGAAACAAACACCGAAACAGGAGAAAAAGTGTGTTTGAGAACGTTAACAAGAACACCTGCTGTTTAACAGGATCGACCTGAGCCTGTGCCCTGCAGCGTATCGGCTATCAACTGCTGCAAGATACGTAAACAACCTTGTTTTCAGTAGTTTGAAGTGGAAACTTTAGGAATGTTCACTGAATAATTATTCAGTTATAATCTGCCAATATAAATGTAATTTCTCCCCTTAAAATAAACACTTCGTCTTAAATGATCACCTCTAAATCTACTATGAGAAAAGACCGAAACATGGATGCAGACAATGGTCATCATTGAAAGCTGTAATACAATCACTCCTGAGGAGCATTTAGCTGTTGACGCAGCTGGTTTCATCTAACTACACGGCTTCTCTAGAGTAATGTTATCACACAGATATGTTATACTGTGGGAACCTGCTCGTTTCAGCAGCAGCTTAAAGCCCTGACCAAGGAAACCTCAAAAACATCTATTTCTGGAGGGAAGGTAGGGAAATATTGTATTATATATTTCAGTCAAAGTGAAAACATACTTGTAAATATACTGTATAGAACAGGACATAATGCTTTGGACATTCATTAATAAGATTTATAAGAGTCACAACATGTTACACAACAAAATGACAAAGAAATAAAGATGCTTTTATGAACAATGTAATAAAATGTGCGTGACTGAGTTTAGAGTGGTGAGCTCCCCTGACGCCAGCCCAGTAAATGGGAAATTACATTACTATGTCACAAATACCAATGACGAATAACAGAGAGAGAGAGAAACCAAAAGTGGGCATTTACTGTATTCCTGTATATTACGCACAGGATTATGTTGAATGATGACAGTTTGCGTTGCACAGAAAGTTGACCAGGTTCAAAGATTTTAACTTTTCTCAACTCTTAATCCTTGCCTCAGAGCTGCTGTAACTTTTTAATTGATAAAGTTGCACCTGAATGGAAGAAAGACAAGAGATACAGACTAAACATTTTTTCTGCCCTTGCTCTTTTGCTCAACAACTTGTCAGAACATGAGCATGTTTTCTGGAGGGCGGGGCCGCATTTTAAGAGCATGCCTTGCTCTGGCACGGTCTGCTGCTGAATCTGATATCTGTCTGCTGTTTCAAGGCCTGTTTGTGTCTGAGCAAGAAACATGTTGGCATCTGACCTATTCCACCCAAAGAGATTAATCAAACTGGATCCACAGCAAATTCTGCAACCACGTGTAATTCTTAAAAGCATTATTATACTGTAGCCTAAAGGCATGGAATTTTATATTTTAGTTAGAAACAGATATCAGATGAAGTCTAAACCCTTAAAACCAAAGTTCCATTTTGCATCTTCATAAAGGTATCGCGATAAGATAGGACTGAGAGGAAATGATCTGAACTCTGGTATTTGATGCATGAAATGTTATAGGGGCAGAGTAAAGAAGCTGCATTAGTGAGCACGATGTGGTTGGCTTTGATATGCTGAGCACGTGTCAGCTTACCGTGATTGAGCTGTGATTACCATAACTACAAGCAACAACCTGAACTGTCTGGTGCATATAATTTGCTATCAGACAACACACTGGCATCCAACCAGCTGGAAAGTCTTCTGCAACAACGTTAAATTAAAAAAAAGAAACCAAGACAGAGGTCTCACCGACGCACCAAAACAACAAACTCATACAGAATTCTAAAATCTAGAGTGTCTCCTTTAGGAATTAACATTAATAATGTGACCTAGACAAAGGAGCCAGAGGCGTGTAAGGATTGAAACATGAAGCCCTCCTGGCCCATAAAACCCCCTCCCGCCCTCCCAAACCAACATCTCAGTTATAGGACTCCCCCACACACGTACACACACAGGACAGGACCCACATGCTCTCTTTGTTTGAACCACAGAATGGCTACACTCTTTCCACATCTTGCGGCTGGAGGCACACAAGTGATTAATTTTGATGCTCATTGTCTCATGATAATCTGAGGTTTGCCTCGATTCTTTCGGCCTGGCAAAAGAACAGTCACTTTCTAACTTAGTTAACTACAACCAAACACCACTCTTGAGCAGGAAAAGCAAAGCAAGGCTATTAATTAAAAAAATACTTGAGCTGAAAAAAATTAAGTAATTAAAAGACTCCCATCAGAAACACGAGGAAACAAGTATAAATATAGCTTCTGTCATGTGACATACTGTAACAGCCTGAGACAATTATGTCACTCCAAAAAAAAGGCCCTCATCCAGGAAAAAAATGAAATACTAATTGAAGTGTGCACTAAAACTGTATTGAACTAGGAGCAGTTAGAGGACTATAAAATTGGCTTTGGGTGAAAAAACAGGATAAAACTAGTTATGAAAACTCTGGTGATTCTTAAAACACCAGATCTGTTTAAAATGTATCATCAATCAATTTGTAAAACCAGGTGCTGCGTTTTATACACTGCAGCTATGTTGTGATTATAAGTCTTTACCTCTTTACACTCCCAGAAAGGAAACTATCTTGGCAGGAATCAGAAGTAGCACAGTTTGTTCTTTGCTCTCGAGGGTACAGCTGCAACAGGTTCAGATCAGCCCAAAATGTAATTTCGTGGGTCACCCAGTTCTGATTATAGAACCATAACGCTGCATATCAAGGCTTGTTTCTCTGGAGGAAGCCTGCTATGTGGAGATGAATCTTTGCTGCAGCACCATGCGACTGGCCTGCAGTGGATGAAGCTGATGTGAATCTCTAGTAATTGAGACTTCCCCCCCCATCATGTTTTGTTATAGACCCACTTCACATCATCTAGCAGCTGTGGTGCATTTTGTGCTGCTGATCAAATCAAGGAAAGAATGAAGTGAATTACTTGCCATGAAGGATCCATTATTCAGTTATCAGCCATTAATTAAAAATCTGCCACCACTGAGTGGCTGAGCTGGAAACAGGGGGCACTGCCCTTTGACCTTCAAACAATCAGAAAGGTCAAGAGCCAACGGTCTTGGGAGGGGACAAACAGTATGTAATCACTGGCTGAGTCTTTAAGAAAAATATCTAATATACTATAAGAATTTAGTCAAATGTCATAAAAATTAAATCAAGTCAAGCTATCAGTAGCAGCTTATTTTGAGTTAACAAGGCAGTAAGTCATTGTTAATTTAATACATTATGTGTGATATCAAAGAGAAAGATAAAATAGACAGATCACCATATCAGCAGCTACAAGCTGAGGCGGTAAGATACCCAGATCCTGACTCAGCTCATCTTGAAATCAAAGTAGAGTGGAGATGACAGCCTAAACAATGGACAATGACTTTTACTTTGTTAAGTAGCACCTGAGTTCTCCTACTCTACAGGTTTATATTCTATTTTCCAGATATATATTCATAATCTCCATGTGAGAGGACATTGTGTTTGCTTTCAGCAAGAAGCCCTTTGGTCACAGACCCCTTTTAGTTTTGTTGCTCTCTCCAATAAAACATGTTTAACCAGTCACCACCATGCTCAAGGTTAAGGGCAAGATGAGCCTTTGGTTTTTCCAACTCAAAGCAACTATTCTCAAAATGTGAGGTTGGGTCTTGGGTGTGGCCTACAATGGCCGATTAAAACCCAGCTGTCCCAACAGTGAGGACAAGTGCAAAGTCGGACCAGGCTGGGGGGCAGGGTGTGGCATGGCAGGGGTGCCATGGTGACAGGGATGCTAAATGAGCCATTGTCTGGCCCAAGTGAAGCACACCACACAAAGAATGACACATTCAAACAGTCATACAGGCCTATTGTTGTGGCGGCTCAGCAGAGTGCTGCAGATTCACAGTTTATTCCACAGGAGTCGACTACACATCATGCAGATAGAGTCTGATCTGAGAAAATAAAACAGAAATGATACTAAAGGAACGTTATACACCAAACTTTCCAGGGACTTTTACTGTTACTTCATCAGTGTAAACAACACTAAACCAGGCCAACAGAAAATGGTTTCTAAAACTCTCATACATTTATATTGTGCCACATTGTACAGTCTTTACCCAACCTTCATATGGCTGGAGTACAGGAAGAAAATAAGGTGTGATACATGGAGCATCAATATGTCAATGCATATGTCAATTTTAAACAGAATGGAAAAGAAAGGAGCTGTGGTATGTATACTAACTGGATTTCCCACTTTCTCAAACAACAACCATTCTGAAAGTGAAAAAACCCCCAGCTCATACCTACATATTTCCAGTAAGTGTACGTCAACTAACTGCTTCAATGAAGTAATTACAAGCATTAACACACATAATGTCTGTGAAATTAAGTAATGTTAAGCAGGTTTCCACAGTGCATGGATTACATTAACAGTATAATTAATAGCTCTAAAAGGCCCAGAGTGCTAAAAAGAAAGCTAATATAACCGTTACTATCTTAAATAATGATGGATATTTTCATTATGCTCTTAGGAAAAACAGTAATCAGAGGGCTGCGGTTCTACACCTGCCTTTCTACATTAATGCCACCATTACATCCAGAAACCATCCTGACATATGATGGTCTTCTGGGCTCAGCTGTTTTATAGCCACGCATAAATGACATCCACTGTTGAAAAAATAATTAGTCTATCCCTCCCCCCTGTTGTTGGTGCTGTCATTTACCCTGCCACACCGTAATGCTTAATGTGAGCCAACCAGGGAGACTGGTCCCCCACCCCTGCTGCATTGCCAGCTCTGTGAAACTTAACACTCAGTTCATTAACGCACTTCCCCAAGAGAGTTTGTGAAGTGTTTGTGTGTGCTGACGGACAGAAGAGCAGGTACAGAACACTCCCTCAGTTTACAGACTTGTGACTTCGATGTTGATGCTTTGCTCTGCAGAGCAAGAACTAAACAGAAGACCTGCCAATTTTCATGTACCAGTTCACAAAAATGACTAATCTGTCACATTACCATCTTATCTACCCTTCAAATACTTGCTGGTGCTCTCAATGCCATTTGGAGCAGTTTCATTTTGCAGTTCACTGGGCATTTAACCCACTTTCTTGAACATCGTCCCATCTGCCAAACTCGAGAATGGACACCACTGAGAAAATGTAGGTGAGCAGTGCAGACACAAGTGATTGTTGTGAGCTCAGTTTCTCCACCAGTGCCAACTGAAACTGAGTCACTGTGTTGCTATGAGGTTCACCAAGGACAGCTTTGGTCAAATTCAGTTTCCCACACCAGCACAGAGCGTGCTCCTATCTATGACAACAGGCAGATGAAGGCTGTGCTCATGAACAGGAAGCAACATCATAATGTGCCACTTGTGCCTATGACTGGTAAAGGTGACTGAAGTAGCTGTTAACAGCAGCTAATAAGCAGAACTAACAGAGCAACAAGTCATTGTTCATGTGTTGTCTATTGTCAAGATACATGAATTGTCTATTGTGTTGGCTCATCTGTCACAACCTGGTAGACACACTCACTCCCAAAGGAGGTTTGATGTGAGAGTTCATCCTTTCATGACGCACATTAGGCCTTTCAGCCATTAATATCAACCCATACATATATATATATATATATTGGACAGTTCTTAAGACTTAAAGCCCAAACCACCTGGGAATACACGCAGTTACAACACAGGTCATCCGCAATGTGCACCTATGCAGAAAAACAAGTCACGTAATTTAAATGTCAACACTTACCTGTGACCAACCAGCTCTCTGCCAGAGCATTAACACTGTGGACAAAATAACAGCACAGTGCATTGTGTAAAGCTTCTCCCATGTTTACAGTGAAAACATGTCTGCAGATCACACCACAGCAGTAAACCACCTCACAAGGCAGCAGCCCATTACAAGCACATACAGGCCCCTCAATGATTTAGGGCATTTTAATTCTCGGGAATGCAGGCCTTTTCTGATAAGCGCCTAACTGGGTATAAGCCTACCACTAGAATGATTATACTGTGATAATCTCTGTATTGTGCTCTCTGACTGACCTGTAACTCCATTGACTTCAAAAGTGAGTCATTCCACTTCTCAGAACAGTGATACACATGAATACTAAGTTGTAACAGGTGAAGCAGCTCCACAGGCCAGTTCTTTTATTAGGATGGACGTTCAGGCTCTTTATGAGGACCAAGCAATGAGTCAAGGATGAGAATGGTATGGTACTGAGAGAAGTGAATATCAGTAAACCTAACCACACAGAAATATGTAAAGGCATCTTGAGGGTAATGAAGCATTTGTGGACCTGTGGACCTACAACCTTATTAACAAACCAGCTGGGCAGATGAATCTGACAACACAATTTTGCTAAAGCAATAGTGTATATGTTAGCTGAAAAGTCTTCAGAAACAGTGTCTCAATTAGATATTTAGTCCACATCAGGCCCATTGCAAGTACACATCATGGTCAGTTATTTAACAACCAAATTTAAGGGATTTGGTCAGACTGCACTAGAGATATGAGCCCAAATAATTAGTCAAAGGTACCATCCAGATTCTTAAGGGTGTTCCTCAAAATTAACAAAATTCCAACATTAACCATTAATTCATATAGTCTATAGTAACAACACTGTTCTGTCCAACCCCAAGAACTGTGCAACATTTAATATCAAGAAGGATGATATTATTATTATATTAGGTTATAAACATTAGATATGACCTGGTGATGACTTAGTGTTATGTAACTCCCACAGACCTCACACACCTCTCGCGTCCAGGCTACTGGAGGTAACCCACTTCTTTCTCATTTTGCTGGGGAACAACTCTCAAGGGACCACTGGGTCCCCTGGAGCCCAGTCGTTTCTCGTTTAGCTTTTCTGAAGCTACAGTGCGGTTCTCTGGGTGGACAGGTCAGCTGCCCCCATAGACAGACAGAGCTGATAACAATTTGCAAAACAGATGCAAATGTCTCCTGTCTGGATCAAGTCACTGAAGGTGCAGCTCTGTGAGGAATCATGGGGAAATGAAACAGCGAAAACAGCTCGAGTAAACTCGCCACAGCCAACGTTACCGATCGCTTTCGTATTGACTGACCACACCGGTACGGAAGTCACCATCAACACCACAACGGCCCGGTGAGGCTACTCACCCGAGTACCATTTTCTGTCGTAGCGAGAGCTTAATTCAAACGATAACGTGCTTACCTCGTCCCGTTCAGCATCTTTCTTCTTAACTGTGTCCACAAGTTCATGAGATAAAGAGGAAAGTAAAGTAACAAAAAACAGTCCAGACGGTAGATGATGATTCAACCGACTGGTTGGTCCGGGCTGCTCGTGATGTCATCTTTACTTGAGAAGTTAATACGCATGCGCCGTCTCTTCTCACTGCACTGCATCATGGGTGTTGTAGTACAAGATACAAACAGCGCATTTCAAAGTCCTTAATCTTTCAATGAATGTATTTTATCTGTGTATTTTTCTTTTCTTGTGGCATACCTGTAAACTATAGCATGGACACTTCACAAGTAAGGACTACCCAATCTTTAATCAGTTAAACAGACTTCTGAACATACATTTGATTGACAAATATTTGGGATGTGTTCAAGAACAACTTATCTATTATCTTTCACAAGTGCTTCATGAGAAAAAAAGCCCCTTAACTCTCAATTTCAACTTCCTTGAACTTGTTCTTTTTGTTTTTACAGGTGTTATATACTAGATGGTCCTTACTTTCACAAGA
>JAUMHL010000017.1:10389814-10401498 GCA_032362345.1 Sandelia bainsii
ACAGTGGGCTCCAGGTCCACAAAAACAGCTCTGGGGACATGCTTTCCAGCTCCAGTCTCACTAAAGAAGGTGTTGAAGGAATCATCTCCTCCTCCAATGGTCTTGTCACTGGGCATCTGTCCATCAGGCTGAATCCCATGTTCCAGGCAGTAAAGCTCCCAACAGGCATTGCCAATCTGGACACCAGCCTGACCCACGTGCACTGAGATACACTCACGCTTGAAGGAAACAAAGACAGTTTCAACATTTAACCAGTTCATACTAATCTGATGTTATAGATAGCTCATCACATGTTTAAGACAGTTAAAGACAAAAAAAACAAACAAGTCACATGGCCTAAGCCTCCTGATAAAGTAAGAGCCAGCTGTAGACAATTTGGCCAACCCCAGTCCAAAACCACAATGAGATATTGGAAATCACTCAACAGCTTAAGTATATGTTTATATGATACTGGAGAACAGCCACATATTTTTGCTCAAGACTCCAGGTACTTTTAGCATAATGTTTATGTCTGATAATCTAATGTTAACATAATAATAATAAATTGTTATTAGCTTGCCAGTAACTTCATATCTGAACATTTCACAAAACACTGTTACCAGCTTATTCTGGACAAGAAGAAATTAAATTAACATTAAAAGCAGTCGCCAGTCCTCACTTAATGCCACATATTACATTAATATTGAGCACCCAGATGTGAAGTCGTCAGTTACGTTAGACCCAGAGTGTGTTTAGAAGGATCTTATATCTCTACGGTTTTGGTTAAACCCTATTGAAGAAAGGTTCTCCCGCCACAACCGTTGAACGCTGCCAGTCAAAGTCCGACATATTGTGTAACAGTAACATTACTGCCAGATTCTCAAACTAGGGCAGGCAAAACTTAAACTTAATTTAATAGTATCTTAATCACAGTATACCAATATTTCAATAAGACAGTCCCGATTAAACATGCAATATTCATGAGTTTTGAGAAGCAGTTAACTCACTAGGATACAGAACAGTAGCTCAGTGTTGGTTAACATTTAAATTCTAACAGGCTAGTTAAGTTAACGTTGATTCTGTAACGTTTAGTTAAATTGCTAACGCTGGGTTATCACATAGTGTGACACCACATCAGTTTTCAAAAGACAGATCACATTAAGGTATACTCACCATTTTTATTTTTTACAGTTGCAGTTAACTAGCTGTCACTCCAGGCTACGTCTCTAGGCGTCGTCCTCTGAGACGTTTACGAGCGGTAAAAAAAAAAATATTGAATCCGATTGGTCGACAGACTCTCGAGCTCTTTTCTTATTGGTTAAACAAAATCGCAATCTTCAGCAGGGTGTTAAGACCTGCTTACTTTTAAATGTTAGCCATTTGTGAGCTAGCTAACATTTAAGATTGGAGACAAGTTTATTAGTTTACATTATAAATATTATTGTTTGCATGTCAGATAAATGTACATTCCCTATGCTATATAATACACAGATTCATTTAAGCTACTCTGATTCTAAGGAAACTAAATCTTTATTAGTTGCTCCTGAATTATCTTTAGTTTGATTTTTTTTATTTCCCCTTTTCTGCAAGTTCCATCATTCACCTCTATCTATATTATCAGAAAATGTTTTCAGATATACAAGATCTCGACAGCATAAGTGATTGGGAGACTGTGACATGAATAAATTGGGAGTGCCTACGTTGATAATATTTTCACAATTTTCTCCATGTAAGTTGATTTGTTAAGGTACAGTAGTTTACAACACTTAAATGCATTGATCATGCCAGAGATTTTGTTTTATTGTTTACATGTACAGAATTGAATGTGAGTACAGCATTTATACATAAAAAGCCCACGGTCCATACAGCAAAAAAAGACATAACACATCTCCTCACACTATGTACAGATTTGTGTCATGATAAAGCCTGGGCCACCAGCACACTTGGCATAACACTCAGTCACTCAAGGTTCAAAACAGGTTGATGGACTCTAGATGTTTGGTGATGGATAACACATGTATCAGTGTTACTGGAAACATATATAACGTTACCTAAAAAGGGGGATAGCTGGAAGAAGAGAACGGGTTCACATAAGGATTGTCTGAACCCTGAATCTGAAGATTTCCATTTCAGACACAGTAACTGTCTATTCATCTATCAATCATTCATCCCACGATGAGTACTGTTCTAAAACTTTTTTAATTTTGGACTTTGTTTGATTTCATGCTTTAAAAAATTGATGTTTGTTAAGAATAAAACCAGAAAGATGATCACTAGTTAAATGGTGAGTCAGTGTTAACAGCACCATGCTGGTCCTGAGATTAAAGGTTTCAAGTGGGGTTTGTCACAACCACAGAAAAATAACTGTAGCCTTAGATGACTAGATATTTACTTAGCAGCTAGTAGTAAAAAAAGATCTTGAAAACTGTATTAACTTTGTCTAGTGGGGTAAACAAAGTTCTTAATATGGTCTACCTGAGGATTTCAGGATTTTCTGGTGTGTAATGTCTTGATCCCATTAAATACTTTTAAGTTGTCAATTGTCAATGTAGTGATACCGCTTGAAGGAAACCTTGAAATGTTGTTTAATCACAAGAAATGGGAAAAAATTCAGGTGCCAGAAATCAGTCTGACAGTCTTAAACTAACACATTTCTGATGGTTCTGTGATTTAAATTATAACTCGACTTGTGTCAAATTATTCCTCGAACAATGATCATTGAAATGATCAAAGTTTGAGATATTTTAGCTTTGTATGCTTCGTACAGGCACAGCTTCTCAATGTATTCAGCAACTTCATTTGGTGAATCAAAACAACCATTTCCATTACATTATATTTTGGAAACTGCAGCATATGACCTGCTCATTTCAAGAATTATCAGATGAACAAAATGATAACTCCATTTAAATACTTGGACTGCTCATTCAGACAGTGTTTTCACAAGGTTTAATACGTCTTGAAGGCTCATTTTACAGAAGAAACAACTGATTACTGACTGAAACCTCACTTAAAATTTATTCATGTTCTTGCCACACATCCACAATAGTCCTGAATCCAGATTCTGAACAGATGACACTGAAAAAATAAACATTTTTCAATGATGTTCATGAAATGCGATTTGTGACAATTTGTGTCATTCTACATATATTTATCTTAGCTTTAATACACTGGATTTGTTTCGACTAGCTTGTGTAGTTAATACTGTATATTCAACATTTTTATGTTCCCATACAAAACCCATTTTCTCCTCCATGAGAATATCAAGACGAAGTTTAAATCAACAACTGGCAGCTGTTCATCAATACTGACAGCAGTAAATCCACTGATTATCTCACTGCTCAGTTCTTAAAGGTTTTAGGCAGAACTAAAATTATTAAATCTATATTTGTCTTTGGTGGTAAACCTACAATAAAATCAAACACATAACACATTTTTTTCAGCATTAGTGTTTCTTCGTGCAAGGGAATGAAATTGGTATTTAAAAAAACAAAAAAACACTTAGTGTCACTGACAAAATTCAGCAACTTCTCACCCTTAAAGATGATTTTCCAGTCACCATATAGTGTCATATAAACCAGTTTCACCATAGACCTCATTAAGGAGATGGAGATGGCTCAAGAAGTGTGAATACTGCAAGAAATACTGAGACAAGGGTTAGTGTTTTATTCGTCAAGTTGATGTCTGATACACAGCTGACACTGAATCGGGATAAAATCGAGGGGCGACAATAAGCAATAAGCTGAAAGGTGAGGGGGTCAGGATGGAGTGGTTTAAGAAATATTCGCATTTGGAGCGCTTGTGTTTCATTGTTTGTGTGCCTATGTTGTGCAGATGTAAATATGTGCATCAGAGTTTAGTGCCCGTTGCTTCAGAGAAAAAGATTTTGTGAGATGCCCAAGGCCTGGGGGAGATTACAGCCACAGGGGGAGAAGACAGAGCACCAGGCTCCTTTGTTCTCTGCTCTTTGTTGTGTCACTAGTGCAGCTGGTAGCCAGAGCTCAGCGGGGTGAGACGCTACGCCAGGGAGCGCTGACGAGGCTTGATCCTAGGATAGAGCTGCAAAGGAAAAAAAACAACAGAAAAAGAAAGAGACAAAAAGTTTAATATGACTAATTTAAAACCTCAAATGTCACATGTAAATGTTTAACTCTTGTCAACTCCATATACCTCACTTCCTTCTTCACTGCACAGTTCACATTTAAAATCTTCATTCTGTCTTTCTAAACTTTACAGATTCACTCACCTACTAATACTCTGTTATTTTCCAATTAAAAATGATAATTTATGAATATCATTTAGGATTCTAAAAAATGTAACAGTCAATTGTAAGAATAACCCATGACATCTGCTGCTGTAAATTTTCAATCAAACAAACCAACCAGCCCATGCATAAGGTGATTACATTGAGCCATATGGCCAAATAGATTTTTTACATTATTGATTAACCAGCGTCCCAGGCCACCTCTACTTAAGTTACTTTTTAAAAAGCAAATATTTGTTATTATATGTGTTTTCTCTCAATCATCTAAATAACTTATCTACTTACTAGTTCAGCTCAGCTGTCATTAATGAAGACAAAGTAATCAGAACATGAGAAAAGGCCCCGCCTATCACAACAACTTAACATAATAGTAAACTGAACAAATGTGTTTTGTTGTTACCCCCAGCAGGTTGCGGGGCACGTAGCCCTCATTGTCTTCGAGTCGTGCCCACCACCACTCTGTTTCGCTGTCGTCCTGTCGTCGCAGAATGGTGATAGCGTCCCCCTCACTGAATGACAACTCATCCTGGTTCTGAGCTTCGTAATCCCACAGAGCGTAGACTGTCCCCTTGTTCATGACACCCAACTTCTCCTGAACACCTGCACAAAGGGAGTCCAAAACAGACAGTCAATATTCCACGTATACTGGTCTGGTTTGATAAGAGTTGAGAATGGATAATGACACCTTTTTTTTATTTCAAAGTAAAATTGTCTTTTTTTGAATTACATTTGTTCACCCTTGAATGACTGGTGGGTTGTTTCTCACCATATAGAAACTGGGAGCACTGGATGTAGCCCTCTTCCATTTCTTCGCACTTATCTGCAGCAGTCTCCACATCACTAATGGTACTGGCAAAGATGGCTGCTCCTGACTCAACCAACAACTTGCACAGATGAACACTGTTACAAGAGGCGGCACAGTGAAGCGGAGTCCTGTTAAACCAAACACAAACAGGAAAAAAAAACAATATATGAATTTAACTGGATACAACACCAGATCATGTAAAAGCAGACTGAACCAAAATTTCTTCAGCATTTGTGTTATCATTGACCTCCTGTGTGTTGGAGATCTCGCACTCACCATCCATCACTGTCTGCAGCATTGACGTTTACACCAAAATCCAGCAGGAACTTGACTATGTGGTGATGTCCTGCACACACTGCATTGTGTAGAGGTGTGATGCCTTCATCATTGGGAGTGCTAGGATTCTCCACCTGGAAACAACAAAGAACAAAATGATAAGCACTTATTCTACATGGACATACACATAAATTAATGTACACAACATACCTCATATATGATCCTCTGGACAAGGTCAAACTCTCCCTCCAATGAAGCATCCAGCAGAAGGGCCAGAGGGTTGAACTTGACTCTGAATCCATGACCAGTGCGCTCAGAGTTTGGCTTCTTCAGGTTTGTGCGCTTCTCCTGTACCGATTAAAAGAGGAAGAATAATTTACAACATTTACTGAAAATGTAACTGTTTAAATGCAACAATAAGTCTGTGTTTATGTGTCTCACCAGTGGCTGTGAGACCACCGTGCCAGTCTCTTCTGGGGTGGAGACTTCCGGCACAGGGCTGGGCAGCAACGCCTCAGAGCTTCCATTGTTGTTGTTGTCATCTTCAAGTCCTTCTGCTTCAGAGGACTCCTCCACCCCTTCTGGTGGTGGGGGCAGCGGCTCGTTGTCATTAGCGTCAGTATATGTAGGTGCAGCCTCGGACCCCGGCTCCTCTGCCCCTGGTGGTGGTGGTAGTGGCGTCTCAGGGGGGAGGTTGCCATTCTCTGTATCAGCCACAGAGTCACCTCCCAGATATCCAGGAGTATTAGCTGGCTGATAAAATGGTGTTCCACTACCTGCACCGTTGCCACCTCCTGACCCACTGACTCCATTTCCCTCTATTCCTCCTGCTAAAGTGTTGAATCTCTGATAAAGCAGTTTCTGGATGTTGGGTCCACTGGGGCCTTCTGGTTCTGTTATGGAGCTACGCTTCTTGAGGGGTCTTGGAGCATTGGCCAGCTTTTTACGGAGCACCTCAAGATCAGCATCACTTTGGTAGCGCAGTGGGGAGTGTACCATGGGAGTTAGCTTAGTAGGACTGAGTGGTCGTGGGATGTTCTCCACGCTGGGAGGAGGTGCTGATGGCTCCAAGTGATGGAAGCCCTCGTGATCATCAAATTCTCCATCCAAAGTGTCCTCACTGCTGGGATGGCCTTGGAGCAGTGGGAAGGCTCCAGTCTGGGCATATAGCAGAGGTGACGGGGGTGTCGAGCTGGAGGGGAGAACAGGCTTCCCATATACTAGAAACAAAGAGAGAGTGGAATTATATTTAATGACACTGTCAATAGGGCAGGAGCCAATCATGAAAGTAATTATAAAATTCACCTGTCAATTTTTAATTTTGTCTTTTATTAATAGTCAAATTAATGATTTCACAGAGCCCAAGTTTACAGCTTAAATTCCTTGTTTTGTCCTGTGAACAGTATATTCATTTTACATTTTACAAGATTTCCATATGGGTGGCCACAACAAGACAAAAAGGAAAAAGATTAATCAAAAGTCAAAAATTTATGTCAATTGCTTTCTGTTATTGTAGAGGCAAAAGTATAGGTGCAAGGATATTCCAAGTGGCATTAATGAAAAATGGAAAAACCTACACACTAACTCCAAGCCACTGATTTCTTCATGTATGACAGTGTTTCAATCTGTTGTCATATCATACAATTTGATCACAAGGTTACCATATTTAAATAAATCTCTGGCTTGGAGCTGTTATCTGTGTTATCTTTTTTCTTTCTATTAGCAACTTATATAATCTGTATATTTAACGCAGTGCATGTTTGCACTTGTTTACTTATAATTATCTTTTTAAAAATTTTTGTGCATCAGCGACCATGACTACATACCCATATATCTCCTTGGGGGGAGTCTTTCACCACTAATTGTCATCACTTATGGTAAATGTTGAAAATACTGCCTGTAATCTTGACAATTTTACTCATTCTTATATAAAAAGACAATACTAAAAAGTTGCTGAAAGAGACACTATATCACAACAGAGAACCATGGTTTTAATGATTCAACATGAAAACACATCTCAATTACAGTTTGCTTACCTGCTTTGAGAGCAGGTTTGAGTGGCTGGCTCTTTGGCGCCGCCTGCTGGAGGTACATGTGATAGATGGAGCTCGAGTTCACTGTAGGTGGGCCTTTACGTGGCGACTGAGGCCGTGACCCTCTGTCTGGCATGAATGGGCGTACTGCCACAGCCGGTGGAGGATCCAGTCGTTCACTCAGCCCAGGAGGGAAAAGCGGTGCATTAGGCTGGAAGGTGGGGCTTGGCGGCACGCTGATACGCTGCTGGATCTGCTGTGAGGATGAGCCTGTGGAGGGGGGGGCGCGGGGCCAAGCGGGAGCTGGTGGGTTTGGAAGTGGGCGAGGAGGAGGAGGAGGAGGAGGTGCATCCTTGCGACGCTCCAAAGAGCTGACTGAGCTTGCGGAGGTGAGGTGGGAGCCATAGGGGGGCGGCTGTGGCTTGGATATGGCAGGGGAAGACATGGCCATTTTGGGGTCTAGCACCTGTAAAGAAGCAATAACATAAAAATCATCAACCTTCATTGAAAATGGAACAGTGCTTTGTACATATGAGTACTTTGCCTTTATTTATTTATTATTTAGGTAATATTAAAACTCAACTGTAACATTTTCCTTATGGATGTGACATTACTGAAGAGGGTTAACAGCTACAAAGAAGGACATCTTAGAAGAAATAACAAACCTTGTCTGCACTTGGAGTGACGGGAGAGCCTGAAGGAGGGCTCTTGCCCTGGGTATCAGTCCCTGAGTCTCTCCTCTCAGGAGGCTTTAGTGTTGTGCTGGTCTTGCCTAAGGTAGGCCAACCACTTTCATTAGCTAGGGCACAAACAAGACACAGTAAATGTGTTGCAAAAGATTAAAAAAAAGACAAGAAAAAACTATCTCAGTCACAATGGCGAATGGCTGAAGTTGTATAAGCATAAACCTCCTTTACAACTAAAGATAGTTGGTGGAAATGGTATTTTTTCCTTTTAATTAAAACTGAAAGTGTCGAATTAGTGGAGTTATAGCAGTTTTTGTAGTGATAAAAAATGCATTTATGTCAACATACACATAACCCAAATATCTTTACCATTTTGACCTAGAAGTGCTATTAAATGGAGATCTCAGGATTTTGTGAAACCAATCCTATTAACCACACACCATTAAAGGACATTCAAACACAATCCTTTTTGAATTGTTAATGCGAATTCAGCATCCTTAATATTCATAAGCAAAGCTACATATAAAGCAAGAGAAAAGCTCAACCAGGTCTCTAAATCACAGACTTAATATCAGGCATTTTAAGTTTCTCAAAGTACTAAAAAGCACTGACCTAGGGAAAATAAATGTACCACATATTAAAGACGAATTAATCAAAACCACTGTAGACTTAATGTCAAGAGGAGCTGTTGATCAATAGGACAAAAATCCTGAGCCTTCAGTTCATAACAATGACAACAAATGTATGTTGATTAGTATTTTGCTACTCTGTACTTGTATTTAGTTATGCAGCATTTTAATTTAGTTACCTTTGGTAATTAGTAACTAAATTGAAGAAGAATCAGGATTCAAGGTACTGATTACTTAAAAAAACACGTGCAAGATACAAAATGTACCTTTAAACAGTAAGGAGAGGGTGAAAAGAAAGATGAAAATAAGAAGACAACAAAACAACAGCAATATGTGTTTGGTACAATCTGGAGGGAGTTTGTATAATATAATGATAAATAAATTAGTAGTGTCTTTACATTGTCTGTATACTTCTTATATGTAGCAATGCCAGAGAGCAATAAGGACATAATAAGACCGAGAGTAACCAGACTCTAAAAAGGAAATCTTCACACAATACCAGTTGTGTTTGACAACTAAAAGTGATTCTCACAGCTTGCTTGTTGTTATGGTGTGGCATGAAAATTAATGTTAGACAGGCTGAAAAAGGTAAGGAAATTAGAACAAAGCACACATTTTTAGGACTGCTTTGCATGTGTAAATTTATGTGGCACTCGACTCATTGAACCTTCTCAGAAGTGTACTAACACACACAGGATCAGCAGTGCTTTGTCAGTGGCATGTTCTTCATACGAGGTATGATGTCGATTACAACTAAGAGCATCAACTTGATCAGATTGCAGTAAAGTGTTGCGAGATGGCACCCCACTACTTTCACGTCACTAGCCAATCTGCGGGGGAAAACGCTCCAAACGAAATGTCAACATGTGCTCTCTCCGTCTCATTGCTGCACTGGTAGAGCGCAATGATGCCAAACAAAGATGCTTCCAACAGTCAGCAATTACTCAAATTAACCAGGCACAGATGCTCATCTCCTACACAGCTGTGCATCTAAGAGTCAATTTGTCTGGTGGAGAAAACCATCAAGATGATCAGTTTTGTGGAATATGAACACAACAGTAAGATACTACAGTGTAGTGGGCTCATGATGGGATTGGGAAGAATCTTGATATTCTTAAATATCCAGCAAGGAATTTGTTTAGATTTAACTAAGATTATATGACTGACTGTGACAGAATAAGGTTGTAAAACAGAGGAAAAAAAACTGCAGTGCATGCTGAGGATCCTGTGCTACATTCAAGAGAAACGGTTCAGAAAGTGCCATCCCTCTGCTTATGCAGCACTGTGCACTCACAGGACGTGCCGTCAGAGCCAGTGGAGGCTCCAGGGTGAGATTCTGGAAGGGACGGGGGTACCGGGTCCACAACGATGTCTAAATCAGACACCTTCCAAGGGCCGGGAGGCTTTCGCACACCGTCTGCCCCAGGAAGATTTCCCCCCCCAACCCCACACCCACAGTAAAAAAAGAGACGTTATGAAGACGAGACAGAATAGACACATGAGAGAGGAGGAGAAAAGGGAGGGGGAAGCACAGTTTACACAACACAGGAAGAGAGTGAGGTTAGACAGGAAGGAAAAAGAAATTACAGAAATCAAGTTCAGGCAGAGAAATCACTGAGAAGTCGAGCAGGAAGGAAACAGATAAGAGGCCCATGAGGGACTTTCAGTCACTAGGTGTTCATGCATGATGTGTTAAAGGTGTAGTGGTGTAAAACTTCTTCCTCTGGGACTACACATATCCAAGCTCCTCTATAGCTGAATTAAGAAAATATCTTGTATCTGATTTTGTCCATATCTGTGTTCTCTAGACAAATTTACTTAAATGTTCAATTAAAACCCAAAGCCTAAAGATAATGTGCCACCTGGTATCCATTACTACGATTCCAATTCATTTTTTGTGTTTAACATTTTCTTGGATTTCGGGAAATAAAGATGCACTATACGTTTATCAGTCTCAACCAACCTGACTTGGTGCGGCCGAGGTTGGCTTGATTATTGACACTCAGAGTCTGGGGCTTCAGTGGATCCGGCGGCATGGTGTAGCCTCCTTCCTGTCGGCCCGGTACAGGGACTTGTATGTATGGCCCAACAGCAGCAACACGGCCCAGGGTCCCAGGAGCGGGCTGAGGCGAGGGAGGCCCATTAGCTCTGTTTAGCTGTAAGAGGAGAAAGTCATCAAGGTGTTTTTAAAAGTTGATATGTACAGATAAATAGAGTCAACAACTGGTTATTTGAGTCAATTTTTACACAAAATAATGAAAATGTTAATTTTACACTGAACAACAAATTGAGTATCTGAACTGACTTTTTAAGTAGACAAAGCCTTTTGTCACAAGCTTTTTAACAGAAAACAGCTTATAAGATGTGTTAAGCACTTCTAGTCTTACAGGAAGGTTCTCTTTTTGACGTGCCTCAGCTTTTTTCTTGTAGAGGCGTTCCCGCAGCTCGCTGATTCGCTTGTCCATGAGTGTCACTTCCATGTTGCGCTTGTTCAGAAGCTCCTTCTGTTGCTGCAGCTTGCTGTTTTGCTCCTGGTTCAACTTGTTCCGAATCTGATGATGAAAAATGACACAAACGTGCATACGGATTCACTACAACAGCAGATACTGCCATCAGGGTAATCACATGTAGAGCAAATCTAGCCTTTACAAGATGCTACTTTTATCTCTACCACACAGTACCTGAAGCTCCTGGTAGAGTTTACGCAGCTCTAAGGCTGCAGCGCCTGTTACTTGGCCTCCCAGTGCTGTCTGTATGCCATTGAGCTTTCCTCTCCGCAGGTCCTCCAGCTGCAGACTAAGCTGCTCCACCCTCAGCACAGCGCCCTGCAACTCTGCCTGCTTCTCTTGGAACAGGCTGCTAACCTGCTCAATCTCTGCCGCTGAGTGTGAAAAATGAAGTAAACATATCAGCTCATTCAGAAGCCAGCAACTTGGCAAATATACACTACTCACAAAAAGTTAGGGATATTTGGCTTTCGAGTGAAATTTATGGAAAACGTAAAAAGTTCACACT
>JAUMHL010000017.1:10405656-10420922 GCA_032362345.1 Sandelia bainsii
GTGTGAACTTTTTACATTTTCCATAAATTTCACCCGAAAGCCAAATATCCCTAACTTTTTGTGAGTAGTGTATTTTAGTTACTATTACATAACTTTCTTTATATATCATGTGAAGACAAGCAGAAAAAACATGAAAATGTTGACATGGGCCTTTGGGGCTGTATTATTATAACTCATGAGCATCAACCGTTTCTTTTTTCATTTCATTAATTTTATACTTTTATAAATCAAGTCAAACTGCTGAGTATGCTGAACTTGTGATGAAAAAAGCATTACATGCATGTGACCAAGGGCTGTTCAAAATGTGCTAAACAAAGACAAAAACGAAGTCAGCAAAAATGAAACAACCTGTACTCCAAAAGGTTAAAAGAAATACCACACGTTACAGTAAAATTTTTATCATGCTGCTGGTTGTGTTGGACCAAAAGTCCAAAACCTAAAAATTTTCCATTTACTGTCACAAAAGAGAATGAAAAGCCATAAACCATCACAGAAACTGGAAAAAGCAAATGTTTGGCATACTCACTGAAAATGAGATGAAAAAATATTTCACCTCCAGAAACAGTTTGCATGAAAATGTATTCTTGAGCAAGAACTCAGCACTAGTTGTTCAAAAGGCCACAGAATAAAGCTGACTATCACATTCAAGTCTGTTTACCTCAAACCATCACTCTACAGACTTCTGAATTTCCTGTGAAGTTTCCTCAGTCAACACAGCAGAGGACTACTCTTCAATAAAACAGTGTACTGAGTGAACAGTGAACAGTTCACCAAACTACAAGAGGTCCTGATGAAGAAGTGCTGATGTCTTTATAGAAGAGTGTTCAAAGACGGAGAGAAGACTGTGCTGGAAATGTCACAGTGCTTTTTTCCAATAACAGACTAGTGCAGAGAGCCAGTGCAAAGAAAAGCTGATGTTTAAATACTGCTAATAAGCTGGAATTAACTATGGAAGGTAAAATTGTGACACAAAAAAATATTTCAATGTGTGTGGTGATTATAGTGTTCCCTTAAGGCACCTCTGCTCTTTACGAGGCAGTGTCCTTCTCGGAGGATGATCAGCTCTGCTTGGTGGAGAGAAAGCCCCCGGGGGGGTTGGGCAGCAGCCCATGGAAAAGCCAAAGAAATGATCCTCTTAGGACCCGTTATATCATCCATGAGGCTGACCAATATAATCCTCTAAATCAGAAGTAGCTTGGACACAAATGAGCTTCGGCACTTGCGAGGTTAAGAGGAGCCAGTCATGTACCTCGTTGCGTGAACAAATGGTGTTGGTAATATAGATGTTTTTACTTGTCATGGTATAGCGTAGGTTTAAATGGGTTGATGATACTTCCTCAACACAAACAGAGTCAAAATTTTTCAGGATAATAAAAGGAATGGCTTCTGGCTGCTCTTATACTACACTACTATCATCTTTGTTGAAAACAAAAACCACAGCCCCTCCAACTCCTGCTGTGCTGGATTTCACCCTCCACCCTTAAGGCTGAATTAGCTACAATTCCTTGACTACTACACTTTTCTATTGTAAAATCTGGGACAAATGGACAGAGAGAAAGGATGCCACACCAGAGGCTGCTCTTATCAGAATCACTCACATCTCCCAACACACATCCTGAAGCCAAAGAGGTGAACATGCACAACAATAGGTACACCTGACGGGGAAACAGACAGCATCTGGAAGTGGAATAGTCCTGAAACACCACATTTTTTGAGGTTATTCCCAACACCCCATCATTGCAGTTCACAAAAACATACAGAGTGCTGTGGTTAATGGACAACCTGATCATGTGGGTTTCGCCAGGCTGGATTGAATTGATGCCAATATTAGCAATGAGGCTCAATAGTTTCCAGTGCCTGAGATGAGATTTCCATTTTTCGTGTGATTTAGTAAAAACAAAAATTTAGGTGATGTGGTTAAAAGAAAAAAAGGTAACACTCCAATGCACACACAGACCCTTCAGATGTGAACCACAAGAAGGACATCGACATAGCCCAAACTATAAAGTACAACAGTACTTTGCGTGTAGATAATGTATTCCTTTAATATTTACATATTTACCATGCAAAGTGCTGTAGCAGGCTACTTACTTTACAGTTGTGGCTGCTGGTCAGTGACCTCCTCATGGTTTAAATCTGGTAGGTCTAAAGTCAGATTTGTCAGCCTGTTCATTGCATGTGCATTGATTATTTAAATATTTTTTCTACCACTTCACTACCACTAAATGTTTGGTTTTTTTCTATCGCATGACCCGTTCGGGGCTCTATAGACAGAAGCCTTGCAAATTAGAAATAAGAAAATGATAATGCTAACGCTACTATCTGGAATACATTTTATGCCAATATTTTGGTTATATTCATAGTTTTTCTTTTTTCCTTTTGTATTATACCCCTTTTTCTTCTACATATAATTTACTGATTTCATTGTGGCTTATGGGCTGCTTAGTTCTGTTCTTTTAATTTATTTATTAACAAGAAATACAATAACCACGTTTATTTTATGACACTTTGTTTATACATTTAAACTTTCTTAATCTATCTATGAAATGAGGTGCTAAATTTGATTAAGTTATTACTTATTAAGTACATTTTAACACATTTTTGCTTAAACATAATTGATAACTTGCTAATTAAGTCTCACCCCATTCTCACTGTGCTTCTCTCCAGGGTTTCCACTTCTGCGACTCGTCTGGTCCTGAGACTGCTGACTCCCTGCAAAAACAAACAATAACTGTCACCAACACAGGACAGAAACACATAGGACAATACACACAAGTGTGCACGGACAAGTACACGCACACACACACAAGCACATGTGCAGATTTGAGGACAACCACCATTGTCAGAAATAGTTTGAAAGATAACTGACATGACTGCACAAGACAGTGGGATTTAAGAAGTAGGACAAGCACTGCTGACTAAAGTCACCTAACCCAAAGAGGAAAATAAATAATACTAGAGAAAAGAACTGGACACTTCTACTATATTTAAAATAAATCACCAGATATCTTGATGGCACTATCACTGAAAAATACATTTTACACTTAAGTCAAGTTCAGAATTTAAATATCAATAAGATTTACATAAGATTTATGGTGTCTGACACCAGCTAGCTTTGAACTGAGTTATTCTATAAATCTACACATATACTGACTTCAGTTTAATTTAAAATGTTAAATTAATTTGTCCTACCGTTTCTGTTCTTAAGAGTTTCATGTTAAGCTTGGATGCATAGGACATTTGGCTTTACAGGTGACTCTACTACACCCCAAACACAAATGCAAAAGACACTGTTACTGCTGTGTGTGCGTGAGAGATGTTTTTTGTTAATTTGATGTGCAACATCAAGCATCAATTAAACTTTGGTTTTTCATCTTATGCAGCCTTTTATACCCTTAATGCCAAAAGATTAAGCAGAGTAGTGTAAAGTTACAACCTGTTACAAAGGGGTAAAAAAGTGTATTTTTTTTCAAGGTGCAAAAACTGAAAAAAGGGAGGTTGGGAGAGTGCGCACCTTGATCACTGCTCTCAGTTGGTGAATCTTCATGCCGGAGGAAGAACTTGACCTCTTGCTTCCGAGGCCCCCATTTCTGCAAATGTTCATACATCATGTGCTCGAAGGGGATTGCTCGCTCTGCAGAGACAGGAAAGTTAAGGAAAAGGAAAATAGATTAATTAATTTAGACTCTTGTTAACATGTCAAAGGGAAATTCTATGTTCCTTTACTACAGTATAAGTAGTACAATTTAGCAGTAAAAGGGGAACATATGTGTGTAGTGTGTAAATATAATGAACATCACAAAACATTGTAGCTCAAATAATATTATCCAATCTGTTTGTGTGTTGGGAGAACAACTTTTGGGATGAGGTTTATAAAATTAAACCAAGGAATGAAATCCTGAGGAAAACCATTTCTAATGAGATTGATGGAAAGCTATGTGTGCTAAAAATGTCTTTGCATCTTTTGCAGACAGCACTCTCTGGGTACAGAGAGACTGAGAGACAAAGACAGAGGTTTTAGGAGGTTTCGGTGGCAGACAGCAGCTTTGTCAGGCACCAGCCGAACACGATTGCATAACATGGGTTAATAAAGCCCTTGGCTGGGACGTTGTTTTCAACAGGGGAGTGGCCCCTCAGCAAAAAAACACTGATAACACGGGTCTATCAGCACGACGATGGGGATGGGAGAAAATCAGTTGGACCAAGTGGAATCTGTTGTGGCAGTGCAGTGGACTGTATTAGCACGTAACCCTTTTTCTGACCAACAAATTTGTACTTTAAGTGCATTATTGTAGTTTGACAGCAGCTGGTGGAAATGGGAACAATATTTTTGTCAATACATGCATTTCTTCTTTTTGAGGGCGTGAAACTTGCTTCTTTTTACATTCGTGAGGAAAACTAAATGCTAAGTAAGTTTCGAGTTCAGTGATAATAGAGTTTCAGATTACTTCACCTTCACGGATTACTTGTAATCCACTGTACGTTCTTTTTTTAACCTGACGTGGCACTGAAATCTGATTCCCACGAGAAAAGCAGCACTCATCATGCTGAAGTTAGGACAATTTCATGCAGTGCAGCAGATTAATAAGCTTAGGTACTTTGATAACAAGCAACACACAGTTTCAACACAAGTTCTTACCGTTGCCTCTCCAGACCTCAGCCAGGTGGCAGCCACTCTCGCCAGGCTCTTTGCAGAACTCAACGACATCGCGGCACGTTGTCTCAGGGGTGATGGGCACCTCAGTTACAGCCTGTTCCCCATCGCTGAGGTACACCGTCAATATCATCTGAAAAAGGAATAAAAAGATTAACCTTTAATGATCCCATTGGGAATGAATCAAATATAGGATAAGGGGCTGGTGAAACATTAGAACATGAAACAGTTAAATTACATGAATAGAAATGATTTAAAAAAACAACAACACAAAAACAGAGTGGCAGATCTTACAGACAGAAGCAAAGATGACTAAAACAGGGTTTTTGGCTACATGAAAACCCTTTCTACAGTATAAAGATAAATTGAATATAAAAGAAATGAGAAAGTGTGCTATGGTCTCACAGTCTGGTTTAAGGACAAAGCTTAACCCACTCTTGTGTTGTGACGCTAACTTTCGCTGTCCACCAGCCTCGACATTTAGTATGAGCTGCTGGTGGACTCATGCCTGTGCCTGCCACATTTCAGTTCACTATGATTAGTGCCTGCCATAGCACTGGACAAGCCAACACATGCATCTGTCTGCGCTCATGTAGTAGTAAAAGTACTCACAGTCTTTTCTCAACAAGTAACCTACAGTATTTGTTGACGCTTTGTAAAATGAGAAAACTGCAAATTTATCCTAAATTGTTGTGTTGTAACACACTTTCCTCCAAACTCTAAAAGTATTTCATACTTTACTGAGTCTGATAGTGATAATACAAAGGGATCAAACAAATGTCTTCTGTTGAGACCAAGTACTCCAAGTTTAAAAAGCTGGTTTTGCCAGGTTGGACACTAGCTTTGTTTGTCATGAAAATTGCACTTCATGTGAAAAAAAGACTAAAACATGTTGCCAAAACATGTGCTTTAGAGGCTTTATCATAATTTTCTACCAGCTTATCATTACGTCACACTTAAGTGAGATGAGGTGATGTGACAATGTGGATGCAACGTGTACATGAACTTTGGACTTGTGCATATGACTCCCTAGAATTGGTGAATACTGATGGTGACCAGCTGATTAACAGAAAGCAACTGGGGAAATATCCATTTATTATTTTTGTCCAATATTGGGATTATGATTTATTTACAGTTTTATATTAATTACTGTCATGTTTTATAATGCATGGATTTATATCATGTAATGTATTATGTGCATTTTGCCGTTATCCAGCAGCAAATGTTTTCTATGTGCACATTATCTATGTGGACATGTAGCCAATGTCACCCCTAAAGAAGGACATCTGGAAGAAGGCAAAATCCAGATGTTCCAAGCTTCTAAAAACATATGTAAGAAGATTCAGTTGTTGCAAAAAACTGACTCACTGGGTTTAATATTTCTGTGGCATAAAATACTAATCCACTTAGAATTTAGCCCTGTGATAGACTGGCGACCTATACAGGGTGTACCCTGCCTCTTGCCCAGTGACAGCTGGGATTGGCTCCAGCACCACTGCGACCCTTAAAAGGAAAAGCAGTTAAAGTGATGGATGGATGGACATAGAATTTAGGTTTTTAATTAAAAAAAAACACAGTATGACAATACAGTATGTTTTAGGTAAATCAATCATTTGACTAAAATACAACATGAAAGCTGCTCTATACCCACTGATTAAAACTGTTTCCTTTGATAAAAGTGAAAGTTATCCCATCAGCAAGACATTCAATTTGACAAATGTGATATTTTCCAACATGTTTAGACAGAGTTTTACTTTTATTTTTTTCTCGTGTAATTTGGTTTGTCATAGTTCATCTATACTATCCTTTTGCACTGACAGTCAGATTTTCATAGTTTTCTGAGGCACAAAGCACTCTGGGTGGGTGAGGTGTGCCTTCCTGTTTTATGTGACAGGCCTCACTTTTTTGTGTCACAACAGAAAAACAGGACTGTGAAAAGCTGCTGGAATAAAGAGCCGAGAACAACAATGGAGAAAAGAAAATGGTTAAAAAAGTCAAGAGTGGAGGGAGGTTCAAAATGTGGCACAAATGCTTTGCTTGAAAAGTCTAGCTTTACCCTGTGTAGTTTGAGTTCAGCTCTGGATTCTAATATATTTGAATAGTTTTCTTTTTAGAGGATATGACAGGGAGGACTTTGAGCCAAAAAACAAATCAAATATAATCCAATAAAAACTAAACACAGACTAAAGCAAAAAGCTCTGTTATCCTGTTGCTGCCATTTAAAAAAACATCTACAACAACTTTATGTTTACATGTGGTTCACAATATCGAATCTTCTCAATAAAGAAACATCTGCAAAAAGTGAACTAATTCAACTACTAATACACAGAGTTTGTAGAATGAATAATTCCAGGACTCAGTCCTAATGTCATGTCTAATCAACTTGCTTTGCTTAATAAAAACTATTAAATATAAAAACTATATTAATAGTATATTTTATGCATGCACTATTTGTTAGCACTTTAGTGCAAAGCAGTGAAGTGCATAACCGTACATGTGCCCTCAGGGTGCATCTGTAGTTCTGCAATAATTATCAGTGTATGCCACTGTCATGTACCATCTAGCTTTAGTCACTGAGTTACCTACAGATTATTACTCCGGGAGTTTCTCCAAGACAAAGTGACTCATACTTTGTAATGATTCAAGTGTGTGATTCACTGACATTTTCTGCAGCAGCCCAGCTGAAACAATATGATTACTTGTGCTTGAGACCCTCTGGGACTTCAATCCGGTGACTTTCGTATTCAAAAGCTTGTATTTTGGCTAATTCAGAAAATGACAATAATAAAATTGTACTACAGCAATGACATCCATGATGATATCCATCCATAACACCCATGCATGAGCTTAAGTTACTTCTATGTACAGACTCATTATAGATGGGATCTGATCTGCAAGAGTATTAACACTGACAAAATGTTGTAAGTACACTGGATATAGTTATGTCCATGTATTACTTATAAATAATTATTTTGCTAATCCCTACAGGATACTGGAGTACTACCAGCTGCATAATAATATACAACACAGTTAAAAAAAAAACACAAAACAGCCCAATGAGGTCAGCAGCAACATCAGTTTGAATGCAGATGAGACTGGTGGCATTACGTGGATTTGTTCTGGGGGAAATTATAGGTTACATGAAATTAGTGTGGGGATATTTGGTGTAATATTCTTATTTATGTTTCCCAATTGTGCTCCATGTAAGACATATCATAGAGGAGATGATGCATAGATTATAACAATAAATTAAAATGATTGCGCTCTTAAAAACGATTTGCTTTCTCTTACTTTTGCATATCAAATATCCTTACATATTTACGTCAAATATCCTTTAGAGCACGTATAAAAAAAAACGTCAGTCAATCAGCATGAACAATCAACCAATCACATAAGATGAGGTGCAAATATGTGTCCAACTGAAAGAAGGCCAAAACAGAATATTGTCAAATATACCCACATATCGGCAGAAACAACCAAATCATGTGAATGCCCTTTCAAAGACAGCATAGACGAAATATACTCCAGTAACCCAGCTCATTGACTATGTAAGAAATACGAACCGCCCTCACTAAGTTGCGTCTGCCCATGTTCTTGGCTCTCTTGACAGCCCTCCGTTTTCTCCTGATCTCCTTCTTTGGTGGACGGTGGTGCTCCTTTGCCCAAATGGGGTTCTCCTTGGAGAGGCTAATGAGGCCACGCAACACTATAGTCACAAACCTCTTCATTGTAGCACTGCCGCTTTTGCAGGCATGAGACTTAATTGTTATGCCATCCCCGAGCAAACCTCTGAAGCCGACAGCGGTGCGTGCGTTACAAAAGTGCTGCAGAGGAGACTTGGGAGGAAAAAACACTTGCTGTATGTGTAATTCAGTGAGGGAGGGAGGGAGAGAGAGAGCTAGAGAGAAACAAACAACAAGACAGAGAGGGAGAGAGAGACACAGGGTGGTGGATGGGTGATGGCTAGTCCGTCTATTGGATAAGTGGCCCCAGATTGTGCCGTTGGCTGTCACACCAACAACTGAGAGGCAGGTCGGGGTACTATCATGCAGAGTCAAGAAATGGATCTTCTTTGTGCTGAATGTAGGCCATACACGACTAGAAAGATTCAGTGTTCCTCTTGCCTGATGTACAATGGTACAGTGGGCATCATCTGGAGATAGGGGCATTTATCATTTACCTTCAGAGAGGGATGCTTGGCTGGCCTGATCTCCAGCAGGATAATTCAAACAGCCATTTCCTTTCACCAACCCTGTCACTCATTTATTCACATAGAAGTTGCCCCACTGAATAAGACAGATGTAGTAGAATAGTTTTTTCCTAAGAATAAAAACTTGTTTTTTTATGTAGAGGCTTTTCTCAAATGCCACAAATTTAAAACAAATAATAAATGTCACAATTTGTCAAAAAATGCAATGAAGAGTAAAATAAAAATATGCAGAGAACCAGGTAAACTATCACACTATGGCCTTTGCTTAATCGTCTGGTCAGACACAAACAACTTGATCATGGGCATATCCAAGACTTCCATATAAGTGAGTTGCCTTTGACATTATGGCTAATACAAAGTGTTGTGTAATCTAGACATTTCCTGCAGCCTAATTATACCAAACAGTGCCCACTTGGCTAAAAATGGCACTGAACCATATGGAGGAAAGATGAAGTCATGACGTGACAAGCAGTGAAACAAACTGTACCTTCCTGAGCTGAATTAGGAATGCTGTTATTTTATTGTAGCTGCATAAAATGAGCAACACATTCAATTATAAATGCTGTCTCTTCTAGCTGAGCACTTAAAACACCGATGCACACAAGCTGTTCTGGATCCAGAGCTGACATTTCAAATGATGCTTCAGGACTAGAAATCAGAGGTACTTGTGCTGCTACTGACCTAGACATAGATACAACAGTGGCTTTACAAATTCTAGTAAAGGTTATATGTCTATTAATTCTAGTGTTTTTTGTCTAATGTTTTGTAATGTTTTTCTCTTGAAAACACAATGACATAATATACATCTGGAAAGAGTAGTGAGAATTATTAGGCCCCTACAAGATTTAGTAAGCTGTTAAAAAAAGCATGTGTCTCATTATTGAAAGCTTACTAATGTGCATTAGAGGAAGGCATTAAGAAAGTCTCATTAATAGTATATACATCTCTAACCAATAAAAAAAGAGATCTGGTAGGTTTAAACAGTGGGAAGTTGTTAAATAAATCAGTAATTTACACATTTATCTACTGAGTGAATTTGAGGAAAAGGCTTCTAACAGTAATATTTACATCATTAACTGTGTTACATTTTACTTTTTAATAATGAGTGCTTTATTATAAAGCTTTGATGGCTGGACTGAATCCAATTCAAGCCAGCATATCTCCTAAAACAGGAAAGCGACAATAAGATGCAATGTTTACTTTTCCTGTAAGTCACGCTCTGCCCAGCTCCACTGTGTGAGATTAATACCACTTGACAATCTACTCAGCTCAAAAGTTCCCCTTAACAACAGAGCATTAGTCGACGCAGCCACACAGACCTAGATCTGCCAAAGTCTCATTGGCTACTTGAATCACGCGAGAACCTAGTGTGAAGCAGCCTCTCTGCTCGACTGGCTCTTTGACTCTGATAGCCTGTTGGTGCCACAGGGTACAAACGTCCACCGAAGCTACCATTGCAGACAGTCCTGTGAAGTCAATAGCAGCAGTAAATATGGAGTTACTTGCACTCCTGATAACTTACACGCCACTCTGAATTTGTGATTGTGAGGCTACTTCTATGACAATAAACTGAATGTTATTGTGATACTGTATTTACAGCTAACACACAGGCATTAAAGATAACCTGGCCACGACTCCATTTATGGTGACACCTTACTGAACCTACTGTAAATGTATCCTGCATCTGAGCTCACATCCTCCTCCCTGAAGGCAAAACAGGTTGCAATCAGTATTCCCACATGGCTGCATTCTCAGCACTAAAGGTCACAAAAGAGGTTCCAAAAAAGCACTAATATAATAGGGTTGCCATTCAGGTAGTCTATTATTTGCAACACATAGCATCTTGAACAACCACACAAGGGAAAATGAAAGAAAGAAAAAAAAGTTCTTAATTCAACATGCATCAAAGTCTAATGTGCTTTAAATACAGAAACTGCATTGTTTCAGCATTACTCATCTGGTATTCATTATTATTATAGAGAGAGTAGAGAGTGTTTTCTGGTATACAGCATTGTACTTCTATTTGTTTTGTCCTGCACATATTTGCTAGCACAGACTATGTGATCACTCTCCTGAGGAAAACACGTTGTATTTGTTGTGCTAAAAGCATCTAGGCATTTCAGATACACCACAATCCACATTCATTAAGTTGTGACAAGCACTGTTTACGTTTGTGTTTCAGTAATTGTAACCACCAAAATGAAAAATCTAAGTCCAGAAACTATTTTCATCTTGTCACAGAGGTACTGTAACACAGATAAAGTCGCAATAGATAAAGTTATTTAGTTGTAACGTTTTTATTTCTAGAGGTTGATCTCACTTATAGACTAGCTGAGTGGTGGAGGCAGAAAGACCAACAGGATGGGTATAATTCTTGCTTGACCGTGCACCTGGTTCTTTCATGCTGAGAAAGCACAAAGCTATCACATCTAACTGAAGAACGCCAAAGATTTAAAGCTAAATGTGCCATCCTCAAAGTACACAACATTAGAATGACTCCAGGGGAGCGTGCAACATCTGGCAATATCCACCTTGCACACAAATGTTGATTTTGTGGAAAAATAGTAATTCCAATCAATATCTGTGGAAGCACAGATACTGAAAGAATAAAAGTGACAATCTTTTTAATCAAGGAGAGCAGGGGTGGTGTTCACTTACCGGCATCATACTGGCAGGTCAGAACCAGGGGTGCATCGGCAAGTTGATTTAAAGCTCACCCACTTATCTTCAGTGGCAACACCGTAGTCAACCAAGACCCAGCTTGATAGTAATGGACTCTGGTTTCCCCAATGTGACAACCAACTGGGCCTCAGTCCTCTCTGTGAAGCAAAACAGGAGCAAAATGTTTGAAGTGTTTTACAACGGAACATCTAACCTATTTGAGGGCGGTTTGCCAAATAACACCTCTTGCTAGCAGGCGTAAATTTAAACGGCCCAGGCGTGGCTCTGAGCAGCTGCTGCTACAAACAAGCCGATGGTTAACCAGCTAGTCAATGTCAGCTTGCAAAGCAACACTAAGGCGTGTCAAAACAAATGGCATATAATGACCAGCTATTACTAAGTGAAGCTGATAATTATACTCACCAATGTCAGAGACAATGCATTATTTCAGCGAGTAAATCTCAGCTACCGTACTGTCAAAGGCACGTAGCGTACCGAACCAGCTGTCAGGCAGCCAGAAAGCCTTATCTCTACTAGTGAGGTGTTAGCTGTGTTAGCTGGTTTCCGAAACGGCTAAATTACGGTATGCAGGGCGATCTCTCCGCTCTCGTCGGCTCTTTAGCTTCAATTGGCTGCACATCGGTACAAGCTATCGACGGAGTGTGTTTCAAGCAAAGGAAAACGACTAAATGTTCATCCTCATCGGCTAACTGATCTTTTTACGAACGCACTGAACCATCGTTAGCAGGTTAGCCCTGCTAGCTGTCGAAAACACAAATCGCTGTATCCAGTTGTTGACGGAGGGGGGCGGGGCTACACCGGAGCAGCGAGAGTGACGCATCGACGTAGAATGTCAAGAATGTGCGTCACCGGCCAGTCCGCGCGCCTGGATACAGGTTTATCAAGATGCGGTATTATTTCAGATTTTAGTAATACAGTGATAGTCATAGGAGGTCAGTAAAGGAGATTCAGACAGAGAAAACCTTTCAGTAAAATATTTGAGCTGTAATCACTTTTTGGCAAGGAGAAAATTCAATTTTACCTGATATACTGAGTTCTGTAGAGGTACAGAACTGGCCATTTAAATAGCCTATAAGTCACAAGAGTGAAATTAAGTTGAATTGAGTAAGAAAAAATAAATCAGTATATTCACTTTAAACTGCATTTTACTGTTTATACTTGTTATTCAGAGGTGTCTTAACTGGTAAAATTGATGTGATGGTTTATAATCTTTAAATATAAAGAGTGAAGCAAAATATTCAGAGGCAGGAAAAAAACACTCATTTACCAAGCCTTAGCTGTAATAACTGTACTGAACTAGCCTATAGTCTCCAGGTTTACTGATTTGTACCAACTGAACTAAAGTTCTGTAGGAATATTAGCTAACATGATAAGGGCCTTTGGATTGATCCTGCTTTATTTGCTGGTCTCACAACCCTGTCATGAAGAAGGTCCCAGTGGTAGCATTAAGCTCTAAGTACCTGTTACATGTTAGGTATAATTAATTTGTGTTTGATTACATTTTCTCACAGGTTGCTAGTTAAAATGAAAATATAGACAATTCTTCATTTAAAACTAGAAAAAACACATTGAAATTCTTTTAATACTTAGGGCATCTTACATTGTTATTTACTTTAAATTCTTATAATTTACAGTTTTCTAATAATGTTGATGAAATCATTTTATATTTATTTTCCTGGCTCTATAGGAGAGGAGGGTTATGCATAAACTCCTGCATTATATTTTATCCTGTCAGTTTATGTGTTAATTTAGGGGAATTAACTGCTGAGTTTACAGGATGTGAACACATCTGAGAATAATCACATGCCAACATACTGTCTAGATTACATTAAAGGTAGAAAAAGTGCTTATTCTGAGAGTCATTTGCTATGCATGCTGTATAACAGCTTCTTCCAGACTGATGTGCTGTTGATGACAGATTTTACAGATTTGGGCACCTTCTTCATCATTTTAACAAATTCATGGTGACACAGGCTTTTAAAATTTTTTCTTTCGACCTCCTGCATTTCTCAGCACTGACACAGAAGCTTGCAAGATAATATCAAGCTGTAGTGAATGTGGGAATTATCTCATTGAGGAACAAAGTCTATGAAGTACAAATACTATATTAGCTTGCAGTGTAATGTCTGCCTTGGAGGTGAAATTGCATCAACACTAAATGAAATGCACCCACCCAAAATGAACAACTCCCTAATTAAAGTTTCACTAAGGAGGAAAAAGGAGGAACAGTGGTGACCACACCCTCTACACAACCTGTGTGATGCTGAAGCGACATTAAACTGTCTCTGTCAGGTAACCACTGCCTGAAACATTTGCTGCTCCTTTGGTACATGTCAGCAGCGGCACCTTTTTACATACACTATCATCATCACTGCCTCAGGGGTCACAGTAAGTTTCGCTACACACAAATTCTTCAACCTCTCTTCTGAGTGTCTTGCTGCTACTTTCCTTCTCTTCATCATCATCTTCCTCTCGCTACCTCCTCCTGGATCCTCCAGGCAGCGGGTCGTCCTCCACACACTGCCTGTTAACCACAGCAGGAGGGTCAGCAGGAAAGGCCACGTCCTCTGGTCTGTCAAATCAGATAACTGGCTGCCAAAGAATTGCTTTGAGCAATGTTCTGCTCGGAAACCTTGTGTCCTGCCATCCATGTGGATGTTACTTTGACATGTACCACCTACTTAAGCATTGCTGCAAACCATGGACACCCCTTCATGGAAATGGTATTCCCTGATGACTGTGGCCTGTTTCAGCAGGATAATGCGCCCTGCCACGAAGCAAAAATGGTTCAGGAACGATTTGAGGAGCACAACAACGAGTTTTTAGGTGTTGACTTGGCTCCAGATCTTAATCCAATCAAACATCTGTGGGATGTGCTGGACAAACGAGTCTGATCAATGAAGGCCCCACCTCGCAACTTACAGGACTTAAAGGATCTGTTGCTAACATCTTGGTGCCAGATACCACAGCACACCTTCAGGGGTCTAGTGGAGTCCATGCCTCGATGGGTCAGGGCTGTTTTGGCAGCAAAACGGGGAAAAACACAATATTAGGCAGGTGGTCATGATGTTGTGCCTGATGTGTATAGACTATTGTCTAATTACAAGTTGCACTAGTGACACCAAGAGGCTCACAGGCAGAAGTGACATTGATATGAAAAATGTGACCACTAAAGCATCTCGAGTCACTGCTACTTATCGACTTTACTTTCGTACAGTAATCCTTTTTATTAAAAATGTTATGATATTGTTACACAATATACTTTGCACAGATGGACTATATATTAGCAAAATAAATATTTGCTAAGTACATGTGATGGTTTCAATGTTGGACCTTGGTTTAGTGAATTTATAGATATTTTAACATTTGCAACTACCATGTAACAAATATTTATATAATATTACAGCTTATTTAAAGTAACAAATTAGACAAATTATTCCAAAAATGTGCTTTAACAAAAATAGTCATGCGTGTACACAATGCTTAAACTGCGCATCTAATTGAGCAGTACAATTGTAAAATCACAGACAGGGCCAAGTGTTGAAGATGAAATAAAAATCAAACCCATCATATATCTATGCAGCCACTGGCACACGTTTGCAATTAACAAGATCTCGAAAGCGCTAATGGAATCTTGAGCGGAAATGAAAGTAAATAATTAAATTAAAGGAACCCTTGTATCATTGTTTGCTGTATTCAGGCCCATTAGGACCCCCAGTA
>JAUMHL010000017.1:10428859-10443155 GCA_032362345.1 Sandelia bainsii
TAAAGTTATTAATGTAAATTGTATTTGTGTAAACAGCTGAACTGTAAATATTGTACCAAATTCTGATTTTAGTAAATTAACTCAAATACATGAATTCTCATCTAAACCTTACATTTGCATGACTGCGTGCCAGGACAAGATGCGAGGAGAGAGAGGAGGTGAACATGTAACAGCAACAGGAAACGACGAACTGTCCAATAGCATCCACAGTCTGTACACAGGAAATATTCCCACCCTCTTAGGCCTGATATAATGTATAATGTAAATTAAACGGTAATAAGTTATCAGACAAATATCCTGTAAACTAGAATTATCAGTCTTGGGGGATATTCACTCCAAGATTACTTAATTTGTGCTCTCAATTTAGTAATCATTGTGCACAATTCAGTTTTTTTTTTTTTTTTTTATCTCATGTGGCATTTCATTTGTGATGAGGTTTCAGATAAACTACAGCGACATGTTTCCAGTAAAGAGAAACAAGACTTCCGCGAAGGACGGCCTCCTGTATACTCGCCTATGTGCGTCCTTAAAGTTGAAATACCGGTGGAACTACTTCGGGGATCCATCCACGGCCGTCAAACTGCACGCATAGGAGCAACGGAGAACATCGCAGGAATGCTGTTCTTGTTTCTTGGTATGTGGCTGTTTGTCACAGAAAGGAGACACGTTTTGTTTCGAAAAAGTCTGAAAGCAGAAAGTCGAAATACAGCTAAAAAAATCAGGAGAGTTTCTGCAAATACTTCCGAGTTCAGACGACTGCGGTTGCCGTAGTAACGCTCACCTGTGACCAATCAGTATCAGTGTTCCACGTGACGTCACGTTTTGGTGACTCGCTTCTAAGCTCGTCGGAGGTGATACCAAAACATCGCCCAGTGGAACACCAAATAAAAAAAGAGTCGACAAGAAGAAGAAGACATTAGTAAAAATCAAATATTTAAAAGGGCAAGTTCACCGATTTTAACTTGTTTTCTATGTTTCTAGTTTGGAGAGTATCTCTCCTACTAATAAGGTTTAAGTCTTGCTCAACCTGCTCTCCCAGAACTCCATCAGATGACATATGAACAGAAAAACTCCAAATTACATCGCCTGGAGGAACGTTTCAGCTTGAAGCAGATATATTTTAATACAGGGAAGTCAGTGGAAGTTTAACACATGCACTCCTCAAATTACAACCATAGGAAGCTAATTGAGATTTTGTTAAAGTCACCCTTTAACATATGGACATTAAACCCCACTGAAACAAAATAAAATTAATGTTAAACATAAACAACTCGACCCATTATTTATATGTTTTAACATTTATTTCAATTTAAATGTGGTTGCAATAACAACACAATAAATATACCCTTAATGAGATCACAGAACACAGCAGTTTTTGGACTCACGAGAAATAATACTTTCACAGTTACGTCACTGAACAGCTAAAGGCAACAAAGCTCATTTTCACATGAAGCGATAACTAGCATTAGTGATAGTATGGCAGGTCTCATAACAGTGGTGTCAGACATTTGCAGTACTGCATATTCATGCACTACAAGCCTGTGTCAGATACACGGGATATAAGTGAGCGTTTCTTTTCCACGTTAGTAGATCTGAATTTTTAGTGAGTGGTATTTTAGAGTGCAAAAACAAACGATACCCTTTCCCTTTTTAAGAAAAGGCTGACCTGTTGTTGGACAGGCAGCTTCTCTTCTGTAGTTGTGATCAAACATTCAGTAACAATTTAACGATGACAAAATAGCTAATTACAGGGGATCACAACACAGCATTGACTGTGGCTTTATTCTGTAGTGCAAAATGACATAACTTTTACAGAAATATTTGGCACAACATTTCTGTAAAAGTACGACCCTTGAAGAAAAAAAAACCACTTTTAGAAGCAGAATGCAAAAATAAAATGTAAAAATAAAGTTGAAATATTTTATACAATAAAACAAAATGAAATTAAAAATAACATTTGGTCATTGCAGATGTTGCCTGGTTTTACCAGTTGTTTTGGATTTTACGGGGAAATGAAAACTATTTATGAGGAAATGCGAGGAAATATTCTCATTCAGTTCATCTAACACTCAAAAGGAACAAGATGGCCCTTAGAGGATGTCTAACACTAACATTGTAAACAATTATTTCATTTCCACATTGAAAGGTAATTTAGTGGTGGACAATCTAAAAGTCCTCCCTGGCAATTTCTACTTTCCTTCAAGTTTCAAGTTCACTGGATTGTAAAAAAAAACCAAAAAAAAACAAAAACCTTCAGTACATAATTCTGTACATACAAATTACAACCAATACAACCTTTATTGCTGCACAAATAAATTTACAGCTTGATGGGAAACACTTAAAATCAGCTCTTTTTGGATTTTCCCCAACAGTAACATCAGCAGCTTTCCTATTCCCCTCTCTCCTCATAAGCTTATGGTGGTTAGGCAGTCTGCATGCTGGGAAAGACGCAGCAGTTGTCGCGTGTGTAAGGCAGCCACTGAACTAAAAGCGACAACATTTTCTCGCACTTCTACCTGTAAAAGGAGGGATGAACCAGACATAAACTGGACATCCTACACCACAGGTCAAACCCACATCAAAACAGGCTACAGAAGACTCACATCATGTTTCTGTTCTGTTTTCAGTCACCATAAAAACACCCTCACAGCCCACGCTTAAGTGTCTTCTCTCACATAACATTTAGTGTCATTGTGGGGTAGCTACATTTGCCTCCAAATGGTGCATAATACACTTGGGGGGTGTTTGAAGGTTTGAAGTCGGTGAAGTGGGGAGTGAATGTAGATATTGCTGGAGCTGAAGGAGCTACTCAAAGGCCCAGACTTCCAGACTGTGGATGTTGAAGTCCTGCTGGGCTGAGAGTGGCTGGTTGTTGAAGGTGGCACACTTGGTGGTGGTGCCTCGGTTCAGCTCAGCATCCAACCACAGACCCAGCTGACCACTTCAGAGCGGAGAGGAAGGATGCAAACAGGACCATGATAAGAAAAAGGTGTGCATTATTTGATGTAGAAAGTAGATTATTAAAATAACTAAATTAAATGAGTTAAGGATTTCTACATCTACTTACCCTCCTCCTCCCATCTGCAGGGAATCAGTACTCCCTTTCACAAAGTAAGAATTCTCCCCTGTCCAGCGGTACACCTGAAAACAGCAAACTATGTCTAAAATCTCCATTTGTGCAAAAAAAGTTTATTTTACCACAGATAATTTAAATATATATCTGTATTTAGGGATAAAAAATAAACTGGTATGTCAAAAAACCTTGATTTCAGGGCAGAAGCTATAGAGGAACGTCTCTCCTGTGCCATAGCAGTGGTCGCTCACTCTGAATGGATGAGTTGAGAACGCCCCAAATATCTGTGGCAAGATAATTTATTTTAGGAAACCAAAACAAAACATTATTGGAATAAAACAAAACAAAAAAGTCAGCAAATCCCTGTCTTTTTTTATTAGTATAGGAGATTTCAAATGATCCGGAATAAACCATTTTTACTATAGTGTAGTTTTTGATACTTCCACGAGGTGTTGCCAAAGTCAGACCATTTGTGTTGATCTGGTGAGGTGTACATTTCAACCGTTAAGGGTCTGAGAGGTTACATGGATAGCGCTTCCTTGACAGGGGTTAAAAATTGCTGATAAAATAAGGATCCAGCTTTTGACTTGTTATGCCTCATTATACTGTGCAGTTTCTAATTTTGCAATGGAAATAAAACTACATTTAAATGCCAGTAATATAATAATCAACTACCCAATTCTTGTTAATGTTAAAATTGTATTATGTTTCAATGACAAGTTCTCTCCTTGCACCTATTAACTTTTTAATCTGAAAATTCTGTCTTTTTGTGATTAAAATCATAAAACAGAGGAGTTGTTTTTAGACCATTAGTAACTAGTAATCTGCATTTCTAATAATACTGTGATGGGCTTAACACACAGCAAGTAAATGTAGTCTGGTCAGGCTCGGTGAATGATGACTGTCCAGGAAGCAAATATTAAGTTACGTACTTAACTTTTTGTTGAAAACTAGAAAGTTTGCTAGTATCATTTTCTCATTCTTATCTAATAGAAATTGTAAAACTTTTTATACTATTTGGGTTCTGTGAAAATTTATTATTGTTTCAAATCAGAAAAAAGTTTTGGTGCAGTCATTCAGTTTCTAATAGTGGAAACTAGTGGTGACTTTCTGGTCACCACTTGGAATTAGTTTCACTAGTAATTAAAAGTGCTACAATCTACATCTACTGAATATATCAAGCCAACGAACACCATCTCCTGATGATCAGTGTCTATTACATTTGACTGATATTCACCTACATTAGCCTGTGAGGACACAGTAATTTACAAACAAGCTTATTGACAGTATCTACCTGGTTATCCATATCTTTGATGACCAGTAGCACAGGACTGTCCACATCTACCAGGTTCCTATATAGAGTCTTTAGGCTGGTCCCATGTTTCACAGTGCTGTAAGTCAGTCTCCACGGGTAGCCCTGAACACGGGCTGGCAGGCGACAGGCAAGCTGGAAAAAAACACACACAAAAAAAAAAACAGGCTGACCAGAATGTGATATCACTTTCCCTGAATTTTAATCAAGTCCTTGCCAGTAAGTGGGTAGTTTTATGAGGCTACCAACCTGCTCCGTGTACACATGACTTTAATTACCTTCTCAATGTGTGTGTCTTGCATGAGATCACTGGTATCACTGAGTGTTGGCAGTGCATCCACAGACAGGTCTCCATCATAGCTGCCAAAACTCTGCCTACGCTTCGCCTCATTAATTGTGATGATCTAGGAGCAAAACAAGTTCAGCATAATTCAAACAAACATCAGTTAGGAGTAATATTAATTAGAAACCAGTATAGACAAACTGTAAATAGAATATAAAAAACTGTAACCTGAAGACTACAGCACATACACAAACTGTCCTTTTCCACTCATCTCACCTCCCAGCTGCAGGATGCAGGATCACTGAAGAAGTTATCGATCATGTCCAGCTCATCTTTCTCCACCACGACAAAACCCTGCTCTCGAGCCTCTTTCCCGTACACATCAGGAGACCACTGGACGAAAAATGCATACAGATGGTCCACCCTGGAACGAACACACACACACACACACACAGGATGTTGGAGAGGTCCAAACCACACTGCTGCTTCACAGAGCACACCACCCAGGTTCCTCAGTAATCTCTAATTTTCCAATCTGTGTGTATGGCTTCTAACTGTTCTATTGCTGGATTTCAGAGTCATTACATGCTTGAATTTATTTATTAATAAGCTATTCATCATATCACCTTTCTTGTGGCACTGCAAACCAGTACTCTGGCTGGCGGCCCCCAAACGAATGGGCAGGACTAGATGTCATCCCAGTGGCAAAGGACTTCTTCATTGGTTTCCCCACTTTGAAGCACAGGAACATGGGAGGTTTTTTACTCTTCTCCTCTGATGAGAAAAGCATGTCTACACAGAATAGAGAATAAAAAAAGAACACATTTGGTTAATGCTACAGCACATGTCTTGATTTTATTATATCACCATCTTTTCTGGTGAGGACGTGCTTTGCTGCTTGCCACAGTAATGTTTTTGAAGGGTCCAGAAGAGGGTGAAGTGTGTGACAGAAGTTACAAAATAAAATAAAAAAATGTAAGTAAAAAACACTGCATAAGAAAGCATAGAAAGAGGAAAAAAGAAAACAATTTAGACATTAAGAGAAAACAGTTGCTGACGAATAAAGTTTTAAGAGCTGGGGAGATTTTTGGGCACTGTAAATAAAACCAAAGATAAATATTGTATACATTCTATTTAAGTTTTGCACTACAGACAAAAAATCTTGACATTCAACAGATAAAATACAAAATAATTGTGTATAATCTAGTTATGGATTGATATCTAGTTTATAACTCCTACCTTCTATTGGAGCCTGCATCCTCTCCAGCAGCCACGACTTCACTTCTGCTTTATAGTTTTTCTTTCGTCTCTCCTCCTCGCTGACTTCATCCTCCTCTTCTGGTCTGTCTGGGCTTTGTCTCATAGGACCCATGTTCCCACGAACCTCTGAAGCCTCCTTCAGACTCAGCTTCCTGTTTTGATCCACTGCACTTATTATTTTATCATCCACACAATTTAGCAGCTCTTCGGTCTGTTTAGACTTGATATCTTTGGTTTCAGCTGCCTCTTGGCTCATAGGTTTATCATGTGAGTCACCTTGTTTTTCAGTCTCTGAAGAGGATTGTATCGACTCTCCATCCTCAATGGAGCTGTTCTGAGCAACACCCTCATCTTCCTCATCATCCACCTTCCCTTTAGTTTGACAAACCCCCGATTTGTCCTGGGAGTCACCTCGGCTGGGACAGCTCACTCCCAGGAGTTCCTGTTGCTCCCTGCTGCCAATGCTGGATGTTTTGGAGGATGTTCCCCTCACTTCTTCACTGCTCCCGTTTAAAGTAGGCTCCAACTCTGTGAATCCTTCATCTGATGGAGACTTCTCAGTCTGCTCGGCCTGTGTACTCACTGTTATCGAAGAGAAGAAACAAGAAGAAGAGACAAGATAAAACAAACCTTGATGTTGCACATTTGTTCTGCAGCTGTATCTGAAGAGGATTTTCAATATAGATTCATTTAAAAATATTTTCTCTGATTTATAATTACTTGATTGACAAAAGATGAACCTGCTTTTCCTGAGTCTATGTATGATTAACAGTCCAAATTACAATTTACATAATTTACATAATAAAAGACTAAGAAAACAAGCAAATGTTGAAATTTAAGAAGGCTAGCGATCTTTGGAAATGTTTCTTAAAACCTGACTTAAATGATTAATTGGTTATAAAAATTGTTGCCAATTGTTAATCTTTTGATAGGCTAATCAATTAATTGACATGAAAAATAACCTTTAACCTTGATAAACTAATGATCAAGATGTAAACTAAATGTTTACACAAGTTGTTCATTCACTAGACCCATGAAGACATTTAAAACCATCTAAAAATTGTTGTTGCATCAAAGTTAAAAGACATTAGCCAGAATAACCAACATTTGGAGAAGTGGTGTTACCAGTTTCTGAGAGGGTGGATTCAATGTCATCCAAAATGATAGGTCGTTTTGGGTCCAGAGCCTCATAGCGACTGAAGGGGTTGAGGTCCCGCTCTGATGGCAGCTGCTCCCACTCGCCGGGCCTGTAGACAGGACACAGATCCTGGGGTAGGTCTCTGTGTGGTCACGGGGGCACCACACATACCACACCACAAACGAGGATGAAAATGAAAAGGGGAAAAAACAAAAAAGAAAAAGGTCCAACAGAAATTAAAAATGACCAGAATGAACCACAACTTAAAAAAGAAAACAAGACATGATGTAAAAAACAAATGAATTGAAAAATAAAAAAACTGCTAAAACTAAAGAAAGAACTCCAACCAGTTAAGATGGTAAAAAAAAAAAAAAAGACAATCTAAGGAATGTGGTAAAAATGCAAGTGTGAAAAGTTCATCAGATCAAACAGACTTGGTACAAACACGTGTTTTGTTAATCAGAACAAGCTAAATAGAAACTGGAAAAAGAGGAAGGATAAGAGCTGAGGAAGGATACAAAAGAGGGAAATGAGGAAAGTCAGACGGTTTGGATTTCTTACGATGGCAGGGCGTCTTTGAGCTTCATGCGTGACACGTCATCATAAAGCGCCACAGATACGACTTCCTCCATGGGGCAGATGAGGCCGTATTCCTCACAGCCGTGCTCGATCACCAGGGGGTCGGACTTGTGGGGGTCAAACATGATGTTGTTGGGCGTCACAATCAACACACCTCCCACCACTCCCTGCAAGATTGTATACGGAGAGACTTCAGTCCTGAGAGTGGAAATACCACGGATTGTTGGTGGGAAACAAAAAAGTGACACTTGCCAGATACAACTTGAATTTGGTCATTATTTTAGTCTGCCATATTTTGATGTTTTTATTTAAATCTGTGTAATTATTCATAGATAATTCATGTTTATTTAATAAAATGTCAGAAATAAGGAACATTTCCTATCTCAAACTACCAGAATCTAACATAATGATTTAAGCACATTTCCTGTTTAAGACATAAACACCACTACAAATAATAATATACTCTATGAGAAACTGTATCCAACAATTTTGATAGTTCTTCTTACAAATCACTGAATGAATCACTAAAACTGTCACTGATTAATTTTCATCATAGATTTGAATTATTAGTTGAAATTCAATTTTTTTTGTTTTCTTACCATGCCATCAGTAAAATATTTGCAGCTCATCTTGATAAATTTAACTGTTGCTGGACTCTCGTCCTCTGAGTTTGGGGAGAGCTCGCGCCGGATGGCCTTTGCTGACCTGTAGTCTGAAATGCCATCCTGAAGGAATTTAAAAGGACAGACACAGAGGTCTCTTGTGTTCAGCATTACTTGTTGTGGAAACTAGAATTAGCACGTGCCTTACGCACTAGATCACCATATGATTATTAACAACTTAAATAGCTACCGTAAACTCCTGGGTATGAATAATGTGCCGTGTCCTCTATGCAACCTAACACACGTTGTTTTACTTACATGTGATGCTTTCTCGGATAAGCCATTTGTGATGGTGGCATCAGAGGAGCTTGGAGGCTTGGAGTCTATTTCTGATTGGCTCACATCAGGAACAAACAGCTTCTGTAAGGTGATGGACAGTCAGACGTCAACCAATCAGAGAAATACTGTGAAGACTACAGCAGCATAATGTTGTACCGTCAAGTTTTCTCACCTGACCAGGGTAGACGCTGCGAGAGAAGAGTTTGTTCAGCTGGACCAGTTTGTTTGGGGTGATGTTGAACTTAAGTGCGATGCTGTTGAGGGAATCATTAGGTCCCACCTGTAATAATCAACTCCACTGTGAAATGTGTCTCTGAAGATGTCAAAATATTCCATGACGCAACCTAAAACTGTCAGAAGTTATTTCAGTGTGTCATCAGTGTAATGTAACTCACAATGACTTCTACTGTCCCTGGTGGCCTCCTCTTCTCCATCTTTGCTTGACTGCTACCTTTACAGGAATCATCTGAGAGAGAGCAGAAGAAGAAAAAAAGATTTGCAGACTGAGGACGAGGGCAAACTAACAGTGTTTCCTCAATGTGCCATGAATTATGACCAGCACTGCTGAAATTTCAAATGGTAAACCACAACCATTACGACATGCACAAATGTTTACACTCACAACATGTACAGTACACGTGCAAATGTTTAATGTCAACACATGTACGGCACATTTGTCTGTTGTGGGAAATGAATGATTTTTTTATTCACATACTAGTATATAAAACTTATTGGTGTATAAAATATCAGTAGATTATATTATTATTCATATTTAGACACAGTCACAGTTAGACACAATATCTAGGAGGAAATAGTTCTAATTAGATCTATACAGATACACGCATGTATTTTAAACTTAATCCATCTATTATCTTAACTGCCTTGTTCTCATAAGGGTCAAAGGGGTTGCTGAAGGCATTCCCACCTGTCGTTAGGTGAGAGGCGGAGTACACCCTGGACAGGTCGCCAGTCTATCCCAGGGCTGACACATAATAACAAACAGGGACAAGCATTCACACTCACATTCACACCTATGGGCAATTTAGAGTCACCAATTAACTTACTGCATGCATGTCGTTGGATTGTACAGGAGGAGACCCATGCAGGTTTAGACAAAACATGCAAATTACATACAGAAATGCAAAGAGGCCAGTTTAAAAAGTATCCCAATAGAGATGATTTTATAAATATCCTGTGGTTTAAAAAGTTTTGATTTAGTACTACAGCTTTTTTCCCATAATGTTACCCAGGCTTTAAAACACACACTTAATTTGACCCTTTCAGTCGACAAAGTCCACAGTCAGCATTATCTTCTTGCCAAGAACACAGAAGCTATTAGCACACCACTCCCTGCTGTCTTATTAAACTGCTTCTATGACTAAGCTTTAGCCAGGCTCCTGTTGAGTCTGCTTGTTACTGTACCAAGCATCAAAGACAAGACCAGTGTCACTTCTGTAGAAACTAGAAACTTACTTGGCAATGACTGGTTATTTACTATGAAGTACTACAGTACTGCAGGTTGTGGTGTTTTAGCTGAAAAGCTCAGTTTATAACAGTTTTGGTGTCGGCTTTGTTTATCTATTGCACTGTAGAACATCAAATTGGACATGATGAGCTACGGGCAACAATCGCATTATTAAAACACAGTTTACACAGCTGGCTGACACACTACATGTCTGACAAAAGTCCATTATTACGGTCAATATAACAGAGTTGGTGATGATTTATGCAACAAACAGAACATGGTAGCATGTTCTAACAATTAGCATATAGTGACACTGATCAAAACATTTATTTAGTTTTATTTGTTTTTTTTTAATATAAAATAAAAAAATAATGTCATTATAGTTTTCTATTCATTAATTATAAAACATTGCAGGATCAAGGTTGTGCAACTTCCTGTTTAAAAATGCTGAGGTTGTTTCACCATAAATGGTATCAGTCAGAGGATACTCATTTTAAATAACACAGCAGCAATGTTGATAGTAATACTAACACTACTTCTGTAAATATACACACTGCCTATTGTTGGAAAATTGGAATTTACAGAACACAACAAAAGCATGAATACTTGGCAATAAAGTTAATTTGAATGAAATCATTATACCAAGGTTATCTGTATTTGCTTTGATACGAGACTATGAGTAGAATATATCTAACTTAATTATAACTCTCATAGGTTTTACCCAGTGATCATTGCAGCACTGTATTGTGCAACAAAGCAACGTTGTGCCAAAACATTTTTTGAGTTTGTGGCGCATGTGTTACCTGAGCCGGCATGTGGCTTTGCTGACACCCTCTGTAAGTCTGTCTTCTTGTTGGGGTCACTGTCATCTGGGACGTCTGGACAGGAGATGATCGCCTGGTTCTGCTCATTCACGTTCTTGTTTGACTGGCTTTGCTTGAACTGCCTCCGCCTCTTCAGCCTGATGAGATGCAAGCGGAGAAGGATTTGTTTACAGCCACCAAGTAATCTCAATTAAAACAGCATGTACAGCATTTGGTGTAACATAATACTAATGACAACTCTTTCATGATTGGAGCCAGTTTACAATATACACACACACACACACACACACACACACACACACAGGTACACACACATAGTCAAACCATGTCAATGCTGTGGTTTTCACTTTCATTTTCATAATGAAATATTACATAACAGGTGTATACTTTGACTCGTACATTTCGTTTAACTTTTATCCTGTATATTTGCCTATATTGATCTATTGTGTACTCGCTAGTACAAAAATGTAGTTTCGCGATGGCAGAAAGGAGTTGCAGCACATGCTTGTTTACTGTGTAATGTCTTTGAAAGTGCAACAGACTCTACAACTATTGTCAACAAAGTTATCATAGTGAGCTTGAACTTTTTTGTCTTTACTTTGCTGCGTCAGCTGCATTTCCCTCTCAGACTCTCCTTTCCCCTGTTTAATAATTGATGGAGTATAGAATGATGTAATGGCATCTCCAGATCCTGTTGGGGTCCATTAAAGGGGGAAACTGCAGTGCAGTGCAGTGGAACTACAAGTTACTGATGCACTTGAGGATACTGCACACAAGAGAGTGTGTATATTAATGCATGAAAAAAGATAAGACCAAACTGATTTATCAGATGACTGTGATTGAGCTGCACAGCCCTTGGCAAAGGAAGAAGACAGGAAAAAAGAAAAGAGAAGCATCTTAAGTGTTCAAGTGCCTTAATGGAAAGACAAGACTGGGTCGATAAGGCTGCAAACAGACAGAGCTCAGGCCTCTCCTGCTTTAGCCGATGCAGCACACATCTGGTAGTGAAATCAAGAATCTGCAGGCACATTCTCCTCAGCACCGTCTGTTTACTCCAGGGCATTTTTCAAAACCTCCCAGTAGTTTCCATCTCACATTTCTCCTTCTCTTACCTCTAAACTTCAGTTTGTAAACAGTGCATCTATTCACAGCATTATGACAGAGAAAGCACAATAGTTAAAGTAACAAGTAAAAACTGAAATGCAAATATAAAACCTGCCCTTCAACTTATAAGACTTGTCTTTATTGTGCCAACAATAAGCACAGATGATTGACTATTATTGGACCCATATCAAGGTACTTTTAGTGTACCATGAATAGCCTTCAATTTATATTATAACTTCACCAACTAGACATAATAAAGTATTTTGACACTGCTAATCCCAACACATAAAAATAAATCTCTACAACTTAATCTAAAGTAACTACAAATAAAAGACAAATTAATTGGTATTATTAATTACAAACATATTCCCTCTTCTCAAGACAATGCACACATAAGGCAGCAATTACTTTCAGTCTCTGTTGATCATTTTTGCTTTTTTAAAACTTCTTAAGTCTGTGAATTCCCTGTACCAATGTAAGAAGAAAATTTTTTAAGTTTCGCCACATTCCCAATTAGACTGACGTCTACACGGTCTCTGAACACTCCACATTAATTCCTGTATGTTCTTTGCTTTATGTTTAGGGTTATTTTGCTGGAAAATAAATCTTCCCTGCTCTAGAAGACACTAGCAGATTTTTCCAAATGTATTCCAGCACTCTTTTTACCTATTACCAAAGCAGCCCAGAGGTTTTCAGATGCCAAATTTATTCAATGTAGAGATATGATACAAAAAAAATATGTAACCAACAATACATAGGGGTGTAATCCCACCTCCTGTTTTAGGAAGACCTATTACTTGCCTTGGTGCGAGGGCTTTATGCTAAGAAAATAACACTGTGTCTGCATTAGCAGCATATCAGCTGCATGTTCCAGGGTGCTGCATTCAAGGACAGTACAGAGTGCAAGTCATCCGTATTTCGAGAAAAAACAACTCCCAAAAAAGAAGAACAAATCAAAACTGAGGTATGAACCAAACTGTGGATTTGGGGAATAGTTACACTCCTAAAAATAAACTACTCAGTCAAAAGACCACAAAGCTGCAACTGATCACCAAGGCAACAGTTACTTTATGTGAAGTCCATCTCTATCTCAGCCATAGCGCTTCACAGCTCCTTCAGAGTTGCCATAAGCCTTATCAGAGACCATGCTGCAGATTTGTTAGGGACACGTGTATGTCTTCACAATACTGTTTTTGCAGGAAAGTGATAAATCAGTTTATATATAATATATACACAACTATATTTACTAATACTAATTTTAAGTAACATTTAATATGTTTTTCTTTTTTTACTTTTGAGAGCATTTTGTTCTAATGGCAATATAAAATACAATGCTGTAAAACAATAAAACATCAAAAGGTCTATGGCAGGTTAATACTTTTTATTGGCAGTGTATGTATATGCCTCAGAATAATATTTGCTCCATTTGTCAGGAACCAAAGCAGCATGTGGTGCAAGTATCAACATGTTATAGCAGTAGCTATGTTGGGAGATGAGGCTTATTTTCTTTCCTGGCATGGCCCCTCTGTGCAAATAATGTCACAATGTCACTAACTTTACAGTAGTACATGTCTGCATGAGTCTGATCTATTAATCTTTCAAATTTCCACTGCTGTTTTGCTGCTCACTCTCACAAGTTTGCACACTGGATTTGCAGGGATATACCATCCACAACTCAAAGCCTGCAGTACATTAAAATTGAATATGACTACCTAATAATTAGAGGGTGACTTGACAGTGATGGCATGACCAAGTCATTTCTCTGTAATGTAGTATTTCCATCTTAAGCAAATCAAATAGACAATAAAACACAAGGCAAATTGTAGATTTGTACTGTGCTGTCAGTGCAGCCTGAACAAGTAACCTGAGACTTAATAAGAAAGAAAAAGACCATTAAGCTACACTGCATTACCACACAACATCCATCAAGCCCATATTCAACAGCTCTGCTATTAGCAGCATACAAGGGACCTTATGGTCTAGTGGTTCACTCATTCTAGGGTAAATCCTTTTGCCAGTATGTTTACCCATAACCTTGTGATTCTCATGCTATGATTTGTGTAGGAATACAAGACACGCAAGCATAAAAAAACTGAGCAGAACAAGAACAAATTCTGAAAAATGAGTGGGAGTTGTGGCTTTTCACACACATTAAAGCCACATTACACAGCAGAACACCACTTAATCATGTCGATACCCCTTCACTAGTCACCCAGCTCTCTAAAATGAACACCTGTCTGCAATTCATCTTTCAATTCAATTCATCTTTATTTGTATAGCGCCAAATCATAACAAAAATCATCTCAAGGCACTTTAC
>JAUMHL010000017.1:10443255-10453504 GCA_032362345.1 Sandelia bainsii
CACTTTACATAGCAAGGTTAAGAACCTTGCAAAATATAAGTATATATACAGAACTATATAGAAAACCCAACAGTCTGCAGGTATTAATTAGTCAGTCATACAATTCTGTAACAAACCTCACATGTGTGAATGTCAGAAACAGAGGGCTTTGTCCATAACATGTCAATATCTGGTTGTTATATGCACCATAGCTGTGACAAGCCTCTTTCCACAAATCTCCTGCTATCATGTTTCACAAAATCCAATTTTAATGTCAACATCATCCCTGTGGGTCAATTTGTGCAAGAACTCTGATGCATGACTTGGATTATATGAGGCTGTATAAACCGGGTGCAGCTCAGAGACTCAGGGGACTTGTAAGTGCTGATTCACGATTCAGAAAAGTAGGAATAAATCATTTGTTAAGGCACACGGACAACAGAATGGAAACGGACAAATAAGCATGAAGCTCAGTGGAAAAGCCGCACTGTCACTTCTAATGCACTGTGGAGAGCTCTTTCATCAGATGATTTTGAACTTTACACCCCAACATGTTATCAGAGGGCTAAATAAAACACAACTAGGACAGACAATGTTGTATGTTGTACAGATTAAAAATTAACCTGTGGAAAAAATATGTTGCCATTTTAGTCTGTATAAAAATAAAATTGACTTTACTGGCTCTACACAGTTAATAGATGCAACTAATAAGCAAACAAGTGCTGATTAAGAGGAAACTAAAGCCAAATGACTTGACAAATAGTAATCAAACACACACACCCTTACCTGGCAAAATATCCTGGCTTCCTGTCTCTCTTTTCCATCGGGCCAGGGTCCTAAATGTGCATGCAGTCAAGTGCATCCATACAAACATCCACACACAATGTGAGTGTGTCTGTAGACACAAACTTGGGACAGTTGTGTCTCACACTGTGCTGTCACACGTCTGTGTCTTCCTTGTGCTGCAAATGAAAGCAGTGGGGGATTAGCTAGCTCACTTCACTGGGTACTTCCTCAATCAACAACACTCACTAACACCGCAAAGGCCCAATAAGTGATGGTGAAGCCTCATCGGCTAAGTGGAGAAAAAAATAAATAAATTACTCTCCTTTAGAGGGAAAACACATCTGCTACTAGTTAATGCTGCCACAGAAAACCCGTGTTATGTTATACAACTGTGCCATCAGAACAGTAGGTATACAATAAGTTAGTCTGGTTTACATCCAGTTGATGTAAACATTCATATGGCCTCACACAGTTAGCGTTAACGTCACAGGATTAAGCGAAAGGGAGCTGCAGTTCATCCACGTGTAAGAGTTACATAACAGGTAAACTGCCACAGTGGTAAAACATGGATTTAAAGCCAGGTTACCCTCATTTACTTTTGCAGAAGGGTGCTCAGTGCGAGTTTCTCTGTGACCAGCACCAATAACCACCTTTCAGTCTCTTCTTACGGTGCAGCAATAACAACAACAACAACAACAAAACAAAACAACAAAAGAAGATATCCAGTTGTGTTAACGACAATGTTGAATCCGTCTGTGGTGCAAACACAAGCACAGTAAAGAAAGACCCAGTCTTCCAGCTGATGCTACCGATGCTAGCTAGCTACTTTGTTTACAAGACAATAGCAACCTAGCGGATCATTTACGGGGTCTGCTCGCCAGCCAGGTCTCTTAAAATAAGATATCTCTGTTTATATAAACTCTCCTAACGTGGACGCCAAACGCCGGTGTGCTACGATGCATTTAGCTAAACGCTACAGCGGACATATAAAAGGTAGCATAAATTGCTCAAATACCTTCCGTGCATCCTCAAACAGCTAACGATAACATGAAAAGGAAACCTCTCCCTTCACTACGCCCTCTGGTGTCATGTGCTCTGTAAAAATATAATCCAGCTCACCGCTTGTCTTTAGCAATTAGCTAGCTTTTTATGGTAACGGTAGCTTCAATTAGCGAAGGTTAGCTATGTCTAATAGTTGACCGTTAGTCGATACGATGTGATGTAGTTATCTGAACATAAACAATAAATATAGAATATAAATATAGTGTATAGACTATAAAAATATATGGATTAAATTGCTTTCCTATATCTTCCCTGGTGGTCTAGTGGTTAGGATTCGGCGCTCTCACCGCCGCGGCCCGGGTTCGATTCCCGGTCAGGGAACTAACTTTTACAACTGCTCCGGCAGCTATTGCTGCTTGTTGACCTAAATATAATATTTTCAGAGTAACTGAATAATATAAAGGCATTTGTTTTATAAATACAATTGTGTTACAAAAGTTACGAAAATAGACTAAAGCTTTTCAGCTTGCTACTGTAGGCTAATTCGTCTCCAAATACTTTGGTCTCCTCCATTCACACATTACATTTAAAATTTACATTTAACTTGTTAAAAATGTTTAACGGCACATTGTCTTTGTCTCTTCTTGTTGAAAAATACTTTGAATAAGCAAATATTATTCATTTGCAAAGTGTAACTGCTCAAAACAAGACTGCACTCTTTCTTTATGTAGGTGAGCTGGAAATTATAATCATTTTTAAGATAATTCTCATTGTAGTTTATTAGACTGGGATCAGCTTTCAAAATATTTCTGTTGTTAAAAATCTGTGGTATACTTTCCAACATCTCAAGTATACCACTAGGCGGGGACATTTCATAACAAATAGTACAAGAACCCTTGGTCTCCAAATGTGACAAAGATCATATTGTAGCTATTACTTTGCCATACTTAAAAGGTACTGCACCTGTATGCAGTAAGCCATTCAACTTCTGAGTATTTTATTTGTCTTTGCAAGGAAGCCATTTTGAACTTGCAACTGCAAATTAAATGCTTTGGCCAATTTGAACCGAACCTGTTTCGGATAGAGAGCAATGAGACGGAGATAATGTGTGTTTGTGGAACTCGGGTCCCAGAGAGTTCTCCAAGGTGGGGAAAGACAGAGACCCCGTCAGCAGGCCCTCTGATTGGACAACGCTGGAGTTAACCAGTTCCTGGCTGGCTATGTATCTTGGCAGATATTTAGACAGGCGCTATCATTGTGAGAGAGGAGATAAGTTGCTTCAGGGATCGCTATGGCGCCGGTGTGTCCCTCCTCGGGCCTGTTCAGACTCTCATCAACCCCTCTCCACTCCCCTCCTCTCCCTGCCCTGCTTGGAGCAAAGGATTGTGGGACACTGTTCGGTTGGGAGCCGGGTTTGTGTTGGCAGGGACCCTGTGGCTCTGGGTAGCATCGCCCACTTTCAAGAGCGTCAAAACATCCATGTGACTCAGAAACAGGTCAGCTAGAAATGTCACCCTTCTCTTATTTCCAAATGCTCTATTTGAATTAATTTTTCCTCCCAAATCTCCACTTTATTTCAATTCCTTATTCCAAATTTATATAGCAAGTTTCCCTGACTTTCTTCTTTTGATGGCTTTGGAAAGACAGGAGGGAGAAAATAAAATCATGCTGAGGCAGAGTAGCACAGTTTCACTGAATTTTAAACGCTAAAAAAATCCAAGGATGAGCTCTAGTAAACTGAGTAATGTTTTCAAGATGTGCTTCCAGACAGAACTTTAATAATAGTCCAAGTCCATCAAACATATAACATTCCTGGTCTCCCTATCATGTAAAGTCTGTACAGTACGGGAAAATTTTTACAGTACCCATCAGGGCCCAAAAAGCAGCTTGATAGCATTACAGTGTCTGTCTGTGTTAAATACACAGACACAGACACACACACACACACACACACACACACAGGGGAAGTTATGTCCAAGATGAGCAGAAAATCAGTACAAAATAAATGATGGAGCAAATTTTCATGCGTGCCACTAAGCATTTGTCTTCATATCTAAAAATAAATCATATGATCTTCATTTGCTTTTTGTTTTCACATTTCAGTTACAGTATGTCTGTTTTTTTGAATGAGAGATTTCAAAAGTCAAACAGCAGCAGTCAAACAAACCTTTCTGATTTTTTCCCAGTGTCTTTGTTTTGCTAAGTCGGTGAAAATAAAGATGATATCTTTCTCATATCTTTAAAAATTGTCACAGTCACAAACGTCTGACCCGGCACAGGCCTTGAGCAGATTTAAAATCATTTTGTTCAGACGTCATACACTTGTGGCTTAGACTACATCCACTGATAACTTCAAGTACACTGTGGCAGCAAGAGGCCGCAAAACCTAAACAATGAAAAAGGATATGTCACACAGATGATCATTGATGGGCAATATGGGATTTGCAGCTCATTACAAAGCACCAGCTTGTGAAAAATGCAGCTATATTTTAGAAAAATCGTCGACCAGACAGTGTAAGATGTGTTTTTATCGTTGTTTGCTTTATTTGCAGACAGACTGTTGCACAATAAACTAATTAGGACAAGAAAGCTTTGAGAGAGAGCTGTTATTAGGGTAATGACAGCTGTTTAAAATGATTCCCATCACGAGTGAAAGTCCCTCTTATGAATCTACAAACAACAGCTGTGACAGATTTAACAAGTTGTGCATAGAGGGTGACACAAGGAAAGGTACACAGTAAGGAAGTGTTTATGTTATCATGTATAAAAATATTTTTTGTGCTATTCCTGTTCCACCATTTCTTGTCTAATTGATGCTGGTTTCTGTGAAACTGTTGCTTGTTTTTATTGGGGCTGTCTGTTGTCGCTTTGTGTAACAGAGCTGCAGATAATGAGACCCGTAAGTAAGATGCACTTAGATTAGTAGAGCTGTAAATGTTATAAATAATAATAACTCAAATCTGACTCATGTGACACAAACTATTAACTATGTAACTGTAAAGCTTAGCTGTTACTACATATTCACTCAGTAAGTGAAAGGTGTAACTGTGCAGCTTACTTAATCATTTGTCCATTTAGAGGGATTAATATAAGATGTAATAAGATATGGATGTTACACAGGACAGTTAACAAAAACAAGACAACATATTTCATACTTCAAATGATCTTTGGACAGAACTGAAGACAGATTTCCTGTCTTTGTGCTAAACTATAAGCTGCTGCTGATTGGTGCTTCATATTTGCTGCAGCCTACAGGCAGGACAGTGCTATGAGTCTTTTCATCTTAATCTTGACAAAGGAAGTATATGCATAGTCAAACTTTAAAAAAAATCCTATAGCAGCACATCATGAAACTTTAAATTACTGGTTTGAAGCTATTTTGGGTAGTATGTACTAAAAAACAAAAACCTGGAGACTTGTGGTTGGTTGGAATTTCATTTTGTTTTATTTCATTTATTCTTTCTGTGGTAATAAGATTCTTAATTAATATTGTTTTGTGTGTATATAAATGTGTATATGATGCATTACAAACTGTCATTGTGATGTGAAGGAGACACGCTCTCCACTCTCTTGGTGGTCTAGGAGAGTCCAGACTGGACGGACTGACTGAGAACCCACCTTTTAGGTTACCACAGTGCTAATCACCCACTACACACACACTCCCTCTGTACACACACATACTGACCACTTGCACCAACCAGTTAACAAATGCAGAGAGGGGAATGAAAGTGATGGAGACATGACTTGAAACAGCTCTATACTGTATTCCATCCAGTGCCACTACACCCACTGTCAATCTGCCAAGTCAGCTGAGGCACTGCAGCCATGATCTTTGACCCAGGAACTGAACAGCAGGGGAAAGGTTATCGATGTCGGGGTTTTCGTTCTTAAAGCTAAATGCCCAGACGGTGGAGGAGCCACACATCGAGGAAGAAGCAGACAGTGTAGGAAAAATGACAGAGCGATGGACGTCATGCTCGCAGCTCAGGCATAAAATCTCATCATTGTTTGTTGATCACATGACCACAGTAGGGGAGCAAACAGCGCATGGTTGTTTACCCTGCTTATCAGCGGTGTTGTAACACGTAGAGGAGCACACAGTCTGACCCCAATGCACACATATGCACACACAAATGCTAAGAAACCTCACCGTGGGCAAATGCAAAAAAAAGCTCTAAAAACAGTATCAAGATCTATGTTCATTTCCTAAACAGCTTTCTAACTTTGATAACCTTTCTTGACATGTTGCAGTTCATGCTATAACAGAGGTCTCTATTCTAACACTTAGTGAAACCCTGATAATGAACAGATCATGAACTATTAGCTGAAATTACTAATACATCTCCCAGAGGACTCCTTAACTCTCCTCTGATCTCACTGACCATAAAACGGCCTGTTATTTACAGTAATGATCACTTTTCAGAAGAAAAAGCTGCATCTCTGCTCAGCTCATCGGTGACATTATGAGCCCCAGCTGTTATTTATTGGCCAACACTGGCCAATAAATAACAGCTATAAATTCCTATATGAATTATGACGGTGCCTGCCCATTTATGATTGTGTGATAAGTCAACTTTTCATGTTCTGTAAAGGCTGTATTCCTTTGAGAGACAGAAGATATGAGGGTTATGTTAAAGGTAACGTAAGTGTGTGCTTACTGTGTCTGAGTGTGTACATGTGTACGCCTTTTGATGTGTGTGTCCGTGTGTCTGTGTGTGCTCATACGTACACTCCCACTCTCACACTCAGACTCTGGTTAGTCCAAGCCAGCGCCACATCAGTCCATCATCGCAGATATGGCTTGTGGTTAGATAGCAGGTCTGGCGGCGCACAAGACATTTTGTCCACTCTGTCATGTTTACTTATAATGATAAGCTGTGATGGATACCCCACAAGCTATAGACGCCACGGAGCACACATGCACAGACTCTAACACACATGCACAGTACCAGAAAAGTTAAAACATGTAAATGATGTAGAGAGCAGTGTTATAAACACTATATTAAGGTATTCATATAAATGTCAAACATTAGCAAGAAAGGCAACTTAAACATTATTTTAATTATCTTAAGCTATTTTGTGAATGATAGGACAACACTCTTCATGAGTTTAAACTTCTTCTGTTCTTCTGTTTTTGGCTTGTCATGGGAAGAACAAATACCCTTTGAACAGCTCATAAATACGTGTTTTAAATGATATAATGCTAAAGAGACTGGTCACATTTTGTGGACATGGGATTTGGCCAACAAGCTTCTAAGTGAGGAGCATAGATGTGTTTAGACATGGATTTCTTGTCTCGTTTTAAGATTTTTTAGAGATAGCTCTAAGAAAAGCACAGAAGAAGGTTTTAAATCCTCAAATGTTTAATACTCTCAGCTTGCAGCAAAATAAAGTTTGACCTAACTTGTGTTCATTTAGGAACTCAAAGAAAAAAGCCACATGCAATTAATTCCACACTGGGTTTTTAGGCTAAATCAAACACTGTCTCTGTTGGCTTGATGTTGCACCGTGATCTGTTGGTTGGCCTGTACAGTGTTTTCATTGGGTCGGTTAACTTTAACCTGGCATTTGGCCAAGACCACAAGCTGTCCAATTACAACTGTTCTGGACCAATTAAAAAGACTAATGAGGCCCTGAATTTATCATGTCACCCAGAGAGCAGGGAGCGGGGGGCGGGTACTCAGACAGGCGGCACGGCAGACTACCAAGAGAGGGATGATAGATACACTGCTGGAATGTGATCACATGATGGGATGTGCACAAAAACACTTACTGATGATGCATGATGACTTGATAGTGATACAAACCTTGCTCTTTGTGACTAATTTGTAATTTGTTAGTGAAACAATCTTCTCTTGAGTTAACTGAATATTGTTTCACTGTTTTTCACTGTCGTTGCTACATGTACATGTACGTCTGTGGTACTTACTGATACATAATAGTCTTTGTTTATTCATCTTTATTTTTGCTTTGCTGTTGTACCATCTGTCCGTGTATATCGTCCTTAATAGTGTTAATGCCACTGTGTGTAAGTATATTGAGAGCCACTAAACTGGAGTCATATGTGCAAATAATTGGCCAATAAATATGATACTAAATCACAGATGTTAAATTAGTAGAATCACTATAGAAGTTAAGCAGTTTTCTGCCGGTGGTTTTGCCACTTTTTTCTGAAATTTGAATTTGTGATACAGTGTGGAGTCTGGGAGAATTAAAATGAGCAAAACAAAAACACTAATGGCTAATCAACCTGTCAGTCAAACAATGTGCTGTAATGTAACCCTCTTTAAGCTTAGACATAATCAAAATGGACAGAGCACATTAGAAGAAGTGAAACGTGTTGTTCTGATCTTTTTTCTGTTACATTTCATAACTGGGTTTAATTCACTGTAGTGCACTGTTTTCTTTTGTAAATCAACATATTAATTTTTTATAGTGCAGTTATTGGTCCAGATGTTGCCTTTTAAGCAGTTGCCACTAACTTTTTGTGTCCAGTGCAAGTTTAGTCTGTCATTGTATTTCTTTAAAGTTACTGATTTTTTCCATTCAGGAATTATTTTAGTGTAGCAGCATCTACACAAGTTGTTTTAAAAAGTTGCATTTTTAATCACCTCAAGCTTGACTTCACTATTCAGTCAAATGGGTGGCAGCCTGATTCAGTCAAAACAACTCCAATAAGCTATCCTCTATGTATTTTTTAATGCACTTGTTGATAAGATTTAAGATATTATAAATAACTTATTTATGCTGAATCCGTGGAGCAGTCACAGTCCACATCCACGTATCAAAACGCTGTAAAAGTAAGAGTGCACCATAAGGTCAGCTTTTTTCCCCCTTTGCACACATAATCACCTTCACTCCCAGCCTCTTACTTATTTTATATTTTATAGTTATTTACACCCAAGGACGCCATGGCCGCTGGTGAAATTTAGGGAGTGTGTGTCTGACAAAGAGAGTGAAATAAAGTGACAGTGAGAGGTGGAGGAGAAGAAATAAGCAACTCAGAAAACAACGGTCTCACTGATTCTTATTTTACACCTCACCCCTCCTTTTGCTCTGTCAAGGCCACTCTTTTCTTCCTCCTACTTGCTCGGCCAAGGAAGGGTCATAGTGTGAGAGAGAGAGCAACACACACAGACACACACAAATCCAGAGCTGACCGACCGCAACCGTTACAAATCTTCTCCACCTTATTGAGGACAACACACTGATAAGCGTGTCTCCACTCCCCATCCGACAGATCCATCTCTGAAAACATCTGACACACACACAGGAAGAGGCAGAAATCTACAGTTTGTGTGTGTAAGTGGCAGATTGATGGCTCAATTCACTCCCGTTACTGTAAAAGAATCAAACCAGAAATAAATACTGAGGATGAAAAAGAGGTGAGCTGGGCAGGTTTTGGTGGATACACCAGTGTCACGGGATGATAATTAACAAGGTTTATGTGACATGAGCTGTGTGTGTGAGTGCGTTTGCACATTTTGGGAGTGCTGCACCTGCAGCAAATGATGTGAAACTTGCCAAATTCATCTGCTGCAGCCCTCCACCCTGCACTCACTCCCTTGCACCAGTTGACCCATACCAGCGCACATGCACCACACTCTCTCTCTCTCTCACACACACACACACACACACACACAAACACCTTTAACAAATCTTCTGGCAAGACCACAGCCGTTCCACCACTCGAGGCTAAGTGGCTCCTTAACCTAGTCTCACAAAATTAATTCCTTGATTTCTTCTCCACTCAACTTATGTTTTATGGACTAATACCAGCCCTGACATCACAGTCCATCAACTGCACTGCAGCTGCTTTAATGGAGATACATGAACTGACAAGCGTCACAAACACTAACCTCAGCTTTATCTTCAACCTAAACGACAGCTTCCTTCTCCACACTATATCTGATACACAGTTTTATCAAACTGAGAGCGCGTTTGGGGAATTGATTTCCCTAAAAAGTGAAGTTGAATGGCTATAATGCATAAAATGATTCCCTGAACTCATTCACTTTATTTTTGTTACATGATGAAATATTGTGACAAAAATGATGGGAGATAAAGTATGACAACTTTGCTGCCTTGGGACATATGTGAGACAAACAGATGAGCTATTTTTATAAATGTGGATGAGAAGATCGTCTTATTAAAATGTTCAGCATAAGGAAATTTTTGATAAGCAACAGCTCATTAACTGCACAATTTATCTGTGCTGTGGATGAGATCCTTCTGTTCATAGACTCCCAAAGAGATAGCAGAGTTTGTGAAAGCGGAAAATGCTTAGAATATGCAAGTTGTGAACATCTTTATTCACAAGCATTTACCTGCATTTGTGCCTTTTGTAGAGCGTGTCAGGGCCACAGGGGGATTGTAGAAATACTCAAATTATGAGTCAAGCTGCTTTTTACAGTTTTTTCCAATTGCTTAAGCACAATTTTGACAACAAGGCTCATTTTTGCAAATCATTTAGCACAATTCA
>JAUMHL010000017.1:10453604-10502762 GCA_032362345.1 Sandelia bainsii
GAGATTTTGCTCTCTGAGTGTCAGTTTTTGCAGTTCAGCTTTGCATTAGATTTTAGTGTGTTAGCAATTGGAAAAAACTGTAAAAATGTACTTAAGTTTTCATTTATTTTACAATTTCTGTAACTTTTTCAGCAACTGGCAGAAATTCAGTTCCAGAGAAGAAGTGCTTGACTTGATTTAATTAGTGTTTTGTTGGTCTTAACTATTAACTATTTAACTATTTTGAATAAATGGTCACAACTTAAAAATATCCACCATGTGTCAAAAATACAGTGTGTATGCTTAAAACATACAGTGTATTTTCTCTGTGTGTTTTGTGGTGGACGTGCAGGGCTAGTGGGTCGAGGTGGGGTGAGCCGGTGGTTCCCACAGCCTGTGTGGAGGCAGCCTCTGCCGCACTATCAGCCTCCGTCTCCGGCCCCCCAGCACCAGTGGGCCCCCTGACGTCAGCTCTGGCCTGATAACAGGACCCGCAAGCAGTTGGGGGTGTGGGTGTGGGCGGTGGAGATGGAGGGATGAGGTGGAAGGAGCACGGCCGGCGGGGAGGGAGAGAGGGAGGGAATGGGGTTACACTAACAGAGCCAGTGGTGGATAAGACCCTCAGACAGATAAGAGAGAGCAGAGTGTGGAGCCTCTTTTGTTTTCCACTGCTCCTCCTGTCTGGTGGCATCTCCCTTCTCCTCCTCTCTGATGCTCCTTCTCTCCTTCTCTGTCCACTTTCAACTTTTTTTTCCACACTCAACCATTAAACCTTTCTCCTGCATCGCCCCTCCTGTGTTTGTCCAAACTTGAATATTCCTACTGTTATCGGTCATGCGCTCTATGACACTCTCTGGATTGAGGCACATTTTCTCCTCTGGCTTCCTCATTGTGTTTTTGTTTTCTCTTGCTGTGTTTTAGAGAGGGAGGGGCAAGCTTGATTGACAGGAGGAGAGAGTTTTTGACACTGACCAAACGTTCTCTAGCATCTGCCGTCCTTCTTTTATTCCCTGTCCATCATGCTCTGCATCTTCTGACCATGTTTTAGCCACACTGACAACTCCTTAGCCCTCTTAGACTGAACTCTACATGAACTCTTCATAGACTCCAGAATCCATTGTTTTGATGATGTCACCTCACCTTTACCTAACCTGACTCACCCCTAATTTGCCCCTCCACATACAAACACACAGCTTTCTCTCTGCCTGCTGCATCATACTGCAACTAAGCCCAGTGTATCAGCATATTAAGCACTGGTGATGCATCGTGTGTGTGTTCCCTATTTGCTCTTCAGGCCTTTGCTAGCCCGCGGACTTTGGCCACTGCTTATCACAAGGAGAGGCCCTGGGATCCCTGAGTCTTCACTGCTAAAAATATACTCACTTTAGCTCAAGCACACATGTGCACACACACTGTCAGTATCATGAGACACCCTGCTATGTGTGCTATGTTAGTCAAATATCCGTCTAATGCTATTGGTTAGTTTTGCATAAGTGAACTTTCACCCGACTAAATCCAGTCATACACAGAACTTCATTTGTATTTTTCTCAATTTTATAGCTGACATTTGAGCGAGCAACACCCAGGAGTGGTATTTCAAATATTAGCATAAAAGCGTTAAAGAAATATTCAAACATTTGTGTGAGTGAATTGGTTAAGTAGCTCTGCAAACATCGGAGACCATCAGGAACAAAAGAGGTTTTAATAATTAAATTCTTATCATCCTTAATTGAGTGTTGTGCGATGTGTTTGCACTGCTCTTCAAACCGTGTGAACCAAAAGTCCTATTCAGCACTTGAGCCCATCACATATGAAAACCTGCAACTGAGGAGTTAATAATTTCTTCATAAACAAACTCCTGGTTAATGATGTGTGTTTGTGTGTGTTAGTCAGAAAGAGAAAGAGAGACCATGTCTCTGAAACCTTGGTGTCTTGCTTAGAAAAGTTGTCTCCACAGTGTGACTCCCTGACCTTACCTGGTCAAACACACTTAATCCACAAGCATAACCTTAGACTAACACCTAAATCCAAACACACACACACACACACATGCATATACACATACAAAAATACATGTGATGTTTTAAAGGACATATGTGATGTTAACTACTGCTAGTGAATAAGAAAACTGTCAAAAGTGCACAAAAAAATCCAACATGTAAGTCAGAGGGAGACCTCGGTTGAGAATGTTGAGACCAGACAATAGTATAAAAACTAAAAGGTTCAATATGAAATAAAAACTGGAGTAGAGATAATGAAGGTTAATGACAACATCACTCATATAATAGCTGTGAGAAGCCAGAAGCCAGTCCAGTGATAATTTGCAAAATTACTATTTATTTAAAAAGCAGTTAGTTAGGTTTTTAGTGTAACACATAAGAAAATCACATATTGTGCACATGCTGTCTTACTTTTTGTAGAAAATGTATAAAAAGTAACTCAAAAGAAACTCAAGAGTTGTCAGATGTAATCAGAGGTCGTTACGAGCCCATTTCACACACAGCGAGTTAACATTGATCTGCACTGTGAGCGACATCATTGTCACATGAGTGGATCCATGATGATCAATCTCATCTGATAAAACAAGACAAACAGGTGAAGTCAGCAAGAGCGGATGGTGAGAAGATGAAAGGAACTTTCAGCAGACTTTCTGCTTACTTTGCAGGACAACATGGCAGTGAAGAATACCAAGCAGCACCAGTGAGTGACGTGTGTGCGTTTCCCTGGCCTGTGTGGGTCCATATCAACAGGGTATTCTGCCTCCTGGGTTTTCCTGCTTCTCCATTTGAAGTCTTCTTCCTGGAGCCAGGAGTCTTGTAGCCTCAGTGTGTGTGTGTGTATGCGTGTGTGTGTGTTTGTGTGTGTAAGGAAAAGGGGCCAATGTAAGTCACTGACCCCAAATGATTGAGTCTTTGCCCCAGCCAAGACGGGGACAGTTTTCCTGGTGCCTGGTTCATACACATGCACACACACACAAACCAAAGAGCACACAAACACACACACCTTCCTCAGCAACAGTCAGCTGCTGTCCACCACATACCAGCATCTCTATCTAGTCCCTCACCCACCACCTCCTCATTCATACACACTGACAGCAAACACACACAGTTGCACAGAATAATGGTTATAAACACACAAGCGCACACAGTAGAAAGTTTTCATGGGGTCTGGCCTCTGTCACTGTCAGTGATGCAGCCTGGCATGTGCAAATACACGGTGTACTGTACAGATCTTTTTGGTATTTCTGCTCAGATTGAACAGCAGCATGTGGTTGCTTATAGAAGCAGCTTGGAAGAAGAACATCAGCAGATTTTTTGGGCTTCTGAATGAAGACTGGCTGAAACTGCTTCTACAACATTTGGCTACTGTGCCAGTCAGGTGAAACACAGACCACTTTTCCATACGTTAAGTGGAACTCGTAAAGCATGAGTCATCTCTGGCTTCGGTGCCGTGCCCTCTCAGGATAACAGACTCATTATTAGCCAGCAATTGGTTGCTCCATTATGAGCCTGAAGTTACACATTGATGAGAGTTCCCCATTTCCATTCACACAATATTGCTCTATTTGTCTTGACTTCTGAGAGAGGGTGAGGCGAGAGGTTCAACACTTCTGTAAAACAAGTAGAACTCAGATTAAATTTGTACACTTCATGTTAATGCACAGAAACTCTAAAGAGAGAGTTTTAGATCTTTTACAGTACATGCTGCAGTGAGAGGATTCATATCTGCATGGGTCTTTTATCAGTTTTTAAATATGTGTCTATTTGCCTTTGGGTGCATTAAAAGAGTAAAAGCTAATTTACATCTGCAGGTCAATGAGCTGACTCTGTTGCATAATTTGAGAGGATTGTTGTCATAGGTAGGTAGGTCAAGGTATGTGCAGGAAGAAGCAGGCGCAGTTTATTATTTCATCAATTATTGTAGGTGTCTTTCAATTTCTTCTTTCCATTAAACTTCTAATATTTGTACACATTTTTCTTTCTTTTTATAATGTAAATAATTAATGATGAGTGGATTATTTATCTGTGCCAGATCCTGGCACCTGTGATTTTCCTGCCATAAAGATCAGCCCTGTAATATAGACATGTTCACTGAACAAACACACATTATTGTTATATTTTTATTTTGTTTTCTTTCACATTGATGCACCTGAGTTGTTCTAAATGATTGAGTCAGAAAGCGTATGTGGTCATGTAGACATCATCTACAGGACCAGCCCCCTATCCGTCAATGTGCAAGATAATGAAGTTTATTTTGTTGATGATAAAGTTTTAACTTGTTTCTTCTTCTACCAGACACGCACACACACAAACACACACACACGCGCGCACACTCACACACACACTTATTGGCAGCCTGCAGAGTCACATTATTCAATGAGAGGCTGTCAGTGGGAAGTGGCTGCACAATGAAATGGCCTCGTGTGTTTACGTTCACTGGTGTTGATGACAGGTATAAATCTGTTCTCATGAAGACAACAACCGCCGGAGACTTCCGACTGCAGGCGCGTCGAGCATCAAGCTGTATTCTTCATTTTTGTCATAAATAAAAAATAACTCCTTCCGGTCACAGATAATAAATGTACACAGCGAAGTGTCTGCTTCTGTAATCTTCCTCTAAAATGAGTAGATGCGTTTTGATGGAACATTATTCCAGTTAATAGGCCTTTATCGGATAATGATGAGCCTGATAGTTTATATCATTAATAATGACCATCAAGTGTTAATACATTTAAAATGATCTCGATCGTCTATCAGAATAAACTTTTATTCATAACTAGTTTTAGTTAGTGTAAAGCACCTTGCAGCACCAAATATAACAGAAGCCTAATACGTCATACGTGTTTTTGTCATTAACTATGACCAAAAAAAAAAAAAAAAAGAGTAATTATAAAGTTAAAAACTTGTTATGACTTTAATTACTCGCTACTGGAAAACCAGCGGGCTCAGTAACACGTAGCAGCAGCACAAACACAAGAAAATTTTTTGTTATGTTATAAAAAAGATGACTTGGAAAGTAACGATCCAGCACTCACCATGTAATGAACAACTACTCACATCCAACACATTGTCTCAGATGAACGAAACACTCGATAAATGGGTGAATGACGTCTTCACATGATGATTTATATGGAAGAAATTCAAGGACCCTTAACAATACAAACAATACACTTATATATGTATAAATAAAAGTTGCGTAGGCTATATGTTGATTGATGAAATGATTTTAAGAAATTTTGTGTTTATGGCATTTGATCAGTTCAGTTCTGTAGATTTGTAACAGAGAAAAATAGGACAACAGCCTCGATTAAACGACCATCAATCATACTGACATATAATGTTGGCCTATTTATATATTCTGCAAACATTTGTTTTTAATTTAAAACATCATTAAAATAGATACACACACGGGAAAGGAGTAACAAAAATAGCACAAACAAAGAAACAAACAGAATAATAAGAACGACATTAAAGATTGATGGCTTTGGGTAAAATGATTCAAATCAATTAAAATCAATTCACACGTTTCTTTTGGGTTTGTAAATAGAGAGAGAGATAGAGAGAGAGAGAGAGAGAGAGAGAGAGAGATGTTAACAGCTGGATCTTGATCATAAGTCTCCCACTGCTCCTCCTCTTCTCTCGTCTCCTCTCTCCGTTTATTCTTAATTTTCTGAGAGCACCGCTTTACTTTGTCTTAACAGTAGATCTGATTTAACAAAGACGAGAGGACTTTGAGGATTTTTGCAGTGACTGTATCCACACTTTCATGATCCCTTCTATCAACGCGGATGCCCAGCTTTAAGGAGAGGATATGTACCAGGGCATAATGACAACCAACCACGGACCTTCTTCCTATGAGGCCGGATTTCTCCACAGCGCCTCGGCGGGCACCTCTCCGGTTTATGTGCCCACCACACGGGTCGTCACCCCCATGATCCCGGCGCTCCCTTACCTCCAGACGCCCTGCGCGTCGCAGCAGAGCAGCCCCGTGTCGAGCCACTCTGCCTGGGCTCAGCCGGGCGCAGACTCGGTGTCCTCATACAACCACTCCCCTGTGTCTCCGCGTTTCACCTTCTCCACCAGCCCGCCTCTGTCCTCCGGGGTGGCCACGGCCCGGGAGACGGCCGCCTCTTACAGCAGCCCGCTAAACATCTCTGCCAACGGGAGGGAACACTATGGCGCCCGGAGCCTCAGCGGGTCGTACCACAGCCCTTACTCGGCCTACGTGACCCCTAACGTGGGCGCAACGTGGCCGGCGTCCCCCTTTGATAGCCCGGTCCTCCACGGTCTCCAAACCAGCGCTCCTCCTGGCACGACACGGCACCCGAACATAGGTGAACAACTAGAACACAAAACACGAAAAACGACACATTTTCTTCTCAAATTAAGCCTTTAAATGTTTGTGTGTTTTACATGCTTCAGTATGAGGTGAAATATAGAAAACAAACTATCACCTTCACTGTCAGCAATAAGAGAAGAATATAGAGGTAGAGTTTACAGTAAGAGAACAATATGTGTCTTTTACTTATTTATATTTGTCAGGGATTAACAAAGGGTACAGTTAATGGCCATAAAAACACTGATGAAGGAGGTGAACGGTTGAAAGGCCTGATTGATTTTTTATTTTGCTCAACCACAGGATTAGTTGAAGTCCTGCTGTAGGACAGTTCATAAAATCTAATCCTCCATTATTGTATTATTATGATGTATGATAATACGATGATCAAAAACGTATTTGTGTGCTTGTAGCAGAATTTATTTCTTAATTAAGACAGTGTTAATTGTCAGATCATCTTAAACTGTATTGCAATTAAACTGGCTGGAAGATGTCCTGCAAATAACAAGTAAAACATATAAATCAAATAGTTACGATACAATAAAATACGATGAAGTCTTATAATTTAGACAAATACAGGAGAGGTCCTGGTAGGCTATAAAACGAATAAACGACATTTCCTTAAATAATAATGTATGTTTTAATGATCTGGCCGAGTTCTGCAGAACGAAAATCAAATTTGGTTGAATAATTTCATCACATTTAATTTAAGCAACACGCCAACTAAAAACAGCAATTACTGAGCCCATAACTAACTTCTAATTAAGTTACAGGATGACACATGAGATAAATCAAAGCAAAGTAAAATGTTGGTCCATAAATTAAACACAGACACACGAGTTCCTGCAAAGACGATTAAACTGTCATTGTCACATTTGTTCGTTTATTTATGTGATTAAAACGATTTCTGCTTTTTTCGGATTATAAATCGGAAAGTATAGCTCTGAAAAAAAATAATTTTAGTCTTTTTCTTCACTGCCATAGTCGAGAGTCGAGTTTAAAGCAACTTCACTTATTTCTTCTTAGGTCGAAAAGTTTCACTACTTCTTCAGTCATAAAATATATTACATAAAAATAAATTAAACCATCATATTACTCACAGGGGATGTTTTGATTATAACAAATCACTTGTTATATTTTAATCAAATAAACATTTTAAACTGTTGGAAATTAATATTAAGCTGAACTTAATTTGATGAAACACTTTATGAGGATTGTGATTTTTTAATTTTGTTTGACCATGGCCTTGTGGAACAGATCAGATGTTATGTGACTGTGATCAGTACAGGACTCAATGAACTAAAGAGTCCATTTTAATGAAGATACACTTTTTAAAATACTCAGTCCTTACTTACTTACTCTTACATACTTATTTATTTAAGGAATCATATGTATTTCTTATACTCATAATAAACTGATCTTGGACCTCAGGTGAAGCTGATGTGCCTCTGCTGGATGCAGGCTGCAGTGACCATATAGAAATTTCACAACACATGGATTTTGCTTATGGTTGTCAGTTTTTTGACTTGCACCTTGTAAAGTCTATGTTACGAATCAGAGATGTGTTTGTTTGACCTCTGTTGCTCCATTATACACGTCCTGTATAGCTGCATGTTCATATTCCCCTTCCTACTATTTATAGTCTAATCAGATGCATGGGGTCATTATCGGACATAGTTTTATCAAATGATATAATAATACATAATTATAATTATATAATTTTAATTTAGTGGCTGACTAAACCACAGACAGTCACTGTCTGTGGTTTGATTAACATGTGACCTGTAAAAACTATTTGTGATTGTTCAAAAAGACTCAATGTTCACGTTTATCAGGTGGGAGATAAGAGCACTGATCCAATCTTTGTAAAAACACACTCAACTCACAGCCTGTTCACTTTCTTTATAGCTGAAAAAAAGATGAACTCATTGTTTTACAATCACAATAAATTCAATCAAATCTCAGCATTTGATCAAGTGGCACTCGATCCTGCAGCGAAAGTCCTGATTGTTCTGTTAGTGAGTAGAAGGGAAACTCCCTGTAAATTCACTGCTCCTCTGAGAAAATACAGGAAGGGATCAAATTTTAATCAACACTCTTTAAGCATTTCAATAAATATTGGTTATGCCATTATGCATGCTTTGCTGAGAAATTTAAACTATATAAAACATTTGTAATATTTAATTTTTATGCTTTTTAATTGCTTAAATTCTTTTGTTCTTAGTCTTGAATTTTTCAACTTTTGATTTCTAAATTACTTCTATTATTTGTTGTTTATAAGATGTTTGTTTTATTTTATTACCTTTCCTTGATTTAATAAAAAATTCTCATATAATCTCTAATATGATTATGTAAAAAGCCAGCTGCACTACAAGATCATATTTTTATTGATAGAGTTTTGGATAACATTATTTTTATTTCTAAAAATATAATAAATGTGTTATCACTTTAATTTTAAACTGAAAGCCATAAAAAGTGTCTCAAAACAAGGAAATAAAAAGCAATTTTATCTCTTTTCATTATGTCATGTTGGAAATTAACTTATCTCAAGAACTCATTTTTTTGCTGTTTGCTTAATATCTAATAAAAAACAGTGGAAATAATGTAACAAATTTAGTTAAATGTCAAATTTAAAAGGCAAAAATCACAAAATCTACTTAAATATTAAAAGCCACAATTCTCACTCTGAATAACTATCAGTGCTGGTGGAAGTACTCACATAGTAAAAGTAGAAATACTTTTATAAAAGAAATAAAATACAATTACAAGTGATTATTATTATATATTATATATTTTTTATATTAAAAAAATGTAAAAAGTATCTAAAATACTAAAATACACATGTAAAAGTAGTCAGTGGGTACAAATGGCTGTCATACTAGTTTATTAGCACATTGAATTATTATTACTGATACATGAAGATTGCACTAACTCAAACTACTTTATAAATACTGGTGATCTAACTTACAACAGTGCAGTTTATAGGTTCAGTATTAGTGAAATGTTTATGTGTGGTGCTATGAGAAGTAAAATATTTATGTACCTTCTACTTGTGCTTGAGTAAATACAACTCATTTCACCATCATCTCCATTATTATAGATGATGTGAGGCGTTGGGTTTAATTATTTCATACAGGGTTGACTAACAATATGCATTAAATTCTGATCTCTATATTAAAAGTAATTAGTGAATTCCACTATTAGAAAAAGTGAAAACACCACAGAATTGTACTTATACACCAAATTAACTTTTTAAGTATTGATACTGTATTGTCTGATTGTGACGTTGTACAAACAATTACACTTCACAGTCGACTGAGTTTTCTATTCTGTTTTCACCTTTGTCCTCCTGTGGGTGTTTTTAAACTGCACCCTGATAAAGACACACACTGACATTTAAACAGAGGAAAAAATAAATCTCCATTTAGTTAGACAGGGACACTGCAGTACATCTTTTGTGTATTGTCTTGTGTTGCTGCGTTGTGTTGACTACAATTGCTGCCTGGCTCAAGGTTAGCGTGCTCTGTGTCTCGGTTTTTCTCTCAGCCTTGGAGGAGCACTGCCATTTCAGGTATATTCTGCACTGAAAGGAGGAACAGATTTGTACATTCTGAGGATAAGACAGTAAAGTGCACAGTGAAAAACACAATATGGTCTGATTTAAATGCGACTTTTACCATTAATGAGAGGAAGTTTGTATCAGTGCCAAAAAAAGTGAAAAAATAAATCCAAGCTGTCACTTTCATGCCACAGATAGATGTCTCCTTCTCGTGAGCAGCTACGTGGTTGTTGGGAGATACTCTGTTATGTGCCAGATGAGAGAATGAAGATTACATTCATCAGATGTCATGCTATCTGACAGAGGGAGAGAAAGAGATGTGATAGACATGGAGCTGCTATTTGAATATGATGGAGCTCTACTCCACTCTGTCTCTATTTCTAGCTGATTCTTTATCTTCTCAAGGGGGCTGTGAGATAAGGAGCGATTCCAGGCTGCGTGGGCCTGTAGGACTCCAACCTGCACCTCCTGCTGGTGCAGGAATGTCACTACATTTGATAACCACCCTCTCAGGGTTTGACATGGCAGGAAACTGTTTATTAAAAAGGATGGAAGGAATGTTTGTTGCATAAGCCCAGCTGGAAGTATATTAATTTAGAAAATTCAGAAGAGTTTTTGCTAAGGGTCTATAATATAAGCCATCATTTTAATCTTATTTGCGTTGGTTGGTGGAAAATCTTGCATCTGCAAAACTTTTTCTAAGAACAACCACCGCTTCATCTTATTTCTGATGATACTGCTTTGTGAGGCCCTTAAACTGCTGTTGAAAGATAAAACCCAACAGAGGAGAGAGTAACAGTAGGTCCAAAAAAAAAGAACATTTCCCCTTGTTAAGTATTTCTTTCTTGTCATCTCTCATCAGATCTGTTTGATGATTTTGCTGAGGGCCGAGAGTGTGTGAACTGTGGGGCAATGTCAACGCCCCTGTGGAGGCGGGATGGTACTGGCCACTACCTGTGTAATGCCTGTGGACTGTACCACAAGATGAATGGCATCAACAGACCTCTTATCAAACCCCAAAGGCGACTGGTGGGTGGCACAACAACAACAATAATAAATATATTTTAATAATAATAATAAAAAATAATAAAAATAATAATAAAAAATGACTGACTGTTGGCTTTGCCATGTTTTATCTGCTGCAGTCTGCCTCGAGGCGGGTGGGCCTGTCCTGCACCAACTGTCACACCACCACCACCACCCTTTGGCGACGAAACGCAGAGGGAGAGCCAGTCTGCAATGCCTGTGGCCTCTACATGAAACTCCACGGGGTAAGAGAGATAGAAAGGACATGGGGAAAGACAAAGTACACCTTTGATACTGTGGAATTACTGTGTACTGTACATATTGTTTAAACATATTTTTACTTCAGCTTGAACTAATGAATGAAAATGAACTGGAGATGATGCTTTGCAAATAAAATCACATACAGATAAACTAAAAGACATCAAGGAAATGATGTTGCCGCCATGTTGTTTTTATTTTGCACCTCTCAGTGAAAGCAGAATCTTTCTCACCAACCTCTGAGAATGCTACAAAAATTTTGTTTCAGTTTTTAAAATTTTATTTTGTCCTGGTGCATTGACAGGTGCCACGACCCCTAGCTATGAAGAAAGAAGGTATCCAGACCCGCAAGCGAAAACCCAAGAACCTCAATAAGTCCCAGACTGGTGAGCTTCAAAAACACATGTACTGTACATAAGCAGAGCTGTAAGACCTAGTACAAGTGATATATGACAAGTGACGTGACAAAGTGTGCGTAAATAGAATGTCACAAGGCCCATTCATGTGTGTACTGGCTGTACATAAGTGATGACCTCTATTCTGTGCACCACAGGGACTCCAAGCAGCGAGGGGACTACCGTCACACCCAGCAGCACTCCCCGTGCCTCCACCACCACAGAGGAGCCTCGCCAGATAAAGACGGAGCCAGAGACTCACAGCTTGTACACACACCACAGCACGCACACACAGGTAAGTCACTAACAGTTACATATTTACATCCGGCTGTGGTTGTGTGTTTGTGATGACAGAATAGGTAGAGGCACTACTCATTATATTCAGTTAGAACAGTCTAATACACCCATGGGCTGATTGAATGGGCCAACAGGGTACAGACCCAGGGGCCCCTGTTCCATGGCTTATGTATAGAGAGATAGAAGATAAAGAGCTAAAAGACACAGAATACTCACAGAGATATGCAAAATGACCACAAAGAGACACAGAAATTACTGCGATATCACAAAGACTCAAGACTGACCTCCCAGAGATTAAAAAATATTATTTAGAGAAACCAAATGGCAACAATGAGGTCACTTAAAAAGCCTAATGAAAAGGTCTAATATGGCCTTAAAGACCAGGAGCCGTCAATATAACTCCGATTCTACTAATTCTCAGTCTTACTTTGCACTTGTTATATTTATTCCTTATCTACATGTCAAATGATAGATAAAAGTCTCTGTGAAACATATTAATGAAAGCACCATTAGGCCCTTGTCCACAGATCATATAAAAACATCTTCATCCATGTCCATCTAGATTTCAGCCCTGCCAGCCTACATGGCAGCTCAAGGTGGGGCCATCCCTCTCAAGATGTCCCCCGGGGGCCACAGCGGGTCTTCCAGCACCAAAGCTGAACCTTGGAACAACCTAATCCTGGCTTAGAAGATCTGTAACTCAACATCTCAAAACCTACCCATCTACAGTATACAGATTAAACTCTCCTGAGAGACAAAGATCTGCGGAGAGCAGACTGTCACTCTGAGAACAATGACCCAAAGTTGCCTACACAGTACAAACATGGGACTGAAAAGTGGAAGAAACTACAGAAGATGATATTTTTAACAGAACTACACAGTTACTGTGTGTACAATCACAGGATTCCAGGCCTGAATCGAGTTTGTGTTAGAGAATCATGAAAGAGCAGCACTGTGAGAAGATCCTCACAACAACTGCAACAAGTGGAGGAAGATTTTTACCACTCTCACCGGCCAGTACTTGACTGAATAACAGTAATGGACTTTATCTCCATGAATTATTTTTATTTCAATATATTTGTCTTTCCTCCATTGTGATGAGCTGTATATCATTATGGACTTTGTACCAAAGAAATGATGGACAAACAAAACATGTAGAAAACAACAGCAGGACATTTGTGTGTCGAAGGTATCATCACCAAGGTGTTGTAGCAAGTGCTTACTCATATAAGTAAGAAAACTGACAACTGCACTCACTGGCCACTTTATTAGGTACACCTGTGTTTCTAATGTTTTAGCCACCCTATGAAATAAATGAGGGGCCCAAAACATTAGAAACACCTCTTACTTAAATGCACCCCAGTACCACTCCACTATCCACTATGACCTTAATAATAGACATACAGTAGTATTATCACCTTTCTCACAGTTTCAACAAAAACTGAGAAAATTATAACCTTGTAAAAGCAGAATTCATGACAGATTGGATGGTCTTAGATTGTACAGTTGTATCTAATAAAGTGGCCAGTGAGTGTATATACAGCATGTTCACACTTACCCAAGTGGTATCTGCACAGCATAATGTGGTTATGGTTATAAAAGAATTGAAAATTAGTTTGAAAACTCAAAACCAATGTCTCAGGACAAGACAAAATATGTGTAAGTCACTTAATAATCCACAGGCTGTACATTGTTATCTCATGTACAGTAGATGCTAGATATCAAGTAGTTAATTCTTTTTAATGATTTTATTGAACTGGACCTTTTAAAAATTATTCAAATTTGGCATTTTACTTGCCACTTAACACAATCAGGTCGGTCAGGTTATAAAGTTAAATTTAAATTCCACAGTGGATCAAACTAATCGGGATTATTTCTCTTTAACTTACTGTAACTAAGAGAGAATTGCTCTAAAGCCTTCATCCATCACTCCTCAGTGCCAGTGATACAATGATCTCAGTGAAATAAGAACTTCCCTGATGACTTGTTGTCTTTGGTTTCACTGTGTGCCTTTATCTCTTCAACTTAAAGTGTAAAAAATATACATGTCAGCATTGGTTGTTTATTGACATCTCATGATAAAAACATGTTAAACTACCTATGTGGCCAGAAAGTTGCACATGATGATAATATTGATGGAATTACTGGCACAAAGCTCCCTCTGCTGACACAAGCACAGATGTGCATCTAAGAAATTTGATTTTTTTAAATACTTTCCTTTCCAAAGAAATATTTATTATTATAGGCACAACCCCAAACTACATTATCATATACAGTAATAAGTAATAAATGTCATCTAATACATAAAACTGTATGGAGCGTTACTGTATTAAATCTGTACAGTACATTTTTGATACTGCTTTAATTTGCTTGTGACAAGCATGGGGACACGTGTAAATGTGGGATACTGCCACATGTAATTACCAAAAATAACAAATACATGAGCATATATGTAAAAACTCCACTCCAGTATAATTGTGTAATACACTGTTTGTGATATATTGTAAGTAAAGATACAGTGAGAGTTGAACATGTGTATGTGGACTTTCTCAGTGTGCTCCAACACTACACCTTTCCTCTGTGTGCAACTATAGCTCTACAGAGGAAAGTAATAAAGACAAAGCATTTTGACATCAAACAAATTATGTGAAGGTTTGGTGTCATTCATTTTGCTATCAAGTCATACAAAAGCTATTTGTAATACGTGTTTAGTTACTTAACCTGAATCATTTTCCAAAAATTGTATCCTTCCTATTTCTAAGTATTCTTTAGTGAACTTTACATTATCTTTGATAAAAAGTTCAACTGTACATCGATTGAAGTCTTCAGTCAGTTTCTCCCTGATGAACTCTGCATATTTATCCTGCACCATCTCCTGCCAACACTGCTGGAATGTGACTCTCAGTTGATCCTGGAGGGAATCATATACTTGTTGGCTAAAAGTGTAACCGAGTGCAAATTTCTTCCCAGTTTCTAAATGTTCCTCAAAACTTCCATTTTTCTCTGGAAGCTGAGCTTGTGCAGCTTGAATCACAGTGTTCACTTCCTGTTCAAAGACTTTTTTCTCCTCTTCTGGTTTGTCTTCCAAAATACTGTGCATGTTTTTGGAGTAACTCTTCCAGTCCTGCGCCTGCACAGTGGTCAAAGGGAAGTTTAACTGTCCAGATTGCAGTAGGTGTTTAGCAGCAGAATACAGATTTTCACATAAGGGATTAAGATCAGGTCTCTCTTTGGCTGCATTAACAAAGCCCTCATGGTCCTCAGTCTGACTTATACAGTCCACTTGTGGGTAATTAATATCACGGAACAAATTTTCTTTGTTTCCTTTGAAGCCCCAGCATCTCACAAAGCCAATATGAGTCTTCACTCCATATACATTCCACCACTCCTGAGCCTTGTGAACCAAGTTTAACATGCACGGATCAGTGTTTCTAGCCAAACATGGACTGTTCATGGTGAAAACATACACCTTCCAGTCATCTGACACAGACTCTGACTCCAGAAGTTCCTGTGTTTGTTTAATGACAATGTCCTCGCTGTGTTCTGCGCTGTTGTAGTTGGGATAATAAGGTCCATACATGACGATCTCCTCCTGTTTCTCGATGGCGGCCCACGAATGCTGCTTATCTTCTGCACCACATTCCTCGGTGATGTCATGGTGAAACTCCAAAAATTTCTTGTTCACTAAATTGTTGAGGAAAATGTCACTGGGGGCTTGTTTGAACTTGAGAAGCTCCGTTACTCTCTTCACAGAGTATTGAGTATCAGCCCAGTATGATAACTGCTCAAAGAGGTGCTTGCTGTTAATCAGGTGTTTAGCCTTTCTGTTCACACAGGCGTCATATGAGCAAGAGAGACCACAGCTTCTGCTGTAACACAAAAACACTTTGAGTAAATAAAGTAAATATACACAAAAGTGAACTATTTTTGACATTAAACACAAAGTACAAGTGAAAACTTGATAAGAATTTCTATCAAACAGACATCCACCCATCCATTTTCTTAACCGCTTGTCCTCGTAAGGGTCACGGGGGGTGCTGGAGCCTATCCCAGTTGTCATCGGGCGAGAGGCAGGGTACAACCTGGACAGGTCGCCAGTCCATTGCAGGGCCGACATATAGAGACAAACAACCATGCACGCTCACATTCACTCAAACAGACAAATTATTTATATTTTAAAGAAACTGTTTCATGTATTTGGGACATACACATATTTACATATGATAATGGAGATGTAAAAGACACTGTCTGAGAGATACACCCTGTTCAATATGTCTGCTCAATATGAAATTGAATCTAGCAGTCAGTTGGCTTTACTTAGCACTTAGAAAAATGTATTGATTAAAAGAAAATGTCATGAAAAATTAATTATACTGAATGTTCAGTCTAATAGAATATATTTAAGGTTAAAATAAACTGTATATATTTTTAAACTCTATAAGATTGTGGCTGACATTGCACAATTTATCATGGTAAATGCAGGACAGCTGTACTGTTACCCTGTCATTTACATACTAATCCAGAAAGGCCTTAGAGTAAAACTACAGTGGCATACAGTACTGAGATTCCCCAACACAACCCAAACCAAGCATACGGTATATACTTTATACCACATACCGTATGATCTTCATGTCACAATACAACTTTCACACCCCACATAAAATGATAGTATTCAGCCAGTTCTTACTTCAGTCTGATGTGGTGTGTGACTCTTTCTGACCTGCCAGCCTCACATTTGTCCAGCAGAGTTTTCAGACTTGCCAAGCACTTCTTTGTGCACAGCGGATGCTCATTTTCACATCCATGTACCAGAGATCGCTTACGGCTCCACCTGAACGAAAACAACAGACTGATAAATGTGTAAGATCAGAAAACATACAATGTCTATACTGTAGGTTTCGTTGGACACTAGATAATGGTTTTGCTGAAAGAACTTTCATGTAAAGCCGATGCAATGCCTTCAGCTTCTGCAATACAGGGTGCAAAGACATTTCTCCCTAGCCTCATAGATATTCTTTTTTCCGCACATAAAATGTGGTTCTACTCACATGGGAAGTTGCATTCAGTTTCCTTGCTCCTGGAAGTTCATCAATCGTTCAGTTATAATTTTCCTCTTTTCTCTTCCCTAGTCAGGCCTGTAGTCATAGCTCCGTTAACTGAGTTCGGATCTCAAAAGCTAAAAAGCTGAGACAAACTAAACAGCAAGACGCAGTTTAACTCGCATTGTGTTTGCTTAGACAACTTCTTGTGTGAGCGTTGAGTGTGCAACTGTCAGCACTCACCTCCTCCTCTTGCTAATGCTCAAGGCTGTATATATATTACCTAACCTGCACTCTTTTGATGGATTGCCATTTTCAGTCAAACCATACTGTGTGTGTGTGTGTGTGTCTGACTCAGTGCCCCCTTTTTTTTCCCAGTTCGACAAGTTCACAAAATTATCCAGGGGAGAAACATTAAAGTTCATTTCTCTTCTGAAGTTTAACATATTTCTGCTTCAAAAAACAAAAAGCAAAAAGGTGAAAGAAGAAGACAAACAAAAATGTATGATGATATTCTAGATTAAAACATGGACCTCAGTGATTCCTGAAAGCTACAAAGCTGCATAGTTACTGTGCTGGAAGCTGGAGCCTGTTCACAGGTGTGTGCCTTCGAGCAAAATGTATAAAATTACAGTTGCACTGGGTTCACAAGGCTGAAGAAGTTCTTCCATGATCCTAAATGTATGTATGTATATGTTATGGAAAAAGTGACACAAAAAATGTACTATAATGTAAATTACATATTCAAATACATATATTTATGTTGTTTTTATTAATATAGTTATTTGTATCAAAATGTCAAAAGACTTTTATTTTAAGTTTTGCTTTATTTGTTGTACGTTTCCTCATATGACTCCACTATCTCTTCAAATAACAATGATGTTCTAAACAGAAACACAACAGGCACTACTGTCAGGTTAATCAGAAAGTTACTGTTTTCTTTTCTGTCCAATTTAGACTAAGGGAGAAAACAGAAGAGACACACAGCAAGTGTTATGCTAGAGAGAAACAAGGAAATATCCAGTGGCACATTAATGAGCTTATGAAAACAACAACTATGGTGGTCTGGTGCTCTAGGCTCTTTATTATTAACATTGTGATCATTGCTGTGAGTTTGGGTTTGTACAGTTCTTTAGCAAAACCCCTTTGTTTCCTCGTGGTTTCTGTAATTAACTGACAGACCAAGTCATATTCAGACAAAGGAAATGAGCACATGCTGTATGAGGAGACTTAAGTCACGCAGAGTAACATGTTTGACAGGATTTTGGCTCTTGCTCACTTTCTAGTTTCTGACACAGTAGCTTAGCTGTGCACTTTAACTCATGACTGTTTAAGGACTGAAATCTTCTGCACCACATTGCTTGGTCCTTGGTGATGTCACAGAAATGTCACAGAGGGATTTTCTGAACTTGAGAAGGTCAGTTGGTAGAACAGTCTTCTAAGAACCCCAGGGTCGGTGGCTCGATTCCTGGCTAAACAATTTAGGCTAACAATTTCCTCAAGGGGATCAATAAAGTCTGCATGTATCACAGAATATGAGAAAGCAACTACCAGAATGCCAATGCAATTTAAACACAAGTGAAAATATGTTAATCTTTCTCACATTTTTCTGCATAAATAACAAACAGAGATACAATGAGACAGAGAGAAACAAAAGCACATTGTTGACAGACTGCAGGTTTTTCTACCATGTCTTTGACGATGTCTGTATCTTTGTGGGTTCTACTCAAACCTTACAAAAATATTGTCTTTATCTGTTTTTAGCTTCTCGCTGTTGTGTTTTCAGTTAACTGAGATAACCTGTTGTGTTGATAGCCATGGATGCAACTGACTACAGGCTGTTAATAATTTCATTTAGCTTCAGCTAAATGTTGAATCACTGTCACATTGTTATAATTTCAGGAAAAAACAGAGCCAATATCAATTTTAGTATATGTACTTCTCTTACTATGACAAATCAAAGTGTCTGTTGTACAATGTATTTTTGTAACCTATATGTTTTTTGTATTGCATTTTTGTTGGTCCCGTTGGTCTGAATCAACAAATTTTAATTTTGTGTTTTGAGGTTTATAACACACAGCTTCTCACTCTCCTTCTTTCTTTCTATGTGTTTTTGAGTGGTGCATGTACTTACTAGCACAGGTTTACAGGTTGTGTTGTTTGAAAAATTCCATATGGCCTATTTTAACTTCAAAGTGTTTCAATGGTGTGTTTAAATATGTGCATATGTGTGAAAAACTGCAAAATAGTGCCTCATGCCTTGATTATGGATCTTGGATGTCCTCTAGTGACTACTTGGCAGTGAAGCAGCTCAGCTTAGCTCAGAGTTATTCTAGGATTTTTATTCCACTTGAAGATGTGTATAAGTAAAGACATACTGTATCCTCATTTTATCTCATAATAAAATACCGTTACTACGAATAGGCAATTTATATATGATTGTGTGTTTTGTGTGATTATGTGTTCTTGGCAAGTTTCCTATCTCCCTACTTTATTTGTAGTTATGTTTGTCTCAATATACTGTGCATTTTTGTTAGAGTGAAAAGCAGTTTGTACCCTTTATTTTTCTTCACTTTGTGTATAAGGTTACTGTATATATTATTAAAGGACAGGTTCAAAATATGTCTTTAAACATTTTTCAGGTGCCCACAGGAACCCTAAAATAGGTCTTGCGTGCTGTAAACATTGCTCCTGTGCTGGCCATTAAGAGATCCTTTCCGAAAGCCGTTTCACTGGAAGTGATAGGGGACAAAATCCACATTCATTGTTCTGTAAATCATTATATAAATGTGTGTCTAAGAACAATTTAAGTTAATAAAATGAAGTGGTATGAAGATGGAAATGATATCATGACATATAGATAAGATGAAAACATCTTCTAAAGTTTTTTAGGATAAAATCTTTGTGTTTCTCTGGACAGTATGGCATGTTGTATAATTGTATTTTTGACTTTTGAGATAAGAACCTAAATGTAAAACTTTGTTTACATGTATATGTACATGTTTTATGAGAATATATTATCCCATTGAACAGTGCTTCCCAGTTGAGTTGAGTGGTAAAGGACAGATAGCAACAAAAAGAGGGGATTTTGCACTAAAAAGTCTGCAGCTTTGAAAGATATCCACTTAATGTGAGCAATTTGGACGGCTGAAATGTTATGTTGCCTTCAGAAAAAGTTTGTAATAAATTTTTGCACAGAGGAGGGACTGTGAATTTGGCCCCTTTACATAGGAGGAATCTCTTGGAGGCGAGTGTTAACAGGAGAAATGTTTACAACAATAGAAACCTGTTTCAGTTTTCATATGGACAATTGTTCTATGGCATAGTTTAAGACAAAAAAATGTAAATTACTCCTATGTGGGATGAAAAGTTTATCATAGTTAAGTAAAAATGAACAGTGCTAGTCTAATTGTTCACAAGCTATAGAGGAATTAATACACAACTACAACAATAATAATCTTTAAAAAAATTAACTTTTTGAAACTATTTGAAAACAGCTTTTAAAGATGAAGCAGGCCTTTCAGTACGTTTCACGGCAATATATACACTCTGTGTGAAACAGTGTACTGTGTGAACACTGCCAGAATGTCTCAGTCCTGGGATTATTCCCTTTATGAAGCCGGTGTGGCCTCTCTTTCAGATAAAAAACGGACCAATGAGTAGCCGCGTTTCAACGACAGGCCGCTGAGGCGGGACATCACGCCAGACACTCTGGCCGCTCATTGGACGCGGAATAGTAAACCCATGACTCGCCAGCCAATTAGAGGCGTCAGTCGATCTGAACACGAGCCGTGTTTCGTACATGGCGCTGCGCCTACTTCTGCATCTCAGCAACGGATCGTTTTGATGGGGGACATCTCTGCGGGTCTACACAGCAGTTTGTCAGAGTAACAGCCGAACATCCGAAGCAACATGGACATCCTGAAGTCACTGGGTCATCCGGAGGAAATATTCAACCTGTTTAAGTTTAAAATGGGGGGATGCAGAGCTGTCATGCCAAAGTTGGATTATGTGAGTAAACCGAAGAAAACCGTAGATATTAACTCAGCTTCCACAAGTAGCCGTGTTAATATTGTAATCGTCTCGATCGAGTAGCACACCCCTTATTGCAGAGAATCAGCTGCACAGGCAACACTGCAGCACCACTGGAGCAACACGGAAATCCGCGTAGGCCTAATAACAAAATGCTTTGTGTAGCTTCTGCAGCATGTGTGGTTGTGTGTGTATATATATATATATATATACATCAGTTTTACTCCTGAGACATACGATGGAAAAAGAGTCAGCTAATTGGACTGTGTCAAATTAGATCTGTGCTCTCACTCCTGGGTTGGCTCTGACACAGAGAGGCAGAGATGACCATTGACCCAGGATTTAGGTTACATAATGAGCTTGGAGGGTTCAGCAGCGGAGAGAGATGCTATGCTTGTGTTGTGTGTGTTTGATGGCTAATCCCACCGTTTTAACACCAATGTGACCCTCACAGAGACACACACAGTGTGTGTAAAGTGCAACAGTGAGGCTTCACTTGTCTTTATGTTGATTGCCAGCGTTAATTACATCAAGATTAACTTTAGAGGCTTCAGTGTGTCAGTGAAATGAATCAAAAGGTTATTTAATCTTTACTACTACCACAGTTTTTCTCAAGATAGTATTCTATAACAAATTCTCCAAAATTTGGTGTAAGATTAAAATGACAGTTTGAAGTACAACTTTAGTTAGAGCAGAGAAAACCAAATGCAAACAAGTGCGTTTTATCACTGACGATCAGTGATGTAATGTAACAGTATTTCACTTTTTTGTCACCAGTCAGATTTCATAACCTGATCAGAAATAAGAGCTGAGGTTGTCATGCAAAAGTATCAGGTTTCAGGCCTCTGATTACAACCCAAGCAATATTTTTTAAAGCACTGTTAATAGATAGGCAATGCCACAAAACAGGAGGTAGCAATTAAATGTGACTATCAGACTAATGCAAATGTTTTTGCTGTGGTCACAGATGTATTTTGATTGAATTTATGGAAGCACAACTCGTGTCTCTGTAATATTTAGACACTGATGCATCACTAAACGTGTCAATCAGGCTACAGCTTGTGTGTGTTAACATTTCTTCAATGAAAGTCACAGAGCTCAGTAATAGATGCAAAATGAGGACAAAGACACATTAAAACAACCAAAAAAAAGAGTAAAATGAAATGAAAGTTGACCAAAACTAGATGACAATGATCATTAAGAGATGAAAATTAGCAAAACTGTAAAAAAAAAAAAGAAAGAATAAGAGGTGAAAATGAGACATGTCACAACTATAAGAGCTCTATTTGCTGAGAAATAGATGAAATTGCACAAACACAGTGAAATAATGACAACAAATAGATGAAACATTACCTATAATAGACACAAAAGGATCTAAAATATACATTACATTAATAAAAAGAGAAGAAAATGACTTCATGGCCTCATTTGTAGTTGTTTGTGTCTCTTTCAGACCAGAAGTCATTTTTTAATCATGATATAGGGACATTTTACATTTATAGTTGTTGACCCTGAACACAATCTGACAGATTTTGCTCCTGCAGCTGCAATAACACACACAGCACAGTGCAACCAGCTGTCCTCCCCCACTGTCTCCCACCAGGTGTCAGCAAAACACGCTTCTAGCATTCGTAACACACTTCCCCAAACAGCTCGATACGACTCGTGTATTGCAGATGACTGGAAAACAAAGCTGCACGTCTTACACGCATGTCTAGATTTGATCCATTTAGCTAATAAACATTAGCTAGTTGCAGACGCAGGTACGTCAGAGCTGTTTATTATAGGCCCTAATATATTACTAGTTTTTTCCATTTATGCCAGTTTATTGTTTAATATAGTCAAATATCTTTTGAGAAAATGTGGGTTCGTACGTCGAGCTAAAACTGTATTAACTGTATAACATTGATATTTCCTCGTTAAAAGCAGATTAGGAAACAGTGTGGTCTCCTGCAGCTGGTGTTGTTTTGGGTACGGAGGGGGGCGGGTAGTGGCGTGATCATAACAGCAGATCTACAAACGCTGTGTACAGACGCTGCGGATCGACGCACTGACGCTACACTGTTTCCAGATCAGTGCAGTTTGAACGTCCTTAAACTTGTTCGCTCAGCACGCTTGTCCTCTGCATGGACGTCGTGTTGCACGCTTCTCCTCCAGACCTGGTGTTGACATGCACAGCGTCGTGTTGTAGCTGCAGGGTCTGCCCTGCGCTCAGGTGTTCGTATGGCCGGAGCTTGTTGCAAATGTCCGGTCTCTCTGTCCGTGTTCAAGCGCTCTCTCTCGGTGGCGCCGCGGGGCTGCGGCTCCGGTCCTCGGTCTCTCCCGCCGGGCTTGAGGCTGGGGGAGCGCGGCCTGCAGGAGGCCGCCCGACCCTCCAGCGTCCTTAGACCCGCAAACTTTTACCGACACACGGCCTACTTCTGTCTCTCTTGCCAGGAGTCCATGAGCGAGACTCTGCGGACCTGCTACCTGTATCTGAACCAAACCAGTCGGAGTTTTGCGGCTGTGATTCAGGCGCTGGACGGAGAGCTGAGGTGGGTAAAAACTGTATGAGGAGCTGGGCTGGCTCCAGGTGGAGAGGGGTGTGTGTGCAGGCATGTTTTCTTCCCATAAGTGCAAAACGAGGGGCGTTGGCTGGGACACTTCCCTCACCCTGGAAACTGTTAATAATCCGTTACTGCCATGAGTTCAGACTCCCTCAGATTACATCAGATGTGTCCACACAGACGTCCACAGCTGAAATAATTGTATTTTATGTGGACGTAGAATAATTCTGATAGTGTATGGACACACCTTTTATAAATAAAACAAATCAATAAATGCTTGTGTCACACGCCCAGAATGATTTAACAATGGCTTTTATTCTAGACATTTGTCACCAAGACCATCAGTAAACCATTTAAATGACAATTCAGCTGCACATCTTTACTTTATTGTTTAGCTCAGTGTTGGAGGATAAGAGCTGATCTTACTTGTTTATGTTGTTTAGATGTTTGTAGATACAACACGGCTTAGAACAGCACTCCTGCATCTAACCATTTTTCATTAGTGATCAAATTATTGAATCTTTTTTTTCCCAATCAATTGATGAGTTGGAGCTTTGGAGAAATTGGAGTAAATGTTTGATGTTTTTATTATAAGTGAAACAATTGTCCATATATTAATTGACAGTTTTTTCAGTTTCAGCGTCACTTAGTACTAATAAGAATCAGACACTGTGTAGAAACAGATGATGCAACCAATGCTTGTGACACAACCACGCAGGAGGAGGCATGGCAAGGTTTTCGCTCGCGTCTCATCTGCACGTTTCTGTCGTCTTGATTCAGACATGCAGTTTGTATTTTCTACCTGGTGCTGCGAGCGTTGGACACAGTGGAGGACGACATGAGTATCCCTTTGGACAAGAAGGTGCCCATGCTGAATGATTTCCACACCTACCTGTACCAGGATGAGTGGTGCTTCACTGAGAGCCAGGAGAAAGACCGGCGGGTTCTGGAGGATTTCCCTACAGTGAGTATTACTGCATAGTTATACATGAAAGGGCAGTAGGCCAGTACATGAGGCACTCAAGGCTTAAGGCCTTCAAAATAAAAGTCATTCAAATTCAATTCAATTATTGATCTATAACTACAATATTTTGTGTCCTTTCAATTCAGATATCACTGGAATTCAGAAACCTCGCTCAGGAATACAGAGACGTCATCTCAGATATCTGCCACCACATGGGAGTGGGCATGGCTGAATTCCTGGAGAAAAATGTGGGATCCATGAAAGATTGGGACCAGGTAAATGTTAGACTTGAGTTACCATTATGGTAGGAGAATGACAGAAAATATATCAATAACAATATAATCAGTTTAAAAAGGCATGTGTGATAAATGACGTGAATCGCTCTTCACAGTTGTCTGTCACGTTAAAAATGAGTAAACTTCCCGATGATCAGAGATCTAAAAGAAACTTGTAAACTTTTAATGCAAAATACTGATGTTTTTGAGTGTCTGTCTTTGCTTTTGAGGAAAATATGTCGTCATCCGCTTGTAGCACTTCTTATGACAGTTATTAGTGTTGTTATGACTTCTGAAAAACATAAATATTATAAGTTAGCATAACATTTTTGACTCAGTGAGCAACAGGTGGTCATTTCACTTAATTAGCATCTTCATTGTGTCTTAATAACATATTTTCAATCATACTGTCGTCTCAATTTCCATTATGTTTTACCACACGCTGTTCAAAACTTAGCCCATCAGTCAAACTCTACACCCCCCCTTCTGGAAATTACAGTAATTCTGTTCAATCATAAGTCAGTGTTTTTCTATATATAATGACTATATAACTATAAAAATGTATGCATGCTGCCTGCTTCTGCGTCTGTGCAGTATTGCCACTACGTGGCGGGGCTGGTTGGCATTGGCCTGTCTCGGCTCTTCTCTGCATCTCAGCTGGAGGATCCTGAGGTGGGGCGGGACACTGAGCTGGCGAACTCCATGGGCCTGTTCCTCCAGAAGACCAACATCATCCGAGACTATTTAGAGGACACGCAAGAGGGACGTGTCTTCTGGCCACAACAGGTAAGAACGTGTGATTGTCTATGTCTGATCTGAGCCCACAGTTGTGTAACTGGATGATAGTTAAAGAAAATGTGTTTGTTTTTCTCTCACTGCACATTATGAAATCTGTGTGCCTATAGAAAAATATGTTTATACAACCTCTGCATATCTAAATGGTGTGAATTGAAAGGTAAATCAACTCTTAGTCAAACATTTACCCATATTTTTATCAGTAGAATAGATTGTACACATCTTTTTTAGGCTGATATTCCTAGGATGTCATATCAGTATGTAGATGAAGTCTCTTAAGAAAAAAGACATTTTTTGAAAATGGAATAAAATTTTGTTTCATAGTCATTATTTGCTCTGTGAGTTATCATCCAGTTTATCTGTTTTGATAGTTTTTAAGTCACTGCAGAGGTGGAGTAAAAGAAAAAACATAATGACTGTTTAATATAAGTACAATGTTGTGTTAATATCTTGTGTCCCTGTGCAGGCATGGAGTCAGTTTGCAGCTTGTGTTGAGGACTTTGCTCAGCCTGAGAATCTGGAGTCGGCTCTCTCCTGTCTCAACCTGCTCGTCACCGACGCTCTATGTCACGTCCCGGATGTTATCGCCTACCTGTCCCGCCTGCGCAACCAGAGCGTCTTTAATTTCTGTGCCATTCCACAGGTAAAGACCGATTCGTCACTTATACTTATATATTGTATATTGTATTATTGTATTTTTTAAGATAATTGAACACTCACAGTTTTTAGTTCTTAGTGTACTGTTAACATTTTATCCTTCCACTACTTACGTTCCTCAGTTTACTGTTCAGATGGAGCTGAGATGTCAGAGAAAGTGCAGTTTGGATTTTTCTCCACTTGACAGGATGTTATTCCTCTTTTGACCAGGTGATGGCAATAGCTACACTGTCGACATGCTACAACAACCCCATGGTGTTCCAGGGAGTAGTGAAGATCAGAAAGGGACAGGCTGTCACTCTTATGATGGAGGCCACCAACATGAGAGCTGTGCAGACCATCATCAGTCAGTACAGCCAGGAGGTGGGTGTGTTGTTGTGTCAGTGACTCCTGCTTTTACCATATTACACTTTACCAACCAGTGTTTTCCCTGTCTGCAGATTTTACACAAAGTCTCCCTCACTGACCCATCACGAGACAAGACACTAAACATCCTGGCTCTAATTCAAGAGAAGTCCGCCCTGTCCCAGTCCAGCCTCCCCCCCAGGACCCACCTGTCGCCTATGTACTTGTCTGCTGCCATGCTGCTTGCCGCTCTCAGCTGGCAGTACCTCAGTACTACTGCAGCACAGGTACAGGGCACCGGTGACATGCAGGGAGAGTGAACTCCTTCACCCTCACCTTTCCTGGTGGTCTACAGACTAAAAATATCCCTCACTGGAGATTTAATTCTCATCTCACCGGAGGAACCTGAACTTTCCATTTATTATGGCTGTAACAGGACCATGGACATATGAAGAAGATGAAGGGGTTCTGGTAGCAGGCTGGTCTTATTAGGTTGATAGTGATCTGTGGTAGTCCATGCTGCATCTGGATAAATTATTTACACACAGTGTTGTGTGGTTATAGTCATCAGCATAAATGGCACATTGAAACAATTCAGGGTGTTTATTATCGTCATATGTTGAGCATGTTTTTCTCCCCCTTTTTGGTTGAAACATTTTTGATCTGTTGTTTGGATTTATTAAAATTATTCTGCATGTTTGAACATTTCAATACAAAGATTCATAGTTAAGTGGGCTGAAATGTGGAAAACACACACTATCTTACTGCCTCTTTCAAGTGGGGAACATAGTCACCAAACTTCATTAAGCTTTTGTTTAATTTCTTTTTGTCTCAAATCTTAGTTTTCTTATTTCTCATGTCAAATCAAAGCTAGCTCAATATTTCACTTATGTTTCCATAGGAAACACTTAAAAACTGTGCTATTTACAGCATTTGCGTTGTATGTTAGCATAGATGTTGATAGTATCCGTTGCCATTAGAGCTTTGTTTCAACACTTTTGTCCTTGTTCATTCTGTTTCTCTGTGTTCTTTGAAATGGGAGAAAAAAAAAAGAATAGTGCAATTCCTAAGCAGTTTGAATAAGGGAGAACAGATATATTGTACAGGTGTAAGTTGTGAGAGAAATGTATGTTACGACTGATAGCTAAAGTGTCCTTAACACAGTTTTGGTGAGTAGAAAGCTAGAACAGTGAAAGCTTGTACAGAACCAAAGGAGAGCTACAAATGATGAAAAATTTAATTTTGAATTGTACATATTTGAACAAATAAAGAGGCAAAAGGCTCTGAACTGTTGTTGATTGTGTTGCTGTGCTGTGTTTCTTTTTGTTTGCATACATATGTGTATGTACATGAGAAAATCATAGCTAATACAATAATGACCATCATGTTAGTGATGGTAAGCTGCATATTTTCGTCATCATCGGCATGTCGTAATTTTGACAGCACCTGTCAACCTTTGGATTGACATATGCTAGTCACATGAGCTTGCATTCATTACACAGACATGTGATTCTATATAACTTGAACCTTATAAAAAGATGACTCGAGAGAATTGATGTTTATTTCGGTGATGGAGAAGAATTGATCTGAACTGAAGAACGTGCATTTGTACCACAGCGAGGTAAAAGTTGGGGAAATTGTCTTTATTCTGTTACGATCACTTAATCTGAAATTCTAATATTTTCTCTGACAGTTTTATAAGTAATAGTTCTCACTTCATAAAATGAGTGCAACACATTTTTGCTAATCTCTTTCTGCCTGTAAAATCAAATACGTTTCTATTTATTTTAAAACTGATCTGGTAATTCATTCATTTATCTCAAGAACAAAGCAGTAGTTGGTAAAAACTAAATAATAAATTCGCTGCAGTTATCTTGCATCTTCTAGTTTCTTTGTACTTGTAGAAATACCAAGCAGGTGCAGCTCTGTCCGTAAAATTGTAGGAGCAGAAAGGAAATATCAAAGTATTTTGAGTCCACTACACTTATTTTTTTAATAAAATTTGATAAATATGGATTTTAGTTGTCACTGAAGTAGTTGAACTAGGGTGAAACATTATTTCAAATGTCTGAGAGGAAGATGTTTCTGTGTATTTGTACTCCATAATGTAGAGAATAATCTTGACCTCAGTTACTCTGTCATGGTCATGTGAATCTCACGCTATGTGTCATAAAGCAATAACATGTTTTAAAACCTGTAAACACTTTTATGAGACATACTGTACTGCAGTCATGGTGATTAATTAGAAATACCACCACAGTCTGTTTTGCAGGATGTATCGACTGGCTCTCCTTTGCGTCACGCTGACAGTGTCTGTCAGCTGGGCTCACCCCCATCTTCTCTACTCCGAAATAGTCAACTTTATTAACAAGGCTAACACCACCTGGACGGTGAGACCATCTTAATCATCTAATCAGTACTTTATGGTATTCACTGCATTTTTGGTGACTCTCTGTGCAGCATAAGGACACCTGAGGAGACCTGCTGTCATGAACTGTGATCCAGAACGCAGTGATATTTCTAATCTCTATTTTTAACTCCTCTACTTTTGCTCCAGGCTGGAGAGAACTTTCAAAATGTTGATGACAGATATGTGAAAGGTCTGTGTGGGACTATACTGAATGGACCCAAGCTGCCTGAAGTGTAAGTTTGAAATTGTGTAATGGATTTATAATGTGTGTGTGTTTCACGTGACCAAACAGGTGACATTCAGCAAGTTCATTTTTATCTACTATTCTTGTGACCGTTTTCTCTTGCTTAGGGTTCATGATATTGAAGACGTACGGCTTCCAGACAGCTTCGATGCACGCCAGCAGTGGCCCAACTGTCCCACATTAAAACAGATCAGAGACCAGGGCTCGTGTGGCTCCTGCTGGGTAAGAATTCAATAAAGTAAAAATTTTAGAACCAACGATAATATTCTCAAACCAGTAAACCTGCGTTGATTTGCCACAGGCCTTTGGGGCAGCTGAGGCAATGTCCGACAGGATATGCATCCACAGCAGCGCTAAGATCTCTGTGGAGATCTCCACTGAGGATCTGTTGTCCTGCTGTGATGAATGTGGCATGGGGCAAGTATCAGTGAGACCAAATGAGTGTAACACAGGTTATTTAATTGGACATCAAACAACATCTGTGTTTTTTTTTTATTTTCCTGTGGTTGTAGATGTTTTGGTGGTTATCCCTCTGCTGCCTGGGAGTTCTGGGCAAAGAATGGAATAGTGACAGGAGGCCTGTACGATTCCAAAGTCGGTACGTTCACTGTGAAGTCAAATGTGTTTTTGTAGCTGTTCCGCGAGTCTGTGCTGAAACTGATTCTGTGTGTTACAGGCTGCAGACCCTACACCATCGCTCCTTGTGAGCATCATGTGAATGGAACTCGTCCTCCATGTCAGGGCGAACAGGAGACTCCTAAGTGTGTGGAGCAGTGTATTGATGGATACTCTCCATCGTATCAGAAGGACAAACACTTTGGTACAAACACTTGAAGTTATTTCATTTTTCCCTGCTGTAGCACCTGTCCTGTCATACCCTGTTTGGTGTTATTAATTCCTGTGCCGCCTCCTTCAGGTAGACACACGTACAGCGTCCCGGCCAAGCAGGAGCAGATCATGGCTGAGTTGTACAAGAACGGGCCTGTGGAGGCAGCTTTCTCCGTCTATGCAGATTTTCTGACCTATAAGACTGGTGAGGCCCGTAGTCTTTCCATCTTTACTGGTTTCATTATCTAATTGTTTAATTGTTTTATGAAGAGGCCCCAAGATAAAACTCCTGGGGCCTCTTGCAGAAAGTTGACCACCAGGTTAAGACCAACTGTCCTACAACACATAAATGTAGTGATTTTGGTGTCTGACTCTTAAATCTCAAATGCTGAAGTTACTTAAACGCATCACCAATCTAAAGGCTTAGTTTACTCTTCAGAAATTATGCAGTAAATGGGTTAAACATTAGAAAATCATCACTGCTGTGTCTCATTCTGTTAAGCCCTGTGTCACCGTACTTGATATTATTATAGGTGTGTACCAGCATGTGACAGGGGAGATGCTGGGCGGTCACGCCATCAAAATCCTGGGCTGGGGAGAGGAGAACGGGACGCCGTACTGGCTGGCTGCAAACTCCTGGAACAATGACTGGGGAGACAAAGGTATAACATAATATTCAATTCAACTCAGTTTTATTCATATAGCACCAAATCACAAGAAAAGTAATTTAGTAAAGGCATTTTACAGTGTAACATTTAAGACCTTACAGAATATAACTATATACAGGGTTATGTATAAAACAGTCCCACTTGAACAGCACTAGGCAACAGTGGAGAGGAAACACTCCCTTTAAAAGAAGGAACCTCCAGCAGAACAGAACCAGGCTCAGGGTGGGCAGTGGAAAGAGAAAAGAACAGCAGGCAATAAAGAACAACAATTAATATGACTTGGGGGGCTCGACTCATTCAGACATAATCGTCCTGCTGCAGCCAGGTTTCAGTGAGACTAAATAAATCTGTTTGATGGTCACTTATCAAGTCATTTACTAACAGGGATTTAGACGAGAGACAGTCCACATTTGATTGTTTTGTTTTTATTCTGTAAGAGGAGTCGTTTTATTTTTATTAAGTTCTTGTGAGTCACTCCTCTTCCTCCTCTTGTGTTGATTTTTGATTTATAGAATTTAGGTGGTCAGGGAGCAGTCACTGTCTCTATGGGTTTTGATTTGTTTATAGGTCTGCTGCAAATACCTTACATTTATTACAAACACCATTATCATTAAAGGAGGCAGAGGAGAAGCTAAATGTAAGACACACTGAGCAGGTCAGAGCAGGAGAAGCAGAGGGAAACACAGACATGGCTAAAAAAACAAAAAACAAAGCTAAATGCTACGATCTTATCTGTACACAACACAACAAGCAGCAAAACAAGTCAGCGTCTGTAACAGGAAGTGACACAATAGCAATGAACAATGGCATGTTTCCTGTGCATGTGATGCTAAGTGATGTTAAGTAGTGATACTTGATGTACAGAACACACTAAAGACAGGTGAAGTTTATAATCATTTGTCAGTGTGGTGAGAGATGTGGTAAAGAGCCTTAAATCGTGATTTTTGTCTTCTCATTTCAGGTTTCTTCAAGATCAAGCGTGGAAATGATGAATGTGGTATCGAGTCAGAGGTGGTTACAGGAATCCCACTCAATTAGTAGAACATATTTACTGCAAACATTCATACAAATCAGGTCAATGAAGAAACATTAACATAAGCAATTAAGAGGTTTGACCGTTGTCATTAAAGGCAAATACATTTAATGTAATCAACAAACAATAAACTCCACAATATGCTGAAATAAACTTGTTTTGTTATTGTTCTAAATAAAATACCATTATGATCTCCAAGTTTGTAGAATTATCAACAGCTTCACAAGACCACAAATTAAAGCCTGTAATGAGATGAAACATCAGCTGCTTTGCTGTCCATGATATTTACTGTGTTTGGTGTTTGTTTGTTGTTGTGTTTGAGTGTAACAGATGTGACTACACATCTGTCACGTTTTATCACATTTTTATGGTGTATGGATGTATTAAGGAGAGCAGGAACAGTCCAATGGAGTACTTCCTGAAAAGCACAACTCAGAGCGGTAAAGATCCACGTTTACATACGTGGGATGAGCTCTCACTCTACTTACTTTTCTAGGAACCACAGTGGTGACGGGAGTTTCCACTGAAAGGTACAGTTTTACTGTTCCAAATGATACGATTTGATATATTTGATATGTGATATGATTCTTAAACTACTGAAAAAAAAACACTCGGGTGAGGCAAAACTAAAAGATAGCAAATGCAAATTAACCAGCCTAACAGCAATATTATTAAAGAATCCCAAGTGACAAGTGTGTAAATGAGAGTCAACACAGCTGCAGTGCACAGCAGAACAAATTTAATGACCTTTGTACAGAAGAAGATTAGGGCCATGGCCCTAATCCTCTTCTGTACATTTGTGCTTTTATGAGTCAAAAGCAAAAATCATGTAAAAACTGAAAGAGAAGAAATTTGCTGTAAGTAACTACTGAGCTCCTCCAGATACAAACTGATAACCTATTTTGCCCATAGAGCAGTTTACCTAAGCTCAAATACTACCCTGCACCATGGGTGTTTTAAGTGAGTTAACTTTCCTACTTAAATTAAACATTTATTAAATGAATATACACCGTATGTAAAATATTACAGGGTTTAGACTAGATGTTGGTATAAGAACATAAGTGAAGTGAGTGAATAGTATAGTAGTGGTCAATCCAGGACATTTGCCAAAAAATTGTCCATTTCTGCTGAACTCAGTGTTTTAGCTGTGATCAAATACATAAAAGAAATTCGCAATTTATAAAATGACTGCAAATCACCCTAATTACCAAACACCAAGGACTTTAATATAAAACACTGAGCTGACTGAATGAAGTGTTAAGTGTAACACAAGGCAGCAGTAAAACGCAGCAAAATCTAAATAAGAAAACCGCATGCGTGTAGATTAACTTCCATATTTGTAGTCCGCGTGAGAACGCGGAGCACGACATTAACAGACAGTGAACCATCTCTCAAAAACACACGATCTTGGGTCGCGACCTGTCAACCAGGAAGCGGCAGTTGCAGGAGAAACACCGCTGAATAAAGACCTGCAGGCGGACAGCGGCCGTTCATCTCCCCCGTCAGAGATGATGAGAGTGGAGGAGCAGCTGTAACACATCTGTATCGTTAGCTGCTGGTGATGAAGGCAGGTTGTGGGACATTAACTAACTTTACACGTCTTTCTCTCCGTTGTGTTCGCTGACTAGCGCTTCACATAGCCCGCCGTCAGCTACCAGGTCACATCTCTGCTTAATAAAACTAGTCAGATTAAAAATGATCACGTTTCTGTCCCATCTGGAGCTGTGGAGAACATACTGGGAGTTTTTTTCCAGGCCTTATACGGTACTCATCTGTTCCCTCACGGCCGCAGTTTACTATCTGTGGGGCCGCAAGTTTCAGGTCAGTCACTGCGGTCAAGGTAGCTCTAATATTCACTTTATTTAAATTTCAATTTAGTTTTTATTTTGTATTCTACAATTGTATTTTTCTATTAATTCTCTTTTATTTGCTCTTTTAGTTTTTAGTGTTATTGTACTTAATTGATTTTATTTTGTATTAGGTTATTATTCTACGCAGTTTCATTTTTTTCACGTTGAGGTTAATGTATTATTAAGTTAGTCCTATTTCTTCCTATTATTATACTTATTTATTTTTAGTTTGCATTATTCTACTTTATTTTATGTTATTTTATTTAACTTTTATTAATTTTATTTTAGTGTTTTTATTTAATGTTATGTTCTTATTTTATTTATTTTTATTTATTTAAGATGATATAACTTCACTCAAGCTCCCTGTATTTAACACACAGACACAACACAACAAATTTCTACTCAGTATTTATGAAAATATACAATAACGACGTTTTACAATTTGTGTGATTATATTAACTTACATGAATGTACAACTTAATTTACTTTAATACTGATTACATTTGTAAGACATTAAGTTTACTTTTATAATATGAACATGCTCATGTAGGTGATGTAATCAAAGATCATTACAATCAGCTATGTTCTTCATTGCAGCTATTTATTCACTTCATTCAACTGCAGTGACATCATATGATTGTACAATACATACTTTATACAGTGTGCAGTGTATTATATTACTGTTTAAAAAGGTCAGTGAGGAGCTGTGAGTCAGTCACAACTTCTCTGAAGTCAAGTCAGTGCCTTCAGATATTTTAAATAATATAAAACAGAAAAATATAAAATTATCAAAATTATTGGTGAAATTAATTTTCTGTCTCTTGAATGCTCATTGACTGTATATTAGCTTAAAACATGTTTTATCTGTTGCCGATGATATGAGCTTGTTAGTTAACTACCTTAAGAAAACATACACAACACACACTCTCTGCTTTATAAGCTGCATATGTTGTAATTTTAAACCTGATGATTTAATTACTCTTCATTTTGTGTCTTTTCCTGTCAGACACCGACTCTGCTTTGCAGCGCGGCTTTCAGCGTGTTCCTCCACAAGCACTGTCCAGTGGTGTCCGAATGCTTCAGTCCCACTCCCTGGTGCTGGGGAGGTCGGCTTCAAACCCTGGTCTGCGCCTTCCTCAAGTCCAGGCCCCCTGTTACTTATCGCAAGTAGGAAGAACCTGCTGTTATTATCCTCTTACTGGCATCTTATTGTCTCTTTTTCATTAAAACACCACGATTGTCCTAATTTCAGCTTTAATGCTTTTCACACATTTTAAATCGTCAGGTTTATCATCCTGTTTCTGTTCCTTCGCTCAGTGAGCTCATCCGTACAGCTGATGGTGGTCAGGTCTGTCTGGACTGGGTTGACAATGAGGCCAGTGCGGCCTACCCAGAATCCTCTTCTCGCCCCACAGTGCTGATCCTCCCGGGCATAACGGGGAACAGCCAGCAGCCCTATGTGCTCCACGCTGTCAGCCAGGCCACCCGCCGTGGTTACAGGTCAGATCCTGTTTCCTGTCTGAAATTCTTTATCTGTGTATAAAAAACTATGTAAACAGAACTGTATATAATTTATCTTTAAGCAGTGACATGAATGTTTGACTTAAAGTAAGCAGGAAATGTTCAATATGACGAGTGCAATTAAATGTCCCATAGCTGCTCACACTAATTAGTTTCCTTTTCTAGATGCGTGGTCTTCAACAACAGGGGAACTAGAGGGGAAGAGTTGTTGGTAAGTACAGTTATTACCTAATTACATACTTTTAGCTCTGAAATTTCCTTTTCACTCATTCATCTAAGCAGAGTAACCGAGTAACTAACTTAATAAAGCTTATAGAGCAAACATGTCCTCACATTGCCAAAAAATCTGCCACTTCCAGTATGAAGCTGACAATTGTGCAAAGTAATATGTTTTGTGTTTGTCTTATTGTCAAAAGAATACACTATAAGACACGATAAACAACAATGAACTGAGTGATCATTGTCACGCATTTTAATAACCTGAAATATTCTTATATACTTTATATGCTTATTTTACTGTGCCACAGATTGGTTCCTTTACTGTGAACATGGGCTCTGTAGTTTATTTTTAGTTAAACACACACAACCCTACTTCTGGAAATCATCACAAGAGCTCAAAATATGTATTAATCTGCATCTGAAAATAGTCCCGAACAAATTTACTCCTGTCTGAGTTACATTTGCTAAAAGCTACAGTGCTCTTTTAGTAAATAACCTGGCCTTTTGTAATCTAAACTGCTGTATGCTTTGTGTTTTTAAAGATTTCCATCTTCAGTAGGAACAAACAGGCTTTTACATGCCAGTAAAGCTGGGTGCTGTAAGTTCGAAAGTACCTAGCGACCAACTAAGCCATTGTTTATTTTGTATTTTCAGTGGGCTTTAGTTGCTTTAGCTTTGGTTGTTGTAGTAGGTCAAACTTGAACATGGCATGTAACGCTCCTCCTCTGTCCTCCTGCTTGCTCCAGACGCCTCTCACCTACTGTGCAGCCAATACCTCAGATCTTGAGTGTGTAGTGCAACATGTCAAAGGACTCTATCCAAAAGCCCCCGTGCTTGGTGCTGGTGTTTCTATGGGAGGGTGAGTCGGCTTCCTGCTTGTGTTTATGGTCAGGTATATCCTTTTATGACTTTCTCTGTCTCCCCTTTTTTTGCTACATTTTTGTTACAACACTTTCTTCTTTCACTTTTTTTGTCTAATTCTGAAGCATGTTGCTGTTAAACTTCCTGGCCCGTAAGCGCACGCAGTCGGGGATGGTGGCAGGACTGACCATCTCTGTCCCCTTCGATGCACAGAAGTCGTCTGCTTCGATGGAAGAACCACTCAACTGGCTGCTCTTCAACAAAATCCTTGCGATGGGCCTGTGTCGTACTGTCAGCAGGTCAGATAGGTTTTCATTTCCTTTTTCCTGAATGGAGTTTAATAAATTGCCGTTGGTGACTCTTTTTTCTGTGTCACAGGCACCGGAAGATTCTGGAGAAAGTGGTGGACATTGACTATGTCTTGCAGGTATGGCCTGTTCTGTCATAGTTTCTAATCTTCACTTTATGTCATTGCTTTTTCTCTGATTTTTTAAATCTAGTTTCATCCCTGTCCTCTAGTCGCGGACTATCCGTGAGTTTGACGAGCGCTTCACCATTGTGCAATTTGGTTATAAGTCCTCTACGGAGTACTACCGCGATGCCAGCCCAGGCAAAAAACTCCCCAATACAGCAGTACCCATCTTGTGTCTCAATGCTGCTGATGACCCGTTTTCTCCCCAAAACGGTGAGTAGACAACAGCAGAAGATAAGATTATGTTAGTCTTGCTCTTTTTGTTTGTTTCTGGTGACTTTCAAGTTCAGGTTTTGTGAACTAGATCTGACCAAACCACAGTCTATTCATTATCTTGAACTCTAATTTATGTTCAGCATGTATTACAGTGGCTTTTGAGAATTTTTTGTGCTATAGTTTATATTTAGGTTGGCATGTTATACAAGATGCCTTATATCTTTTTCTGTCTTAAATTTATTACATTTTTTTCTCAATGCATTCCTTCCCCCACAGCCTTCCCACTGGGCATAATCCAAGGCCTGCCTAATGTTGCCCTGTTGTTGACGGCTCACGGTGGACACATCGCCTTCCTGGATGGTCTGTTTCCCCGTGGTGAGACCTACATGGAACGCCTGTTTGGTCAGTTCATTCAAGCAGTCTTTGAGCACCCGAAGGACATAAACAAAGCTTGTGGCATCAAGGAAGAGCAGATGAGCTGATCATCCTTCACTTTCTCAACACTGTTTGTACCCTGAACCTGACTAATTGGCTGAATGCTGCAAAGAATATGAAGTCAATGGCAGTAGAACAACAATTCACAAAACAAAATGTATTGCTTTGCTTTGCATGCTGGTATTCTACCACAGAAATGCTGTATCCCCTTCATGTTTGTATAGATAATGACCAAGTGTATTGTACAATCATATGACCTCACTGCGAGTCTGCTAATCTACCTCCTCATCGTCCCAGGTTAATTTATTAATGAGAAATCAAAGTTATGTATTGGAAAAAAATGCATAATTTAACATTTGAAAATAAGTGATTGAAATATTTGAAACTATGTAAAAACATTACATGAAAATGTAAGAACAGTAATATTTTGGTGCAGCCTCTCTGTTTCCCTCATAAGCTGTTTTGGTTTTGCAAGACTTGTTTTCCTTGAAGTGTAAGGTGCCTTGAAGGATTATACATTCCCACATTTTAGCCCTGCATGCAGACTTCACATGTTATTTCTAAATGCACATCATGCTCTGAGGTAATCCTGTTTACAGTCTTTCATGAAGAAAAGACTTGAGTAATAGGTTTATCGTCTGAGTTTTTAACTGTAAAACTAAAAAAGGGAAATCAGTTAAATGTAAAAGTAAATGTATGCTTGCATATGCTTTTGCAATATGCTTGTATTCATTGTAAATTAGTAGTACTGAGGTGGTCCTAGATTTATCAGTGTTGTAATTGCCTTTTGTTTATTTGTGCACATTATTTGGGGAATTTGACAGATGAAGGAGTATCTATCATGTCTATTTTGAAGCCACTTGACTTGTCAATCGACAATTATTTAATGTGTAGTTGGTCGTTATTGTAGGTTATTTATCTTGAATTTAACCACTGATTGTGAGTCTTTGCACAAGGACCAGGTTATGTGTGTGTGCGCTGAATGTCAAATCAGTCCTGAAAATCAAGAAGGTTTAATGAATTTGTGTATTGCCAGTTACACTACTTTATAATGCCATTACCAAGTCATTATTATTTTATGTAATTTGTCATCAAAAGCTATAGTTGTTTGACTTTATTCTTAATAGGACGTGTTTTCTACTGTGACTCGTGAATATGAATATATAACTTTTAGCAGCTATTGGTGGTAATTTCTGAGTTTGTGCTCATCAGCCCTTTGGAGTTGTTTCTAACATTTACTTTCCATTAATTGCTCTGTAATTTTAGTGGAAAATATGTTTTTTGAGTTACAGTTCTGTATGAGATGTAACCATAATCACATTGTTTTTTGGGCATTATGAATTATGTATTTTCTTCATGGTTATTGAATTGCACTGAAATAAAAAAATGATATTAATCATGACAGATTTTAATGTGGTTTTACTTCTTGAATGTATTAAAGTGTTTGTAAGCTGAAGATATCAACTCATCTGTGGCTGAGTTTGTTTTGCTTTATGCATACCACCATATTGGACAAATGTCACAAAATGCACACTGTCTGTCTGTCACTGAGTTTCCTCCAGGCTGAAATCTGAGACCTTTTTTCTCTTATGAGTGGGTGGTGTCATTAAGGTCATTGATTAACCAGACAGAATATGACCAACGCCCTCTGTCACAATGTTAACCCTTTAGCCTAATTTAGATTAATTTAATGACACTGCGGCCTGGAAAGCAGCCGGCAGCACGGACTCTATGGAAAAAAAAACCAACCCATAATGAAACCTTTCCGACTCTGTTAGATGTAATCTATGAGTTGTCCTGGTTGCCTGCAGCTTCAGTAATTCCCCACAACTCCAGCAGTCAGTTTTGTGAATTGACATCCTTTGAAAACGGTAACTTACTCACTGATTACAAAAATATAACTGTAGGAGAAGGTGGAGAAAAACTCTAAAGAAAACACATAAAACATTTCTTTGTGACTTTCTCATTGTTCATTTGAATTTTCACAGCATATCACTGTCAAATGTCACATAAATCACAAATCTGTTATAAAATAAATTAAAATAATAATGATAATATTGATATACTCTTTCTCTTCTTCCTCCTCCTGCCTGTATTTCTCCACCTGGTGTGATGGGAGGAGCGTCAGTTTAAGGTTAATGATTCAACACCAGAGCTGCAGAGACTGACAGATAGAAAAAGAAGAGGAAAGACTGAAAGTGAGGGAGGGAGAGAGGTGGAGAGAGAAGTAAAAATAGTAAAAACTGAAGAGCAGACGTGACAATGTGAGCTGAGAAAGTGATGCAAGAGAGGCTGCAGACTGTATGTATGTGTCTGCTCAGGTGTGTATAGTCTGTAGACAGTCTCGGGGTCAAACAGGACGCAGAAATTGTACACAAAGCAACTACTGCTCTTCAACTGAAAGTGGATATTTTAAGTAGTACAGCATTATTATTTGCCTCCTATGATCCCTGTGGCCTTTATAGGCTGGGCAAACTCTTCTTATCTTCGCTCCTGACCACACGCCTGCAGGTGAGTGTGACTCTGCTTATCCATTCACCTACTGCATGTCCAAGTGTCTTTGAGAGTTGGATGTCATGTAAACTTGCTCCAGATCCATATTTTGTCATGTGGCTCAACGACTTTAAAGTACAGATTATCATGTCGTAAATAACAAAATTTACAGTTTTCCATATACTTCTTCTTAGAGGTTCTGTTATTGCAACCAGAATTGCTTCTTATTATTTCTTTTAAGTAAAGATTATGTGTATCATGTGCAGTAAAAGAGTGCATCTTAAAAACACCACCAGACCAGACGCATGTTCTCTCCAGGTTTCTGTTACAGAGCATCTTATGAGAATTCAGCTGTAGTTACACTTGACCATGAATTAGTAATGAAGCAGTTGGGACTGTACAGTATACTGGCTGTATCAGCATAATGCTAATCTGTCTGGCATCATGTTTCTACTGTGCAACTGAAAAGCAGACACAAATACTCCCTTTTTACCTGCTTCTGCTAATTTCTGTTTTCTTCTTCTGTCCCAGAAACATACTGAATCAGTCTCTGCTTACTTCATTATTGTTGTCATCCAAATAATCATTTAAAAAATGTATGGATTTTGCCATTTGTCTGATGTGGCTAAAAAAATAGTTGACATATTTCAATCTTTTGGATCCATTGCATCACAATGCAGCAAACAAAAATAAATATACAGCTAATAGCATGCAGCTACGGTACTGTACTTGTGGAGATCAGTGTTTCATTTAAACTAAGACTGCTTTATCATTTTTAGAGGTTATCATTCCTGTAGTTTATGGCTACAGGTTCTTAGAAAGCTTGCAAAGCTTGTGCACAACTCCTTCTGCTTCTGTGACAGGTTCATGAAACACCCTGAGACAAATCAGACTTCCTAGTATGTACAACATAACATATTTTTAGTTTCCACTGTGTTTCTTGTAAAATTGTAATGCCCCCTTAAGCTTTGTCTTTCATGGTGAATCATATACATGTAATGGAAACAATTGTACCGTTACTGTGTTTTTTAAGGACCTAAGATTCTTCTTTTCTTACATTCTACACAGACCTGTATGAGAGAAACAATCAACCAGTCAGTTAATAGTGGAAAAGTTGGTTGGTGTTTTTATGATTTGTCTAATCTCAGACCTGTCCAATGTCCAGGGTGAGGCAGCAGTAATATAGGATCATGTGATGAGTTCAGTGATCACAGATAAACAGCTTGTCCGTCTCCGTGGGCTTAACTGAAACTGACATGTGTGTGTTTACTAAATTGGTCAGGAAACCAGTGGCCTTGTCTCTGGATTCACCGTTAATAGAGGCATAAACATTTGTCTATTAATGACAAAATGCTAACACATAATCTGGATGAACAGAGATATTGGATCTGGTGTGTGTTTAAATTTGTTATGAAGTTATGTCAGTTACTCTGTATGGGTATTTCCACTGTCACAGGTGAACATTAGACAGCAGAGGTTGTTAATGTCACAATATTTTAGCAGCACAGAAAAATAAAGAAATAATTAGTGCACAGACTGCAACAGATGCAATATTAATTTTTAGTTTAGTTCGTATACTAATTTGACATGTTTGTGTCATTATCGGTCATTGGAGCAGTAATAGATCTTTAGCAAATGCTGGCAGGGTGTGACAGCATTCAGAAAGCACCCTGTTGACTGTCCATCATTAGTGTGCATTATTCAGGAAGAGTCGTGCTGTGTGCAGGCAGTGGAGCTGAGCTCAGTGCCTCATGAAAAGGCATCAGCGTACCGTTTAAAATATGACATGAGAAGCATTTTGTGTGTATATCTTTTCCATTCAGGTCTCTGGTGTTTTATGTCTGTGTTCAGATTTATAATTTATTTTCCGTGTACCTTTGCTTGTGCATCTGTGTTTGCCACTGAATTGATTCTTCCCATATAAAGTATCTCTGGACTTTGTATTTTCTGTCCTGTAGTCATGGAGAAGCAACTAGAGGATCTGAAGCAGCAGCTGGAAAAGCAGTGTCTGATCAACCAGGAGCTGCAGAGACAAAACAAAGACCTGGGTGAGTACAACTAAAGCTATATAACATTAAAGAGTAACTCCACACTAGGTCTTGTAGGCATCATTCAATAGGCTTACACCTGTTCTGACACAGCCATGCCCTATAGTGTAATGATTCCCAACCTTTGAGTATTTCGGTAGTTGCTCAGGGATGTTTGGAAAGAAAACAGACTAGATGATGTTACTCTTAAATTACTACCATAGCATGATGCAATTTAAACCCAAGGTTTGCTTTAGACAAAAAAACATCTTATATTAAATATTAGATAATCATCCTAAAATGGATACCAGTCTCAAGTGTTACATGTTCTTTGTCCTTGTGATGTTTTGTAGACTTGAATTTCTCTGCTTTTATCCTCATAGAACAACGACTGCAGGAGAAAGAAAAACTTTTGCAGGAGCTGCAGAGTCAATATCATGATCTGGGTGGGCACACACACAGACACGCACACACACAGACACACATATAGACACACACACAGAAAAACACCATTTGTGTTTCTCTGTTTGTCTGTTGCAGAGTTTCCCTCCCAGAGTGGTAATGAGATTGAACTGGAGTTCAGGAAAAGCCGTGCGGCTGTCATAGCCTCTGAACCAATTCCCGAGACTCTGGAGATTACATGCACCGGGGTCAAGAAAACTGTCAGGTTGGTAATTGGTACAGCCGATGACAGAAAATTTCATTTAAGTAAGTCTCCACAGGATCTTTGATTTGCTATTGTGGCAAATCCAGTCTAATTGCCTCTCTAGCATATGTCAAACACCTACATATGTAATAGGTGTAGTGTTTGTAGGTAATGTAGGTGAACTGTTTGAATGTTGTCCTCAAGATTTCAATTAACCCTGCATGACTACATCTCTGACCTTCCATCACCAGTGAGACAAGTCTGATTGTCAAAGCCATCCAGAAGAACGACTTCTTGAGCCGCCTCGATGACGAGCAAACAGCAATGATGGTGGATCTTTTAGCGGTATCTAACTTGAAACGGGGGGATGAAGTCATTAAAGAAGGCACTGAAGGAGACAGCATGTACATAGTTGCAGGTAGGGACATGGAAATTGTGTTCTTCATTTAAAAATTAACATATGCATTGAATTGCATGCATTGAAAATACCACACATTTCTGTATAAAGCAAACATCTTTTCCATCTTTTCCATGTTTTAGCCGGTGAGCTTGTTGTCACACAGGCAGGCCGGGAACTCCGAACTCTTACCAGTGGTGATGTGTTTGGGGAGTTGGCCATTCTATACAACTGCAAACGGACAGCAACAGTCAAAGGTCAGTCCCTGAAACGACTCCTGGTCCTATATGCACATATAACGATGGAACAGTTTATAGGATACTATAGGCACTGCATGTAAGAGCATGCTATTGTGATTTATGTGGTGCCATGAGGTTATTTGTGCAAAAGTGATTACAGGACCTATAAAGGGGCCATATTGGCTGTAATTTAACCACACACGCAGGAGTGCCTTCTAACAGTCATTCATTGTGTTGTCTAGCAAAAGTAACTGCTTCTGAAACATTATTTCTCAACCTAATAAATGGAAACAGTGTGTGGTTTTATTTTTGTATGAACCTTTTAGATCTGTTATCATTCTCTTTGCTACTTTGCATAAACCAGTCTGCAAAAACTTTAGCTCTTGATGACTTTCGCTCATGTTGTAGCAAAGACAACAGTGCGTCTGTGGTGTATGGAGCGACAGACCTACAGAACCATCATAACCAACAAGTCCAAGAAAAAACGGGAGCAGCTCATGGGCTTCCTGAAGACGTGAGTTCATAGACTCAGCTACAGCACAGAATATGATCTTCTCAGTTAGTTAGAGGGAATTTAACGCCATGGCGAACATTTGAAGATATTATTCCAGTATCTATTCTTAGACCTTGGTAGTCTTGATTGCATGCATCAACGGACCATATGACCCCTTATTTCTAAGTCTGATGCTAAATCTTATATGCTGCACAGGGCTCAGACTCTGAAGGAACTGAATGATGTCCAGTTGTCCAAGATCATTGACTCCATGGAGGAGGTGTGTATTCAGATGTCATGCTGAACTAATGTTACCTATTTTCATGGTTAGTGTCTTCAATCAGAGGTAATGAAACCCATGAAACAAATTTAACACATAATGAGACACATTGAATAAAATCAAACATAAATGTTCATGTAGCTATTAAAGCTGTTAAATTATTTTATAGCTTTAGGATGTGTAGGGTGTATTTTAGTGCCTACAATGTTAATATCACTGACATAAAGTTGGTAACTTAGACAACTGACCTTTATGTTATTTTCTCTGTCTTTTGCAGGTGAAGTACCAGGACAAAGATGTTATAGTTCAAGAAGGGACTCAAGGAAACACATTCTACATCATCCTCAAAGGAGAGGTAAAACAGTGTCACGCGTGTGAGTTTAATGTAATGTCTGTTTACTGTATTGTGTATTTGCAATAATTTTCTTTTTTTACCTCTCGTGTGTGTTTACCCTTCAGGTTCTGGTGACCAAGAATGTCAACGGGCAGCAGAAGCAGATTCGCAGGATGGTAAAAGGGGAGCATTTCGGGGAACAGGCCCTCATACGGTAACCATGGCAACGTAACACGCCTGAGGACATTTGTGAAAGGCTTGTGCAGCATCTACCTCTCTGTGCACCCTCTTTGCTGCTGTCATCTTTGACATGCTGGTTGGAAAACCTGCCGTCACTTGCCTTTACTTAACAGATTCAAATCCCTCTGAAAGTTTCTCTAAATGATTACGTGCAACCTATTTGAAGTAAAACAAACATTTAGCTATTTTGTTTTACTTTTAACTAACTTGTGGCTGGTTGTTGTTTATATCTGTGGCATCCATTAAAACCCATAATACAGTACGTAAACTACAATAGAATAAAATAAGATTGTTTTGATTATATAACATCCAAGTGGTGCCACTAAATTGTTGTGTATATGATTGCTTTTTTGTTGTTTTGTGCAGCTGAGAGATCAATGAGTTACTAAATATGCAACACCTCCTCACATCTTTGGAAAGCGTTACTTTTCTGTATTCACACACCATGTATTAATATGCTAGAAAAGCCTGTCAACAAATCATCTTCTGTTATCCGATGTGTTTTATTTAATTAGATGATGACAGTCCAGTTGCAGCAAAATAAAACATCTAACATGTAAAATATTATTCATTTGGGATGCTTTTCAATTTTAACGGCTAAAAATGCACTTTTCCTCACTGAGGTGTTATAAAATGTATATGAAGGCAGTTTGACATACAGTTTCAGTATTCCAGAGCTGACATATACAATGTTTATCCTCTTTCAGTGAGGTCTTGAGAACTGCCACCTGCACTGCTGATGGGCCTGTTACCTGCTTCTCCATTGACAAGGAGTGAGTCTGACTCTACTTTAAATTCTTAGTTTAAGTGAAGGTGAGATAACGGTTGAGACAGGCTCTGCTCTTGCTGAAGAGAAAAATCTCTGTATTTGGTATTTTGTTTGCAGTGTCTTTGCTTTCTGTTGTGAGATTGACTAACAATATCTTTTCTTTAGAGTATTTGAAGAGACAATTCCCATAGAACACCTGGAGCTGTTTGATGAGTATGTACTGTAAACAAACATTCCATTTCATTACTTTTACCCATTTTCACCTCTTTTATCAGTTTCATACTCACAACCTTATAATCATTTGGTTTCTACTCCCAGCTCCAAAGTTCTGCAGGAAGCACAAGCTCCAGAAAAGTCGAGGTGAGTGACAGAGGAAAAGAAGTAGTCTGTGATGGATGGAGGATAAAAGATGTGACACAACTAGACGACTCACAAAAAAAAAAAGCTCTTTGAAGTGAAATAGTTATCACTATTGTGTTTCTCAGTCCCAGTTCCAATCTGAGGTTTGAAGATCTGGTTCCTGTATTGTACCAGGAGGGTCGCTATCAAGGAGATCCTGTCACACTTGGAATTGGAGGGTTTGGCCGCGTTGAGTTAGTGCGTGTGTTTTTGTGTTTTGTCTAGTTCTATGTCAAAATTAGCTGAAATGTGAAGATGTGAAATGTATATTGTTATCTTGTATAGCATCTATTTTTTAGTTAACATGCATTAGACTGAGGTACAACACTAAGGGTCTGTATAAAAATGAAGTGTGGGGACGAGGAATTGCAACTAAACATTCAGCCTGATAACGCAGCCTATTCCAACAGTATGTCGTGCTCATATTTGTGTGTTTACATATGTATGGTATCTTTTTACTAAACAATCTAACTTTTTTTATTTATTTAATTATTCATTTTAAAGGCCTTTAACAAACACCAGTTTCTATGAGTCTTATGCTACGTTCACACTACCCATGACAAATTGCTATGCTGTGGGGGTGTGTTATATTGTGCATGTTTATTTACATGCTACATGTTTGCTAGGACTGGTTGGTTGTTTCCACCAGTGCCAGATATTAGTTAAACATAACAGAAGAGAAAAGGCCATGAGTGCAGGACTGAACAACTAACAAACTTAGAACAATTTCAGAAGAGAATGTTGTGAGATTTAAGAAAATCCAGCTGCTATCTACTTTTGAGAGCTGCTCAACAAACTATATTTCAAGGTCATTAAATGATCTTTATTTTACTTTAAGGGATGAGTAAAGTAAGAGACATAATTTGAAAAAACAAAGATACGCCTCTTCTCTTGTAGTACTTTTTATACAGTCCCTCATACAGCTGCACACATTGACCTTGCTGACCCTCCACATGACAGTAAACACATTATGTAAGCTGTCAAGTATTCAGGAAAAAAAATCACTGGCATTTCTATTTTACTCTCTTTACTTTACTTTCTTTGCACCAAGTGAGTTTTACTGTAACTAGAAACTCTGTGCTGTTGTGGTTTACTGGATCCAGTAAAGACATTTTCTATCTTCAAATCAGCTTTGAAACTGCCACTCGATTATACATCTGTCACAAAACTCAAAAAATCTTTAGCAGTAATGGTTTTGAGGTGATCATTTGTTTTTAATTTTAAGATGACCACACTAAAGCATGGGAAATATTACGCCATAAAGCGAGTCAGCAAGAAGAACGTTGTTTCCAAGAGACAGGAGGAGCACATCCTGTTCGAGAAGAAGATCCTTAAAGTCATCCAGTGTGACTTCATTGTCAGGTATCTGTGTTCGCAGACTCACTGTATGAGGAACAGCTGGCTGCACAGGCAACCTGAAAATGTTTTCTCCTCTGACTCTTTGTAGACTTCATACAGCTTTTAAAGACACACGATACATCTACATGGTGATGGAGTTCTGCAGTGGTGGGGAGATCTGGACCAAACTCAAAGAAGTGTGAGAAAACAAACAAAAAACATTTTAAGAGTTTCCATTCCTTAATATAAACCAATGTAGTTTTTTTTTAACATTTTGTTACATTTTGTTATAGAATATGTGATGGCTTTATTGGCAGGAAACTTAATTTATGTCTTCACCACTGGAAAATACATAAAGAAATATCCTACAGTAATTTGTAGAAACAACAATAAAATAAACGTCACAAGAGTTTTTCCCATGACAGATGAAATTAAGATTAAGGTAAAACATTTATTTTAATGCAAATTAAAGTGAGCATAGCAAGAAGCTGTTGAAAGCTCTTATGTGTCTATGATTGTCAGAGGGCGTTTTGATGAGCCCATTGCCGTGTTCTGCACTGCCTGTGTGGTGGAGGCCTACGCGTACCTCCATAAGAAGAACATCATGTACAGAGACCTCAAGCCTGAGAACCTGATCATGGATGTGAAGGGATATGTCAAACTGGTGAGTCCATATCTGCAAAGAACTGTGTGTGTTTGTTTATTTCTACACTCTTTAAAATCTAGTTACAAATAGTATTTAGCAAAAATACACCTATTGTGTTTGTGTTGTTTGTTGTGCTGCTCCTCAGTGGGGATGTTGTCAGCAGGTTTTCTGATTTTTGTGTGTCTGTCCTTATGCAGATAGACTTTGGTTTTGCCAAGGAGATGGTGCGTGGAGAGAAAACCTACTCATTTGTTGGTACTCCTGAGTACATAGCCCCAGAGATCATCAAGAACCAAGGACATGACTTTGCAGTCGACTTTTGGTCCCTTGGCATCCTGATCTTTGAGCTACTGGCAGGAAGGTAATACTAATACTACTATTAATACTAGTACTAATACTAATACTCCTTCCTTGTCTGTAAAGAATAATTTGTAAAAATCCGTTCTGTTGTCTTGTTTGGTTCATTGCTCACAGATTAATAAATCACTTTTATTTCCAAAAATGTTTTGGTCATACAAATAAGATGAAGAGAGAAAGAACATTGAATGAGTCAAGCCTTAAGTTCAGCAGCAGATGGCAGCAGGGAAGCATGTCTGACACCTGCAGCAGTGAAACACGTCTGTTTCATTTTTTAGTATCTGCAGTCGAATGATTCACCTTAAGGCACCTACATGGATAATTTCTGAGCCACTTTTTTTCATAAAAGGTTCATATCAAAAAATTATATAATCAACAAAAGTATTTTCTCTCTGCTTGTCAGCCCCCCCTTTTCAAGTTCAGAGCCACAGAGGATTTATGCCAAGATTTTGGATGGCGTGATCAAGTATCCACCGTACACTAGCGAGGCAGCTAAGTCCATTATCAGTAAACTGTGCAGGTGAGAAGACTATAACCTACTGACTGCATCACGATGTACTGACAATGTTAGAGTGTGCATTCAAAACAAACTTGCCTGAGTAACTTCCTCATAAAATAGTTATTGCATAATATGTGTGTGAAAATTACATGGAGGTTTGGGTATTTTATACAGTTCTTCCAGTGAGCAGCATGAATTATGGTACATGTCTGCATGTCATTATAACACCCAGTTGTATTTTTATGGTTTATGAATACAAATATCTTGAAAAATTGTTCAAGTTCATGTAAAAATGATATGTGTCTGTTCTCTGTCCGAATGATGTCGTGTATTTTTGTTTGCAGACCTCGGCCAGGTCAGAGGTTAGGAAACACCAAGAATGGCATCAAAGATGTCCGGCATCACAGGTAACCATGGCAACATGTTGCCTGTATGTGTTAAAATGCTAAATTTGTACAATATCACACAGTTTTAGGATTCATTTTGGATATTTTATTTATTTATTTATTATTTTTTTGAATAATTGGATACTTATTTCAAAGCAGATTGAAGTGGACATTGCAAGATAATTGCTAACTTGTGAGCAACCTGTGAATCTTTTCTCATATACAGCTCTGGAAAAAATTAGGGGGACCACTGCATGAAAGCTGTGATTGCAAATCAAGGTTATTCCACCAAATATTGATTTCTGAACACTTCCTAAGTTAAAACATTAGTAATGTGTTGTGTAAAAATGAATAT
>JAUMHL010000017.1:10515726-10527110 GCA_032362345.1 Sandelia bainsii
ATGTGTAAGGTCTTAAACCTTACACTGTAAAGTGCCTTGAGATGACTTTTGTTGTGATTTGGCGCTATATAAATAAAACTCTATTGAATTGAATTGAATTGAATTTAGGATAATGCTATTGGCAAAACATTTTGTAATCTTAGCTACGTTACATTTGTGTGAAACATGATTTAAAACCTTTCCATCAATATATATTAGTTTAGTCTAGTTTATGATCAGGTATCTTGCCCAAGTTACTCATGTATGTTTTGTAATTTTCTTCTCAATCTATGTGAGACTCCTGGGTGTAAAAAATCAATAAACATCTCTATGTAAGACCTGCAGTAGTTTGACTGATGCAACCATGTTTTAATTTTGTGATGTATAAGTCTTGCTGTTTTGTTAAGGAAGAAAATTACACAGAAACCTTTAGCCCTGAAGTGTACTGTAACAAAATCCAAATGTACTCATATTTTAACACAACACATATTCTTTTCCACCCAGTGACCCATAAATTCCACATTCTGGGCAGAACAAGTAAACTTTGTTTGCTACATTGTAAATGTGTTCTTGTAATGCTACAAACTGAAAGTAGTAAACATATGGATTAAAAATTCCATAAAAGACACAACCCAAACTGGAAAGTAAAGTAACTTTGCATAATGGCATCAAAAGTGAGCCATCCTTTAAGAAATATCCTGAATTAAGACATTTGATTGATCAAATCAAAAATTGTATATTTAGTATCAGTAATCTTTCAACACCAAACCAGCTGCAGAGTAGTGTTTAAATAAATTGATTATTTTATTTCTGACACAATTTACAGACCTCTAGAGTCTTAAAAGTTGAGTCACTGCAGTGATTTTATTTCTGCAGTGTTATCTATTGTCTGTACAATAGAGGTACTGTGCATTTTTGATGTACATTCAGTAATGGCAAGACACAATGGATCTCATCTTTTCCTTAATCATGCAGAGCAGTAAAGTAAAGATGTTTCTTATCCCAAGAACTTTCATTGTTACTGCACCACACGTGCCGACATTTATTTCCAGTTGGGGAAAAATATTAAAGTTGATGCATCAAGCTCCATGTTCCAGTTTCATTTAAAAAACAAACAGTGGGTACAATTTTTACAAACCTGCATTGTGGCATTTAGACATAACACAAAGCACTCCTGATCCGTTGATCAGACTGAAGGCCTCTCCCTGATTCCTCTGTCAGAAAAGCAGGATTGTTATTTTGGTATAGGGGTGAGTGGGTTTCATCAGTGAGCCTGGCACTATGTGGTACATATACAGTAAGTACCTCAGCACATTAAGAGTGGTAGTAAACACCAAAAATTCACTGGTAATCAACAAGGTGACATTTTCCCATTTGTTTACCTCATCCTAAACATCTTATCTCCACCCAGGTCCACTTCAAATGAGTTAAATAAAAATGTCCACGTTGTCTTCTTTCGTTTGACTCTTCTTCATATTGTGTTGTTCAGGATGCCTCCTAATTTATTACTGGTGTGCTCATATATAACACGCACGATTGGACAGACGAAATGCTGCCCAGTTGTTCACGCATCATCATCCTCACAAGTTCATCATGGTTCATTAAGGCACAAGTGGATTATTCCTTAGTGTGAAAAGCTGAATGTCAGTCATGAAGGGACAAAAATGTCAACATTTGTCTCTTTAGTGAGGGCAGAATGATCAGTGAATACAAGGCATAAAAATTCATACTGTAACAAGTGCAAACTAAAAGAAAAAGACACATTCCTTTGTGTTAGCACAGGGATGCCGCTGCATTGAAAACCAGTGTTCATTGTTGATGATGGTGTGTTTTTAGCAGTGGGGATTCTCCTTATCTGATGCAGATTTTAGGAAAGCCTCTTGAAAAATTCAACAGGAAACAAGCACAGATGCATCTATTGCTTTGCTAAGTTTGATGAATGTTATTTCAGTGTTTACAGGCTTGTTTGTGGATGTATGAGAAGAAGAGATGTTGCTACTTCAGTATGGGCTCTCATTTCCTTCCTGCTCATGAGAGAGGTTTGGTTAAATTCATGCCTCTGATACAATCATGTGTTTCAGTTTGAAGCATTCTTCTGTTTTGGCTCAAACACTAGCACAGGTTTCGATTGTGTTGGCACAGATGTGATGAAGTGGGAACTCCTTCATAGAATGAGTGAAACCCGTGAGCTATCACACTGTAAGTTTTTGTGTGTGTGTTAAACACACACATGAAAATACAGAGCTTGATGATTTATCAATGTTTAAGCTCTCAAGTCAGTCACTGACTTAATGAATGTGGATGGGTAGCTTATCATTAATAAGTCAGCAATCACAAGAGTGTATATGTGTTTGTTTACTCTGTCTGCTACCAGATGTGTTTACAAATGTACACTTAGTTCCAATTTTCATGCTACTCCTCATTTAAGATTTTCGATGACGGCAATCTCCCGCCGGTCAGCATAGTCTGGGCTGAGGCCGTTCAGGTACAGGCTGCCATTCCTGGTTAGGTTCCCCGGAACAGGGGAGAGAGAGAGAGTCAAGTTGGGGTAAGCCTCTCTGTCCTCAAACAGGTTGGCCGACAGCGTTCTCTTGCCAGGGGTCATTTCCTGGTTAATACCCAGCTCAGATGACAGTTTGCGCTTAATGGATGCAGCTCGCTGGAACTTGTCATATATGTCGACGCTGAGTCGCCGTCGGGTCTCTTTGAACTCTGCTGACACATTTGCTGTCCACTCGGCTGCATGAGCTCGAAACTCCCCGACCTGCAGAAAGAGACTGAAGATTAATTCCTGCAGGTGATCAAATACAAACTGTTCCTTCTTACAATGTCCACATTTACAACTGCAGTTATTGAAGTTTAGCTTCAGAAAATATCTTATGCTTATTTACAGTGCATGCTAAAGAAGAAGAAATACTATAATCATAAACCAATATCTGCCAGGAAATAGAAAAATGTAAATGTAATATAAAGCATATAAAGTACATATGTTCCTTTTAAATTCTTATACTGTATATGCAGGTATGTTTACAGCCATGCATGTGAGGCTTTGAATCCCTGAAAATTATTTGAGGGTGAATTGTTCCACTGCATATGTAAAGGGATTAGAAATACATTGGCACCTTTCTGTGGTTTTAAAATGTTAAATAATCAGCTTTCATACATCCACAAAAACAGTGTCTCTATTTTTGAATGTGGTGTGTTCACTGGTGTCAGACAGGCTGGGTTACCAGAAGTGACCCTAACCCTAACCCTAAATGTGAATGGCTGAACAATGATTAATGATCTTCACACTTATGAACATAAATTCCACGTCCATTACTCTGTTCAGTCTACTGTTCAAGAGTTTTTGCTCTGAGCGTTCTTCTATGTCTTGGCTGCTGTTCAATTAACATTGCCCATGAAAGAACTCTATCACCTTCATCTATTGTTTGCAGTAAATGTTATCCATCATAAAAGCCAACTGCAATTGTAGAGATTTAAAATGAATACCTGAGGAGAATGTTTTTGCAATTGATGTGATGAGGTAGATAGTTATTGGTTACCTGAAATTAAAAACCTGCTTAAGAGTTCATTAGGAATAACAACAATTTTAAAAGCTAAATACAGTATATATGCATAAACTACTATATTTGTGAATTAGATGTTGTTTTAGAAGTAGGTGTGTGTTTGTTCTACACAGCTGTGGGCCGCTATTGTACAGCAGTAAACAGGTGTAGATGTGTTCGCACTATAGCTGCCCATCACTTCACTGTGGAGATTTTTCTAACAACAAATACCTTTTTCTGTGGACAGTTTATGACCCTATAGTGTAGCTTTCCATAGACTGTTTAGCACTGAAAGTTTGTTTGTGGTCATTCAGAGGCAGCTGAGGGGAGAAGAGCTACCGCATCATCGATCTCACCTTCATAATACATTAGGCCTCTTTCTCCAGGCTGTTTATTTATTTATTAGGCTGATGGGTAAAACAGAGTTCTGAGCGCTTAAGTTAAAATTCATGGTGCGTGTCTGTATGTGAGCACACATTAGACACTCACACACCAGAGCCCAAACACTTAATTATGTGCTGTCTCCTCCTTCTTCTCACTTTGCCTGCTCGTTTGTCCTTATCCCCCTCCTCCAAAACCCCAGCCTCCCACAGAGACCTTCTTTTTCAGTAATGTAATTCTCTGTAGAGTTCACAGCCTCCACAGCTGTACTCCTAATTATGTCTGTGGAAGGACTTCCACTGCATACAGCCCCCTCCCTCTTAATGATATACAGAACAAAGAAATAACGCTAGCATGTGCTTAGTTTGTGTAGCTGCTTTTGCTGAGCATGAATGTGGATATGTGACTCTGTCCATCCTTTTTACAGTTAAATAATGAAACTGCCATAGCAGCAATGTATCTCATTACTCATCAGCAACCACTGGAAACATACCAAATATTTAATCCAACTTGTGTACTAGATGGTATTTACTCCTTAGCGTGCATCCTGGATGTAGATTCATCATTTCAGATTTATGGCTTGAAGCGTGAACTGGAAAACACAGCGAGATATTACTCTGTCACCGTGAGGGGAGAAGGATGTGACCATGTCTGTGAACTTACTGCAAATGTCCCTCCATCTACAATATGTATGTAATATTTGTGGCTAGTTAGGCTGGTGAAGAGGTGTGTAGGGTTCTACATAAAGCAACAGCAGCATGAAGCACAACTATTAGTAAAGTTCTCTTTAAATTCAAAAGAAAAAAATTTGTTACCCCTGTAGCTAAAGCTGAAAATATATTTTAAACATGTTCATATTTCCTATAAACATGCGATTAGCAAACTGTTTCACAGAATAAAAAAAAAAACAAAACTCTGCCAACTTCTTTTTGGACTGAAATATCCGTGGTCTTTTGGAAAAATTCAGGTTCATCAGCTTCTGTGAAAATGTTTATCATATCATGTTTAGTGTGACATAACTCACAGCACAGCATCACGTACCTCCTCTTTAGTTTTCTTGGAGATCACCCGAAACCAGTCTCCAATCATACTCAGCACAGCAGCAAAGTACGCCAGACCCACAAGGATCCAGAACCAAACCACAGGCTTGTAGTAGTCCAGATACTCTGGACTCTCTGACCCACCTGCAGAAACAAAGACAAAACAAGTGGCTTTTACAAGTTTGTTACATCATCCGGAGTTACCCCACATGTATAATTCACAGAGGCTTGATTTTAGTGTAAGCTCTGATGCAGTCAGTGAACTCGGTTGAGTAAAATGGGTCTTTAACTTTCATAGTTGCATCTTTTAATGAGCCCTGGTCTTTCCATTTTAGAGGGTAGTAGTAGTGTCTCACTGCTGTGGCTTTGCCTTGAATTGCCCCTGGGCTTTTGACTCAGTTCTTAGTAGGATTATTATTTTTTTTAAACATTTAAATACAAATAGACAGGCAGAGTAAAGAAAAGTAAGAATAAAAATGTCCATATATAGAATAAAATGTTATGGGGTAGGTATCCATCAGTTTGCTCCTGGTGTTAAAGAGTTAAAGGTGCCTGTGAAGTTTTTCCCATATGAGTATTGAGCAAAATTCATATAAGAACTTATTTCATGCACAATACACAAGTTTCTTTTGGCAACCCAGTCTGCTGAAAATTACATATCTATACAGCTCAACTGCAATCAAAAATAAGGTTTGTGGGGAACATAATTACAACCCAATTAAATCTTCTGTTATCATAACAACCTTATGTTCACAATGAACATCAATGACAAGTTGCAATGACACTTAACATATCGATCAAATGCAATGCATTTTTGTGCAAAAATATTCAGTCTTGCAGTACAACATACAGTTTTGGCACACCAACATAGTTAAACCTTTTCTGGATCAGGCACCGGCAGCACTGGGTTAATATAAGAGAAATACTGTGAACTGGCTTAAAAAAAAATCGACAGTCACTCCACACACAATCGATTATTAAAATCTATAACCCTAACCGAAGTGCTTTTCTTGCCTAAACCCAACATCATACCTACACATTTTACACCCTCCATCCACCCAACCACCACTTTGCAGCTTTCCATCAATAAATGTAGCACTTAATTTATTCAAAAAATATGTTTCATCACAACATAATGTTTACATTCACTAGAAAACCATAATCATGGTTATGCCACCTTCGTGTATCTGATATGTCTGATTTAGCAGCTGAAGCCATTTTGGATGCATGTTACATTATCTGCATCGACTTTCTCTCCCGGCGTACCTTAGAAATCTCAGTCAATCCATCAGCAAACATTGTGTTCAGTACTTTTAAATGCCAACTTCAATCTCACCATTGTCTGTACCTACTGTTAGGTAAGCCCTAAAAAATACCAACTGGAATGAAGCAGCATGAGCAGCCTGCTCACTGTGCATTTGTATAACCACCCATTACACCACCACTTTAACTAACAGCAGTCCAGGCTGATTAATTTACTGTATCTACTGGTGTTGCCACAGGTGGTGATATTCTGATCTATAATCATTAACCCTGCTCAAGGAAATTTAATCTAGCAGCTAAGTGTTTTTTCCCATCTGCTTCTCTCCTGTTGCCTGTTGAGCAGGTTAAATCAAGCTAACACCACCTGCTTACACATGCACAGTTCCTGTCCTTCTGTCTCTCTTGCTTTTTCTCACTCACATATACAGATCTATTCTTATGTTTAGTGTTTGCCAATTGTTCTTTCTATATTATACTGAGGGTTTTAAATGATTAAAACCTAGGAATGTAATTAATGTACATAAAAAGCATGCAAACGGATCAAGATGCACTTGTTACAAAGTCTGTTTTTACTGCTGCTCTTCTCTATGTATGCTCAATATGCAGCTACCATCAGCAGTTGGTTAGCTTAGCTTAACATAAAGACTGGAATCAATGGAAAATAGTTAGTGTTACTTTGTTGAAAGGTGACAAATTAGACCTCTAAAATTCACTTAAAATGCACTTTATACCCCATTATTCCTTGATAGTTTAATGTGAACACTCCACAGTGACATCTTGGAGTATCCACTGGTTGCCTGGCAACTGCTCCCAGCCAGGAAATAATCTACTACATACAGTGATCCATAAAATGTCAAATTTGTGTTGTTATGACAAAGTCACTTTCTATGTGCTATTAGTATTTGTGACTAAAAATTCATAACCTGCTTGAGTGTTTTGCTGAAGTTATCATAGATTTCTGGTTTAATACTATGATAGATGGATAGAAATTCCAGTCTCAGAGTAGCCATTATACAAAGCACTAAATGCAAACACACAGAAGACAGCAGAAGAATAATCCACTGTGCATTAGTTTGAGTCAGATGAACAAAAGCTTTACAGTAAGGTGCAGGATTGTCCAAAGTATGTACATTAGACTTCCTTAGGCTGCGTGTATGTACTGTACATATACTCTGTATGCACTGTATGTACAGACCAGAATCATATGGCACCTGTAACTTACTGCAGAAGTCAGAATACATGTATCATAGTGTGAAGTACTGAATGTGGACAATAGGAAGCTTGATAAACATCTGCTGAATCAGACTGACTGAGAAATAGCTCAACTATAAATGCACTGATTCTCAACGAGATGCCAAACAAAATCAAGTGACCTTTTTCACCAGCGACAAAGTCTCCAAAGCCGATCGTGGTGAGAGTAATGACGACAAAGTAGATGGACTCCAGTGTGCTCCAGCCTTCGATGTGCTTGAAGATGACGGCTGGAAGGGCCACGAAAAGGAGGCACCCAAACAGGATGAAGAGCAGCGTGGAGATGACACGGATCTTCGTCTGGCTGACTTTCCACTTCTGCAGTGAGATAAAAAAAAAAGGATGATAAAGAAAAAAAGGAAAGAGAGACAAATTTCAGATGCAGAGAATAAACTTTTTGATAAGTAGAGAGAGAAGCAGCAGAGCAGAGTAACAGATGAGTGCTGACGATGTAAATGCAAACAATTAGCCTGAATCTTATTTTTTTCTTAACAAGCATTTTGATGATCAGAAGTGCAGACAGCTTTCCAATACAATCAAGAGGCAAGTAATTCAAACACTTTAAATATGAACTTCACATTGTGGCACAAGACCATTCCTCATATGACTGTGAAGGAAATTAACACTTGCTGCCCATTTCCCACAGGCCTTTGTTTTTCAAACTGTGATGAGTCACTTTCATCAACCTCCCTGCAGGAATACATTTATAAAAGTCAGACTGTAAAGTTAACATGACATAACTTTCACTCTCAGATGGCGTACCCACCCGAGTTATGGAGAGGTGGTGCATGACTTCACATGCCTCAAGTGTGCTATAATATTAATGATGGATCAGATACTTCAAATGCAGTCTGTGTGGCAGATATCCTAATGGATATCATTACAGTTACAGCCTCTGCTATCAACTATACATATAAGTATGAGAATTTTAATTTGATGTGAGCCTTGCAGCCCCTCCTTTGCATCACAGTTACAGTACATTAGAGGAAGGCATTCTGTATGCTGCTGTTCTCTCTGTGTCCTTTCCACTTGAGGTGACCATGCTTTCAGCTGGTTCCATGTGTTACGTGCCCTTTTCCCTTCCAGTTATGTAAGCCCAAAGCATATTGCCTCTGAGGGGAAGCACAGAGAGCAGAAAGACCTAAGATCACTGAGTGTCTGATGTTTAATGTCCTCACCAGTGGTGAAGTACAGTACAGTAGTATTTAGTTTACAAAGACTTACACTGAGCCTTACAGGATGGAATCAGCTGAAGACTAAACTATTATTACAAAGGGACCATTGAAGCTGAGGTAGTTTTTCAGTCAGCATTTTCACTGCACACCAGTGACGTCAGCATCTCCTATAGTTCAATTATTTCTGTTGCTCAAGCTGCCAAACTCTCTCCTCCTCCTCAGAGAGAGAAGCCATAGAGCCAACAATGAATCAAAATCTTGATTTACTCAGCTGCTTCCAAGTGTTTGATTTCTCTGGAAATCAGTTTCCTGAATCATTGTTATTGTTTTTTTGTCATTGTTATTGTGTTTTATACTAAAACCTGAGGTTCTTCTATTAAATTCAGACACAGTTTTAGTGAACTGCTTTTGTTGAAGCCTTATAGGACATTTTCAGCTCTTGCAAAACTAAAAAAATACATGGGTGAGGTGTGGCACAAAAAAATCCAATTCCAAGCAGCCAAGTGGGTGGTTAAATATAAAGCATTTTTAAACTTCACATTAAAAGATACACCGTGTATCGGCACACTTGCTCTTCTTGTGGTAGCCAAACATCCTACAAAGCTGCAAAAAATCAAACACGATCAAATAACTTATAGGTACAATAAATAATATTTGTGTCCAGGTGAAACAAATCCAGTCTGGATGGAGTGTATCAGATCCAGCTCCCAAATTCCTGCTCAATGGAGACCTGGAGTCAATATCACGGAATTTCCATACATTTCATTTATGAAAACAAATGACAAACTTGCAGCCCAAATGCCCTGTAAACTTTATCAGCAATTTTGGAGCAACTGTAATTTGTGATACTTTACAAGGCAGCCATTTACAATCTGAGTTTAAGCAGTCCTTACAGTTTTGTTTTAGCTACCCTATATAATGCAGTCTCTGACTCTACTTTATGTTAGTAATTGGACAATCCATCACAGGGAAATTAAGGTCCACAGTGAAAAAATATTTTACTCTTTAGGATCTTAATTTCCAGGCTTTATCCTTACAGGTTAGCATATCACTTAGTTTTTAAAAGTATTTAGCATCTATAGCGCGTCCTTTTCTGTTTCTGTTTTTATTTCTGTGAACCTTGTATTCCACCCATCTATAGGGAACTATTAATTTTGTGACTGATTAATGCCCTTCCAAAAAAGCTATCAATTACCTGCACAGTCCAACTGACAAATTATGCAGTTTGTAAACAGCAGAAGTGTCACTGATAAAGGACCAATGAAAAGCAGATGCCAGCTTTTTACAATGAGAAATAAAATATGCTCAAACTGTTGCATTTAATCCGTTTGTGGTGTGAAAACCCCTCAACAGTTACTGTTACTGATGAATATTATCCTTTCTGACTTGTGCACTGAGCAGCTGTTTGATTGCTTCGATTTATCATGACTGATAGGGGGCTTCTTGCAGCTCTTGCAGAACTGCAACTTTCCTTGGTGTTTTGTGTGCATGTGTATCAGGGTTTAAATTACTCTGTAGCTGTGAGCAGCGTTGTATTGTATATCATGTTCAGATCAGACAATACAAAAGATCTTGAATGAAAACAGGGAGAGAGAGAGATTTTATCAAGCTGTGGCTCCCTTTAATATTACAAAGACAAATAAAAATCTTTCATACTTTGTTTTTTAATTAATTATTCATTGCAGGAAAACATTGCTAAAGCAGTGTGCTCATGAGTCCGAGGCTGCTGAACTAAACAGAATGAAGTCCACTCCAGCTGGCCATTCAGAATAGCTGATCTCACATCAAATACATGCACAATAATGAATAAAAACATTTATCAAAGATTAATTACTGTATGTTACAGGGGTTATTGAGAGCAGATAACATCAGGTGCACTGCCAACATTTGAAATTACCAATGATGAGATATTAGTTTTTTAATTACACTTATGAATGTTTAATATTCCGTTTGAAATGTGGCGGATTGTTTGCTGCTCCTGCTCCTGCTCGTTGGGTTTGATTTACGAATTAATTTCTAAACTCTAAACTCACTCAATTACTGATTGTTGGACACCGAGTGTCTTAAGAGTTAAATCAGACGCTTGTATTACTCATCACTTGTTTTAAAACTCCTGCTAACTGTGTATTATCTTGTTTTCTTAGCTCCGCTAGCTTGATCTTGTACTGTTAGCTATGGCTTCTCTGTCTCCCTCTGTCTCTCCCTCTCTGTCTTGCTCAGTCTTTCATATGTTTAGCTTCTCCTCTGACTCCTTTAGCGGTAACAGTATCTGTAATAAATGTAGCTTTTTTGTAGCTTTGGAGGCAAGGTTGGCCGAATTGGAAACTCGGCTCCGCACCATGGAAGACAAACCAGATAGTCAGGTCCCGGTAGCCGGTGCGGAACCACCTAGCATAGCTAGCGGTCTCCCGGTAGTCCCACAGCAGCTGGGAAATCAGGCCGGCTGGGTGACTGTCAGGAGGGGGCATAGCCAGAAACCCTCGCCCAAGGTTCACCGTGTATTCCCGAGGCCAGAGCGGGCGACATCGAGTCCTATTTGAAACTCCTGTCTAAGGATAAATGTAAATATAGTAAGATTATAATTCACGCAGGAGGTAATGACACACGACTATGCCAGTCGGAGGTCACTAAAATTAACGTTGCATCGGTGTGTAACTATGCAAAAACGACGTCGGACTCCGTAGTTTTCTCTGGACCCCTTCCTAATCTGATCAGTGATGACATGTTTAGCCGCATGTCGTCATTTA
>JAUMHL010000017.1:10527210-10549945 GCA_032362345.1 Sandelia bainsii
GGTCTTAAACCTTACACTGTAAAGTGCCTTGAGATTACTTATGTTGTGATTTGGCGCTATATAAATAAAGTTGAATTAAAGTTGTAGTATTTATCAGTTTCAGGACTCCTTCCAAACATGAGATTTTGTTTTTGCTTCTGGGGGAGCTTAGGTATCTTTTGGGTGCATATTCTATGTATTGTATTAATAGAAGTCAGTGTATAACTTGCAATGTGGTAAATAAGTTTGTCTTCATTATTTCAGAGGGATGAATTGATCTATGTGCTGTTAGTTCATCCCACTGCCTTAAACAATAACAGTTTGGCGAGTTCAGTAGAAATAACATTTTCTTTTCTAATACTGCCCCAAAATAGCTATAATTCATTGATGTGAGGCTTTCAATACTAAAACAAACCATCTGTATTTTATTTAGCTCAAGAAGCCTGTTGACATGGCAACCCAAAAACTATATATCCTTTCCATGCAGACAGCTTCTCACTGCTGAAGTGTGAGGCAAACAAGTCAAATGCTGTACATTTCAATGTGAATCTAGTGTTTCGAGTTGTTTACAATGCAGCTGTAACCTTGACACAACAAAACCGGCAATTTAGATCTACAACAGCCTTTGCACTACTTGAATAATTAAGTTGTCAGATTAAAACAGCTCATTGCACACAGGTAAACAAACAAGTAGGTGCAAAAGATTTACAGACAAAAACAAGCTCATACAAACAAAGGGCGAGAAAGGAGGGAACTCACCACAATCATCTTCTCCACTTTGGCAATGCCCTTTCCAAAAATGGTCCCCAGCTGGTCCCCGACGCCAGCCAGTAAGAATCCAAAGAGGGGAATCCCCAAAAGAGCGTAGATTATACAGAAGATCCGTCCTCCTTCTGTGTGAGGAGAGATGTTCCCAAATCCTAACAGAAAGGAGACACAGAGAGAAATAAGAAAGACATCATGAGTGGTTTGTTTCTCTAAAAATGCAAGGACATGCAAGTGCCTTGCAATAAAGCACTGAAAGACAGTCCTGAGAAGTGCGGTCAGTGTCCACTAGTGTACTTATTGTCTCAGTATTTTTTTTTGTAGGACATACTCTATCTTATGAGTGTCTTTTCATCAGCGCTAGTAGAATACGTAGTATCAGATTAAACTAGACTCTAGCTCGTCTGTGCTATCACATCACTACATACAGACGCAACAGACTAGTCTGACTCAGACAAAAGTTTGTAATTCAGACTCAAACAACAGAATGAAAAACTGAAAAAAGAGAGAAATGGTACAAAGCAGACATACTGTACGATGTGTGAAAGCTTTCATATTTACAGTCACACTGAAAAACATACAAATGTGAGTCCATCACTGGTTCACTGCCTTTCATCTTCTCTCTAAACCCATTATCATGTGCAGCGAGAAAAGCAGACGAGTACGAGCAGAAGTTCACATCATGATGAACATAAACCTCTAACCTCTGCCTTACTCTACATAAACCTGGCTCCACACATTCAACAACATACAAGTTTTATTATATAATGTTTCACTATGGGTCTGCGTAATAAATTACATCCGCTTTTCTTTATTAATGCAGTCTCTCTCAGGATAAAACCTACAGGGTGTCTAATAATGACTTTCCAGTCTCACATTGGGATCGGATGACACTAAATGTGAGACAAACTGTCAATCAGTAATTTCATGATTAGTTCAATGGGAGACAGGATGGCAGATTATTTTTTAACACACCTGGGTGCCCCTGAAGGAACAAAAACACACAACCGACGAAAAAACTAAAATAACAGCTTTCACCTTTGTTCTTCTTAATTAAACCGATTCATTCTTGTTTATATTCTCAGCTCACAATATGAGACATAAAAAGTAATTTAGGCTTAGGGAGGCTTACTGAAAAAACATTCTGTCACTTATCTGCACAAACACAAACTAGCACTAGCTGTGTAAAGAGCAGTGGCAGCTAACCTGACAGGGTGGGCCTCTGACTATCCTTTAAATAGCCAACTCCATCTTTATTTAATGGATTTAAGCATTTATAGGACGTACAGTATATTTGTCCAAAAAGTAAGTTTGACTTTTTCAACTTTACCACATTCTGCTCTGTTAAACACCAATAGGACACTTAATTAGTTTCACACTTGACTATAGCATTGCCTCTAAGAATAACTTTAAGACTTCCACTTAATAATAAGCTAAAGCCTTGAAATGGATAAAGCCATTAGTTAGAATGGGCTTTAAATCACCTAATTCTGGACTGAATAGTGCCGCACTCAGTTACAATGATCATATGAAGCAAAGTGTCATAGTTTGTTTAGTTGTTGGTTCGAATGAAACTGCAGAGAACAGTAAAAGTTGTTGGATTTGTAGGTTTTTTTTGGGTTCATCTGAAATGAAACACTGTCATCGTCGCACTGTTGTTGCTGTGATATTCAAGGATAGGATTTGTTGTAATCACACATATTAGGATGTTGCTCTGGATGGAGTTCACATTCAGACTGAGGAGTAAAGAGTGAAAATGTAATTTTTCTATAGTACTTTACATTAAATGAAATGTTAAAATAGAACATTTGTTTTTTAGAAAAGGACCCTTGTGCTCCACTGTAACAACTTTATAACATAGTGCATGTTGTTTCTACAAGCCACAAAAGATGAGATCTGCTTTGCTCAACACTTTAAGCAGAAATATAACAACTGAAGAGACTTAACTAAAGAATCCCAAGGGAAATGTTGAGAGATCAATAATTACCGCACCTCTTTTATTCCCAGAAGAGCAGAGGAAGGAGAGGTAACAGATATAGGACATATTTCAGTTCATTTCCTGAATAAAATATATAGATGAAAAGAAGTGTGTGTGGGCTGCTTGGCTTCTATACTGCACATCCAATTAAATATGACTGCGTGAGTGAATCAATCTGTGGATATGGATTTTTTTCTCATCCACCTCTGGCTGAATTAAGTGAATCACGGAGAATATAACTGTGATATCCGACATGTCTGCACAGCTGCCGTCCATCATGGACTTTACTGCGTTTAATAGGATGGTCACTCACTGAAAATTCATATAGTTTCACTGAAATGATTTTTTATATATATATAGTAGCGACAGCCACAGAACAATTTGTACCAATCAAGGGAAACTGTGATTGCCACAGCACAGCATTTACACTATGTCATGTTTACACTAACAAGCATCAAAGGTAATGCACAGAAAATCATCTGGGGTTGACATTTCTGCAGCAAAACCAGAGGTGAAAGCACAAGCTTGTATAATTTCATGCCAAAATGTTTATGAAGATTACACAACTACACAACTTAGTCTGATACACGAGTAAACTAATTTTCAAACCAGACAGCAAAATGATGTCATTACAAATCAAGGTACAGTACATTTGCTGATTGGATGTTGAGCTCAGACAGGATGCTGAAGATGTGAAACACAGCAGCTCACTAAACAGATGCACTGATCTGTCAAGGTCCACTTGGAAGAGCCAGATATGCTGCCAGACAAGCTGCGTGAATGAGAGAGCTGTTCTGATCAGCAAGCTGCAGGTGACACACACAGTGATGGTGTAAAAACCATGATGGACAAGGCTAGTGTGTCAAAGTCTCAGTGCTGTATAAATATGCCACAGCCTGTGAGAGATGACAGCTACTTTGATGATACACTATGGTAACTAACTAAGACCAAACAAGCACAAGTCCTTCAAAATGAATCAGTGACTAAATTAAAAACATGTGTTTGGCTTTCTGACATAAAAATACTGTGATTATTAAGCTTGTGAAATACCATCTTAGTCAGTATGCCTTTGGTTCTAAGATGCATCAGATATACTTGCAAGTCTAATTATTTTGTCAGAGATCTAATTTCTATTAGGTGAGGAAAAACAGACAGTTTTTGTTAAAGTGGTGAAGTGCAAACTTGGGGTGTATATGAGTGTGACCAACAAACCTTTGCAAATTGATCACCAGTAGTCAAAGTGCAATCCTGGTGCAATATAGCACAATATGGAAAAAGAGCTGATGCATAGTCAGTAATTTTGCTGTGCAAGACCCTTCATGCCAAAATGGTCATTGTAATTGTATTATGCCTCTGCCAGCTTTGTGCATACAGAACAACGGTAAATGGACTGTGCTTAAGAAGCACTTTGCTATGTTCAGAGAAAGATGTTGCAGAATTTTAAAAATGCTGACAAACTGTCTTTACAGTGCATTTTGTAAGTATTGCAGTGTGTGTGTTTAGCATGTAACTAGTGTGTTGTGTTGTCAGAAGCAGCTTCAAAGAGATAAATAGTGTGAGAAAAAAAATACTCTTCTTACCGATAGTGGTGATGACCGTTCCAGCAAAGAAAAAGGAGGAACTCAGGTCCCAGAGGCTCGTCTGATTGGATGAATTTCCTGAAGGGTTCACACCTGCTCGGACTGCTGAAACCACTTGCTAGAGGGAAAGTTAAGAAGAAAAAAGTAAGTTAGCACATACTACTCTCTCTCAGAGGAAGCAGAGTGTGTGGTGAGGTGGGCTGAAGAATATAAGAGCATTAGTGTGTGCATCAACATTCTTTGCAAATAAAGAAAGTAAAATAAACAAAATAAAATCAATTAAGAGTTTTGAGAAACAACAAGGAGCATCTGTAACCTCCATGAAATAACTTGTGGATTTTGAATACTGGCATTGTTGACACAAAGTTAAACCTCTGGTGGTTATATTGCTGTAGGCTAAATCAAGGTTCTTTAGAAAATATATTAATAGTTTGTTTAAAGTGTTGAGCAAACAAATTTTATTTACACATAATCTACACATTCTCAGTGTTTCTACAACTACACATCTCCATTTACCAGTTTTCAGTTTGGACAAATACTCTGTAAAGATGCATCACATGCAGTACTGAACTTGATTTTATAGGCTGAAAATCTCAAGTCCTCTTTTAGGCCCATAACTAATTCAAACAAGCATGTTAAGTTGACCACTTTATCACAGACATCACACCACTACATTGGAGACTCTTATAGAGTGTAGCAGAATATGCAACAAATTACACAGTTCTTTCTAACAGGAATCAATGTTAGAATACATGACAGTGAATATGAGGGAGGACAGTATGTGTGACAGGAGTATAACCATGTTAGGTCAATGTGACAAGTCCTTTAGACACAAGCTGACTGCACAGGAAACAGCAACATGTTTTCCCACTCAGGAAGGCACTCTCTTGACAGGAGACATAAGAGGAAGGTTGGCTTTTCACACCCACAATGCACCTAAACATAGTGAGCATAGTAAACATGAGATAATCCTACAGCACAAGCCTTACAGTAAAGTGAAAATTACTGGTTGAATCTTGTAGCATGGTATGAATGAATCAACTGCATATTTAACACTTCAGGATCCTTGTATTAAAATTAGTCAGCTAAAAATAAAAAGTCAGCTGTAAACTAGTTATCATTAAACTTGTAGTACTAATGTTAATAGCCACAACTGATCTTTGTTCACTGGATAGATATGAAATACTTTTCTGTCTCTGTGGTGAAGTCAGGCACCAATTGTTTCAAAACTTTGTATGAACTTTGGGAATTAAACCTTCCAGTTATTGTAAACTGCATACAGTATATGCTGTGCTACAAGCAAGGACAGAGAATGACCAGTATCTCTGAATGCTGGGTAATTTGATCTCACCAGGTTGTTAAAACTGACTCTGGCTAACACAGGTCACTGCAGTGACACAAATGGTTCCCTGGTCCAAATGGCTCATCAAGGTACAGAATAACTACTGAGATAAAAAAGAAAAGCGTTGAGGTCTCAGGGAACAGCATGCACTGCTACACAGTTGATGTTAATAAATTGAAGAGGAGCAGTTTTTAATCCCACATGTATATGAATTTTTTGGCCAGTCGAAAGTAATGAAAAATAAACAGAGGAACAGAACATAATGCTACATTAATATTTTATGTAAGTACAATATACAAGTACAGTATGTAACACTGCCCTTATTTCTCCTGGAGTAGCACTGTCAGCATTTTCTGAGTCTGCACATGCACACACAGTTACGGGTCACTGCAAAGTCAGGCTACAGTATGATTCATCATCCATTGTGAATCTGAGAGAGCTTTCATTAACCTGATCCTGCAAAGGCAGTAAAGTCTGAATGTGTAAGAGATGAAATGGATGAATAATGGATTGGAAATTGAGGGAAAAGGAACTAATGTAATGACAAATAGTTAACATGACATGAAGGTGGAGTGACAGGAGCTCATGATGTATAAGTGGCAGTACAGGAATCTAGTGAGGTGGAAAGTAAGGGTGCAGAAGGTGGGGGTGGTGGATGGATGTGTAGCAAGTACAATTGTCATGCATCCAGACCTGGCACTACCCATCATCATTTTATTAACTACAACCGTGAGTTTCTCCTAACCTTAACCCTACGACATAGGAATTTCAAAAATGTTGGCATTGGATGAAGACAAAAACACATGCAGAGAATGTAAATAAGATATACGTTGATATACTACTATGTCAAAAAGTGGGAAAGGCGGACCCAAACACAAACACGACGCAGGGGTATGAGTGAGTTGAGGATTTAATGACAAAAAAAATCTTACTTTACAGCATGAGGGAACAAAAAAATCTAATCAAAAAACAAAGAAGGATTCTTACCATGCATTACAAGAGAGCAGAATGCTCTCAAAAACAAAATGACTCTTAACAGAGCAGAGCGGTGAGCAAGGCAAAAATATTAGAACAAAAATCATTAATTGACAAAAAACAAAATAACAAGGCCTGAGCATGAGCATGGCAGGATCCCAAGTGACCTGAAAATTAGATTAGAGAGTGACATGGGCAAAGACAACCTGAGAAGGAAGTGAGGGATGGCAGGGCTTAAGTGCAGGAGCTGATCAGGTGAATGTTTGCAGGTGCAGAGGGTGTGGCATCAGATGAGAATGTAGGGGAGGAGGGAGTGTAGTACCTGGGGAAAAGAAAACCAGAGGACACACGAGAAAGATAGGAAACAAAAATAAAACATGATTGAAAAGTGCGAGATTGTGACACTTATTGTTGTAGGCTCCATGTTTCTCAAGCTGTTACTGAGACCCCCCACAAATTTAACAGAGCTTTTTTTAAACAGGATTTTTTCTTAGCTTAATTAACATCTTTAGATACTGATGACTGGTTTTAGTATTGTATTGTGTGTGTGTGCGCGTGTGTGTGTGCGTATGCGTGCATGTGCGTGTTTAATGTTGGATTGTACTGTCTTAAATTTTAAGCTCCCATCTTTGCCAGGCCACCCTTGCTAAACTCAGATCTACTGGTTAAATAAACTTTCATAAAAGTTAACATAAATAAAATAAAATACAATCTTATGGTGCTGCAACAAACATGCACAGCTAAATTGCAGTAGTACTACTTTTATTTGTTTCACTTGAGTTAAAACATAGAAAACCAAAATAAATTAATTGCATATTTCTGTTAAAACAACTTATCAATCATATATGAACTGAGATGCAAATGTTGTTCTTTTTGTGCTTTATTTCCTGAGAATAGAAGCCTGCATAAAAGGTAAACTTGTTTTCCACTGCACTGTGTTTTGGAGGACTGGAGTGGAGGTGGGGGGCCAGTTGTGGTGACTGTGACTGGCAATTCAGACTGACAGTGTGCATATGCAATATACTTTCTGGTCTACTTTTCCGGTCACATATGGTAATTTTGAAATAAAATCGTAGCAGAAACTTTCCACTTTTGTTGTTCAATCTGTGCCCTATAATTACAGAATAGGTACCCAGTAGATAAAAAATAAGTTGTCACTAAGTTTATTAGATACTCCTTAGTTAGAAAATAAATACTTTTGAAGTTAAAAGGTTGTTACCCCTCCAAACTTTGCATCTTGTTACCATAGACCTATAAGTATATATTTGTATGTTCTGTACAGAGACAACATCATTACAAAAAGGTTCAGTTTAATTACACACTAAGTTGCAGGCTGTAATTTAAAGCGTTACCACCTTGTTTTTAGTTTCACAGGTAGACTGCCAAACCATGCTGTCATTCTGTTATTCTCTAAAACAGCCTGATAAAACAGAAGTATAATATTTGGTCAACACAATAAAAACATAATCTGCATAAAAATGAAATGTATTCAATTCATTAAACTTAATGTACAAAGGTGAACTCATTATATCCCTAATCATCTCCAAATATAACAAAGGAGAGGGTTCAAAGATAAACCTGCATCCACTGTGCCTCTAAAAACATAATTTAGCAAATCACACAATAAGGCAGGCTCAATGCGCCCCTTTGTTTCCCGTCCAAAGCAGCTGTATTGATTCACCGCTGTATGCAAACTAACAATGGCCATGAGAAATGATTAGACAGGATAATGTGAAGACTGCACTGGCTGTTTCCAAACTGAGCCAAACCGCCGGGAGAGATCCAAATCATCTCAGTTTTTTTGACATCACTCATTTTTTAATGACTTCCTTTGAGAGCACATCTCTCCTTAGTCCTCTGCTGACTGGATTCTGATCAGTGAAGCCTACATACTGTATGTGGATGTGTGCTTGTGTGTATGTGTGTTGGTTTGTATACATAATTAAAAGTGAGAGGGGGACACCTGTGTTGAAGCTGTGTGCCAATAAATCATCAGAGGAGAAATAGTTGCTTAAAAAGCTTCTGGGACCACAGTGCTATTGATGATGGGCAGAACTGTTTGGTCTGCCAGTAAAACAAAGAATATCTACTAAAAATGAGTTTTATTAGTACTTTTACATAACTCCCACCAACAAATTGTTAGTTTTCCTAACCTTGACTTGTTGAACCAATAATTAAGTGAGTTAATTTTACTGTTTGTTTCTGAGGTCTAGGACTACGATACCCTAATAAGAGATCCTACTCTATGTAAACTGTCTAAACTCTGCACAGACTGATTCAGAAAGGTCAGAGACAGAAGGAGTCATACTTTGAAAACAAACATTCAACTGACTAAAAAGACATTTCTGTCGTTAGAGAACAGCCTCAATTATGTTGTGGCATCGCTAAAACAGAAGCCTGAGAGGGAGTTAGAATATTATTATTTTACAGTAGAAACCTGAACCTACAAGTTCCTCTACAGGGGTGTGTGATCTATCCGCAACAATCAAAGTGTTCGTACTCGCCTGAGCCCCGCTCTCGTTTGTGTTGTTGCTCTCCGACACTGTAGTGGGCGCTTTGTCTACAACAGCACACAGTTAGGCTGCCAGACGGCGTGGGCTAAGATGATTTATTTGGGATGCGTGCAGCGTATTTTGCCACCCTCTGCATGCTAATACTAAAAGTATTGGAATGTAGTGATCCCCATCCATCTATTTTTCAAAAAAATTAGAAAACGTGCTAATAATAAGAAAAATGAAGCAAATGGTGGCAGCATTACCACACACTGAATAACACCACAACAACATACGTTTGTCATGTTTATCAGTCCTTCTTTACAGTTAACCAACTTTGTCCTTATTACCACTGTTGACATATGTTTAAGAAGAAATTCGAAAACGACAAATAAGAAGAGGGAAAGATTAAAATAGTTTGGTTTAGACATGGAAGCTTTCTGATTTCCTCTGTCCAGAGCAAGAGATGATTATGCAAAACTAACTCTGACAGATAATGATCTCAGAACAGAATGCATCAACACCATGTTTGAAAATTAACACAGCATCTCAAAGCCAGATAACTGCCATCTGGCATCAGCACCTTTTAATCAAAATCAGTCTCATTCATATAAAGTGGGTGGGCAGTAAACATTATTCCATAAGAAATCCTTGTCAGTTTGGGTTGGGATTAATATGGTCAGAGCCTGCATGAACTGCAAATGTCACTGAATGGACAACAATTTCTGACATAACATGGTAAAATAGCCTTCAGTGTGGCATCAACTAAAAAAAGTATCAAATCACATGTCAAATCTATTTTGGCTACCTGCTTTATATTCATTTCAGTAACGGCTGAAATCGATTTTCTTCTGTTTAACCACCAGTTGGAAGAACCAAATATTGCTGTTTTACCTTCACAAACCTCTGTATGTCTAATATCAACCCAGAATATGGACAGTTGACAGAAAATCTATATAGATATCTTGTATTTACTCCATGTCTTCAGCATGAGCTGAAGAAAACATAGTTGGAAATATCAAGCAAAATTTGTTATTCAGGATAAAGGTGCAAATGGATGAACTAGTTCCTGGCGTGTATCATACATACTAACCCACAGATGCAACTGTGAGAAGTTGTTAAAACCAGAGGATGTGTGCTGCTAGAACAAGGTTTGCTTACTACATTATGGGCTTTGTCATCGTGAGGCTTAATCCATATCAGAAACTACACTGGCAGTCTCACATACTAATGAAAATCCCTCCTTATTTTATTGAATGTTTGTATCCCTAAAAGAGTTTTAGGGATGTGGCTGTTCTGTTAATTTCAATAGTTAATTTTTTCATACTCCTCCACAAATGGCAACACTAACTGCTGCGTGTAAACTTCAGGTTTTATGAGAAAAATATTTGTTTAGTGAGATTATTGTGGTACTGATGAGATACTTCTCTCGTTTGGGGCACTTTAGGTGCCGTTACAGAAGCAGGTAAATGGTTCAGTTAAGGACCAAAATTCGCAGCCACAGACAAATTTGTTTCCCTGTGGATTTAAAGACCTTGCTGCTTTATCATATTAGATAAGTAATTGTCAACAGGTCCAATATGGTAACTATATTTCCAAAGAGAAAATGCTTGTCATCAAGCCTGACAAGTTTGGTTGGAGGTTTCAGTAATGCATCCTTTTATCAGCAATGGTTAATTTAGTGCATTTTTATTTTTAGTGATTTTTTTATATCAACAAATATTTTGTTGTTTGACCCCTGTGTCCACAAATAAAGTCTGAAGGGAATAAATATAAATTAATACATTTTGAAATAAAAAGCAAATTTAGTTGGTGATTTACATAAATTCTGATTGCGATTGTCAGGCTTGATTTGCAGCAACATCTTTGAATTTGTTTCCAGCATTACCAAAGGGACCAGGAACACAATGGGTCAAAGGTCATATTTATTTAATTTTTACACTATTGGCCACAAAATAATATAAAGAAATTAGTCCTATAGGTTTTTTGACTGCCTGAAAAAATCTCCTGATGTTAAAGCTCTGGCTCATTGTCACTGTGTGGTTAGAACACGTAGAGATGACCAATCCCCAATATTTACCTCAGTGTGTATTATTTTCTTTTTTCTGTCTTTGTAGAATAGTGCATTAAAGTGCTGTGAAGCATCAGCAGGTCCTGCAGAAGAGAAAAGATCTAAATAATTAATATGATGCTGATGCTTCCACCTACCTTGATCAGATCCTCCAGCTCAGAGGAGTTTACACAGGCGTGCGTAGCCAGGAAATCCAGTTTTTCTGCAAGAATGGCCAGTTTTTGGAAACTCTCATGAGGCTGCTCCAGGGCTCTGAACACTGTTGCCCCAATAATGAGGTAAAGCACCACCAGGAAGAAGATGGCTGACACAGTTTTCCACCTCATGACAGTAGGCCGGGTGTCGCATTCATCGTCTGGAGTATTCAGCACCACTGGTTTGGCTGAGAAGGACAGGCGAGGTTTGGAGTTGTTGGTGGCAGATTTCGGGTCAAGAAGGTCAGGTGCGGCCACTGCAAGCATGGAAATGGTTAATGTGGATCTGCAGGTATCTACAGCATAGACATAAATAGATTACAACATGTACCAGGCAGATGTCATATAATTTAACTCTCTCCAGCTAACAGCTATTTTTATTGTTATTTTCTCAATTAATGAATTGGTCTATTACAGTACAAGACATAAATTAATGAAAAATACATATTGCAGCTTCCCAGAGCACAATGTCACAATGTCAACTTCAAATGCCTCTAGTTTGTCCAACAGTTCAAAACTTAAATTCATTTATATGAAACACACGACAAAACAGCCAATATTCACACTTGAGCTGGAACTGAAGAGCATTTGACATTTCTGTTTAAATAAATGGTTAAATAATTTTCTGTGACTTGACTACTTGATTAATCCACTAATTCAATACTTAACTCTAACTTAAAATAAATTAAGACAATCTGAAGAAAGAGCACAGAACTTTAATTACTGTCAGTAAGTCATGGATACTAAACACATACAAAGTGATCCAGGACAGACCTATTCCTGAACACTATGCAGAATATTCTCTATAATAGACTCCACTTATTTCCTTCACTTTAAAATGCATTGAATGGCAGTTTTTCAGCAATGTACGTCAGAAATATTTGTCACATGGGAACTTAATGTGCCCCCTTTTGTATCCACTCCATAAACTTTAATGATATACAGCTATTTTCATTCACAGACCTTATTGTAGTGTGTGCAGAAGACTATATAGCAGCTGTAATTGTCCAACATCAACACGTATTTTCATCTCTTAACTTCCTCTGATGAGTTTAAATCTAATTATGGGAATTTGTGACATCTACTGTACCTGTGTCTGGACCCCTTTACAACAAATAACATATCATTCAAATATGACGTTTGTAGATTCAATTCAATAAATAAACATGTAATAAATAATCCTAACATACAGTAAACATAATTCATTCCGTGTATAACGATGCCACAATGCAGCAGGCTACACGTATGTTTTCATCTGGGACTGTAACTTTAAAATAATTATGATTTCTGTTGCTTTTGGGTGCCACTATACAAATGAATGTATAATGAACGCAATGACTGAATGGATTCTTATTAAAAATTAAACGCACTTTGTCACAATCACGATTCCCAAACAGCTTGCTACAGTAGATGACATTACATAACCACCTCATGAGGTCCTGGAAGCCTGTATTTTACAATAAACAACTAGGCTCAACTAGGTGTGAAATAAACCTTTAAACAGACATAGTATTTTCCTTATTTCTGTCACTGTTAAAAGCTTTTCTCAATGAAAACGAAGCCTGACATGAAAGGAAATATATATATTTATGAACAAAAGTTACAGTTAAGTATAAAGAGACAGAAAAGAATGGCATAATTCACTCAAGTATTATTAGAAACACACTATTAAAATAACGCAAAGAGTAAAATGTGATTTTTTTCTCCCACTCTTACACTGGAGCATCACTCCCTGAAGGAGCCCTGTTAACTGCAGGGTTATACAAGTCCTGCAATGTAACATTTCCATCATTCTAGTTGAATTTCAACTAGTTGTTTACGCACTTACTTCTCTACCATCTCTCCTCTTTTTGTTTCCTCATCGAAGGATATTTTCCCCAAGAAAGCGCAAGTAAATCTTTCCTATTGCAGTAGCTTTTTGTCTCCAGTATTCCCACCAAGGGACGTGGCGGCTCTCCACATGGTTTTAGCGAGCTGCGTTTCCCTCCACTTCACAATCTCCGGAGAAAATACATCCAGGACATCTCGTTCCAACCAAAAGACGCGCTAAAACGGAGCATATACGGAGCAAACGCACCAAATCGCTTAAGTGAAATCCATCCAGGTGTTTGAAGACATTGTGGAAAGACGCAGAGGTTTGGATTTCTCGGATAAGAGGAGGTACTTGCACTCCTGCTGCTCTGGTGTGAACAATGTGCGCTCCTGCTGTAGAGGGGAGAGAGTGGAGCTACTCGCTGTTCAGATGCGTCCCACGCTGCATAATGGTACATACTAACAGTGGAGGCTAAGAATTGTAAAAGTTGCTCCAATATTCTTCGCATTTGAGAGAAGTGTGCAAAAAGGGCTGTAACCCAGAACCAAGATGCCTCAAAGGGTTCTGGGGCCAAAATTAAAAGTGGCAGACAAATCATTTTCCATTGGGATTCAAATACGTTTCCGTTTTTTGCATCTGACAAGTAGTCATCAAACGCAAGGTGAATATTTCATCTTAATAACATTGTAACGCTCATGTCAGTTTAGATTCACTGAATGTTGAAGGAGTTTATTTAGTCTTAGTTTGTTTATTTACTTAGTTTGAGAATGTTGCCTTGATTTGGAGCAGCATTTTTGAGTTTTTATGTAGTATTTCATGAGAATCTGCACTGCAGTATTCCGTATACTATATCTGGAAGGAAATACATCTGTACTGTAGCAGGAAGCAGTGAAAAAAAGACTTCAAGTTTAACAACAAAATATATTGTTCATAACTTTCCTCTAGAACCACAGAATCATTTTCTGATCTGATTCTTCTGAGGGCAGGAAAACGTAATTCTCTGTGTTCTAAAATAAATATGTACAGTAGACTGTAAACTGAAATGAACAAGCTTTGTGAAGTGACGGTGCTTAACTAGTGTTTGGTTAAATTTGGCACCAGAACAACATAGTTGGGTTTAGGGAAAGGGCATGGTTTGGGTTAAGGTTAGTGGACTCTTGTCTTCATGATTACAATTATAGAGAAAGATCCTGGTCCTGGAAATAAACTGCTGCATTTTGTGTTGATGTCCATATTGTAACATATAATCCAGTAAAACATAATCTCTGGGGGCCTCGGAATAAATACAGTGTCACTTTAAAGTTAAATACTGAAGATGAAATAATTTTACATGATAAATAAATCAATAAATGTAATTTTTTGTTTCATTTGTTTGCTAGGGTGCAGTTTATCTAGTTTTAGCACAAAAAGTGGCTTATGATATAGGTCTAAGAAAATTCTAAAACGTTAAAACATACTTTCATGCAAACAAACCACCTTGGTTGTTCGACTGAAAATAAATCCTCAGGTTAAATCTCTGGCAGTTACTCACAGTCACGGTGTGCACCAGGCTCAGGGCTAGAAAATGTAAAGCTGCTCAAACACCACTATAAACATGAGTGCACTGTTTTCTCTCTCTGTGAGTAGAATATTTTTTTGCATTTTGTCTTTTGCTGAAAAGATTTAATTTATTAATATGATGCTGATTGTTCCACCTACCTCGATCCTCCAGCTCAGAGTAGTTTATGCAGTTGTTTGAGAAGTCTGTAACCAAGATGTCTCAAATTTGTAGAGTGTAGTTAGGATGCTGTCTGCTGCCTTCCCCTGTTGGCTTTTGAGCAGCCACCACAGTGAGTGTTTGGCTCAGTGACACACTAACACTTGCATTCAAGTACATAAAGCTAAATTTTTACATTATCTGTATGTCAGCTGTTAATTTGCAGAAATACACAGAAGAATGTTTTTTAGTGACTTTCCATACTAGTCTAGAGGCCGCCTATTGAATGTGGCTTTTATATCCACTGTCTGTGTCAGTGGCATTTGAGAGAGAACAGATGGAGCTCTTGCTCGTTGCTGGACCAATGATTATCACAAACCCACATCTCACATCCCAACAACAGCTAGCTTATCAGTGACAGTGGACTCCTGGGAGTATTGCAGTTGTCAGTGCATTAATTTAATTCCTAAGAATTAGTTACACAGACTATATGGTTTATGACCATGATGTAACTCATTATACACCTTGGCCTGAAGGTGTGGTCGCACAAATACATTGTTTACCTCACCAAGGCTGACAGGGACTTTGAGTAATTTGATTGTCAGGCACTGTTCATCTCCTTGAGGGTCACTGTGTGCAGATGTGTCCACAATATTGATTTCATTTGCATGAGTTACTACTGCTAATTGAATTGAGAGACTTGTGCAGTAGTGTTATTTGTCTATGGTGTGTACACACACACACACACATTTGTTTTTATTTTCAACCTTAACCATAACCATCCATCCATCATTCCATTATCTTAATCGCTTTTTCCTGTTAAAGGTCGCAGGGGTGCTAGAGTCCATCCCAACTGTCACTGGGTGAGATGCTGGTTTCACCCTGGACAGGTCACCAGTCAGTCTCATGTCTGACATATAATGACTTACAGAGAGCTACTTTCCTAACCCTAACCTTTGACCTAACCTTAGACCAAGTCCTCACTATAAAAGTCAATGAGTCACATGGTGGGGATCAACACACTGAAAGAAGCAAGTGACTAACTTATAAGTTTCACGTTTTCTTTTATTTCACAGTAGCTGAGTTTGCTAGTGACAAAGATCTTTTTTTTTTTTAAAGAGCCAAACTGGGGAAAAGAATACAGTAATAAAACCATAAAACTATTTTATAAATGTACTGCTCTCCACCTCTTAAAATAATTTTAATGGAGTGCGCCCAGATTTCAATAACCACTTCTATCATTAATTATCTGCCACAATAACTGCTCCGATGTTCTTTTATTTTTACTCTTATTATTTTCTTTTTCTGACCATCTTTTCATTTCTCCTGCCTCAAACAACTTTGAATCAGGGAATCGCCGTGTTTTCATCTTCCATTGTCTTCGGTTTGTGTCGACAGTGTTGTCAGAGTTTGTGTATGATGGCTTATATTACCTGAGGCGTGATGCAATGGTTATTTAACAAGCAGTTACTTTCCAATGTTTTCTCTCTATTCTTTCTGATGCTGTAATAATTCAGTGCTTTTATTAGAATATCCAGTTATGATCTTTTATTTCTGATTCACATTCAGTCATATCACTGTGTACCGAAGAAGTTCAGTAGAGAATCCTACAGCATTTGTCCAACAATACTTTCAGTTTCATCCAAAGAGCCAGTCAATCATTTCAATTAATGGTTTGTCTATTGGGTTTGCTTATGTTGCTATGGTTACCTGGAAACTGGAATGGATTAGTTTTAGTGGTAGTTGTGCAAACTATTTGTGGCGTTGGCTTTAAAAAAATTTGATATTGTTATAAATATTTTACATCAATACATCATGTCAGTGTCTGCACTGTAGCAGGCAGCATTTAATAAGGAGAATATAAATCAGGTAGCCCCTCTAGTGTTTTTAAGGATTTTTTGCAGTACAAACCAGCTAGCTGTGTATTTCTCTTATATGGCTGTGCAATATTGGAGCAGTCAGCCACAGTGCCAATAGCCAGATGGAGAGTAAGAGAAAAATGGAAATGTCTCTGTGCAGCAGAAAACTATATTAAACCAGAGACAGGCTTTGCACCAATCATTTCTACACTGTAGACAACAAGTGTTGCAAGCTGTTATTAAGCTTAGCTGTTATTACGTCTTCCAACACATCAGAGGTCAGGTCAGTCAGAGACGATTCATTAGCACTCAGAAAGGTGTTTAGAAACATTTAATAAAGCTTTTGCTAATGAAATATGCACAAAGGCTTCCTACCATTAAAGCTGTTGTTTCATCAGCACAACTACAACACTTCAGCAGTGTCTGTGCTGTGGGACTTTGACAGTTTGGCTTTGCTTCAGGGCTGTTTTGATACTTTTAGTGTACTTCACTGAGCTGCTTTTATCTGAAAAAATGCAAGTCTTTTTAACCATCTGAGCTGAGTGGATTCTGATATATGAAATGTTCTCTTTGTGGTTTTTTTGTCGTATCACTGTCACTTTAGTCCTGTGTATCCTATAGTAGTTTCCACTTCTTTTTGCAGACAGCACGTAATGGAACAAACATTCATTTAAAAAAAAATTGTCCTCTGTACTCCCTGAGGTCCAAAGAGGTGTCTATGCAAGTGAAGGAGGCCATCATTAGGCTGAAAATACAGAATAAACCTATCGGAGAGAGAGAGAGAAAAAACACTGGGAGTGGCCAATACAACAGTTTGGAACATTCTTAAAAAGAAATAATTAACTGGCAGGTGAGCAACAGCAAAAGGCCTTAAAGATCACAGAGGACAACTAAAGTGGCTCCTGTCCATGGTAAAGATGAACACTTATACAACATCTAGTTAAGTCAAGAACACTCTTGAGGGGGTAGGCATGTCCTAATATAGTTTACATTTATCAAGTCTAATATGGTGATATATAAAATATATAGGAACAGATGGATGGAGATTCCCTACATAACTATAATGCAGAGCTGGTATACAAATGTGTTCCAAGATTCTTGGTCAAATTTTGACAGCAATAGTGTTGGAAACAATTCAAGAAACAGAAGACCAGCAACGTCAGCAAACAAAATGCAGAAAGTTTAATAAGTGTTTTATACTGCATTTTAACAACTCAGTAGGTTTGGGTTTGACAAATGAATTACATCTCAACCCCAAATCCTGCTGAATCACATCATTACCTAAATACTTTCTACTGAGGTTGCAGTTTCCTCTTTCTGCAGAGATCTATCAGCAGAATTATTACCTGCAGGCTTCTATATTGAAAATGAAATTATTGCTATTAGATTCATATGTCATGTGTAATCAATTACACACACTGCTTTAGGTATAAGCTCAGTGAAAGTAAGGTTAATCTCCACTGAATAAGTGTTTCAGTGATTACTGTGGGAACAGATGAACATGCCAGGTTTAAGGTTTGTGAGTGAAGCAATAAATGTAAGTCTGAAGAAAACCATACAGGTTTTATGGGGCAGAGGTTTAACAAGAAGCATCATCCTTCAGGGTGCAGTGAATCCATGAGTCCAGTTAAATGCAATCTTTCTTCACTGTTTTCATAAAGATCACTGACTCCGCTTGATGAGCATAGAGAGCGGATGACACATAACTTCATACACAGTTAACACCAGTGTGGACAGAGTTGTTGTCTCAAGTTTCTCCCACATTTAACACAACTTTGCGTGTTACATAAATGTCAAGTCTGGTTGTTCCAGTCATTGGTTTTTGATAGATGGCAGAACTAAAAAATAATTCTGGTTTCACAGCAGACAAGAGTCTTTCATCTCCTCCTTGCAAAAATCAGTCGTCAGGAACAAATGGGCCAACACCTGCAGATACACACACGCGCAGACACACACGTACACTGGTTTATAAAAATTAACACACAGAATATGAACTCACTTTGGTGTTTGTGGTGCTTTGAAGTATAAAAGCCTACAGAGCACTTTTGAAGTCTGCAAACAGTTTGTGCTGCGGCAGTAATTACTTGACAGTTTTGACAGTCTTGTATTCATCAGGCAATCGAGGGTACGACTGCAGATAATAAACTATCAAAGAAACTGAGTGAGATAAAATGGGCAAGGTCAACAGCATTTGCCTCAAATCAGATTACTCAACATCTATTTGACTACCACCTCCTGACAAATACATGGGCAGAAAACAATTAGTGCTCAGGTCTGTATATTTGCTGGGTTTAAATGCACCAGCTATAACAGATGCTACCTGAGGGAAAATTTAGATGTGTCTGGCCCTGCTGTATTTAGATTAAGTTCAGTCAGTGCTAGTATAAATTTGATTCTGGTTCAGTAACAGTATACCTCACTGTTAGATTCATGAAACCCTCTGGCTTAGATAACTGCGATATGACAGTCAAAACATCCTTCATTTATCTCTGTATTTCTGCTCAAACATAATTTTTTAAAGGTCATATGCAAGTCTTGTCATTTTTTTTCTTTTCATTTGTCTGTTAAACGGTCTATTTGTCTTCTGGTCTTCAACTTCAACTGTGTAAAACTCCCACGCTCTTGCATAACTGATGAAAATAGTCTGAAGTGGTCAAAAGTCCAGAAACACTTCATATTGATGCTGAAGTCTTCAGACACAACACATAAAATAGAACATTTAGGTATGGGTGATAATAAAAGAAAAAGGTTATAAAAAGGTGCAACAATAATATTGTACAAAATATGGGCCTTGAACTGTTATTGAGACAGATTCAGTTGAGCTTCTAAAAACAGACATTTAATGCATATTTTTAGAAACTATAAGAATATGTTTTTTAAGCCTTCATCTGAAAAGTAATATTTTAGTAATAACAGTAGTAACATGAGTAATGGAGAAAAGAGTAAAACAATTCTCTCTAAAATGTAGTGTATTACAAGTAAATTGGCATAAATGGAAATACTCAGGAAGATATATCTCAAAGTTTTCATTACTGCTGCATCATTTCTGCTATTATAGGCCATACATCTGACTACATACAAGAGACTCAGAGACTTTAGTCATGTGGATCTTAACTACTGGACAAAATTGGAAAAATTGGTGGTGTTAAATGTAAAAAAAAACTCTACAAAACTGCATGGATGTCTGTTTTTCTATAATATCCCTGCACAGTAGGTTTCTATTGTCAGCAGCATATTTGAAGACTTTGCTGGCAGTGAACCTCAGATATTCTCCACTTTGGTTGTTACATCACATCTAGACTTTGATGTAGAAAAAAGCACGTGTTCTGTCCTTCATTGCCCACTGAGATGTCAGTGTCACCTATCAGACTATCACACTAATACACGTCAGCAACAGGGGGTTAATTAACATTAAGGTGAGAGCGTGCACAGACACACACACAGTCAGACACAGACTTTACTGTGCAAGCTGGAGAAAGGAGATAACCTCTGGGTTGTTGATTCATGCAGAATGCAGTAATATACACTGATAGTGTTCTCAAAGGACCTATGTATGGATAAGCAAATTTATTATTATTTTTATATATATTTAATGTTCTCTGCTGAAAAGAATGAATGTTCATTACAAGAAGAAAAAACAAGCAAAAAAACCCAAACCTGATACTGAAAAAACTAAATATATTATAACAATAAATTGAGGAAAACACTTTTAAAGTGTGTATGAAATGAAAAAGAAAATTACTTATTAATCAAGAGTACGTTTAAAAACTTTTGATACACTTATTTTTACAAGGTTCAAAATCAATATTCCAGCTTCCAATTAGAAACTTTCGCTTTTCATTTATACTGTATGTCTTTCAAAGTGACAAATCATTTGGTTCCCATTTGTAACCATATACACAACTTAACAAAAAATGTATTTCCTTAAATTAGGAAGAACTGCGTACACCATCTGATTATTAATTATAATCTGAACAGTGATTTGTTTGGTTTTAATATTGTAAGTATCTTACATTCCTGTATTTTACATACCAGTGTTAAAAAGTACTGTGAGTTTGTGAAAATGTCAAATATGATCTGATTTTAATTTAAGTCCTAAAACTAGATAAAGGGAACCAAACTAAACAAATGAGACAAAAAAATAAAATGTGTGTACATTTATTGTGGAAAATTAAAGGTAGTATGTTGAAAAGGTGTGTGAACCTGTGCTTTCAGTAACTGGTGACCTACTTTTGCAGCAATAACTTCAAACATTTCTGGTAACTGTTTATCAGCCCTGCACGTCAGTGTGGAGGGATTTTATCCCCTTCCTTCCGGGATGCTGGTTTCCTTGAATAAACTGCCTTCTTCAGGTCCTTGCACAGCATTTCTACAAAATTACATTCAGTGCATATATGGTGTTGTCTTGCTGCGTTATCCAGTTTCTGTTGAACTTCAATACACAGATGGATCTGACATGTGGACTGAGGTCCAGAGGCAGCAAAGCAGCAATCATGATACTGCCACCACCATGTTTCATAGATGGGATAAGTCTCTTAAGCTGGTCTACTTCTGTCTCACCCATTCGCACATTCTTCCAATAGACCTCTGACTTATCCACACTGTTCTTTTTGGAGAGTTGTGTTTTTCCTTCCACCTCTGCCATGTACATCATTGCTGTTCTCCTGATGGTGGACTTATATAAACACTGATAATAGCCACTGCAAGAGTATTCCTTAGTTTGTTAGATGTGATTCTGGGGTTGTGACCTTGCAGGCTACTACACGCCTTGCTCTTTGTGTATCTTTGTTGGTCAGGTACTCCAGGGCAGGGTAACAATGGCGTTGAACGTTCTCCATTGGTACATGATCTGCCCTGACAGTCGACCTTACAGTCAAAATTCTTTAGAAATTATTTGTAACCTTTTCCAGCTAGTCCGAGTTAGCATCATCAACTCTTCTTCTAAGGGCTTCAGAAATCTCCCTTCTGCTACAAACCTGTTGTCAACATCAGACTTTGATAGTGAGGACCCAGATTTCACTTCATTAAATAAGGCAGCACCTCCCAGACTCACTTGATTATCATCCCAATGAATGAAATACCTGATTCTAATTTCCCCTTCAAATGAATTTATAATTCTGGAGGCTCACATACGTTTAACACATACAAATGTACAGATTGGATAATTTTCCAAATAAATAAGTAAAAAACTAAATGTTTTTTTTGCCTAATTGGTTTAAATTGTCTGTCTTTATCTAGTTTTAGGACTAGACCATTGAAATCTAAACACATTTTGATCATATTTCTGAAGAAATACAGAAAATTCTAAAAGGTTCATAAACTTCAAGCGGCACTGTTGCTTCTCTGTAAAGTCATTCTCAGTATTTGTCTATATAATTCCAATGTAGCACACATATACTTACAATAACATGTACAGAATATTACCAGGAGTTTACTTTGTTCAGTTTGGCACATATAAATTCACAGAACCCACTTTTTTTTGCAGAAAATGGCATTAACCATGTTTTTTATTTGTTGCTGTATTCACTGTGATGATAGGTGGCACAGGCTAATTTTTTAAACAATGTTATTTTCAGTCTTTTCTGTCTCCTGCAGAATCCAATGTTATACTGGTATCAGTGCCACAGCCTATCATGAAGAAAATAAGGAACTTTTCCTCTGGGGTTGTTTGTTTGATGTGAGGTTTGCAGAGTGTGATGAAATTATGGGAACTATTCACAAAGCTGCCACAATCACATATTCTGCTAAAGGTTTAATGTTCACTCCTGACTTTTAATTAATAGTTAAAAGTCTCTTTGGAGCAATTGTTTTATTGTTCTTCCAGTTCATTTGCTACTCCCCCACTGTCTGTGACTCTCAGCCCTGTCATGTCTGTTTATGGAAAGGTGTACACACACACACATACACATACACGCACACACACGCGCACACACACACACACACACACACACACACACACACACACACACACACACACACACACACACACAC
>JAUMHL010000017.1:10564670-10623255 GCA_032362345.1 Sandelia bainsii
GTGCCTTGAGATGATCTTTGTTATGATTTGGCGCTATACAAATAAAGATGAATTGAATTGAATTGAATTGAATTATGGCAACTAACTCTGCACTGTAATGGCATGATAAATATGGAGATAAACATCTATTTAGAGAATGGTGGAGAGAGACGTTGCATGCATACTGATTTTCTACATTTTCTACAAGTATACAATGCATTTTTAAAGTAAAGATATTCAATCACTGATCAAGGCCTTAAAAAGTCAAACAAAATTCATGTTCTGTATGTTTTATAAATGACACCTTCTCTCTCTGCTTCTAATGAGGATCCTGGTCATGTTGTTCCTCTCAAGAAAATAGCCTCTCAACCACAGGTCTGAAACCTGATTGTGTTATTCACCTACGTCAGTTCAGAGTGAACCAGCATTTTATTTCTGGAATTAAACTGCCTGAGGAAGCGTTATTCATCAAAGGCCTATGAAAAAAGAAATAATGTATGGGCTGATACCCCTTGCTTATCACCAGTTTGTTCAGGTGTGACTGTTGATTCTTTAGTTTAGTACTACATCTACTACTACTACTACTACTACTTCAAATTTTTAAAAGATTGTATATAAAGTACATGTGTACAATTAGCAAACCAACAGCAAAGCTTTCTGGTTTGCATGGACCATGAGGAGGCCGTTAATCACTGAGTGTGAGCTGCTCCATGCCCAGCATGGAAGCATCTGCACTGATTCAGTTTATTTTATTTAGGTTTTTCATCTATCATGCCTCTCTTGTGGCTGAGAACCATTATATAAAGATAAAACAAGAAATTCGAGCTAAGAAGTTTCTTTTACCACAGAATCAATATTTCATTCACTGCAAGCACTGATCAGATCAGTATTTCACATGCTGAGAGGGGTTTGTGTAACTCTTCATTCAGCTGGTACAGCATTAGAACTCAGATCAAAGATCTGGGAATTTAGACAGTTCACTTATTATGCACACACATATAAACACTCACACTAATTCAGTCTTCAACAACCTCATTCTTTGTCAGCTTCTTGACTCTTAGTATTACTTATTTTACCCTGTGTGATGGGCATTTGCCCCTTAGTTACACATTAGTTACACATATTGGTCTCTAGATGCAATGCAGGCAGTTAGCCTATTAACTAAAGGCCTTATTGTTCTGCTCAGGCTAAATTATTTCAAAGATTATTTTTTGCTCATGAACTCTAATTAATGTTGCTCTACACGTGCGTCATGTTCCCTGCACAAATAGCGAACATACGTACCTCCATATCTCATCCCCTCTGCTTCCACCTCCTTCTTAAAGCATCACCACCTGTCCTCCACCCTGTCAAACTGTCACATCACTAAGCCTCAGCTTTTAGATCAAAATCAACATGTTGGACAAAACCACTTAACATCATGACAAATGTTTCTCAGCCTTTTTTTCCTGCATAATGAATAATTCACATAGCTGAGCTGCTTTAAGTGCAAGAAATACAAGTAAACAGTGTCAAATTATGTTGTCACAGACATGACATTATTTCGAAAAGCTGTATTGAAAGTGGAAAATAAGGTCACAATTATTAATGTGAAGTTCAATTCATATGTAGTAAAACACTTCTTCAGTTCAATATTATCATGGTTTTCCCACTGTAAGCTTACCTTGACTGGTATACCAGTCACCTTTCTCATCATATATGATGAGAAGGTGAAAGTGTTAGATAGCTGGCAAGTGACATTAATGAGCATGTTTTCTGATTTTATAACTGTACACTATGCATCTGCTTCTCAGTTAAGTTTAAGTGCATGAAACTGGGTTGTGTTTGCCAGTTGGAGCTCCAGCTTCCAGAGCTGTTTATGACTGATTATACATTTTATAGTAGTAGCTTGAAAACTTTCAAGTTCCAAGTTGTCTTTAAAAAAGGTCTGGCTCAAGAGAATATCAGCTCAGCCAGCTGTGGCCAATGTGCAGAAAAGATGATGTAATTTTGGCTAATTTTCTTAGGAGTTTGATTATTAATTACATTTCAAGCTTAGAAAAAACACACCATCAGCAGCTATTGATCATTGTCTTCGTGTTATTAGGTGTGACTCTGTTGCTGCACACAAAGTACAAGTACACTAAACGCAATTTACCACACGACATATTTTGAAAATAATCAAGTGTATTTGTTAAATGCTTATAACAAATGACTCTAATATGAGGACAGATTCATGATTTTTTTATTCTGACTCACAAGTGACCAAAACACTAAGCTTTGTAAGCTGATACTGCAGTTTTCTAAACACTATAACAAAATGAACACTACAAATATACCCTAAATATAAAATGCTGAGTGAAGTCATTTTTGGTCTTGCAGTTTTTTCTGAATTAATTCTGCTCTGTGGTTTACTTTAAACCTTCAGCCATTTTTGGCTTCAGTGCCTTATGTTAGAAAACTGCAACAGATTCCTGTCTTTTAATTCTGCTGAGCTATTTGTTGTTTGTATTGTTTCTCTGGGGCACTTCAGTGCAGAACCTCATTTTCATGTCAGTCATGATCAGCAGATAAGTTCAGTTGTTACATGGCGCCACCATGTGGCCTCACATGCATGACTTCCTGTACATGCATACAGCACAAATAGATGATATTATTAGTACAGCAGCATAACATTTAATAGTATGTAGTTACATCCCTGCAAAGTTTATATGTAACTCTTAATTATATATATTAAATATGCAGTACACTGGCAGAATCAAACACTGCACCATTCGATTGACTGACTTATTTTCACATTCGTTTTCAGCACTTTTGTGAAATTTGTCTCGTATCCCAATGCACATATTGCAAAACAAAATATATAATTAACCAACACGGCAAATTTTGCAGCATTTATTGCAAACACCAACATTTATCATATCAGACCTTGTGCAAAGATGGCTACAGTACAAGCATTCATTGGTTACCGAGATCCACTGAGAACCCAAACTCAGGCTACAAAACAACATATGTTTTAATTTGTCCAATATAATAATAATTACACAACAGATACTTTATTAATCCCCTTGGGGAAATTCTTGTAGACAGGCAACTGCATTCAAGGCACCAAAGGTTCGGGGTTCAATGTCTTGCACACTACGACTGCCCCACCATCTGAGGCACAGTCGCCCCCCCCAACTTGTGGAACTGTTTCTATTTGATGGAACCAGACGATATTCTTCAAATAAAAGTGTATCCTGTTTGAAAACTTGACTCCAATAATTTACTAATGATCTTTGAGCAGATAAGTAGGCAACAAAAAACAACAACTTTACCATGCACAGACACCGTACTACATAACAATGAATTGTTGATTGAAAAAATACTAACAACATATGTGTATTAGCTTCAAACGACCTCAGTCTCCTAAGAAGGTGAACAGCCATGTGATATATTGCATTTAAAGCTGCGCCTAAAAACATTCTGTTAACACCTTGATTTCTTTATAATAAAGAGACTGTATGTTTAAGAGCCACAGTCAAAGACATAAACATGTAAAGGAAAAAGCAGCTTGGCTACAGTAATAGGATCAGCACCCCTCATACACCCACTCATATCGGCCTTCATTACTACTACTGTAGATTTGAGCAGGATTATTGTTCCTGTAGGTGATGCAGGTGATATAGCCTGTGTGCATTAAACTGTGCAGCAATGCACTGACTCCATACGTCCACACGTTGTGTTCTCCTGTAGTTTTTAAACTCTACTTTTCACAATATCAAGCAAAATGAAAAAAACGGTTTTATAAACAATGAAACACAATCCAGTTCATACTGCAGCAGCATTTGTTTATTGTAATCACTAAAGACAGTGAAGACAGCATAATGCAGTTAATAATTTTCCCCTCATGTCTTCCTTTTACTTATAGTTTTCTCATCACTTATTTTATTTATCTGCCTCTCTCCATCCCTCAGTCTTTGTGAATCCTCTTAGAGTTGGATTATGGGACTAAGATGTCTACACTCAGAGAGAAAGAGAGAGTGAGAGACAGAAGATGAGAATGAGGCACACAGAGTGAGAGAGAAATCGATACAGGAAGAGATACAGAGGAGCAGAGAAGGAAAATGGAGAGAACCCCTTGGCCTGAAATGGGCCAAGAACAGGGTAGGAGACAGTCTGTAAACAGGGTGAGTACACCACCTTTTCTGCAGGTGCTACAGGTGCACAAAACAGTTTTGTTTCTCTACAACAACTCAAAACAATATTTGCTGCGAAGATCATTACCAATTTATGTTGTGTTATATTTGCATGAATTTATTGTATTGGACTTGGAAAGTTAGAAAACATGAGAACCGTCACATACCTCCTTTTTAAGCTTAGCTGAAGTCAGAACCTGAGTTTGGTTACAGGGGCAGCTGGTGTGTGTGAGCTTGTTTGTGTGTTTATTGAGTTAGCCAAGGACAAACTACAGTAATGTGATAAACTGATGGGATCACCTTAATCTCTTTTATAAGTTCAGGTCCTCTTAGTCATACTGAAATAAACATATGTGTGTCTGTGTCATAGACAGGATATGTCACTGTTAAGTGTCTCGACAGCTGAATGAGACACCACTGTAGTACAAAAATATAAGAGGGTAATTTCCTCATTTTTTCTTCATAGGAAGAGCCAGAAGAGCCTTACACATATCAGAGTCCCGCCCCCACTCTCACAAACAAGGCAGGGACAGACTAACTGGTTGGCAACAATGTCTCTCCTGTCCTCAACCAGCCCTCCTGCCTGGACCATGTGCTCTGCTTTCTGTATCCTCATTGTGCTGCTCCCACGGGCCAAAGCAGACAACCTGAACAACACCAATCAGCACAATGGTGGGGGTGCACAGTGTGGGGAGTACACTAACCAGGTAATTACTATAAACACCCTGAATACATGACAAAGGGATGTTGTCTGAACAATCGGTAGAAACATGTTGTTTAGAAATTCCTTCTTTTATGGCAGAAGTGTCAACTCTGTAACAGCAACTTAGCAGGAACCAGAATGTGTCATTTTCAAGTACATTTCCAGTAATGACAGAGTGATTTCATGAATTTAGCGCACCACTGCAGGCATGGTAGTCACATTCTTTATTTGAGTTAAATTATCAATACCACAGATTTAAAATACTACTTAAGTAAAAATACAGAAATATTATTTACTTGGAATTTAAGAAAACATAAAAAAAACACAATTGCTATTTAGAAAACTGGCTCTTGTAACTAATACCTAGTAACAATAATCACAGCATAACTGATATTATTAGATTGTTTATACTGATGCCACAATGTGTAAATGTAACTAGTTTATCTATATTATTGGCCCTCAAAGGGTCACAACACAAATCCAAGGGGTCCTGAGATTAATGTGCCTACAGAGAATCTGAATGATAGACTTTTTGGTTTTTGCTCTTTTGTGAACTATTGAACACCTTTACCTCTTTTGGCTTTTATAACTTTTTTAAATAATTGCAATAAGTGAGAAAAAACACTCTCTAACAATACAGAATATTTTGGAAATTATTTTTTATGCAAAATTCTAATCTAAAAATAATTCTAGCTCAAGAAAAAGTGTATTACTTCCCCCTGAAATGTGGTGGAGTAGAATTATAAAGTATGACCAAAATTGTATTGAGTGTAAGTAAAGTACTTACTATTACTACTACTAATATTAGTTAGCATTGAGTAAATGTACTTAGATACACAATAAATACCATATAACATGCATATACGTTTTGAATGTCTTTAAGAGGCATGAAACAAAAGTATAGTCTGGTTCGGTTTAGAAATGCAACTTTTGATCAATATGTCAGTTACTTAGTATATGTAATAAGTAAACATTTATGTCAAGAATGATAAGCAATGACAGCTGGGATAGGCTCCAGCACCCCCCGTGACCCTTATGAGGACAAGCGGTTAAGAAAATGGATGGATGGTTGATAAGCAATGGATGTTTATTCGTCTCCATACATTAATAATTGTCTCTAAAAGGCTGCATTAGTACCATCAACTGCTACAAACCATACTTTTAAATTTAGAACAACAAATTATTCTTATTCTGGAAACCCTACAATGACAATTGTGCAAATTAAGTTTATAATTTTTGTGTTTTTTTGGACTAGTATTTGACCTTATTGTGATGGCCTTTTTGACCTTGCTGTTCCCTGTCTGACAAGAAGGATTCACTTGATCAAATCTAACAGGTGATGGAGGATGGGATGTGTCGGCTGGTGGCCACACTGCCTCAGCTGAACGGGCAGAGATGCCCAGATATGTTTCGCTGCACAGACGAGGTTTCCTACTGGTTGCACGAGAATGAGGAGAGAAAGCAGCAGGTTGTGGCACTGAAGGAGACCATCTCTGAGCTGCAAGAGGAGCTTAGGAACCACCGGCACCGCATCAAAGTCCTTGAGCTGCAGGTGAGATTTTTATATTGACTTAGAAGACCTGGGTCAACTGCTTTGAATACTTGCTTTAATCTGCCTGGAGACTGACTGGATGTTGTGGCACCTGGTCCCTTTTTTCTCAGATTAATCATGTATAATTTTTTTCAAGTAAAATCATGTGTATGTGGTAATTACACCTTTTCAAACCAGACTTAATTTTAGTATTTCTTCTGCTCAGGGTTTTTGGCTGAGAGACAAATCAAACTAGACATTATATTTTATCAAATAAGCCTTGAATCTGGTTTGTTTTGAAGTTTATATTGACATTTGACATTTAAGAAAGAAAGAAAGAAAGAAAGAAAGAAAGAAAGAACTTAACTGCTCTCTATATACTCTAACTAGCTGTTAAAGGTGAGTGGTTAAACAGTCATTATGATTAAGAATACTCTCCTTTGCCATATTTTAGACAAGGGAACACATATTGTTATTTGTTGCGTACAAGTCTGCACTGTAATGTGGTGCCTGGTCATCAGGCTGGCTTGTCCCAGCCTGTCCTTGACCTCAGTCACTAACAGGATTAGCCTGCTACTCTTCCACGTGTTGCCTCATGCATCTCAGGCTACGAGCCTATGCAAACAGGGACTCCCACCTGGACCGGTCAATGGCCAGTGGGAGAAACAGATCATGTGTTGTGTATGTTGTACATAACAAAAGAGCACAGGGCTCCTGGGTTTGCCATGGCATCTAGTTATCATTCATGTCCAGGCTGGAAATGCCTGATGTGTTTGCTCTAAGTTTTACAAAAGAGGCTGCATCTTTTTGTTCTGACAGCACCAGCAGATGTTAGAGGATTAACATCTGCACAATGACTCAAATTGTTTTTTGAAATGTAGCTTTTAGTCTTAGTCAGTTAAAGGTGACAAATAACATCTACAAATATGTTTTATACTTGCACATTTGCACATTTTATTTTTTAAATCACTTTTTATTTTTGTATAAATGTGTGCATGGCTGTGTATTTATGTGGGTGCCAGAGTGAAGAGACATCCCATTTCAATGTGTCCTTGGAGTGGCGTTTCCATGAATTAGAGGAGCACTATGCTGAAGCCACCACCTTGCTGCACCTACAGGGAACCTTGATCTTGGACCTCCAGGTACCTAATTAACACTTCTCCACTTTCATTGTTTTAGGCACCGTCTTAAACTTTTTGTGAAGGGAACCAAAGATTTTCAAGCAAAGATAGAACCCATGTGTCCTGGGTGGTTCCTGATACTTTAACCATTTCTGTTTCTGTTTAGAACCAACTCCATAATCTGACCCTTTTGATGGATAAAGTAAAAAGAAACCCTGGTTGTTTAATCAACATTGTCCGTCCCAACCCTCTCTTGAGTGCTCAAGAAGGCCTGCATCCAGGTACATATTCTAAGAAACACACATATGCTATGATCTCCCAGCAGAGGGAGTGATTTTCCCTTTGCTGAATTATTCCTTGGTAGTCCTGTCTCATATATTCTTCCTTTAGAGGTTCAGCATGTAAGGAATTGTCCCATAGACTGTGCTTCCATCTACTACAATGGAGTAAGAAGATCAGGTCTCTACACTGTGGTGCCATCACTGGCAGGTATGCCGGTACAGGTCTACTGTGATATGGACACAGATGGTGAGTCGCATACACAAATATACAGAAACATTACACACACTGTATGTGAAAAGCTACATTTAAACTAAAACAGCCAGGGTTTCATTCGCTTTGTTGGCCAACACTACTACAGTAATTTGATGTTCTTGATGGAGTCGCTGGGTAATGTAAAGCTGTAATCCTTGGTAGGGCAGAAGGAAACCTATTATACATGGCGTATGGTTTACTCCACTTCTTTTTGCCTCAGGTGGTGGCTGGACTGTGATCCAGCGTCGAGTTGATGGCTCAGTGAGCTTTGATCGCAACTGGAGGGACTACAGGGACGGTTTTGGTGACCTGCACTCCGAGTTCTGGCTGGGCAATGACCACATACATGACCTGAGCACCCAGGGAGACTACAGCCTTCGCATTGACCTGGAAGACTGGAACCACAAGCACAAACATGCCCTCTACCAGAGCTTCCAGTCAGTGCCATGCACACATTCACAATATTCTGGCAAACACATGCATGAGCATCTGAATTCTTGCATAATTTCTTACTGTTCTTCTGTATGTGTTCATCAGTGTGGAAGATGAGGAGCATCAGTACCGTCTCCATGTATCAGGCTTCAGTGGCACGGTGCAGGATTCTTTCAGCTGGTACCACGACAAGCAGGGCTTCAGTACGCCAGACAGTGGCAACATCTGTGCTGAGATCTCCCACAGCGGTTGGTGGTACAACCAGTGCTTCTACGCCAACCTGAATGGTGTCTACTATAGGGTAAGTGTAAACATGTTGACCCTCACTTTTTAAAGTCAGGAGAGTTTTTACGACTGCTTACTACTACTTGATCCTGTAGGGAGGCCACTACACCCCTAAAGGCCGGGGGCCACTGGGTCCTGATGGAATTGTTTGGCACTCCTGGAGAAACTCTGACTATTACTCCCTACGCAAAGTCAGAATGATGATCCGACCGCGCAGCTTCCGAACCCGTTTGTCCCCCTGAACCACTGTTACCACGACAGTGGTTTGGATGCAAGAATTGAACCTACAGATTGTGGAAATGCCATTTCTTCTGCTATTTTAACTACTGTATACTGTATTTGCACATGGCTGGTATGTGCAAATATTCTCAAAAATATAGACTAATTTATGCTGAATATTTTTGGAAACACAAACTTTGTCCTTTTTGGGACATGGACATTTGTCACTCAGTCACGGGAAGTGAGTTCTTCCTCATTTTCTACAACTATTTTGTACATTTAGTTTGACACTTCAACACTTTTCACATCATTAGTAACTCAGTCAAAATAAAAAGGCAGATTTTATATGCTATGTTGAGAGCGTAAAAGAGGGTTGCAGCGTCTTCCACTGCGAGGAAGCATGCACAACAATGTGTCGATGTACTGTCCACGATAGCCATATGCTATTTTCCATTCACTTCATTTCAGCCAACTATGGATTTAATCAAATATGTAACCTTTTTTCCAAACTATTAAATGTATTAATCGCTCATGACAAGAACACAGAATTGTATTAGATAAAAAGACCTCAACCTGTTGATTCAGTAAGTGCTACTGTGTGACTACAGTATATGCTCGAGAAAAGATGTGCTGTTGGAGGACTGTGTATACATGTGCTATACAATAAACACTACATATACCACGTGTCACAGAGGTTGCTATTTCATATAAACAGAATATGTCAAGTTCTAAAACCAAAACATAAATGCAAATTACTTCACAATGGGGTTTACACAGACCATTATCATATAGGCAGTTTGGTGTCACTATAGCAGGCACATGTTGGGCAGAGGCAGTCTAGAGACCAACATAAAAAGGTGTTGCAAGGTGTTATAAGTTAACTTTACAATCTAAAAAAGAAAATTAAGTGTCTAGCAAGATTTTATAGATTAAGAAACAAGTGCACCTAACTCCAATGAAGCCCCAGAAGACTGGAACGCATATAGTAATAACTAACATGAGAATGTATGTAGTGGTGTACACAATCTCCTTGCCAACCCATTTTATGTGCCCTACACATCAAGTTGCACCTGATGGCAGTAAGAGCTGAATGTGGGGTAAAAGGGGCTCTTTCATTTCCTTCACTACAACACTGCACAAACACACTCTTTGACCCTTCGCACAGGCTGCCGACTCATTCTCATTCCTATGCAAGAATCTGCAAGTGCGAATAAGGGCTTTACTGTGGGGAAAAAAATCAGAGTGCACACTGGGAACATAACAGAGAACAAGCTGAGGTTTCTTCCAAACATGCATGCACACTAAAAAACACTTAAGAACTCCCAATGAGTACAAATCATTGTTTAATAAATCAAACAGAATTTTTGCTCTGAGTTACACTGTATTGCAAATATTTCTATACATAAAATAGTATCTCAATGACAAGAAGCACCTGATAGGTTGAATAGAATATATATATATATTTTTTTCATGTATCAAGTAGTAGGAAAATAAAGAGTGAAGATTAGAGAATGATTGAAAACTGTGTGGTGAAAAGCAAAAGGAAAAACTGCATACAAGACATAATCCATGGTTCTGTCCGAAGCTCTTATGGTACAGATTCTTAGAGAAATGTTGTTGTTGCGTCTTCTCATAAAACACTGTAATGTGGTCAGAAACAGACAAATATTCTTCAGAAGAACTGGGCGATACATTCATTCATTGATTGATTTTTTTGCTAAAATGTACACCACTTAAAATAATTAACCTGAACCTGAGTATCACTCACTGCGACATCTTGTATTTTCTCCTTAAATGTAAACGGCGTGTGCAGACTGAGGGGGCGGGGTGGGGTTGGGGGGGTAACTCAAGTTTTTTTTCCTCAAAAAGGGCATGGCACGTGGGCAAGACAGGAAAAAAGTGGAGCTTCCTTTGAGCTTTTGAGGAAGCTCGGGATGAAAAGGGGCCTAGGCACTGCCAGCAGTGGATATGGATAAGACACGCTCTCCATAACTCTTCCAAGAGTTAGCTGAATTCTTAAGGAAAATGCTCCACTACTTCAACTATCGATGTCAGACAATTCTTGAACATTAACAGTATTTATAAAAGCAAAAATAATTAAATAAATCAATATTGGCTGAGAAAAAGGCTAAGGTCTGATATGCAGTCAAAGGTACATTTAGATGTTAAATCCTCAGCTTACCCTGTTGACAGGAAACAGAATAACTTTGGTTTTTATTGTCAATACATCAATATATAACTGTGCTAAACAGTTTTGCCACATGTGTAGAGCACTTCTTTACCACTTTTAACACTGAACAAAGTTTGAAAAACTGCAGAGTATTACTTTAAAATAATATGAGCACAAACATGTTTGCACTTACAACTGTACAGAAACTGGACTTGGATCACATTAGAAAAACTGGAGTTTGTCTCATGCGGGAAGAAACTCACAGCTGCAAACTGTGTCACAAGCTATTCATAATGAAAAAAAGGCAAAAGTGTGTTTAAACGGTGTGCCTTATTCTGCTATCATTGCTGACACTTTACCACTAATGTGTACCACCAGTAGAATAACAGAAAGCCTTTTCAGTTGCTGCAAATGCTCATTAGTTTTTCATACACTTCTGAGAGCAGTGGACAAAAAAAACACTATCTGCTGGGACTGCTGCCACGAGCAGTATATGAAGAGATGAGTTCAGAGTGAGAGAAAGAGAGAAGTGAAATTTAAATTAAAAGGAGGAAAAATAATGCAGTATAAGCAATAATAGTTTGGATGTTGTAATTCTTCTTGTCTTGTAGTGCCAGACTGAAGGCTTTCACATTGTAGTGAACTGACTGTGCGCTTGTCTCAGCTTTGCAGCAATCTGGGGATTGAGAGAAAGAAAAAACTGACATGACTACAAAAACAGAGTGGTTTAGTATTTAAGTCTGTATATTATTTATAGTAGTATAATGCAACTACTACCTAGGTAAGAAAGCAACAAAAAGGACAAACTGTTACAGACTGCAATTTACTGTGACAGACACACAATAAAAATGCCTTTACCGTCTCGTAAAACTTGACTTGTTCCTCCAGGTACAACTGCATGACCCTGTTGTAGTCATAGATACGGTTGCTATGGAAGTGGTTCATCTCAGCTGAAGCAGAAGAGCAAAAACCAACAATGTCATGATAAACTGCAGCACTTCTGGCTCTCTCAAGCTCTGGCTGAGAAGAGTGTGGTACCTTGTAATGCGTAGGACATGGTGCTGACACGTTTAGCCATGGTGACTTTGTCCTGAGTGGTAATTTTACCAGTGGCCACTAGCTTGTCGCCCTCCTTCACCTTGTCTATGGCTGCCTGAAAGCACAAGTGATGTTATAACCCTTTCCTGAGATGTTCTTTAAAAGGTATGTGAAGAAATGTGGCAGTTATGTCGAAGTCACAGTAAGCCTTTTGACTTCTTGGTCTGCACAATTCTTTTTTAAGACTTTATGAACATTACCCTCTGATATTTTTCAAATAAATAAATCTAATCCAAGCACATAACAACATGCAAGTTAAATAATATGAGCACACAAATCATTATACTGATATACTAGATAAGGCAAAGAATTTTAAATGACAAAAATGTCTTTCTTTGTACTTTCTGGGTAACATCTGTTTTATGCAGTACAAACTATTACATTTAGTAATGTGTTAATGTTATGTTATTTCTCAAAGTTTGAATTAGTTTGCAGTAAGACCATTATGCTGCAGAGCCACATTCCCTTTAAAGAAAATGCCCTTTAAATTTGGTTTCAAATAAACGTATGTATTATTTCATGATGTACCTTATGAACACCAATGGTGTCTGGGAAGCATCCAAGAAGACCCTTATATTCATTGTTGGTCTCCATAAGGAAGTGGAGGTCCTTCTTGGGCTGGAAATGGAGCAAACAAAGACAAATACAAGAAAGCTCCGTGTAAGGAAATTGGTGACACTAAATTTGGACAAAAAAGGTTAAAACCAGAGGAGGAAAAAGCACACGGATCAGAAACTAATACAGATAACAGACAGCACACAGAGCAAATATGTCACTGAGGTTGCCTGAAGATCATGAATTCAGCTAAAAATCCAGTAAACATAAACACTGAACTGCGAGCTGGTAAAGAAAAACATACCAGTAGAATAACAGTCAATGTCAACTGTCAATTTCTGTTGCAATATGCCTCAACTCTCTGTACATAAATTCTTCTACCTACATTCTTTCCATATCCTTGAATATAGGGAATGCTGTGTGCAGCGTCTGCAGATAACGCCACAAATAAACTGCATTGTTTTAGCCTTGTAGCTCCTTAGATAAATCTAGGTCCAGACAATGACCTTCTCCAGCACCAGCTTTATCACAGATATCACTGGACTACATACAACAATTCTACAGGAGCATTAATAATGTGTCTGGAGCAGCTCAAGCTTACCAGACGAATCCTCCCTTTGAAAGCTGCTGGGACATAAAAAAAAACCCCAGATATAATTTTATAACACACTACACTGTTCAGACTACAGAGAATGTTATGTTGTTAGCTAATTCACATTCAAATAGGAGGTTAAAAAGGAAATACTAGAAATAAGTTTTCCTGTGACTTGTTCCTTTTTAAATTTCACAAGCAAGACGCTGGATTTTGTGGGTCATTAAGAGCCAAAACTAGGATGTAAACACTTAGAGCAAGCAGGAAATGTTCACAGATATTGTGGATTTGTGGAATGTGGTTGATAAAAAGGCCTAAAATAAATGTATGACCTTTGAGATGCCAGAGGCTTAAAAGTGATGTTACCCTCCCTTGTCCTTGAAGGGAAACAAGTGACAGGATCTGTGTTGACAGTTAAGATTTCTAAAGAATGCCCACAGGAAGAAAACTGTTCTGCAACTTAATAATGTAGCAGTTATATCACAGTGTGTTACGACAACAGTCAAAACCTACCTGTTCTGCAACCAGTTGAGCTATCTCCTCATATGTTTTTCCTGCAGCTGTTAAAGCATCGGTCAGAGTCGACTCCCCTACAGCAAGAAAGGGATTAAAATATCTCAGTGTTTCTTAACAGTATCTGTTTGTCAATTTGATTCAGATTTCCACATAACAAATGACTGCATGCGTTTCTGCCATTACTGTTATGATTAATACAACACAGTGAAAAGACAACTAACAAGTGCCTGCAACTAAGGAATTTAAAATAATATTTGATGTTGTATTTGTATTCAGCACCTTGGTACCCGCTGCTGGTGAAGACGGACGAGAGGTTTTGGAAGGCTTTGCCGATTCTCTGGTACTCTTTTGGCAAAGCTGCAGAGGGGAACAAATGAAACATGAACGGAGATGCACACATTGTGTGCATTAAGTTTTTTCAAGTTGACAAAACACTACACATAATGAAACTATCTTTAATATAAACAGTCATTACAGCACAAAGTGAAGGTGTGGTCTATGTGCGGTAAAACATGTGTTTAGCTTCAATGCAGCGTTTACGTACGGCCTGTGCATCTCTTCCAGTGCTCGTGTCCCACCGTGAGAATTTCCTTCACACTGTCATCCATTGATTTGGTAAACCTGCTGAACTGATCACATTTTTGTTCCCTGTGGACAAGCAACATGTTGATACAGTAAACAAAACAAGGTGACCATGAATGAACACAGTTAACGTCGGCACGTTTGTGCTCTCTGTTGTGGATTAGAGCAAAGTTTGATTAAACTCACACTTCTATAGGATCCAGGTCGGGAGCTTCTGGCTCTATCGTGGCGAAGATCATAACTCCCACTGTCTCATCCTTCTCCGCTTTTCTCTTCCCCATTTTCCAGTCCTGCTCCAATTAATTATACACTTTAATTAAGCAATAAAAAATCTCAAAACATTTTATATTTTAGTAATCACTGATTATCTTGTTCAAAGTTTAAGCAGATGTTTGAAGACAAATCAGATACACTTAGAATTTTCATCAAATAGTAATAAAAGTAAGCAAGCTAATCAAGTGTCTTATATATAACTTAAGATTTTAACGTAGAAGTAGTGGAAGAGGCACAACACACCTTCTCATCCTTGTAGGTGAGGAAAAGCTGGAATACTTCACTATTGGAAATAACTGGGTGCCTGCACATCCTAGTCATCCAGCCCTGCAACCGCTCCATACGCATCTTAATAAATTCTTCCTCAAAACGCCCTGGAATAGAGGGGAGGATACAAAGAAATCATTTAATTGAAAGCCATGTTTATCCTCTTTCTTTAAAAATGAGTCTTACGTTAGTTATTCTCAGATTCAGTCACTAACCTGTCACTTGCTTGTCTGGTAAAGAGGGGATAGGGATCGCTGACCCAAACTTGTCCAGGAGCCTCTCATACAGCCAATCAAAGTGCTTGTATCTGTGATTGACTGGTCGGTTTGTGGTCTGTAAACAATTAACATGACATTACCAGCACTTTAAGTTATGTCAACTGAGGAAATTATTACTTTAACTACTACAAAATACTGAGATATGCATTTTGAATTAGCCCTTCTCTGAGGCGAATTACACTTTTGCAATTATGTTGCAACACTGAAAGTTTGAAAAGTGCTACTGGGTACTTACATTGGGTGCGATTTGATACTCGATGTAGCTCTTCAGGCCATACATCTTTGAGCCTTTCTTGGGATCAGCCACCACACAGTCTAGCTGGGCTTCGGGGTAAGCCCAAACTGGACCAACTTCTCCCGTCTGAGCATGTCAGATTTAGAAATGCGTTACTCAGCATTTTATGGTACATGGCAAGTAAACATAAACTGGCAAAAAAGAGGGAACCATGTCAAACCATGCTGTAATAGTGCTAAATAGACTGTAGGAAGAATAACATATTAACACATTACATATGAGTAATGATAAAGTTTGCATTTCAGTCAGATGGGTTAAATTACTTCATAATTTCCACTGATGAACAAATAATGACATCTGTTTATATACTGTAGACTAGTGGGAAGGATATTTGAAGGTAACCTACATAGATAGGTAGCTTGTCTTTGCCCTTAGCAAGCTGTTTGCATAAGAGGTAGAGCTCTGGACCAGACTTGGAGAACCCAGGGAACCTGCTCAAAGAGAAATGACAAAGTGTGAAAAGTGATGGTTCTGATCACTCTTTAACTTCCACACAGTGTCTCGTTCAAAGCAACTTTCTGTGGCCCTGGACAAGTTTGTGCTTGTGCTCTAGTGGCACCTACCTCAACCATTAATAACACACATTTCTATAATATATTATTTGTTGTATATGTGGCTTTTAATATTCCAACAAGAACAAATGAAAAGTATGGCTTAGTCCAACAACATAAATTGAATACAGTATATTATTAAGTTAATCTATAATAATGTACAAGAAATTCTGTGAGTGACACTGACATTACTGGAACCAATAAACATAACTTTTAATACATTTAACACACTCGTGTTCTTTCCCATTGCTTGTCAAACACTGTTCTGTCTCTAAAATTTTCGATAAAAACACTGAGCACTACTTATTAGGCAAGAGTTTTATTAACTCTTACTTGTTGAGGGAGATTTTCATTGAAGTCGCGTGAGCTCCTCCTCTCTGCATCGCTCCACCATCTCCAGATTCTGACTCGGTGTAACCTCCAGTGGACTTCACGTCATCCCACTCATCATCCCACTCATCATCCTCTGCTCCTGAGGCCACATGCGTTGTAAGTTTTAAATCACAGCAATGACAAAACCTACATATTATGCATTCAACAATCTACTGTGTAAGTGAACAAGAAGGAAGTACAAGCAGAAGCAGGCAAGTGGCTTGTAAAAATTCACATCTGATGTGTCAGAAATAACTGATAACTACTTTATTTTATTATTTAACACTAAGCATTGTCTTAAACAGATTTGTCCAGGTAATGGATGCACTAGTTGAGGGCATGCGGCACTCGTCTAGAAACTCACAATCAAAAGCAGCACATCTGTACACAACAGTTTCAAAATGCTTCGTACTTGGACTTACTCAATTTTCATTCCTAGAAACTATTAAAAGGGCATGATTTGTATAGCATGATTTCCCAAGGTCTTTTCACTTTCGAAAGGCGTCTCTGGGGTGTTAGGCAAATCATAAACTCTGAACTGCAAAGACCAACCACAAAAAACATTTCCATACACACAAAATAGACCAGAATGACTTTCTGACATAGTGTGACATAGTGATAGAAGCACACTATTTCAGAGAATATAGAATGTAAAGTCTGCTAAACTACGAAATACATCATTATTAAATTACAGTTAGCTGGTGAGATTGTCACAGGATTACCTACAGCTCCATCTACCTTCCCTTTCCTGCCTGTTTCTTGCAGTTTAAATATCCATGTTGATCTTAATTCATTTGTTATTTATGTCAGTTTGTTAATTTATATAACTGAAGCAGTAGTTAAACCCAACCCTGATGGAGACAAAAAACACATAACAGCTAAACTAATTTTGAACGTACATGCGTAGGGTGTAAACAGGGTGTAAAGCAATCGTCTGAAAAATGTATTACATGTGTTTTGCTTTTCTCAACTTCATTCTTTAGTTCTTAACAGTTTCACATTGCATGTGTCAGATGCACAATATAAGCCAGTAACATTCCTCTTAAATGTCAAACGCCAGTCACAATTAGCACTTCTCTACATCATAATGTAGTTATTATAGAGTTAACTTCAAAATGCAAACTAACCACCTCACACACATGCTTTTAACAATGTAAATCATTCCCTAAAGTACTTTCTGTAAACTTGCTGGAAATCTGTTTTTATGAGTACTTATTGCCATTCCACACACAGAAAAACACGCATTAGGAAAAAACTTCCACCAGGTGATATACAGGATACCTGTGTAATCAATAAGGTAAGGATATGGGCAGATGCCTTTGGGAAAAGAGAAAGAAATTTCTATTAATTCTTCCCCTTGTCATTTATTCCTTCTGTTCCCTGCTCACAAAAACAACTGGGGAATTTAAGAAAAAGGTCAAGTAATTTATCATTCTGAGTCATGTTTGAGGCTAACTTTTCCATGGTCTGGCAAAAACAGAGTCATGACTTGACTGTCCTGTCCACATACTGAAGCATCTCTGTGGAGAGACTGGGACTGAAGACTGAGCAGAACCACGTCCCGGAGTTAAAGTGTCTGGGTAAAATAGCATTTGCAAACAATAAGTGCTGGATCATTTTATATAGTATATTGGTATATTAGGTATTTCAGTTCAGATCAGTATACTGCCAGACTGATGGCGATGCAAACTACAGCACCACTTTTCATTAATTCCAACCTGTTTAATCTTACGAGTGAACATAAAAATGTTTGTTCAAGATTTAAAGTTAAGGGAAAAGCTAAACATTAGGTATTAAGCACATTTTAAAATCCTTACAGACTTTTAAGTTATCTTGTCTTATGACCGAGACACTTATCATCCTTTCTGATAATCTTCTCAAATATTCAGGAAATTTTTCCATTTCATTTTTCACCCAAACATAGAGCTTCCCCACACGTCCAAAGACCTTGAGTGTGGGAAAAGAAAAGAAAAAAAAAAAACTGATGGCAAATGTGTTGTGTACTAAAACACTGAATGCTATCACAATAATACAAAACGTCTTAAAATAAGGTTGACTGATGAAACTGTACAACACAATTTATAAAGCATGATCTTGCTTAATTTGAATAATTAATGAATTAAGCTCAAACCTCCAAAGGGCTCATTGTTAATTGTTGGCTTTTTACAACATCATCCAGCAGGTATTTATTCTACCCTGCCCCCACAGTGACATTTTTAAAAGCAAACTATCTGCAAACAGTAAGCTAAACTGTTCAGTGTGTAACCATCTCATGGCTGCAACCATGTTATGCCATCATGTTATACTTCAAAGGCAAGTAGATGCATTGTGTATGCAGCACAGTCTTTAGGTCATCCTGCGGTTTTCAACAGCAGTACTGAGTAGTACAAGATCAACAAGATTGAAACTTGTACTTTGTATATGTCACCAAAACATATGCAGGGCTCTGGACACATACTTTTTCTAACATCAGTTTCTCCATAAACTCTAAGCGAAAAGCTGGTCTTACCTGGGCCCTGGTACGCCTGAGGGTGCCCATGTGATACAGATCCCCAGGGATCAGCAGCACTTTTTCCAGTCTGGGTACCCTCTGGATTGGATGCCCAGTTGTTGTTGGAGCCCCCAGAGGGGTCCGCGTTCCACACCGACCAGGGATCATTACCATTACTAGCCTAGAGGAGACAGAGAGAGAAAATGTGAGGGATAGAAGAAGCAGAGAAACTGCAGACGAAGTATGGAGAGTGAGAACACGGAGTGGAGCCTGCTTGGTTTAGAGTCTGTTTAAAGAGAATCTGACAGCAGTTTTAAAACAACATGCTTTTTCCAAACACAAGACGCCGAGCTGTCCTGTTAACAAGAAGCTAATGCTGATAATCTATCAACATGGTGAGGGCAGTGTGGTTTGTGGTGTAAGCTAAATGTTTTTAACACATGCACCAACTGCAAATACATACAATACAAAAATTGCATATTTGAAAAAGTCACATGCTTACAACGACGAATGTACAAAGTCACACACAAAAACTACCACTGTCAAGTCCATACACACTGTCTGGAGTAGACTGAGTATATGCTATATGTCATGCTTGCAAGTCAGGCATACTGTATACACCACTATTGGGGAGACATGCAACATGGTGTGCGTCTGTGTGTGTGTTGCAATTAGCTTAATGATAAGAAACCAATGCTGCCTGAACACCAAACTAGTACCAAACCAGTAGTTTCAGAGAAAATTGCAGCAATGACACTGACGAATACATGTTACTGCAGGAACATCACCCTGACAGTATTTTCCAAGCATAGCAGCACATTTATAACATTTTATATAGAAGTCAAAATACAAAACTGATGATTTTTATTAACGTGATTCTGATCATCACTTTGTGTATGTGTTCGAGTCTAGTGTGATTAGTCAATTGTACGTGAAATATAAGGACCACAAAGTCTGATCTGTAAACACTTTTAGCATGGTGCTGATTCGTTCAATTTATATAAAGGGTGTGGGAGCTGATAGGTTGATAGGTGATGTGTAAGTATCCATGTGTCTCCAGTGAGGTGAATGGAGAAGATGAGATCATGCTTTCTCTAGGTAGTGGGAGGGGGAATTTACTAAAGCAGACCAATCAAAGTGGAGGGGGCACGACGCAAGGTAGGTGGTAGGGCTTGGTTTCATGCCACTGGCCATGCCCACCACCCCCAGCTAGCGGTTACCTCATCAGGGGACGAAAGGTAGGGGGAAACTGGGGTGTCAGGGGTGTCCGGCTGGGGACTCAAGCCCCCAGCATCCACCTTAAGGGGAAAAGAAGGTGACATCATCACAAAGCACTGGCAGTGAAGGTTTACAGGGTAGGTAAAGACGATGCTGGTAACATATGTGTATGCATGAGGCTGTGAGAGCGAGAGAATGAAGCATAAGGCTGACACATTTCCTGCCTTGACTCAACCACCTACTGTGACCAAATTTCTACTGATCCAGCAGTACACTCATTTTTGTGGAACTTCCTGTCTGCTAACAACAAAACGTTCTATTTTACAGGAGCCAGAAACCGTCCCGTTATAAATGACAAGACCACGGTGACCATCTTCTACAGCACCTGTTCTCACTTCTGCATCGCTGGGGTTCACACATGCTGCACAAACGTCAGTAAAGCTCTGTCATCACTTACTTCTGCTTTTTGCTTGTTCTTTCGGCATCACCCCAGTACACATTAATTTGAATGAATACTGGGAACATGACAGGCGTACTGTGAATGGCATTGTTGTATATATCTTTGCATAAATCCCCAGCACTTTAGAGAAGTCAAAGATGTATAGTGCTTTAAGATTGATTATATAGATTATAGAGCAAACATAATGCATAATATGCTAAACATGCATATGATACCAATAAACACATATCTTCATTAAGTGGGTGCATTACTTGGTTTTGTGCAGGTGCTGATGTGGGAGCATAGGCATCAAAGAAGGACAGGTCTGTAGATGCAACATTTCCCCCCGCTGGAGTAGTTGCTGTGGTTCCTGCTCCTGGGAACGATGGGAATGCCTTACCCAGCTACAATAAAAAGAACAAAGGACAAAAAACAGTGCAATTACAAATCCAGATATTCCAGTGCCATTCCCTGGCTTTGCAAACTGGGCTTTTAACTTCTCATTGTTTCAAAACATGTGACACAGCTGGCAAACAAAATTAACATTTAAACCAGCTTCGCCATATGCCAATATAAACATCCAGCAGCTAATCCCGACGGCTATTTTTGGAGCAAATATTGCAAATCTTATTCTCACCAGTAGAGTGCACTGAAATAGAAAGTAATGTGCTTGAGAAACAGGCCTGATGTTTTTCATTAGATATTACATAAGCATATGCATTTGTCATCAGTGGGCTTTTTTATGACTTGAACACAGAATCAAAACAGTCTAGGGGCAGCTGCAGAGGTAACATAAGGTCAGACAAACACACAAATCCACATGAGCTTCTTTTGCATAGCTAAGCAGACATTTAATATCAATCTCACTCTTGTACACACAGAGACCCCACACTGTTAGATGTTGTAGTAAGTGTTGTTTAGAGTGAGGCTAAACTGACTTTACTTGTAATCAAACTGTCGCTGTCTCATTGTTAATGTCTTTGGCATGAATCATGTCTCCATGATGAAGTCAGAGTTACTGGATCAAACTGGACACACACACACACACACACACAAACAACCTAATCAGCAAAACCCTGAGGGAGGCATATCCTGTAGTGATTTTAGTTTCAGGCAAGTCACTGCACCATGCTTATCCTTAAACATAAATAGAAGTATCTTACTGACAGAAGCATTGAGAAGTTGAAATGATAAATTGTGCTCTGACGTTTAACACATTCAAAGTAGGAGGATGTGAGGTGTCTGTTAGGAAATCACCACCATTCACTAAGTGACTATCTCACCTCAATGTAGTCTTCTGGCACCAAGCCGATCTCCCCTCTCGAGTTCTGTGCTTCAATCCAGCCCCCTCCAATATTCTAAAATACAGTCAAGACGCAGAAACATGTTAGCATCAGTGGACGAGACTGACTGAGGCCACCAGAGATTAGGTGCCTGCATCATATGGGAAAAATCTAATTAAAAGGAAATCTGACAATATGTTGACATACATTATAGTAACTTTATTACTCAAAAACCCATTTTGCATCCAGCTGTTCAGCTGTTTGAGCTTTTGCACTGGTAGTGAGAGCAGATGCTCTGTAATGAGAGAATAAAGCTTGTTTTGTTGCTGTGCGCATGAGCCTATTAGTCATCTGTGAAAAGTCAATTTAAATCGATTTATTTACTTCAATTTCACTTACAGTCAGACTTTAGACTGAATTCATTTTGATGCAAGTCAAGGACTAATTGCTACAAGTACTGCTGTTCACTCTACTGCAACAAAACTTACTAATACTGCATGAAGTAATTGAAAGGAACATGAACTTGTGCAGAAACCCTGGTTAGAACTTCAGGTTAAAGCAAAAAAACATGGCAGTAGCCTGGTTAGTATCTGCAAAGTGAAAACTCCACAGTCAGTTTCTTTACTTTGTTAGCGAGTTTATTAGCTTTGACCTTGATAGGGCGGCACACAGTGTGTGACCTTTGAACTGTTGATGAATAGATGTAATGACATCATGTTTGCTTGCTCGCTTTTTTCCTCCTTTTGCCCTTCCTTCCTCTCTGTGTTTGTGACACTCATCAGTTCTAAACAACCTTGGATCATGTGAGTCAGACCTTTATAGGACTGTTAGGGTTTTTAATAACACAGCTACAGAAAGAGCATTTAAATTAGAGGCTCCAATACACAAAGCTATTACAGTGAGCTTATTCTAAATTCTGAGAAAGAAACAAAACTTCACAAATATTAAATTAAATTTAATTCAAATTCTTACTGACACAGGTGCAGTGCAGCTGTAGCTACTCTAACACAGCACCCAGTGACAGTAGACAGAAGGACAGTAGAGGCATGCTGGGATGGATTCACCTGGTTAGTGATAGTGAGTGTCTCGCCTTCTTTCACTGTCAACTCGTTGTTTCCAGGCTCAGCGGTGAAGTCATATAAAACCTGTGCCTGGACACAATCAAATAAAAAGACACAATGATTACTGCATGTTTGATGGACACCTGTTTGAAACACTTAACACATAAGTAAATATGTAAATGTGTTCACACATTTCAGGACACCCTGCACCCTCCACAGTAGTCAAGCAAAGTGAAGTAGGGACACAGTAAACCGGTCAAACTAGTTTTTTTTCTTCTTATGCTGACTCTTATCTAGGCACCAATATCAACCAAAAGAAGACCAGAACCATCATGTTACCTCACTGGAGCCTGCAGTTCTTCTCACACTGAGCCACATCCAGTAATGCGCGCCCTCCCCCCACAGCCCCATTGGCGCACACACACTCAGCCAGGTGTGAAAACTATTCTAAATATGTATTTGATTTTCACAGTTTACATGACAACTAGTTTTTAAGTCTACCCAGTAATTCATTTTGATACATTTGAATATTCAAACTCAATTCAACAACCAGTTCTTATCTAAACTAAAAAGTCATTATGTCATATGTTACCGATAAAGTATTAAATTTACAGTGTGTGACTAACTTTGTTCATTAACGAGTGAAGTGGAATGCAAGGTTATTTGCTCTTCATCAAACAGAGATCTATTTTCATGCCTGAAGCCTCCCGGGAGTCAAACAAGCTCGATGATGTTTTTAAACAGGAACTACATGACAGCAAGAGTCACGTCTGTTTCTGGCCGCAACCTCAGTTATTGTTTTATGTAGTGAAAGCACTTTGTTTCTGTTTTGGAGTCTAAGTGGGATGATGATGACTTAGATTTTCCAGGTGAAAGAGCTCTGTAGCTTAATGACATGTTGTGAATTGAACAGATGTTTTCTAAAATTAATGTAATAATAACAATAATAATAATTAATCTGAATTAATGACCATTACAAGCCCATATATACTGCGCTGAATAAATTAAGGCGTACACACGCAAAATACCACATTTCCCAGAATTCCACAGAGGTAGCAATGACCCGCACTGGAAAGGTAGTAAAATGTCACAAGACACTTTCTTAATGAGACACATTTTCCATGTAGAGTACAGCAAAAACATTCATTTCACATTTACCGTATTTACGCGTGTTGTAAGCCTCCATTAAGCGCCTCAAAACCAGATTACGGAACTGTTTTTGACTTTAAATATGTCGTTTATCGAGTGAAGTGTTCACTGTGAACTAATGCGAGAAACTACGAGTCCATAGTACTGTCGGTAAAAAAGAAATGTCAAGCGAAACAGAAGGAAACTACACATCAGGGTTAAAGCAAAATAGCCCAGAGAAGTTGTCAGACCTACCTTTAGCGCCATTGTCGCAGCATTGATCAATCATTACAAAAAAAAACAGGCCCTGTGGTTTTCAGGATTTCAGTCCTCAGCTGAGCATTTCCCCCGCTGCTTTTCAACTGAACAAAACGCAGTGTGTCCTCCCGGTGGAGAGCCGCCGCGCCGCGCCGCACGCTTCAACACACGCCTTCAACAGTTTTCTCTTTTGAAAAAAATCAAATAACTTGGGAACAGGACGAGTTCAGGGCGACAGAAAGTTTTGCACGGCGCAGTGAGCTACTGACAGTAGAGAGGGTGTGACTGGCTGCACCGCGTAGAGAAACCGGAAAGGTAGTCTCGCTTCGCTACGGACCTCCAAGACATGACCACTGAAATAAACTCGCACTTAAAGCCACAATGTAAAGAAACTATAGAACTTAGATAATGCCATACATAGACTTCAAAACAATACAAAGGGCAATTAATTGTCTCAAAGAAAACCTAAACAATAACGGCAATAATAGCATCAGTTAAATTTCAAAACATTCAAACTTTTCTTTTACAAACATATGAAAATTATTTCTAATGACTTTTCTGCCGCTTATTAGGCCATTTTCCAAGCTAACAGAGCTTTACAAAGGTTCCTACTGCATTACACTTATAGGCTATTGTTTTTTTATTCTACTGACAAGACTACTACTGTGGTGTATTTACTGACAATGTTGTTGACAGCTCACAGCTGGCAAAACGGCTCAAAGGGAGTGACCCTGAACTAATTTTTTATGCTTAAGTCGGCCTCTGCTGGGATCATTGTAGTATTACATTATAAACCAGGAGAAAAGTTTAATATCATTGTGGTTAGATATGTTTCCAGTTCCTAAGTTACACACAGCTAAAACTAATACAGTCTAATAAAACAGTCAAATATTTTGTCCACACCATTTATGATAATTAGGATATGCTAAATAACAAAAACATCTGAACTAACACAGTTTGACACTACAACACTGTCACCTGGACACAGGTGACCGAACAGGCCCAGGGGCCCAAGAGGTGAGGAGGCTCCGAGGCCAGAGCTACTAGTGAGTGTTAATATTTCTTGTTTGAAATTCACAAAGCTTAGTTAAAAAACACAAAATGAAACATGCAGAAAGAGACAAAAAGAAAAAAAAACAACCAAAAAGACATGATATTTTTCAATGGAAATTCCTAAACATATTAATAAAATGTAAAAATAAATAAGATGCTGATGTTAGATAGGAGCAGTGACAGCTGAAATTAAAGGATTTGAAATATCTTTTGACAATTTGACTTTCAGTTAATTCAGTGTAAAAGCTGAAAGTTGTTGAAATCAGTCAATAATTTTTAACTCTGATTTTCAGCCCTGTAGCCACGTGGATTGTCTGTGTGTATGTATTCATATTGGAATATTTGTGCTTTCAGTTAAAAAGTAAAAAATGTTAAGGTATGATTTGATGTGTGGAGGCTAAAAGCGTCTAAAATGCGAAGCACCAGCGATAGTAGAAGTTTTGTTCTATAAATAATAATAAATATATAAATATGAGAATATGAGTGTGCATATGAAAATTCAACACTAATGTTTACAGCAGTGGTGAGGACCTGAATACACTCAAAGAATGGCCACATTATTCACATAAAATTTTGATGAGAAGGCGACAAATAGAGGGATAAGAGATAAGAGGGGATACTTTTCATTTTGGCTTGAAAAGCACACCTTTGATTCCTGCTGCCTCACTTTCTCTTACATCTTACAACACCTGTGTCCGGCAGTGGTCTCATTTGTCTGTCAGTAGAGAAGTGCAACTGGTGCTCATAGCAATGAGGGAGGGGTTTGGGGGTGGCGTATTGCTGAAAATAGACAGAGAGAGGGTGTATGCGTGTAATCATGGGAAAATCTTTTTTTTTTCTCACTGCTTTGACATTAAAAACAGTGAAGTTGTAGATTAAATAATGAGGAAATCTTTAGTTTGCACAAAAATTATAATGTGAGTGAGCTCACAGTCAAACTCCTGCACCGTGTTTGTTGCTCCACGAGGGCAACTGGTAGATGACTGAGCTCTTTTTACCTGTATCACTAGAGTTCATCTAGCAGCGCAGGTGTGTCGCAGGGTGGGAGGGTGTTTGGCAGCTCCACAGGCCGTGAGTTCAGTTTGAAGATTTCCAACTTAACAGAGACATCATGCGCTCTCTGCTTCCTTTCCTCTGCCTGTTCCTGGCCTGGAAAGAAGGAGCTGGGGCATCGGACCCCGCCATGCCCTTCATGGTGTATCTGGACCCAGACAATCAGGTCTGCTTGAACTGGGGCTTCGATAGTCTGCGAGGAATAATTATATTCAAACTGGCAATCAACACGACAGGCTGGGTGAGCATTGGCTTGAGTCCGAATGGAGGAATGAGGGGATCAGATATCGTCATAGGGGGCTTCGGACCAAGTGGAAACTATTTCACAGTAAGTCAGCACCATGTACATAATACATCATACAAATGTAGCAGTGTGTTTCCACTTTATACTGTGTTGCAAGAAAACTACACTACAAGTATATTTTTTCATGTTTTGTAGCAAAAAAAAACGATTTTATCTTTCTGGTGCTGAAAATGTTTTGTTTTTCATCCATTAGGACTATTATGCAACAGGGAACTCCATGCCTTTGGTGGATACACATCAGAGCTACACTCTCCTGTATCTGTCTGAAAGCGAAGGTCAAACCGTCATGACTTTTCAGAGGTCCACTCAGACATGTGATGACCAAGACATCCAAATTACTGTGAGACATTTTTTTTACTCTCTCCCTACCACATTCTGCATGTACTGTATGGGGGTAGATGCAAAGCTGATAACTGTGACAATGATTTTAAGTAAAACAAATATCGGTGAAGAGCAGCAGGAGCTGTTGTCGCTCTTTGCACCAGTGAAGTTTGATTGCAAAAATATTACACTGATCAGAAAATATCAGGTTGAACCTTTATATGGCATTAAAGCAAGATGATCAAACTAACAATACTGTATAAAACTAACAAACCATGTTGTGTAAGAACAGGAGGAACATTGTCCCCTTTACCTGTTTTCAATACAGAACATGGCTACAGGCCAGCATTTACTCATTACACCTTACTTAAACTTTGTTGTTTTTCACCATGGAACCTCAACCCATATCACAAGCTGTTTTTTCTTTAGTATTGAGGATCATTGTTTGTAGTATGAGTTTTGTGTTGTCCAGCCAATTCTCTACATAAAGCTCAAGTTTCCTGCTTGAATCCATGTAATATCTGTTTTGATCATTCTTTTGTTAGGTTCCCTTGAACATTCCCTTACATTGTCTTGGATAGGGTGTTCTCAGACACAAATACAATGGCAACAAGCCACACAAGAGGCACATAATGTTTCCCATAGAACACCTGAAATGCTATATGGTTTTAGTAATACAAACCTGTCCATACATGTTAGTATTTGTGCTTGTGCACAGTAGGTTTAAGTAAACTTAAAATAATTAGTTTTTAAGTTATATAAAGACTTGATTTTTCAGTTTTGAATACAGGAATGTGCCAACATCCCTTTGCCCCTAATGAAAGCTTTTTAATGTTGTTCTCTCCATCCCTTTCACAGGCTCAACCCGTTAAGCTGATCTATGCGTATGGAACAACAGATGATATCACTTACCATGGTGCCCGCAGAGGCACCAAGGAGGTCAACCTTCTCAACTACATTCCCAGGACCTCCTTACCCACCCACAACTATCTTAATGTCACAGTGAACAATGTAGGAATAAGTCAATATGACACAAGTTTTTGCAAAAACATTGGGAATTTCTTTTGCCCATTCTCTAATTCCAGAACTGAAATGCACTATTTCTTTTAACACTTTCATCTCTGTGTTTTACAGATCACTATCCCTCCTGTTCAAACCTACTATCACTGCAAGGTCATGAACTTTTCAAACTTAAATACAAAACTTCACATATTTCAGGTAATCATCATATTTTGATCACTCATTTGATAAAACTACAACAAAAGCACCATGTAGATAACTCTTATTTATTCTTTCTTAAGTGCGGGAGAGTAGACATCACCTAATACAAAACTAGTCCCTAAAGTGAAAAACTGAATATATAAATGCCCCAAAAGGAACATGATTTTCATATTTGATTTTCCCGTCTCTTCATCCATTATTTTTTGAACCTTCTGTACAAAATCTCTTCTCAGATTGAACCAGTGATTGAAAACTATGGCATTGTTCATCACATGCTCCTATACCATTGCCCCTCCTTTGTGACTGAAACGTATGACAAGCCGTGCTACCAGGGAGACATAGGAGACGCCTGCTTCCGGGTCGTGGCAGCATGGGGAGTGGGAGGAGAGGTAAGGGAAGATCAAGTGTCCATACTCTGGTTTTAGCCATCTTTAAACTACTAGCTTTACTTTGTTGTGTATTGACAACATTTGATGACATCTGACAATGCGCTGATCCCCAGTTTATCCCTGAAACCACAGGTAATGACGCTTCCAGAAAATGCAGGTATTCCAATAGGAGGAGGGGGAAGTGCTTTCTACAGGCTGGAAATCCATTACAATAATCCCAACATTGAAGCAGGTCTGTACTATATGTTTTTTCATACTGTCTAAAAACAATGTATTTGTTCTGTGAGGGATTAAATTTATTGCATGTGTTGCTTAAATGTGGAATTGAAATCAATTAGCTGATAGAAGAATATTAATCTATTTTATAAAATGTTTTTCATTTTTTAAGCAGAATTGGTGAAACATCGATCATTTCCTGGTTCCAGCTTGCGTAATCTTTTTGGGTTTTGGATTCCTGATGGGAAAAAATAAACATTTTACTTCTATAAAGTTGAGAGACTCACAGAAGGCCAAAAGTGATGATGAAAGCACCAGAAGTTTAGATTTACTGATTTTTAGTCCCTGCTATGGGAGAAGTGCCAAAAATGTTAGGCACCATATATTTGCCATCTTTTAGCATCTAAAAGCGTCTTTTAAACCCTTCCTGTCTTCTACGTGCACACTTCTCGTAAGCACTAAACCTCCAGTTTACAACACAGAATGTCTCTAATACTGTTCAAGCCCAGACTGAATTACGCTGATGATATCATCAGTATACACTCATGAAAAAGCAATATTATATAAATAAATCTTTATTTCTTTATTCTGTATCACATGCTCAAAATGCATTTTTAAACTTGTATCTCTCTCTACATAGGCAGGAGGGACAGCTCAGGACTAAGACTGTACTACACAACTCAACTCCGACAGCATGATGTGGGCATCCTGACTGCTGGTCTGCTTGGATTTGACAATTTGGAATACAACATTCCTCCAAAAGCCGCTCAGTTCCACACCTATGGTGTGTGTAATACCACTGTCCTGTCTCAGGTATGCAGTGGTTGAATATGAGTTGTAAACAGAAGGTGTGGTTATTAGAAACATGTAAATAGGTATTTTTGTTGTTGTTTATGACAGTGTTCCTGATCATATTTACTTTCCATTCCTAGCTTGTGAACCCTATGCCTGACCTTCAAATGTTTGCTTTGATATTGCACACTCACTTGACTGGGAGGAAAGTCAGAGTTGGCCAGTATCGGTGAGAAAGAGACACTGGAGATTTGCTTCATATCAGTCAATATATATATATATATATATAAGTTGAAGAATTAAAAAAGGACATTCATATAGTATAATCTGATTTGATATGTACGTAGATCCTGTGCACAGGTTTACATCTTGTAAACATTGTGTTACTCTCATTTCAAACACCTCGGGCTACATAGAAATGGAAAACAAATCGACTTCTTGGGCTTGGATGAAAACTACAACTTTGAGCTACAGCAACTCACAAGTTTGGGAAACATAAAGACTGTCAAGCAGGTAGTCCTTCATTGTAATATATTACAATCACATGTCTTAAAGGCATTTATTAGTATTGTATTATTTGTTTGGGCTGTTAAAACCTACTAAATAATATTAAAAGTACTATATAAATTATGATACCACATTACTTGTGTCACTACAGGGTGATGACATTGTAGTGGAGTGCACCTACAGTACTCTCAATCGCACTGGAGTCACTAAGGTATGTTTATACTGTATGAGCTAATTTTATTACGCACACATATTGTGTATACACATTTTATATATACACTCTATTTCCCAAAGTATTGGGATGCTTGCCTTTACACACACACACACACACATGAACTTTAATGGCTCCAACTCTTCTGGGAAGGCAGTCGACAAGGTTTAGAAGTGTGTATCCTTCCAGGAGAGCATTTGTGACATCAGGCACTCATGTTGGACGAGAAAACCTGGTTTACAGTCTCTGCTCTAATTCATCCCAAAGGTGTTGAGGTCAGAGCTCTGTGCAGGCCAGTCAAGTTCCTCCACACCAAACTCACTCAACATCATTTGGAAAGGTGTCCCAATACACCTGGCAATATAGTGTACTGTATATATACATTTTCATATGAACTTGTGTCATTTAGTACAATCTAATCTAATCTCTGCTGCTGAAATACTACATTCCTTCTTGTGCAAAATATGTACAATTATGAGGTACATTTATTGTAGAAAATATTTTACTCTGTTGATTTTGTAACTTTGGGTTGGGCTGCTCAGCTGGCTCAGCAGTATATATCCCACTGGAAGTTTTTCCACCTTTGCCAGCTGCAGTGATGTGTACATATCAGTAATTATAATACAACAATATTATACACATTATTATGAAATGTATATTGAGTTCTATTACTTTTGGTACTTTAAGAATATTTTGATATTAATATATTTGTACTAACTTCCACCACTGCGTGTTTCACATTTTCTCCTACAGATGGGTCTAGCAACCACTGATGAGATGTGTCTGGCCTTCATGTTCTACTATCCTGCAATGAAGATCTCCACGTGTATTAGCCATCCAAATACAACACAGCTATCAAACACGAGCTACCAGTAAGACCTGATGCAATCCTTCTCATGACATTTCTACTGAGGTTGAATCTAGCCTTAGTTCTGGTTTACAAACAGCTGACAGGTTACGTTGCACATATTGTTTTGCATGCTGATATACTGTATTTCGTTATGCTCTTTGTCAATTCTAATTTCTATTGTGTTATAATTTCTGACAGGATGTCTGACAATGAAATTGCTCAGTATGAGAGTTTGCTAAAGACACTACCACAAGCTCAGCTGATCTCTGATGAAGATGTAAGTAACAGTCTGGTGTCTTTTCTTTGCTACCTCCAATGTCCGTATAGAATTGTAATTTGTAATTTATATTTTGTAATTTAATAATTTGTATCTGTCTATCTATCTATTTCTATCTATCTATGGTCCTTGATTTGTCAACGTTTAAATTATTCTTTCTATGTGTGTAGGTTAAGTGATATTTAAGTTGAAGTCACTGTCAAAAAGGATTTGATGATTTTTTTTAAATGCTTGTTTTGCGCAGTATCATAAAAACGTTTCATATTTTCTTTTCAACAGACCAACATCCGATTTTACCAAAATGGCGTTGTGATGAAGATGATGAAGACTCCAACTGTCACTTGTCAGAGTAATTCATCCAACAGACTCCTCACTTCATGGATTTTGAACCAAGCAGGAATTATATTTTTTCTACTCTGGATTGTAATAATGTAATGTGGTTGTTGAGGAATAGATCCAATCTATTGCACTCTTAAAAAAGAAAGGCACAGTTGTTAAAATCTTTATTGTGTCTAATTTGACATTCAGCAATGCGTATTTTCTACTTGTATTTAATTTTTTCATAGCATGTAGTTTTTCTTTGGTATTCATTGTTAATTAAGGGTCAGGTGTCAAATTGAAATTTATATAAATACTCATAAATAAGTTAATCACACACTCAGTATATGAAGTTATGAGGTAGTTTAATTTCATCATATCATCATCATCATATATATTAAAACATAAAAGGGAACGTTTACATGACACTGAGTCAGAGTTTGGCAATATAATGATGATAAACTTACACTTAGCCATGCTATTCCTAACTGGAGTGCTTAATAATTCATATTGTGCCAATATGAATATGTTATGATATGCTATTTGCTGCTGAACATTAACACAGGCATTTCCATCTTGGTAATCAAACATTTAAACATTTTCTGATCAGCCCTTTTTCATCTTGACATTTTGACTCGTCATTGTAGAACTATGTATGTGTGCTGTATTAGAATATATTGCACTAAGACTTGCAATTACCACTCATACTTGTGAATTAGGTTAATCAACCAATCACTTAATAATCAATCAAGTAATAAAATATATACAGTATATCTCATATAATAAAATTTTAAGTGGATGCCGGTAGTGACATCAAGGCATGTAGTTTCCCTGACTCTCCTCAGGGGGGCGCTCTAATTTATGTGTCTGCCTGTTACTGTGCTGCTGTCAATGAAGGTATACGGCTAGCTAGCTGGTAGCTTTGGCAATGTTGTTACTATCAGAATGATATCCCAGCGGGACACAGGGGAACTTGCTCGGTTTTATACTGTTACGGATCCTAAAAAGCACAAGAAAGGCTACACTGTGTACAAAGTCACCGCAAGGGTAAGTAAACGGAGGATAGGTAAGCCGAAAGCTAGCTAGCCTAATGCTAAGTGTTGTTAGCTAGCTAGCTGTGTAGCCTGAAAAGTGCTAGTAACTGATGCAAACACAAGTAACGTTCATTTTTGATTAACTGACAGTGGTGCCTCCTTTTGTGAACATCACAGATGTAGCAAACAGACACATTCACACGTGATTATGTGTTTAAAATATGTTTATTTACCCCCACGGTGTTGTGTAGTTGCTAACTTAGCAATGTTAGCCATAGTGATTATCGTACCCAAATGCTGTGGTAAATGCTTTTTAGAGCTAACTAGCCAGCTATGAGATGATACATGTAATGTTACGATAGATGTGCTTCAAGGTTATCATTATGTAGAAGATAATGTCAAGCATTTTAAACTTGAAAAAAAATCTTAAAATTAATATGATAGCTGTCATGAAGTGTTTTTGTGGCATGTTCCTATGAGTAATGTAGTGAGTGTTTTGATTTAGTTAGATCCGTTATAAACCAGTTATAACCGACACGGTCTGTGAATGGAAATCTCAGTCAGTCACACTGCCAGAAAACGAAACTATTTCTTTGAAAAACTTTAGACTAAATCCATCTGTGTGTTTGAACAGCAAGGCTTGGCTCCTGTAGCCATTGATTATATACAGCTAGTCATAGATCGAGTTCTTGTACAAACAATATGTGAAATCAAAAATGAAGAGAAACATTTCACAATGCATCTACCCTGTCAGACCTCCAGGGTGTTCAGTTTAGAAACTTAGGAAAAGGATGAGTTGGTGATGTCTCGTTGTAACACTCAAGACTTTCGTCACTCGCTTCATAATGCACTCATTGTCACACTGTGATTAGTATGAGCAGGAACACAGCTCCGCAAGAAATCCTCTGCAGCCAAAGCAGCTCTGAGATCTTATACTGTACACTTAGGAATCACTCACATGGGATTTCTAAAGTCTTGACCTGTTGTGTTGCTTTTCCACACAGATAATCTCCAGGAAGAACCCAGAGGATGTCCAAGAGGTAAGACATGAAATGAAATCATTATTTCTAAATGGTGACCCTGTGTTTGCAAAGTTTTGGCAGATAGTTGGAATAATTCCTCTTTTGCACACACTGATTCATTGTGTTTTTTTTAAATTGCAAGCTCACTCTTTGTATGTCAGTACTGATCCTCAAACTTTTATTGTCCACAGATTAAATATTAAGGAATGCCTGTCACAAAGTTCAGTCTTTCAGAGGTTACTCCCAGAGATATTTTTCTTTCTCATTTGAGACAACAGTTTTGTCTTTTATACGGTTTAACATGGAGTTTAACCATTCTTCTTTCTCACAATGTATTACAAACATCCAGTAAAAACACATGCAGTAGTACTCTCTTACACTGGGGAATGCCATCTAGCATGGGACCAGTGCTAATGCAATGGGCATGATATCAATTACTGGTGTCCCTAAGAGACAGAGTGAAAAACATTTTGCCTGGAAACACACATACTACTTTACTTTACTTTACTGAGTGCTGCTCTTGTTTGGGAGTGGTTCTCGGCCTAGTTTGTCCTACATCAAAAAATGTAGGAAACCAGACTTGCATGTCAACATTAGGCAATTTTGTTTTGCTTTATCCCCAGAGTAAGAAACTGCTTCATCCAGGTTTGTGTGTGTGATGTTGTGGCTTGTATTTGAAGATTTGTTGCACAAGATGATGATGATATGAGAACTTTAAGTTGTTATTTGAGTTAGATTGATTCATGGCCTTAGGGTTGGAGCAGGAGCAGTTAATTCATTGTACTATCAGGCTATGGAGAGCTAGTGAATGAACTGAATGTTTGTTATTTTCAACAAGACATAATATCTATCTGAATGATTCAGATATTTGAAAGTCTGCCTTCTGTACCTGTCTATAAAAGGCTTTTGCAGACAAGTACAAAATCAAGTTACTTCTTTGAGAGGTGTTTAGTAAAAAAAAAAAGAAAAAAAAGATGCATTTTATGAAGCTTCATAAATGTTTAAACTTCTCTCTTAACTCAGACATCTGTCTTTGTTCATCTCCCCTGTGTGTCTTTCTGTAGATAACAGTATGGAAGAGATACAGTGATTTCAGGAAGCTTCATCAGAATCTCTGGCAGCTGCACAAGAATGTATGCAGCCAGTCGGAGCTGTTTCCTCCTTTTGCCAAGGCAAAAGTATTTGGTAAGAATCTAACCTTTTGTCAGACATTTGCCCTGATAAAGCTATAAAGACCAAAAGCTCTTACCTGACATGGCTGATCACTTTCTCTGTGTGTGTCTTTGTATAAGTTTATGCATTTATCTATTTATATAGGTCGCTTTGATGACTCAGTGATTGAGCAAAGAAGACAGTGCTCCGAGGATCTATTACAGTTCTCTGCTAATATCCCTGCTCTCTATAGTAGTCAGCACATTCAAGATTTTTTCAAGGTAAAACTATATCAGGACACATACAGACACAATGCAGAAACACATATTTTACAGACTGTATACTGCATACTGTGTTTAATATTTTTCCAGGGAGGTGAGGTCCATGACGGCTCAGAGCTCATTGGACCAGCTGAGCCTTTTTCTGACTTCCTGGTCGACAGTTTATCAGACTGCAGCTCTGATGGTGGGATAACACACAATAACCAATAATCACAAAAATAATCTTTCTCTTAATTCACTGTGACTATGAATTCAAACTTGCTCAGAGATGTGTGAACATGTTTTTCAGTTCAAAGAGACATCAGTGGTGCAGATGATTTGACTATCACATCTGAGTATGGAGGTATGGAGAAGTATTTTTACACGTCAAAGTAACTTTACACTAATGTTATAGCATGTATGTATCTTTCTCCATTCTGTATTGCATTCTACTCTCCTTAGGCCCATCCAGTGACAGCGACCTGACGTCCCTGGCTGTGGATACAGACTCTTTAGCAGAGCTGGATGATGGCATGGCCTCAGGCCGCACCTCCCCAAACCAGCCACTGGGGGGAGCCCCCAACATTAGTAGTAGCTGTAGCCCTCACTTGCCTTCTCTTCATGAACGCTGCACCTCATCTCCTGTCCCAGTCCCTGCCTCTTCAGCCCCTAACCCAGAGGTCACCAGGCCAAGCCGAGCACCAGTCTTCTCCAGCAGTCTGAAGAAAGCCAGTGGTGGCAACCCAAAGGACATAAAGTCTGATTACCTGAACAAAGCCAGTGAGCTTATCTGTTTGGCTGTGCAGAAGGAAAAAGAGCAAGACTACCAGGAAGCTTTTTCCTACTATCGCAGGGGTGTGGACCTGCTGCTGCAAGGAGTGCAAGGTCAGTGTGGTCAAGAACTTGGATGAGTGACTGTGTTTTATTAAGACTGTATCCACCCTGCTTAATTGTCCATGAGCCAGTCACAGACTCCACCAGAACAACCCCTTGACCTTGCTTTGCAGTGTGGAAGAGCTAAACCTAAAAGACATTTTGTTGTAGTTTTTTGTTGTTGTTGCTGCTGTTATCCATGTTGCCACAACAACGACATGATATTTTGCAAATAAAATACTATTATAGAAATTTTTAACAGTGCAGTATAAAAAAAACTGCTTTGTTAAGAAAATGTATGGATCTGCCACCACTATCTCAGGTGAGCCCAGTCCCACGAGGCGAGAGGCAGTAAAGAAGAAGACAGCAGAGTATCTGATGCGTGCAGAACAGATATCCAGTCAGCATCTGAAAGGCAACATGGGTCAAGGTTCAACACAGACAGTGGTGAGTGGGAGGCAAGTGCCATAGTATGCATATCTGCCTTATATACATGCATCCACAAGGGTCCTCAAACCACTTGAGGCAGTGTATCAGAGAGCAGTGAAAACAGCAAGTCTGTTGTGAAAAATGTTAAATCTTTTTTAAAAATACACTGTTGAGTCAATTTAAGGAAACAAACACTATGAAATATTTTCCCCAAGGTTTTAGGGGCACAGTGCTGCCCTTCTACCAGCAGAGGAGGTCAACAGAGTCCATCGGAGGAGCTGAGAGCTTACAGGGTGCTGGGGGTCATAGATAAGGTCAGTTTATTGAATTCTGGAACTTCAAAACTAATTTAGTCTTTTTTGTTTGCTTCACACATAAACACGTCAACAATTTGTCTTTTTTGCACAAAGAGAGTATGTAAGAAACAACACACTGTGTTTCATGTAATTCAAGAATTTTAATTAAGTTAAATATGAAAGAAGAGAATTGTTGAAAATGAAACGGTGACCTAACAAAATACTTCGGTCCACCAGACATTCATTTATGTGATCATGGCCCGCGCCCAGAATGTGGATGGCATTCATCTCCAAATTTCTCCCTGTGTCCTTTCCTTCTTCGACAGTCTCCTTTATCTAAAGCAATAAAAGTAATAGATTTACTGGATGGTATGGTAAGGGCTGAGTGTATGTGTATGTTTAGCATCACCGCAAGGTCAGTTTAGGTTGCCAGTCCTCTCAACCAGCTGCTGGTGAAGCAACTTCACCACTCAGCCATGAAATGGCTTGGCAAGCAGCTCAGAGAGCGACACACAACATTGAATCGATGATGCTCATCCTCACACACACACACAACCCCAAGGAAAATGTTGACACAATACCAACATGCGTTACTCTACGGATGTGTGCGCAGAAATCCACAATATGTTAGAACCAAATCAGACACACGGAAATTTTTTTGTGGAAATAAGTGAAAACTAAGCTCTCAGAAATGGCCCAGCTTTCCTCTCCTCTTTCTCCTCCTCCTCCTTCTTCCTCCTTTCACTGTTAATGGGGACAGAGGGGACAGATGGAGAGAGCTCCTCATCCTACTACCCCCCCTGCCTGCCCCTCTTCTCCACCTCCCCCTTCCCTGATGTTTGTGTCTTAATTATATTAGCGCCCTGGCTAGCACAGCCACTCTGTTTACTCACAGCTCCATTCATATCCATTTAGCCTGCACCTGTTTGGTCCCAGCCAGGGTCACATAGAGAGAACGCACTCACAAAACATACGCAAGCACGACACTACGCACAAACACACACCGAGTCAGACACATATGCTCAAGCTCTCCCCTGAGATGGTGAAGTAGCAAAAGGGTAATAAAGATGTCATAGAGAAAAGGAGGGCTCAAAGCAATGAAGATATCGCTTGCAGATAGGAAAGGAGAGACTAAGAGAGAAGGTAAATTAAAGTCAATTGAAAGATGTTAGGAGTTTTGGGTACAGATGGGAGGAGGGTGGTCATTTGGAGATGGCACTGCTAGCCATTACTGTGTTTGTTATGACACATTGCATGGCTCTGTGGTGACATATTTATCAAGGAGCACATGTGCTCCAAAATTGAAAAACTTCAGATCACACGAAAGAAATCTTGTATATGGACATAAGTGTGAATAACGAGAGGTTTTCCTTGCTTATTGCATTTAATTTTCTGAACTGATCAGTTAATGAATTGATTCAGGTATAATTTATTTATAAAAATGTTCTATTTAGTTTTCATTTAATTTAGCACCCCCCCAACCCCCACCCCCTTTTGTGCTATTACACTGCAGACTTACATTGCTTATGGGCTAGGTTGGATGTGTAAATGCCAATTTCTGTGGTATAATTTAGGGACCTACATTTATCTTGCAGTGACCCTTGTGTGTGCCCTGACCTGGTCATTGAAAAACACTACTCTGGAGGACATAACCACTATATCATCTTAGGCTGTCTGTTTCATGCATTGCAATTAATAGCACTATTCCATCACAGGTTCTTTTGGTTGTGGACAAGAGAACACAAGAGACGTTCATCCTGAAAGTAAGTGTAATGTGTGTGTGTGCGTGTGTGCGTGCCCCGCATCCTTGTCCTCCTGACTGTAAGTGTGAAGTGTGCCAGAAGTCCCTGTGTGTGACCAGTGTAATTGATTCTAATGGGCCTGTCCCTGTCAGCTCCTCTGCTCTCAGGTGTGAGACGTGTGCCAGATGCCAACGCACAGCGCAGGCACAAATGACTACACACGTGTGCACGCATACACACACACCTACATACACACTCTCAGCCAATGTGAACTTTTCTTGTAGCGCTGACAGATTTGTGTGGCTGTTTTAAAGTCACGCGCTGTATGTGGCTTGATGAATCCAGTGACTTTGGGTAGCCATGGGGCATAGCTGGCACTTTGTTAATGGGAGGTTTCTCCTTCGCTACATTCCCTTTGTCATTTTTTTACACCTTAGTCTTCACACAACCTAAACACTCACCTTTCTCTTCCTCCCTCTGTCTATGTCCTCCTTATTTGGGTTAATTTTACTTTTCTCCTCTTGTCCTTAAATGCACCTTTTTTTGTGCTTCCTTTTACTTAAATTATTCACCTTTGTCTCTCTTCCCTCCCTTCTTACTGCAGGGTTTGAGAAGGTGCAGCGACTGTGGTCAAACTAAGAGGACCATCATGCCTCATTCTGTGCCCCACATGGTGCAGCTGAGGAAGTTCATTGTCTCTGAAGACACAGTTTTCCTTCTGCTGCAGTATGCTGAAGGTAAGCTTCACATGTCTCACATTCATCAGTTTTATCTTCTCTCTTTTGTCTTTACCTTCAGCCGTCTTTTCCCGTACTTCACCTGATTCCTTTTTCTCCTGTCTCTCACACCTTTCTCTGCCCTTGTTCCAGACAGATGTTTGATAGATATGAGCGTGTGTCACAGGTCATTATTTTGAATACCAGGTGGCGACATGCTTCATTAGCTATGCCAACACCTGGGCCTCCTTACATCCCACTCACTCTAGGATGTGTGTGTAGATCATGTGTGTGGGTGAGTGCGTACAATGAAATACAGCCGTATTTTTAATGCTCTGTAACCTTTTCAATCTGGCGTACTCCATAACCACCCTGTGCTAATATTACTGGACAGTATTGAATATCACATGTTCAACATGATCTGATAAACCTAATTTAATGCCAGAAAAGACATAGCGTCACCACTATTACATCTCAGCTCTGTAATTCACAAAATCCAGGGTTGTTCCTTATGTTTCTATAGTAGAGTGCTAACAGCTGATGAGTTGAATGAGGATAGACAGGCAGGCAGAGGGAGGCAGTGACCTGAGTGACATTGGACAAAACAACATGTGGATGGTTTTACTTTCAAAGCCACTGAGTTGCCCTGCTATCATTATCATTACTGTGAACTCCCTATCCATTCTCATCACACACAACAGATGCTGGCTTCCAATTGCTCACACTACATCTGTGTGTATTTGTGTGTGTGTGCGTGTGTGTGTGTGTAAGACAAAGAGAAGTCAAAATGCTAACATTACACCAGGAACCTAAAACACACACCCACCTAACCCTATTTAGCTAAAAAAGTGTTTTTCTTGTTTACCTTGTTCACTCAATCCTGAGTGGAACCTAATGACTCTTTTCATTAAATAGTTCCAGTAAACAAAGAGCCAAAGAGATCAGAGTCATTCCTGCTTCAAAGGTCCCTGCTTTATGTGCTTATTTCTGTGTTAATTAAAACCTCCTGTTTTTCTCTTTTCTGTCTGTTTTCTTGCTTCTTCAGCTGGCAAGCTGTGGTCTCATATTGGAAAGTACCTGCGTAATTCCAGCCCAGAAGAAAGCTTTGACATTTCTTTCATCCAGAAGAGCCACACGGCAGCTGTACACTCCACGCAGCATACTGTTCCACGGCTGGATGTAGGTTCAGCCAGTTCTGGTTCAGCGCCTGTTACTTCTGATTCTGTCTCAGGGCTGCAAAAAGAAGGAGGAAACGTCATTGCATCTCCTCGTGTTCTCCCTCCTAAGTTTGTTGAACAAATTGGGGCCCAGTCAGACTCCGGTGCCACCTCTGAGGAAGAGTGCACAAACAGTTATTTAACACTTTGCAATGAGTATGAACAAGACAAAGTACAACCAGATGCACTAGAGGAGGAAGAAGAAAAGAGCGAACAGGAAATGCTGTCACTGGAAGTGCCCATTGTGCTGACCACCACTTCCTCACGTAGCCGCTCATTGTTGAGCAATGACAGCCTCTCTTCACCCATCAGCTCTCAGGAACTTGGCTTCTTCACTGGGTCATCTGACAAAAGTGGCCACACCTATGACAATGAGGAATACTGTGGTGAGACACAGGACAACAGCGAAGTCTTCAGTCCATTACCGTCCCCTGCTGTGCCTCTGTCTCTGGACCAGTCCAAACACACACCAATGGAATTTTTCCGAATTGACAGCAAAGACAGTGCAAGCGAGGTGACTTGCCTCACCTTAGGGGAGCAGCACCCCCCTCATAAGCAAGATAAGCAGGCCCCCCTATTTTCAACATCTGACCTGGGCTCGGATGTCACAGAGGATTTTCCAGAGCTGGCTCAGGAGGTCAAAGGCCACTGCTCAGAGCTTTGGGGGTTAGACTGTAGCGATAAAGGCTCCAATGAATCAGTACCCGTCATCTCATTTAAAGAGGCAGTAGTGGAGGATGAGGGTCACCCACCTGACCTTTTAGTTAATCTTCCTGTAATGAGTGGGACTGTAGATTCTTTGCAGGAGAAATTAGAGACTTCCGGAGTTTGTCTGGGCCTCGAGGCCACAGCCTCTCCTCAGTTCATCCAGCCTGATGTTTTACAGCTTCACAGTCAGCCTGAGGAAGAGGAGGAGGAGCCACTGGAGCAAGAGCTTTCCTCTTTGTGTACAGCCTCTGCGACCTGTGATATCAGTGCTGCGTCTTCCTCTCCCTTCAACTCACTGTGGGATGACTATAGTGTGACATTTGGACAAGATGGTTCTGACAAAATGGTTGTTGATCTTGAATGCCAAAATAATGACCTCCCCCTTGAAGTAGGCATTTCAGATGCTGACTGTTGTAGTGAGAAACTAGAGGACAATACAAGAGTAAACACAGACCTGGGTCCAGACTCCAGTGGCAACGATGCAGGCTCTATGCTAGCCACAAATGGGACCGGGGCCTGTGAGGTGGTTGCGAATTTATTAGGTCTTGATGGTAACTCATCAGGAGGTATTAATAATACAGGTGGCACTGAATTTGATAAAGAAGTATCACGGCTGTTTGCAGAGCTGGACGAGCTGTCGTTGGCTGCATCCCAAGCTTATATCCCAGAGGAGTTTGTGCAATGCTGGGCTGTGGAGATGGTGACAGCCCTCGATTCCCTGCATCAAGAGGGAATCATCTGTCGAGACCTAAACCCCAACAACATCCTGCTTGACCACCAAGGTATGATAATAATAATAATAAAAATTATAATAATTGCATACTTTATTGATCCCCTTTGGGAAATTGTTATTTGGACATCTGCCAGACAGTAAATGTCAGTGCTGTTGTTGGGGTTTCAGTGTCTTGTCCAAGGACACCTCGATACCTCTGGAGGAACCGAGAATCAAACCACTGACCTTGCGGTTTGTAGACAACTGCTCTACCCACTGACCTACTTGCCACCCCATGACATCCATTATCACTGCCGCCTTTTTTCATGGCACAGTGCTGGAGAGATTGATTACTGTAAACGTTTTCATTAAGATCAGATTTTACAATCCTGCCTTTTCTCTCAAGACTTTCAAAATTCAAAAAACTTCATTAATCTCAGATGGACATGGTTTTGCCTTGTTACAGCAAAACCTTTTTCTCTCTGGGATTGATAAAGTTTTAGAATCTTTGAATAAAGTTTTTCTATAGCTTGTACTAAATGTTGGTAGTGTTACTCTGCCTTTACACACTTCCTTCCAACTTCCAAGAAACCTGAATTTAAAATTTAGTGCAGAGTAAGTGGAGAGGAGAGGGAGGTAGCGTAGTGCAATTGTTATAAGAAGCCCACACGTTTTCATAAAGCTGCCTTTAAAACAATTTTTGCTCCAGTGTGGTTTAAGTTGCTGGATAACACCAGTAAGCATAGACAGTGTTTAGGGTAGCAGTCAAAGTTTTGCTTTCATCATTCAGGTGGTCCAGAGTGGACGTTTGTTGTCTCTAGGGACTAGGATCCAGCCCTAGTCATTAGCCTGTTGAGTGAACTAATGATTTTTCTTTATCTATTGGTTATACTTTTCTCATGTTTCTCTTGCAAAAAACATAAAATCACATCCTTCTAAAGCTGCAGTATCATGTGGGAGACTGTTTTATAACTGACAAAAAAGAAATACTGTTTTAAGATAAGAAGTCAGCATCTTTGCTTATTATTTTCTATAGGTCAGTAGTATTTACTGCTTATAGTAAGGGAGTATCTTCATCCATCCACCTGATCTAATCTGTTTACCAAAATGCAGGCTCCTCCAGAAGGTAAAATGTTATTTTACCAGGAGGTCACAGATTCCCCCTCAACTTCTTCTTTTGTCATACTGCAATCATCTCTCTCCACCTCGTTATCAACAAGCGTCTAATTAGCTGAGTGGCTGTTTTCATCTCCCTGGTGGTAATTATTGTTCTAAAGGGCCCATCAACGGCCTAGTGTGGTGCATCAGTCTGGCTAGCCCAGGCTAATGGCCACGGCTACCTAATGACACCATTAGTTCTAATGATAGCGTTAACGGGTAGTCGCTAAACAGGAGTAATCGTTGAGCCTGTGTGCTTGAAAAGCTTGCAGAGGGATGTAGAGAGGCAGAAAGGAATGGAGGAAGGAAGTGCTCTAAAGGTGAGTAAACAGTTTGAAAAGTAGAGTGTCAGAGTGACACTTGACTATGTGAGGTTGACAAGAGGCAGAGCATTTGATGGATGTTTCACACTTAGGTTTTAAGCTGAACACTTGCTCTCTTTTCTCTCTCTTTAGGTCATGTTCAGATTACCTACTTCTGTAGCTGGAGTGACGTGGAGGATTCCTGTGATAAAGAGGCCATCACCAATATGTACTGTGCACCAGGTAAAATGTTCCCACACATCATAATACACTTAATTTCTTTGTCTTTCTTATATTTATGCCTTCTATAGTTATTAATAGGAACCTCATTTTGCATGTGTGTGTGTTCGCCTGTCAGTAGGAGGTTTGTGTTGGGTTAATTCTATGCAGGCATGCAGAACCATAAGTAGGCCACTTTCCCATAATCACAAAACATTCATTCATAGCCAGACGTGAATAAACAATGCAAGCGTACACAGACTAATCACAAAAGTAGAAAACATATGAACACTGATTCTTTTTGAACATTAGATTGACAGAAATTCTTATGCAAAGGTGCTTGTTGTTTCGTGTGGTTAAAGGCAGCATATATAAATAACACTTACAATGTATAATGCAGCAGTGTATTTTATATTTTTACCAACAGTTAGATTGGTTAATATTTGGAGGATGATTTGGGACCTCTCTTTTGGGTGAGCAGTAACAGCTTTGAGAAATGTGTTATAGTTCTTTTGTTGTCCTGTAGAGTGTGCTGTTGTGCAACAGTGAAACAGTTGTGTGGTAACTCCAGCTGGCTTGTGGCAGCTCTGACATGCTGTTTAAAAGCTGCCTAAAACAAACTTCTGCTAGACTACAGCACCATGTCCCGAGTTAGCACTTCTGTGTGTGGCCTGTGTGTGTGTGTGTGTGTGTGTGTGTGTGTGTGTGTGTTCATGCATTTGACATCTATGGGTGGGTAACTTTTACAGTATGTTGCTTCACACTTGGACTGTTGGATAGATTGACAGATGTGTAATGTGTTTAATGACATCTTTCTTAAATATGCGCAGTGCATAACTGTTCCCTGAAAACACTGCAACACACTCAGAGACATACACAATTACCCTTGTACTCATTCACTCTTCCACACACTTTATATTAAGCTATGCTCTCATATTCATCCTCTCTCTCAAACCAGAAAGGTCACTTCAGATTTAAATCCTCCTTGTGTCTAGAACGTACAGTATGACACTGTTGTAATAAATCTGAAAGCAACAAATGCTCTGTGTAATATCCAAAGTGTGCATTTTTATTCCCTTAGCAACAGCTTGTTTAAAAGCCTACTAATGGAAATAGAAGTGCATCGGGGCATATGTTACAGCAACAGATGACCTAAAGACATAGGAGTAATGCTCAGCACGAGGAGTTCTATGCATAATGTATCTTAAAATCTAAGTGCAAAGCTGAGACATATTCACCACTTAAGTTATTATTTAATTAATTTAATCATACTTGTTCCAAGCAGTGAGAGAGTTTACTTTGGTAAATGTGTGGGGTCGGTAGATTAGGATTTTGGCAAAGTAAATGTTTGATTTATAGTGGATTAATAAAACACTGTTAAGTGAGTTTCTGATTTGCAAGTAATTACTGTTTTCATCATTAAATAATGTTAAGCTTTTCAAAAGTTAATTCAGAAGTTCTCTTTCCATTATCCATATTTTCTTTGCCCAAAGGTATTCAATTCAAAATTATATTAACCAAAGAAAATTAGACTAGTGTTCTATTTAAAAGAAACTGTAAGACTTTTTTCAACATTTGGTTCTTTCACTTAAACTTTGAAAACTTTGAACCCATCATCACAACTGTCTTTCAGTAATTGATTGTACATTGGTTAATTGACTAAACTTTAAGATTTAGAGACACTTCACAGTTCAGTTTAATGTTCACATTGTCTGTAGGGCAAGAAGAGTAACTGGGGAAAAGCAAAGGAAGGAGGAGTGTAAGTGAATGTATGTGAGTGCACACATTTTATGGATAAAAGAGATAATCTGAGCTGGAACTGAACTGACCTCAGCACAGGTGTGAAATGTCCTGTTAGTTAAAGGACTGTGGATCCCATGTGGGTCTGGGGATGTAGTACATAATAGCAGCCAACAGGGGGTGTGTTATGCTGATGCTGGAAGACACTTCCACATAATGACTGTCCTTATCAGACACTGACAACTTTCTCTCTTTTACTTGTTTCTCAATCTTTTCACTTTTTTGTTGCCATTATTACAAAGAAATGTCTGTCACTTATTTTTCTTACTTGTATTTACTCCAGTGCAGACCCCTAGATTTATTTATAGATGTATGTGTGAATACACGCACACACACACACACACACACACACACACAAAAGAACAGGTTAGTGACTGTGTGTCTCTTGTGCCCTTGTTATGCATTGCTGTTTATCTAGACAGGGTCAGCTCTAGCGACGGCTTCATTCCTGATGACAGATTTATGACTGTTTGCCAGAAAGCTAGCAGGGGGCCTGCTGTGACCGTATGTGCGCGTGTGAGTGTCTGTGTAAGAAGGAGGGGAACATGTTTTTTAAAACACACACATTCACACCCAAAAAACAGGGGAGTGGACTTGGAAAATAAAGTGGCAGGGTATTAATCTGTTTATTCTGCACTTCAGATTATTTACTTTCTCCCCATTCAGTCATTACCGATAAACATCAGATGGCTAATTTTCTGTAATAAGAAAAAAAAGCTGTCGAGCAGCGTTGTAACTCAACCTAAGTTGAGCAGAAATGGAAATTGTTTTGTTCTATTGTGAGGGAAGCATGGCCAAACCAATTGTCTTCAATGTCTAAGAAAAGGGAAATACAATATTCTTCCCCTCTGAGGTGACTGAGGTAAAGTCTGTTATAGAGGACCAAACATCATCCTTTGTTTGCTTTCTGTTTCTTTTTCGTTTACATGCTCAGCTTATGATCTAGTGGAAGATAAAGTTTACTTCCCCTTTTGACACTGAGGTGTCATCTCATTGTTTTAAAAAGCTTTTCAAGGAAGAAATTGTACCCTGGGCGAACATCTGCTTATATTATTTGAATATATTTACTCACAGCGAAGGTGAGTCATGGGTTTGCATTCACTTTGTTTGGAATATATTATTCAGTTTGTTAAACTGAGCACACAAGCTCACACAAGACACATTCACAGTCTTGGAACATCATACACCAGTCCCTCCTTACTTCCTACCTGCACACACTTCACTTCCTCTTTCAACAATGACTGTCAGTTAAATTTTTAGGGAAGTCAGTCTAAGAGGAGAAGAGAGAAAGTTCCTTATGGCCCCCAGAAGGGAGGAGATGGAGTGTGATTAAGAAACAAAGCAGGAGGGAACTGCATTGTTGAGGGAAAAGGGAAGAAGAGGTCACGAGGTGACCGCACTGTATTGTTATACTGGTGTATCTGACCTCCTCAGTATCCTTTTTATTTTCTTATAATTCTTGTGATTAATTTGAGAGTTTTTCTTGTGCTGTTCAAGAGTGAGTGAAGTTAGTGATCAAATTTGAATATTTACTCACTGTAGCGCTCTGTAACAGTGGGCTATGAGTGACCCATGGCCTGTGTATGCAGTTTATTTTCCCTTCCTGTCCTCTTTCTCTCTATCTCCCTTTCTCCCTGCCTCTCTCTGACAGAGCGGTAAGTGTAGCCAGCTCCACTGTACTCTCCCTGCAGCTCCTTAGACATTAATCCATTGTGATGACATCGACCTTGCTCTGAGACGTGTGTGTGTGTATGTGTGTGTGTGTGTCCAGTATCTCCCCTCCAGCTCCTAACTACACAGGTATCACTAGTCCGTTCAATGACGATCTTCTCTCCTTGGTTGTCAAAACAGTAGTCCTGGGGAGCCCTGGAGACTGGTTGCTCAGTTGGCTGTATGTTCATGTGTGTATGTGTCTTGTGTATACGCAACATGCAAGTCGTATCATAGCCCTCTCTAACCTTGGCTGCAAGAGAGCTGCATGGGCCCCTGGAGTTCCCGGCAGCCTCCAGGACATGAGAGGTCTTTGTCTCTTATGTTCCCCCATCTGAGGAGCCTGGTCTCTGGGCACACACTGCTGTGACCCTGGGTCCCATCCCTCTGGGTGACCAGGACCCCTCCCTCTGGAGCAGAGTGGAGAGAAGCTGAGCGGCACAAGAGGCCATCTGGTACCCAGTGGAGCTCGCGCACACATACACTTTCAGTAACACTCTCATACACTTTTGACTTTAGCAAGCAAGTATCACTCTTGGTTATTATGCCATACTTAAATGTACATGTACTTCCATCAAGGTTGCTGCCACACTGGTTGTTCATCCAAATCTCGCAGAATTTTGGCCACGAGCTAAATTTTCAGCAATTAGGCAACTGACAGAGAATGAATTGACAACAAATTCTGATAATCAAGTCGTCATTTAATTTATTTTTCAAGCAAACGTGCTGACCACTTAATGGCTACTACTTATGAAATGTGATGATTGGCTGCTTTACTTTTACTATGTCATTGAACCTCTTTGGACTGTTGAATGGGCAAAACAAGATGTTTGATTAAATGACTTGGGGTTCAGTAAAACTAACAGCTAATTTCTGACATTTTCAAACCAAACAAGTAATAAATTAGTGCCAAAGAAATCAGCTGGTAATGACCGTAATGAAAATAATCATTAGTGCAGCACTACCTTGTGGTGTTCATCATTTCAAGTGCAGGGGTAAAGAAAACTGAACATAAATGTTGCAGTATTTGTTCTCGCGTTCCTGCTTTTACATTTCTTGGTGAGTGTGTGTGTTGTATGCCTGTGTGTTTGTGTTTGAGGTCAGGTCATGCAGATGGTGTGAAGTTACAGCACAGACGGTTTCCTCAATTTAACAGCTTTTTTATTATGCAAATCACCCTTTTATGAGACACACTTGTTTTCATGTGTGTGACTGTGTCCGTGTTTTTGTAAGTAATTCAAGATGTCATTCAGTTTAAATGCAACATGCGTAAAGGAGCTTGTAAGCTTAAGATCCAAAAATTATTATAGTCATATGTGTTTGATTATTTTCTTATTTTACATCTATGACTAGTTCATTATTTTTGTTTGTGTTTTTACCCAACACATAAGCTGTTGTTCTGCTTATTAATTAAAAAAAATCCTATGTCTTCCTCTTTTTTGCTCTTGTTTCAGAGGTGGGAGGAATCAGCGAGGAGACCGCAGCATGTGATTGGTGGAGTTTGGGTGCCATCCTGTTCGAGCTCCTGACTGGCATGGTGAGTCAAAATGTATTTGAAAAAATGTTCTTTGTTATGGCTAAGGTGTTATGAGTTGTCTGTAGGTGTCTTGGCTTTCAACTCTCTCACAGTCTTTATGGTTCTGCCAGGTTGTGTGTGATTCTGTGCGCTTGTCTGTATGTGTTTGAGTAGGTGGAGTTGTTTTTTTTGTGTGTGTGTGTGTGTGTCTATGTGTGTGAGGTGCGTCTTGGCTCCCGTCTCTTACTCTGGTTCTCGGGGAGTGCCAGGGGTGTCGGTGTGACTTTCTCCCCCAGCCTGAGCTCCATCTGCTGGGCCAGGGGTCAGCTCTCTGTGGGCCTCTTTGCTGGCTCCTGGAGCAGTGCTGGGCTCAGAGCACACCGACCTCGGATCGGCGTGAAAGGTGAAGACTCGGGCAGCTCTCAAGGTGCTTGAGCTGGTCCAGGACCAGAGACTTCTTTCAAGACAGGCTTGGGAGGAGAGAGGGGCATCTCAGTGTCTTTTGTTTGCAAAACAGCACATAGATATTCAGCTGTTTTACATGTACACAAACACATACACATGCTAATTAGAACTTTCTGCTCTCTGGAAGGACATATACGCACACATAGACACCCAGTGCAGGTGCAGGTTATCCCTTCAATTTTTCATTGTCTACTCAATTTGACTAAATTCTAACTGATTGCCAGAGGGCATATTTTCCTATCAGCCATCAGTTGTTCTCCTCAATGGTCCAAACATGAGTTGGGGTGTTAGTATTATTATGTTGAACATTACACACCCACTTACCTGGGAAAAAAAACCTGAGTTACACAGATGTCTCCTTTGATGATTATGTCTGGGTACGGTCCTGGCAAGAATACACACACACAGGCGCACATAGTGTCTCTTGATCCTTGCAGGATAAGATCTTGCCTGGAGCAGTCTTGACTGTGGCTAGGAACCCAGCCAGAACTCCTGCAGCATGTATCAGGAGAGAGGGAGAGAGGCAACCGACCTAACTGATGGAACAAAACATACAGGGTCCTCCCCAACACAAACAGTTTACAGCTTTCTTTGGCTGAATGTGTTTTTATAATTTGTAAGTGTAGTTGCACTGAAGGATATGTTGTGGCCACATACTATGATTACAGTTATTATTGTCAATTATATTAACAATAGGACTGTATTCAGCAGTTAGAAAAGCACTTGCAGGTCGCATGCTCCCTTTAACTCCTTTCTTGGAATAATTTTACTTCATGATTTTGCAACAATTTCATGTTAACTGAATTTGTGATTTGACATGGTCAGGTTTTACCTTGAAAAACCGGTGGCTTTATACTAACTGCTGACTAACTGTTGGTCCTTCCAGTAAGCTGTACAAACCAAGAACAAACTGACCAAACACAACATGTTTTTTTCCATGTCATTCTCTCTATTGCTTTCAATTACTCTGACACACAGCAGTTCCAAGAAACAGCAACAGTTGTGAAATGATGCTCATGTTATAGTTGGTGCCATCAATGTTGTTTCAGGTGCTCGGGCTCTTTGGTCTCCTCCTATTTGTCCAGTCCCAGTGCTCTCACACTGACCTAGGCACTGCGGGTGTCAGTATATCTGTCCCCTCAGCTCTCAGTACGTCAGGTTTTCTTTGTTTAATTTGATGGTTATCTACCTCTCTTCTTTCCACCCCTCCTTCCCTCTGCACAGTCTCTGCTGCAGTGTCATCCAGCAGGAATCGGTCGCCACACAGCTCTGAACATCCCTGAGTCTGTTTCTGAGGAGGCCAGATCTCTGCTGGAGCAGGTGAGAGTCTGCAGTGCTACATGTTACTTTTGCTGTATAAAATTCTGTCTTCTGTATCTATAGAATTTCATGACCCATAAAAATAGACTTTTTTTTACATGTCTGTTTTTATTACTTTCAAAAGTCAAATGCAACTTAAAGTGTGAAATTAAAGAAAAATTATCATAGTAACTAATCTGCCCCTGCTGTGTACAATTGGTAAGTAATTCAGCATGTTGGTTAACTGGCAGTTTTTTCCAGAGAAAAGGCTGCATAAAAAAAATCAATTTTCCATTTTCTTATATAGTAAATATAGTAGAAGTAATGGGTAGTTACAAGAGCAGCAACAGTCACTGTTTTCAATCTTTGGATCTTCTGATGACTTCATCAACAGAAGATCCGGCAATGTCACACTGTTATAAAGACTATTTGACAGAAACACAAAAATAAAAATATAATAAATAATAAAACAAAACTACATCTTCCTACAATTGCTTTGTTTTCTTTTTTTAAGATTTGGAAAGTGGAATTTTTGTGTTAAATTGCGACAAATGACAGTATGTTTTTATACATTACTCATATTGGCTAATTGCAAATCCTCAAAACTTGAACCCTTTAGATGGGTATTAATATGGTTAGTCTAGATTTATCTTTGCTTTTTATCTTTACATTTGTCACCAATCCAGTAGAGTAACTATACAGTACAGATGCTATCACTCCTTTCTTACTGTAACTAAATTGTAATTAGCCTAGCTCCGGGGACCCAGCTCATTAGTCACTACACTCAGTAACTGTAAAGGTTGTGAACTTTTTGGACATTTTGTGATGTGTCAAATTCTTTTCTTTACTGTAAATGTCTAAACTTGAGCTCACTGTGTGATATATTCTCCAATGAAAGTGTGTAATTTATATTTTGTGTCTCTCTGTCTTGTCTGAATACGAAGTTGCTCCAGTACAACCCAATGGAAAGACTGGGGGCTGGAGTGGGAGGCGTGGATGATATCAAATCCCACCCTTTCTTTGCCAGAGTGGACTGGCCCAAATAGGAGAATAGAGGAAACCAGAGTTGCACATTGGGAAACTGACTGTGCCGAATAAACTCCTCAGACATAAGTAGAAATACAGTAAATCCAGATTATGCATTTCTGCAACTCATTTTGTGTAAATCCACTACGTACGTGTTTGATTTACAGTTTGCCATCAGCAGTATTACCTTCCTTGTACAACGCTCATTTGTTCATCTCATAAAGGGTTTACTGTGTAACCTTTTTGGTGCAGGGATAACTTAACATGTGTGGTGCAATAATTTCTACAGTATGTGCTTGTGCTGAGTGATGATCCACTACAATATCGTTGCTTTTACACTCCTCATACAGTAGCTGTAAGCCAAAATGAGTAGTACTCATGTACTTTGTGATATCAGTTAAAAGTGACTTGAGTCAAATTTTCTTAACATCCATGTGCAATAGTTGTTTCTTGACACTTATAACACTTTCATCATTACTCATGGAGCCCATCGAGATTACATTGAGACAGGTTGTGCTTTGTGTTTGATGCTGTGGTTGTGTTGTTGCTCGAATTGAAAAAGAGATATGATGTCTCATTTCTTCAAACTTTCACTGCCAACCAGCCCACATGCGGTAACAGGGAAGGACACTATGCACGTTGAATGAACAAAAATATTCTCAGCTAGGATTTTTGTTATTGAATGAAGAACTGAGTTCATTTTATAATTAATTATTTAATATCTTATCACTGCAAGTAGGGCCAGTTAAACAAATTATGTCTTCTTCCTTTGTGGACAGTGAGAGGTTGTCATTCAAGAAGGAATAAATCCTGAACCACAATTATGAAACCAGCCCTTTTACATATTGTAGTTGTTTTTTATGAATATGAGACAACACTGCTTTTTTGTGCATGTTAGAATATGATTTATGTAAAATATTTATTCAATGAAAGATTTATTGAACAATAAATAATGTCTTAGCATGTTGTGCTGAGTGAAAATGTACACTCACCAGTCACTGCCACTTCAGTCAAATCCTTTTTATTTGACTGTGCTTTTTATTTTTGAGCAACACATTCGCTAACTTGTCTCACAGATTTTACAGTAATGCTGATTTTATAACCTCCATAATGACTGAATGATATGCTGAACATGTCCATGGTTGCACTATTTGCCATATATCATCTATCTTAATATGTTTGTCTAATAACACTCATAATCACTCCACAGTAGCTGCACTTTTACTCCACTTGTGCTTCACTGCGGTGTCATTTATGTTGACTAACGGGTTCTGTAACTTACAAGATCCATATGTATCTATTCATAAGTATCTAATATATCTATTCACCCTTTTTACCAAACCTAAACACAGAGTGATATTTAATTTTTTTCTGGTTGCCATTGAATGTTCACTCTTGTCTGTGCTGTATGTCTGTTCTGGTCTGTCAGTGCACTCTGGAAAACAATAAACATACCTGGATGAGTACATGAACAGTATGATACCTTTGTAGATACACTGATACTGAAGGAGCCGGGAGTGTGTTGATCTGAGGCTGTGGCCCCTCTGTTATCAGCTGGACTCATGATGCTCCTAGAAAACTGTTGTCACTTTTGCTAAGTGTCACCGTGACTGTAATAGAAGCTGGCACACACACACACACACACACACACACACACAACATGGTAAATAGACAGCACTCATTGATACACTTGGACCCTTTTGGGATGCAGTTGTAGTTTTTCTGCTCTGTGCTAATGTAGCCACCCAATCAACCATCCAACTAGAGTTGTTTAGGATAGTATTAAAACCCCTTTTTGCACATTTTAGTGTTAGATTTCTTTTAAAATTGGTAAAATATAAAAAAAAAAAATTCCCACCACACTACACTTTATAACTGATAATCACAAAGTGAAAGATATTTTTGTAGAAAACTAAAATCTCTTATTTACCTTTGGAAATCAGGTACACAGAAGCCATGATCACGATCAGGCATAGTAAAGGGTGACTGTAGATCAGTTGGACATGTAGTTGCCCATTCATCTCAGGATTGGTGGTTCAGTTCCCTGTTCCTCCTGGCCACAGGTCAAGGTATCCTTGGACAAGACCCCGAAACCCAGTAGTAACGCCATCAACTGTCCCCACGAGGATCAATTAAGTAGTAAAAATAAAGTAAATATGGCTGATTTTCTGATGTTGCTTAATAGAAATGTATTTTTGACTCAAAATCTTTTTCTTATCAAAGTACTTTTCCATTTACAAGAAAATTGACATTCTATGTAGACTGAACTTAATATGTACTAATTCCTGCCAAATATCTGTGTTACCTGAAGTGACACATGCTCATCCAGACACACACAGGTCAGAGAAGTTGTTAGTGGTGTCAGGATGTATTCCCTTGTGTCAGCCTCTTTGCCATAGGGTCAAGAGTGTGGGCTGATTAGTGCTTGTCATAAGACCTGTCTCTCATTACACTCACACTCAGGGCAAGAGGTTTGCTTCAGCTCAGAGAATAAACCTGTCAATCTTACTCACTGTAGATGTGAGATGTGCCTTCAGTGTGTTCACAATAGCTGCAGACTCCCCCCAAGCATTATTTTACTCTGCTAAACGAAGAATTTCTTCCACTAATTGTTGAGATTTGTATGACATTTTCACAAAGTGACTTTAATAGCCTTCTAATATGTATTTGGTTGTGTATAATATGGTTTAGTACAACGTGTTACACTGCCTTGGATTATTTTCAACTCTCAAATTAGCATTGGTGGAAAGTAACTAAGTGCATTTACTTGAGTCCTGTGCTTATTGTATGTACACAGTAATCTGTACACAGTAATTACTGTATCTACACAGTAAAACTGCTACTTTATACTTCTCCACTACTATATTTTACTGTACTATCATAAGCAACAGTTATACTGTATTTATTTTTCTGATTTTAAATAAAAAAACAGACATCTCTATAAAATACAATACCTCTCTTTTGGCTGCGTCAGGCGTTGCCTATGCCATGTTTCAGATGTCCGTGTCCAGGTGTCAGCAGTTCCACCAACAAGATATTTCTTGACTAATCTTCTCAGATACAACAGTTTTACTTATGAAATTTAGCTGACAATTTGTTTAAACTTTGACTTATGCAGAATTTTGATTGAACGACTAACTTTTATGGAGTCCTTTTACGCTGTTGTTGGTATTTTTACTAAAGCATCTGAGTACTTTTTTCACCACTGTCTGTTTGGCTCCTCACACACAAAGAACTAAGGTGCATGTGTTTTACATGTGTGCGTATGTCTTTGTGTGCACAAAGCCACAGGGAAGGATCTGTCTGGTCAGAGGCAAGAATAAGAGGACATGCCAAGGACTTCCATGATGCAATACAGTTCTCGCTTTCAGAGCCCCGAAAGCATCACCCAGGCCTGCAGGCTGAATTGACCCCCGAACTCTCTGCAACTTCCTGGACCTCCCTCTCTTTCTCTCTCTTTCTGTGGTCTTTTCCTACCTCTGTCTCTCTCTCCCCTCAAATGTAACCCCCCTCCCTCAGCTCTCACACCCATCGCTTTCACTAAGAGGCACCAGCGAGCAGGCAGCAGCCAAATGGCCTGCCCTCTGCTTCATATTGCTGGTGGTCAGGTTTTGTTTTTGTCTTTGACGGTTTGACTTTCGTTCACAAAGCCCAGGAGGACTCCTATAGCCCAGGGACAGACATACACACTCACTCTCTCACACACACACACACACACACACTTGCGCCAAGCTGAAGAGTTCCGCTCTGAGACCTCAGGCGTCTTCTCCAGCTTCTGTCAGAGCCATGCTGTCATTACGAAGAGACACAATGCCTCCTCATTACCGACCCTCTCCTCCCCCAAAACCACACACACCATCCTTACCACTGCGCAGACACACACACATGCTACACAGTCAGTTTAGCATGGGAAGGTACAGGTGAGCTACATTCTAGAGCAGGTAAAGGTGTACTAAACTTTGAGTAAATGATTTATTCCAGTTCCCGTGGTCATTTCTTTATATCCTGAAAAGTTGTTCTTTCTTTCTTTTGGGCTAATTTGATCATTTAACCAGTTATATTAAAATGATCACTTTATTTAAAGTGACACACACTGTTAGTTTTTTAACTTGTGTATATGAAGTTGTTTCTTGAAATCTAACACTGAAATGCTCATGCAGTTGGAAATGATAGTTTCCTTACATTTAATGACAAATTCTAGTATCTAATTTTGTTTCTTCTGCAGTGTAGCAGCAAGCAGTTGCAGCTGGTGTCATCTTCAGGATCATGACCAAACAATATCAATAAAGAGAAAAAAAAAGCAAAGCCATAAACAAAACACACTGATCTTCAGTTTTACAAAATCATCACTCAGTCACCAACCACAGCATAAATGTATTTTTACACGATTACACGAAGTCATAAAATCTGCAGATATATGCCAGAAATATCTAATTATGCACAAAAGAAAGCTTCCAATATACCTACAAAGTGCTGTTTACTGTGTCTGCAGTTACTGAATGAGACTCATTACAGATTATACAAAAAGTCAACACTACTGTTCAAAAATAAAATTACTGCATATCTCAGCAAGGATCATCAGGTCTGGATGAAAATAAAGGTCTAATTAAATCTCCTCTTGGTCTGACTTTAATTAACTGCTGTAATACTACTTGTCAACGTGGGGTCACTGGTCTCGTGCCTTGGGCTGTCTCATGCCTTGATCTGAACTGATAGTACAAAGCAGCTTTGTCACTTACCTCAGCTCCTCCACTAGATTGGGAAAAAAAAAACGCAGATGATTTAACTAGAAAAACCATAGATCATGTGTAGTCACAGAAACAGTTGCAGTTAATATCTTTAAACACAACCCCAAATTAAACACAAATTGGCCTTAAGGGTTTAATGATCTTACAAACAAGTCATTGACCTACAGTGTGCTAGTGCAGTTGTACTTCATTAGCCTTATGGCCACACAGTGTGATGCTCTGCTTTCCCGCCTCTAATGGTGTCACTGAGAGGTCACCAGAAGCAATGTAGGTCCTTAAGGTCACATGAAGCCTCCCTAAAAATATTGTGACCTTTAACCCTTGAGTAAGCCTGTCAATTCATTTAGAAAAAGAATGAGAACTTCACTGTATGTGTGCGAATTATCAGTCTAGGTTTGTTTTCTTAAAAGATATTTAGAAACGTCAGTGATTATGAAAAAATACACGTTATATCTTTTCTTTTTATGTTTTAATTAACAACTAATTGACTGACAATTTCAACTTTACATTGTGAAGAAGAACAACAAATGAACAGGACAAGAAAATAACTGAAAGGGAAAATAAATACAACAAATTAGTTAAATCATTGAAGACAATATTGTTTCTATAACTTAATTTACTATTATAACATGAATATGAATATGGCTCCGATTTTTAAGAAGTACGGACATAACAATACAAAAGACGTACATGTTGAGGCCTTTTGGGATCTCACCACTGTTTGGTACTTGTTCAAAACTAACACACTGTAAAGGACCATGGTGTGTCTCCATTCATGGTGGTGGAACTGTTTTTTTATTTGCAGAATGTTGTAACTTGCTGCATTATTAAGCATGTGTATGACTTTGTCAGTGGTATGTGATTGAGATGAATGAGAATAGCACAACCATAAGATTTCTGCATTTTAGCAGTAGAGTTAAATCAAGACAGGAAACAGGCTTTAGGGAAAGTGAGACTATAAGTACAGCCTAAATGTTATCCCAAAGAGGTGCCTCAACTCCCTTCAAGTCAAATTACCCAAGGTGCCTTCCTGCATAAAACATCCTTGACTTGAAGTGCTGGTTATTTTTCCTGCTCTGAGCGTTGTTCCTCCGCCACATTGGATTTAGGGGTCTCTTTATACAACTCAGGTGCCTACATGTGAGTCATGATATGAGAGGCTCAGATGGTTAAAAGAGTCCCAACCGGTGCCCAAAAGACGTGTCACTAGTAATACCTACCCCCCAGACCTGAGGTGTCTCCTTTCATTGTGCTGTGGGCCTCTGTGATCTGTGTGGAAGGGCGGCGCGCCAGTGCCTAGGCATGCCGTTAGCAGCTCACTAACATAGCATTAGCTCCACAGTCATCTCAGTGGGCCTGTGCTGTCTCAACTGTTTCCTCACGCTTGGCTGCACACACCTTCTGTGGTTCCACAACTCTTGTTAGCTGCAGACCCCCTCTGTCATAAGACCACCCTCCCCTATCCCCTTTCCCCTGAATGTGTCTCCTCCTAGGCCTTTATTCTCTCTCCCTCCCTCTCTTTCTCCCCTCTTATTCTCTTTATACACTTTCTTAAGTGTTAAAGAGGTCTCAGCGGGGCTTACACATGCAAAAACATCTTACGGATGCAGCCCAGGGATATTTAATTATTCCACTGGGAAAAGAAAGATAAGGAAAAATAACAGAGAGAGGGTGCCATCAGATCACTTTCTCCTCTCCTTGTGTTTATGGTTGTAGGGTTGCCGAGGGCAACCTGGAGGGCAATGTGATGCCTGTTAAAGACGAGACGTTCCTATGAATGCAGCTTGAACGCCAGGCTGGGAGCGAGAATCTACCTGCTAATCTGTCTGTTCCTCCAAGGCGCAAGACTTCCTGGCAATGAAATGCAGTCTGTTACCACACACGCACACAAACATACACAGGCACACGCACACACAGCCTAAGTTACAGTACAGTCCCAGTCAGACGTCATCTCACTCACCCTCCGGGGAGAGAACAGAGGCGAAGAGGAGTGAGGGTGGGGGCAAAATAACAGATTAAGGAGGTGGATGACATCTTACACATTCTGACAGTGGGGTATTAAAAGGGGAGGACAGAAGCATGTCAGGGATGTGGAGAGGAGAAGGGTGGTTAGGGTCAGGAGAGATTAGGGAAAGAGGAAGCTTGGGAGGGTAACGTTGATGCCAGGGGGAGGGGAGGGGAGGGGAGGGGAGAGGAGAGGAGAGGAGAGGAGAGGAGAGGAGAGGAGAGGAGAGGAGAGGAGAGAAGAGAAGAGAAGAGAAGAGAAGAGAAGAGAAGAGAA